>JALGBA010000922.1:0-601598 GCA_023970755.1 Azemiops feae | reverse complement strand
GTGACATCACGAATTTTGTGAATTTTCGTCCCTGCGGATGAAAAATTGTCAATTTTTTAAGAAAGAAACCAACACCATCTTTAACAACGAAATTCAACTTTGGATCTTGAAAGAATTATTTTAGCATTTCGGTTGAAAAGCAATTTGGAGTACCAGCCTCCTGCATACCATTCCCTGTGGCATCACGAATCTTCCGAATTTTCGTCACTGGGAATGAAAAATTGTTTTTTGTTTTTTTTTAAAAAGCAACCAATACCACTTTTAAGCAGGAAATTCAACTGTGAATCTTGACACAATATCACTTTCATCATTTTGAATGAAATTTTTGGCCTCCCAACCTCCTGCATGTCTTCCCTGTGACATCACGAATTTTGTGAATTTTCGTCGCTGACGATGAAAAATTCTCAATTTTTTAAAAAAGCAACCAACACCATTTTTAACAACGAAATTGAAACTCGGACCTTGAAATATCTACTTTAGCATTTTGGTTGAAAAGCAATTTGGAGTACCAGCCTCCTGCATCCCAATCCCTGTGGCATCATGAATCTTCCGAATTTTCATCACTGGGAATGAAAAATTGTCATTTTTTAAAAAAGGCCTCCCAACCTCCTGCATGTCTTCGCTGTGACATCACGAATTTTGTGAATTTTCGTCGCTGGGGATGAAAAATTGTCAATTTTTTAAGAAAGAAACCAACACCATCTTTAACAACAAAATTCAACTTCGGATCTTGAAAGATCTATTTTAGCATTTCGGTTGAAAAGCAATTTGGCCTCCCAGCCACCTGCATGCCATTCCCTGTGGCATCACAAATCTTCCGAATTTTCGTTGCTCAGGATGAAAAATTGTTGTTTTTTTAAAAAGCAACCAATACCACTTTTAAGCAGGAAATTCAACTCTGAATCTTGACACAATATCACTTTCATCATTTTGAATGAAATTTTTGGCCTCCCAACCTCCTGCATGTCTTCCCTGTGACATCATGAATTTTGTGAATTTTCGTCGCTGGGGATGAAAAATTGTCAATTTTTTTAAAAACCAACCAACACCATCTTTAACAACGAAATTCAACCTCGGATCTTGAAAGATATATTTTAGCATTTCGGTTGAAAAGCAATTTGGAGTACCAGCCTCCTGCATACCATTCCGTGGCATCACGAATCTTCCGAATTTTCGTCACTGGGAATGAAAAATTGTTTTTTTTTTTTAAAAAGCAACCAATACCACTTTTAAGCAAGAAATTCAACTCTGAATCTTGACACAATATCACTTTCATCATTTTGAATGAAATTTTTGGCCTCCCAACCTCCTGCATGTCTTCGCTGTGACATCATGAATTTTGTGAATTTTCGTCGCTGGGGATGAAAAATTGTCATTTTTTTAAAAAACCAACCAACACCATCTTTAACAACGAAATTCAACCTCAGATCTTGAAAGATATATTTTAGCATTTCGGTTGAAAAGCAATTTGGAGTACCAGCCTCCTGCATACCATTCCCTGTGGCATCACGAATCTTCCGAATTTTCGTCACTGGGAATGAAAAATTGTTTTTTTTTTTAAAAAGCAACCAATACCACTTTTAAGCAAGAAATTCAACTCTGAATCTTGACACAACATCACTTTCATCATTTTGAATGAAATTTTTGGCCTCCCAACCTCCTGCATGTCTTTCCTGTGACATCATGAATTTTGTGAATTTTCGTCGCTGGGGATGAAAAATTGTCAATTTTTTAAAAAACCAACCAACACCATCTTTAACAACGAAATTCAACCTCAGATTTTGAAAGATATATTTTAGCATTTCGGTTGGAAAGCAATTTGGCCTCCCAGCCTCCTGCATAACATTCCTTGTGGCATCACGAATCTTCCGAATTTTTGTCACTGGGAATGAAAAATTGTTTTTTTTTTTTAAAAAAGCAACCAATACCACTTTTAAGCAAGAAATTCAACTCTGAATCTTGACACAATATCACTTTCATCATTTTGAATGAAATTTTTGGCCTCCCAACCTCCTGCATATCTTCCCTGTGACATCATGAATTTTGTGAATTTTCGTCGCTGGGGATGAAAAAGTGTCAATTTTTCATAAAAGCAACCAACACCATTTTAACAACGAAATTGAAACTCGGATCTTGAAATAAGTACTTTAGCATTTCGGTTGAAAAGCAATTTGGAGTACCAGCCTCCTGCATCCCAATTCCCTGTGGCATCATGAATCTTCCGAATTTTCATCACTGGGAATGAAAAATTGTCATTTTTTTAAAAAAGGCCTCCCAACCTCCTGCATGTCTTCCCTGTGACATCATGAATTTTGTGAATTTTCGTCGCTGGGGATGAAAAATTGTCAATTTTTTAAAAAACCAACCAACACCATCTTTAACAACGAAATTCAACCTCGGATCTTGAAAGATATATTTTAGCATTTCGGTTGAAAAGCAATTTGGAGTACCAGCCTCCTGCATACCATTCCCTGTGGCATCACGAATCTTCCGAATTTTCGTCACTGGGAATGAAAAATTGTTTGTTTTTTTTTAAAAAGCAACCAATACCACTTTTAAGCAAGAAATTCAACTCTGAATCTTGACACAATATCACTTTCATCATTTTGAATGAAATTTTTGGCCTCCCAACCTCCTGCATGTCTTCCCTGTGACATCACGAATTTTGTGAATTTTCGTCGCTGGGGATGAAAAATTGTCAATTTTTTAAGAAAGAAACCAACACCATCTTTAACAACAAAATTCAACCTCGGATCTTGAAAGATATATTTTAGCATTTCGGTTGAAAAGCAATTTGGAGTACCAGCCTCCTACATGCCATTCCCTGTGGCATCACGAATCTTCCGAATTTTCATCACTGGGAATGAAAAATTGTTGTTTTTTTAAAAAAGCAACCAATACCACTTTTAACCAGGAAATTCAACTCTGAATCTTGACACAATATCACTTTCATCATTTTGAATGAAATTTTTGGCCTCCCAACCTCCTGCATATCTTCCCTGTGACATCATGAATTTTGTGAATTTTCATCGCTGGGGATGAAAAATTGTCAATTTTTAATAAAAGCAACCAACACCATCTTTAACAACGAAATTCAACTTTGCATCTTGAAAGAATTATTTTAGCATTTCGGTTGAAAAGCAATTTGGAGTACCAGCCTCCTACATGCCATTCCCTGTGGCATCACGAACATTCCGAATTTTCATCACTGGGAATGAAAAATTGTTGTTTTTTAAAAAAAGCAACCAACACCATCTTTAACAACAAAATTCAACTTTGGATCTTGAAAGACCTATTTCAGCATTTCGGTTGAAAAGCAGTTTGGCCTCCCAGCCTCCTGCATGCCATTCCCTGTGGCATCATGAATCTTCCGAATTTTCGTTACTGGGAATGAAAAATTTTTGTTTTTTTTAAAAAAGCAACCAATACCACTTTAAAGCAAGAAATTCAAGTCTTAATCTTGACACAATATCACTTTCAGCATTTTGAATGAATTTTTTTGGCCACCCAACCTCCTGCATGTCTTCCCAGTGACATCACGAATTTTGTGAATTTTCGTTGCTGGCGATGAAAAATTGTCAATTTTTTAAAAAACCAACCAACACCATCTTTAACAACGAAATTCAACCTCAGATTTTGAAAGATATATTTTAGCATTTCGGTTGAAAAGCAATTTGGCCTCCCAGCCACCTGCATGCCATTCCCTGTGGCATCACAAATCTTCCGAATTTTCGTTGCTCAGGATGAAAAATTGTTGTTTTTTTAAAAAGCAACCAATACCACTTTTAAGCAGGAAATTCAACTCTGAATCTTGACACAATATCACTTTCATCATTTTGAATGAAATTTTTGGCCTCCCAACCTCCTGCATGTCTTCCCTGTGACATCACGAATTTTGTGAATTTTCGTCGCTGACGATGAAAAATTCTCAATTTTTTAAAACAGCAACCAACACCATTTTTAACAACGAAATTGAAACTCGGATCTTGAAATATCTACTTTAGCATTTCGGTTGAAAAGCAATTTGGAGTACCAGCCTCCTGCATACCATTCCCTGTGGCATCACGAATCTTCCGAATTTTCGTCACTGGGAATGAAAAATTGTTTTTTGTTTTTTTTTAAAAAGCAACCAATACCACTTTTAAGCAAGAAATTCAACTCTGAATCTTGACACAATATCACTTTCATCATTTTGAATGAAATTTTTGGCCTCCCAACCTCCTGCATGTCTTCCCTGTGACATCATGAATTTTGTGAATTTTCGTCGCTGGCGATGAAAAATTGTCAATTTTTTAAAAAACCAACCAACACCATCTTTAACAACGAAATTCAACCTCGGATCTTGAAATATCTACTTTAGCATTTCGGTTGAAAAGCAATTTGGAGTACCAGCCTCCTACATGCCATTCCCTGTGGCATCACGAATCTTCCGAATTTTCATCACTGGGAATGAAAAATTGTTGTTTTTTTTAAAAAAGCAACCAATACCACTTTAAAGCAAGAAATTCAAGTCTTAATCTTGACACAATATCACTTTCAGCATTTTGAATGAAATTTTTGGCCTCCCAACCTCCTGCATGTCTTCCCTGTGACATCACGAATTTTGTGAATTTTCGTCGCTGACGATGAAAAATTGTCAATTTTTAAAAAAAGCAACCAACACCATTTTTAACAATGAAATTGAAACTCGGATCTTGAAATATCTACTTTAGCATTTTGGTTAAATAGCAGTTTGGAGTACCAGCCTCCTGCATGCCATTCCCTGTGGTATCATGAATCTTCCGAATTTTTGTCACTGGGAATGAAAAATTGTCATTTTTTAAAAAAAGGCCTCCCAACCTCCTGCATGTCTTCGCTGTGACATCATGAATTTTGTGAATTTTCGTCGCTGGGGATGAAAAATTGTCAATTTTTTTAAAAAACCAACCAACACCATCTTTAACAACGAAATTCAACCTCGGATCTTGAAAGATATATTTTAGCATTTCGGTTGAAAAGCAATTTGGAGTACCAGCCTCCTACATGCCATTCCCTGTGGCATCACGAATCTTCCGAATTTTCATCACTGGGAATGAAAAATTGTTGTTTTTTTAAAAAAGCAACCAATACCACTTTTAACCAGGAAATTCAACTCTGAATCTTGACACAATATCACTTTCATCATTTTGAATGAAATTTTTGGCCTCCCAACCTCCTGCATATCTTCCCTGTGACATCATGAATTTTGTGAATTTTCATCGCTGGGGATGAAAAATTGTCAATTTTTAATAAAAGCAACCAACACCATCTTTAACAACGAAATTCAACTTTGCATCTTGAAAGAATTATTTTAGCATTTCGGTTGAAAAGCAATTTGGAGTACCAGCCTCCTACATGCCATTCCCTGTGGCATCACGAACATTCCGAATTTTCATCACTGGGAATGAAAAATTGTTGTTTTTTAAAAAAAGCAACCAACACCATCTTTAACAACAAAATTCAACTTTGGATCTTGAAAGACCTATTTCAGCATTTCGGTTGAAAAGCAGTTTGGCCTCCCAGCCTCCTGCATGCCATTCCCTGTGGCATCATGAATCTTCCGAATTTTCGTTACTGGGAATGAAAAATTTTTGTTTTTTTTAAAAAAGCAACCAATACCACTTTAAAGCAAGAAATTCAAGTCTTAATCTTGACACAATATCACTTTCAGCATTTTGAATGAATTTTTTTGGCCACCCAAACTCCTGCATGTCTTCCCAGTGACATCACAAATTTTGTGAATTTTCGTTGCTGGCGATGAAAAATTGTCAATTTTTTAAAAAACCAACCAACACCATCTTTAACAACGAAATTCAACCTCAGATTTTGAAAGATATATTTTAGCATTTCGGTTGGAAAGCAATTTGGCCTCCCAGCCTCCTGCATAACATTCCTTGTGGCATCACGAATCTTCCGAATTTTTGTCACTGGGAATGAAAAATTGTTTTTTTTTTAAAAAAAGCAACCAATACCACTTTTAAGCAGGAAATTCAACTCTGAATCTTGACACAATATCACTTTCATCATTTTGAATGAAATTTTTGGCCTCCCAACCTCCTGCATGTCTTCCCTGTGACATCACGAATTTTGTGAATTTTCGTCGCTGACGATGAAAAATTCTCAATTTTTTAAAACAGCAACCAACACCAGTTTTAACAACGAAATTGAAACTCGGATCTTGAAATATCTACTTTAGCATTTCGGTTGAAAAGCAATTTGGAGTACCAGCCTCCTGCATCCCAATCCCTGTGGCATCATGAATCTTCCGAATTTTCATCACTGGGAATGAAAAATTGTCATTTTTTAAAAAAAGGCCTCCCAACCTCCTGCATGTCTTCGCTGTGACATCATGAATTTTGTGAATTTTCGTCGCTGGGGATGAAAAATTGTCATTTTTTAAAAAAACCAACCAACACCATCTTTAACAACGAAATTCAACCTCGGATCTTGAAAGATATATTTTAGCATTTCGGTTGAAAAGCAATTTGGAGTACCAGCCTCCTGCATACCATTCCCTGTGGCATCACGAATCTTCCGAATTTTCGTCACTGGGAATGAAAAATTGTTTTTTTTTTTAAAAAGCAACCAATACCACTTTTAAGCAAGAAATTCAACTCTGAATCTTGACACAATATCACTTTCATCATTTTGAATGAAATTTTTGGCCTCCCAACCTCCTGCATGTCTTCCCTGTGACATCACAAATTTTGTGAATTTTTGTCCCTGCGGATGAAAAATTGTCAATTTTTTAAGAAAGAAACCAACACCATCTTTAACAACAAAATTCAACTTCGGATCTTGAAAGATCTATTTTAGCATTTCGGATGAAAAGCAATTTGGCCTCCCAGCCACCTGCATGCCATTCCCTGTGGCATCACGAATCTTCCGAATTTTCATTGCTCAGGATGAAAAATTGTTGTTTTTTTAAAAAGCAACCAATACCACTTTTAAGCAGGAAATTCAACTGTGAATCTTGACACAATATCACTTTCATCATTTTGAATGAAATTTTTGGCCTCCCAACCTCCTGCATGTCTTCCCTGTGACATCACGAATTTTGTGAATTTTCGTCGCTGACGATGAAAAATTCTCAATTTTTTAAAAAAGCAACCAACACCATTTTTAACAACGAAATTGAAACTCGGACCTTGAAATATCTACTTTAGCATTTTGGTTGAAAAGCAATTTGGAGTACCAGCCTCCTGCATCCCAATCCCTGTGGCATCATGAATCTTCCGAATTTTCATCACTGGGAATGAAAAATTGTCATTTTTTAAAAAAGGCCTCCCAACCTCCTGCATGTCTTCGCTGTGACATCACGAATTTTGTGAATTTTCGTCGCTGGGGATGAAAAATTGTCAATTTTTTAAGAAAGAAACCAACACCATCTTTAACAACAAAATTCAACTTCGGATCTTGAAAGATCTATTTTAGCATTTCGGTTGAAAAGCAATTTGGCCTCCCAGCCACCTGCATGCCATTCCCTGTGGCATCACAAATCTTCCGAATTTTCGTTGCTCAGGATGAAAAATTGTTGTTTTTTTAAAAAGCAACCAATACCACTTTTAAGCAGGAAATTCAACTCTGAATCTTGACACAATATCACTTTCATCATTTTGAATGAAATTTTTGGCCTCCCAACCTCCTGCATGTCTTCCCTGTGACATCATGAATTTTGTGAATTTTCGTCGCTGGGGATGAAAAATTGTCAATTTTTTTAAAAACCAACCAACACCATCTTTAACAACGAAATTCAACCTCGGATCTTGAAAGATATATTTTAGCATTTCGGTTGAAAAGCAATTTGGAGTACCAGCCTCCTGCATACCATTCCCTGTGGCATCACGAATCTTCCAAATTTTCGTCACTGGGAATGAAAAATTGTTTTTTTTTTTTTAAAAAAGCAACCAATACCACTTTTAAGCAAGAAATTCAACTCTGAATCTTGACACAATATCACTTTCATCATTTTGAATGAAATTTTTGGCCTCCCAACCTCCTGCATGTCTTCCCTGTGACATCATTATTTTGTGAATTTTCGTCGCTGGGGATGAAAAATTGTCAATTTTTTAAAAAACCAACCAACACCATCTTTAACAACGAAATTCAACCTCGGATCTTGAAACATATATTTTAGCATTTCGGTTGAAAAGCAATTTGGAGTACCAGCCTCCTACATGCTATTCCCTGTGGCATCACGAATCTTCCGAATTTTCATCACTGGGAATGAAAAATTGTTGTTTTTTTAAAAAAGCAACCAATACCACTTTTAACCAGGAAATTCAACTCTGAATCTTGACACAATATCACTTTCATCATTTTGAATGAAATTTTTGGCCTCCCAACCTCCTGCATGTCTTCCCTGTGACATCATGAATTTTGTGAATTTTCGTCGCTGGGGATGAAAAATTGTCAATTTTTAAAAAGCAACCAACACCATCTTTAACAACGAAATTCAACTTCGGATCTTGAAAGATCTATTTTAGCATTTCGGTTGAAAAGCAATTTGGAGTACCAGCCTCCTACATGCCATTCCCTGTGGCATCACGAATCTTCCGAATTTTCGTTGCTCAGGATGAAAAATTGTTGTTTTTTTAAAAAGCAACCAATACCACTTTTAAGCAGGAAATTCAACTCTGAATCTTGACACAATATCACTTTCATCATTTTGAATGCAATTTTTGGCCTCCCAACCTCCTGCATGTCTTCCCTGTGACATCACGAATTTTGTGAATTTTCGTCGCTGACGATGAAAAATTCTCAATTTTTTAAAAAAGCAACCAACACCATTTTTAACAACGAAATTGAAACTCGGATCTTGAAATATCTACTTTAGCATTTCGGTTGAAAAGCAATTTGGAGTACCAGCCTCCTGCATCCCAATCCCTGTGGCATCATGAATCTTCCGAATTTTCATCACTGGGAATGAAAAATTGTCATTTTTTAAAAAAAGGCCTCCCAACCTCCTGCATGTCTTCGCTGTGACATCATGAATTTTGTGAATTTTCGTCGCTGGGGATGAAAAATTGTCATTTTTTAAAAAAACCAACCAACACCATCTTTAACAACGAAATTCAACCTCGGATCTTGAAAGATATATTTTAGCATTTCGGTTGAAAAGCAATTTGGAGTACCAGCCTCCTGCATACCATTCCGTGGCATCACGAATCTTCCGAATTTTCGTCACTGGGAATGAAAAATTGTTTTTTTTTTTTAAAAAGCAACCAATACCACTTTTAAGCAAGAAATTCAACTCTGAATCTTGACACAATATCACTTTCATCATTTTGAATGAAATTTTTGGCCTCCCAACCTCCTGCATGTCTTCCCTGTGACATCACAAATTTTGTGAATTTTTGTCCCTGCGGATGAAAAATTGTCAATTTTTTAAGAAAGAAACCAACACCATCTTTAACAACAAAATTCAACTTCGGATCTTGAAAGATCTATTTTAGCATTTCGGATGAAAAGCAATTTGGCCTCCCAGCCACCTGCATGCCATTCCCTGTGGCATCACGAATCTTCCGAATTTTCGTTGCTCAGGATGAAAAATTGTTGTTTTTTTAAAAAGCAACCAATACCACTTTTAAGCAGGAAATTCAACTCTGAATCTTGACACAATATCACTTTCATCATTTTGAATGAAATTTTTGGCCTCCCAACCTCCTGCATGTCTTCCCTGTGACATCACGAATTTTGTGAATTTTCGTCGCTGACGATGAAAAATTGTCAATTTTTTAAAAAAGCAACCAACACCATTTTTAACAACGAAATTGAAACTCGGATCTTGAAATATCTACTTTAGCATTTTGGTTGAAAAGCAATTTGGAGTACCAGCCTCCTGCATCCCAATCCCTGTGGCATCATGAATCTTCTGAATTTTCATCACTGGGAATGAAAAATTGTCATTTTTTTAAAAAAGGCCTCCCAACCTCCTGCATGTCTTCGCTGTGACATCACGAATTTTGTGAATTTTCGTCGCTGGGGATGAAAAATTGTCAATTTTTTAAGAAAGAAACCAACACCATCTTTAACAACAAAATTCAACTTCGGATCTTGAAAGATCTATTTTAGCATTTCGGTTGAAAAGCAATTTGGCCTCCCAGCCACCTGCATGCCATTCCCTGTGGCATCACAAATCTTCCGAATTTTCGTTGCTCAGGATGAAAAATTGTTGTTTTTTTAAAAAGCAACCAATACCACTTTTAAGCAGGAAATTCAACTCTGAATCTTGACACAATATCACTTTCATCATTTTGAATGAAATTTTTGGCCTCCCACCTCCTGCATGTCTTCCCTGTGACATCATGAATATTGTGAATTTTCGTCGCTGGGGATGAAAAATTGTCAATTTTTTAAAAAACCAACCAACACCATCTTTAACAACGAAATTCAACCTCGGATCTTGAAAGATATATTTTAGCATTTCGGTTGAAAAGCAATTTGGAGTACCAGCCTCCTGCATACCATTCCCTGTGGCATCACGAATCTTCCGAATTTTCGTCACTGGGAATGAAAAATTGTTTTTTTTTTTTAAAAAGCAACCAATACCACTTTTAAGCAAGAAATTCAACTCTGAATCTTGACACAATATCACTTTCATCATTTTGAATGAAATTTTTGGCCTCCCAACCTCCTGCATGTCTTCCCTGTGACATCATGAATTTTGTGAATTTTCGTCGCTGGGGATGAAAAATTGTCAATTTTTTAAAAAACCAACCAACACCATCTTTAACAACGAAATTCAACCTCGGATCTTGAAACATATATTTTAGCATTTCGGTTGAAAAGCAATTTGGCCTCCCAGCCACCTGCATGCCATTCCCTGTGGCATCACGAATCTTCCGAATTTTCGTTGCTCAGGATGAAAAATTGTTTTTTTTTTAAAAAGCAACCAATACCACTTTTAAGCAGGAAATTCAACTCTGAATCTTGACACAATATCACTTTCATCATTTTGAATGAAATTTTTGGCCTCCCACCTCCTGCATGTCTTCCCTGTGACATCATGAATATTGTGAATTTTCGTCGCTGGGGATGAAAAATTGTCAATTTTTTAAGAAAGAAACCAACACCATCTTTAACAACAAAATTCAACTTCGGATCTTGAAAGATCTATTTTAGCATTTCGGTTGAAAAGCAATTTGGCCTCCCAGCCACCTGCATGCCATTCCCTGTGGCATCACGAATCTTCCGAATTTTCGTCACTGGGAATGAAAAATTGTTGTTTTTTTAAAAAGCAACCAATACCACTTTTAAGCAGGAAATTCAACTCTGAATCTTGACACAATATCACTTTCATCATTTTGAATGAAATTTTTGGCCTCCCAACCTCCTGCATGTCTTCCCTGTGACATCACGAATTTTGTGAATTTTCGTCGCTGACGATGAAAAATTGTCAATTTTTTAAAAAAGCAACCAACACCATTTTTAACAACGAAATTGAAACTCGGATCTTGAAATATCTACTTTAGCATTTTGGTTAAATAGCAGTTTGGAGTACCAGCCTCCTGCATGCCATTCCCTGTGGTATCATGAATCTTCCGAATTTTCGTCACTGGGAATGAAAAATTGTCATTTTTTTAAAAAAGGCCTCCCAACCTCCTGCATGTCTTCGCTGTGACATCATGAATTTTGTGAATTTTCGTCGCTGGGGATGAAAAATTGTCAATTTTTAAGAAAGAAACCAACACCATCGTTAACAACAAAATTCAACTTCGGATCTTGAAAGATCTATTTTAGCATTTCGGTTGAAAAGCAATTTGGCCTCCCAGCCACCTGCATGCCATTCCCTGTGGCATCACAAATCTTCCGAATTTTCGTTGCTCAGGATGAAAAATTGTTGTTTTTTTAAAAAGCAACCAATACCACTTTTAAGCAGGAAATTCAACTCTGAATCTTGACACAATATCACTTTCATCATTTGGAATGAAATTTTTGGCCTCCCAACCTCCTGCATGTCTTCCCAGTGACATCACGAATTTTGTGAATTTTTGTCGCTGGGGATGAAAAAGTGTCAATTTTTAATAAAAGCAACCAACACCATCTTTAACAACGAAATTCAACTTTGCATCTTGAAAGAATTATTTTAGCATTTCGGTTGAAAAGCAATTTGGAGTACCAGCCTCCTGCATACCATTCCCTGTGGCATCACGAATCTTCCGAATTTTCGTCACTGGGAATGAAAAATTGTTCTTTTTTTTTTAAAAAAAGCAACCAATACCACTTTTAAGCAAGAAATTCAACTCTGAATCTTGACACAATATCACTTTCATCATTTTGAATGAAATTTTTGGCCTCCCAACCTCCTGCATATCTTCCCTGTGACATCATGAATTTTGTGAATTTTCGCCGCTGGGGATGAAAAAGTGTCAATTTTTAATAAAAGCAACCAACACCATCTTTAACAACGAAATTCAACTTTGCATCTTGAAAGAATTATTTTAGCATTTCGGTTGAAAATCAATTTGGAGTACCAGCCTCCTACATGCCATTCCCTGTGGCATCACGAATCTTCCGAATTTTCATCACTGGGAATGAAAAATTGTTGTTTTTTTAAAAAAGCAACCAACACCATCTTTAACAACAAAATTCAACTTTGGATCTTGAAAGACATTTCGGTTGAAAAGCAGTTTGGCCTCCCAGCCTCCTGCATGCCATTCCCTGTGGCATCATGAATCTTCCGAATTTTCGTCACTGGGAATGAAAAATTGTTGTTTTTTTTAAAAAAGCAACCAATACCACTTTAAAGCAAGAAATTCAGGTCTTAATCTTGACACAATATCACTTTCAGCATTTTGAATGAAATTTTTTGGCCTCCCAACCTCCTGTATGTCTTCCCAGTGACATCACGAATTTTGTGAATTTTCGTCGCTGGCGATGAAAAATTGTTGATTTTTTAAAAAACCAACCAACACCATCTTTAACAACGAAATTCAACCTCAGATCGTGAAAGATATATTTTAGCATTTCGGTTGGAAAGCAATTTGCCTCCCAGCCTCCTGCATAACATTCCTTGTGGCATCACGAATCTTCCGAATTTTTGTCACTGGGAATGAAAAATTGTTTTAAAAAAAAAAAAGCAACCCATACCACTTTTAAGCAAGAAATTCAACTCTGAATCTTGACACAATATCACTTTCATCATTTTGAATGAAATTTTTGGCCTCCCAACCTCCTGCATGTCTTCCCTGTGACATCATGAATTTTGTGAATTTTCGTCGCTGGGGATGAAAAATTGTCAATTTTTTAAAAAACCAACCAACACCATCTTTAACACACGAAATTCAACTTTGCATCTGAATAATTATTTAGCTTTTCGGTTGAAAAGCAATTATTTGGAGTACCAGCCGCCTACATGCCATTCCTGTGGGCAATCACGAATCTTCCGAATTTTCATCACTGGAATGAAGAATTGGGTTTTTTTTAAAAAAATGCCTCTCCCAACCTCCTGCATGTCTTCCCTGTGACATCATGAATTTTGTGAATTTTCGTCGCTGGGGATGAAAAATTGTCAATTTTTTAAGAAAGAAACCAACACCATCTTTAACAACGAAATTCAACCTCGGATCTTGAAATATCTACTTTAGCATTTCGGTTGAAAAGCAATTTGGAGTACCAGCCTCCTACATGCCATTCCCTGTGGCATCACGAATCTTCCGAATTTTCATCACTGGGAATGAAAAATTGTTGTTTCTTTTAAAAAAGCAACCAATACCACTTTAAAGCAAGAAATTCAAGTCTTAATCTTGACACAATATCACTTTCATCATTTTGAATGAAATTTTTGGCCTCCCAACCTCCTGCATATCTTCCCTGTGACATCATGAATTTTGTGAATTTTCATCGCTGGGGATGAAAAATTGTCAATTTTTAATAAAAGCAACCAACACCATTTTTAACAACGAAATTGAAACTCGGATCTTGAAATATCTACTTTAGCATTTTGGTTAATAGCAGTTTGGAGTACCAGCCTCCTGCATGCCATTCCCTGTGGTATCATGAATCTTCCGAATTTTCGTCACTGGGCATGAAAAAATTGTCATTTTTTAAAAAGGCCTCCACCAACCTCCTGCCTGTCTTCGGCTGGACTCATGAATTTTGTGAATTTTCGGTCCGCTGGGATGAAATTGTCATTTTTAATAAAAGCAACCAACACCATCTTTAACAACGAAATTCAACTTTGCATCTTGAAAGAATTATTTTAGCATTTCGGTTGAAAAGCAATTTGGAGTACCAGCCTCCTGCATGCCATTCCCTGTGGCATCACAAATCTTCCGAATTTTCGTCACTGGGAATGAAAAATTGTTGTTTTTTTAAAAAGCAACCAATACCACTTTTAAGCAGGAAATTCAACTGTGAATCTTGACACAATATCACTTTCATCATTTTGAATGAAATTTTTGGCCTCCCAACCTCCTGCATGTCTTGCCTGTGACATCACAAATTTTGTGAATTTTTGTCCCTGGGGATGAAAAATTGTCAATTTTTTAAGAAAGAAACCAACACCATCTTTAACAACAAAATTCAACTTCGGATCTTGAAAGATCTATTTTAGCATTTCGGTTGAAAAGCAATTTGGCCTCCCAGCCACCTGCATGCCATTCCCTGTGGCATCACAAATCTTCCGAATTTTCGTTGCTCAGGATGAAAAATTGTTGTTTTTTTAAAAAGCAACCAATACCACTTTTAAGCAGGAAATTCAACTCTGAATCTTGACACAATATCACTTTCATCATTTGGAATGAAATTTTTGGCCTCCCAACCTCCTGCATGTCTTCCCAGTGACATCACGAATTTTGTGAATTTTTGTCGCTGGGGATGAAAAAGTGTCAATTTTTAATAAAAGCAACCAACACCATCTTTAACAACGAAATTCAACTTTGCATCTTGAAAGAATTATTTTAGCATTTCGGTTGAAAAGCAATTTGGAGTACCAGCCTCCTGCATACCATTCCCTGTGGCATCACGAATCTTCCGAATTTTCGTCACTGGGAATGAAAAATTGTTCTTTTTTTTTTAAAAAAAGCAACCAATACCACTTTTAAGCAAGAAATTCAACTCTGAATCTTGACACAATATCACTTTCATCATTTTGAATGAAATTTTTGGCCTCCCAACCTCCTGCATATCTTCCCTGTGACATCATGAATTTTGTGAATTTTCGCCGCTGGGGATGAAAAAGTGTCAATTTTTAATAAAAGCAACCAACACCATCTTTAACAACGAAATTCAACTTTGCATCTTGAAAGAATTATTTTAGCATTTCGGTTGAAAATCAATTTGGAGTACCAGCCTCCTACATGCCATTCCCTGTGGCATCACGAATCTTCCGAATTTTCATCACTGGGAATGAAAAATTGTCATTTTTTTAAAAAAGGCCTCCCAACCTACTGCATGTCTTCGCTGTGACATCACGAATTTTGTGAATTTTCGTCGCTGGGGATGAAAAATTGTCAATTTTTTAAGAAAGAAACCAACACCATCTTTAACAACAAAATTCAACTTCGGATCTTGAAAGATCTATTTTAGCATTTCGGTTGAAAAGCAATTTGGCCTCCCAGCCACCTGCATGCCATTCCCTGTGGCATCACGAATCTTCCGAATTTTCGTTGCTCAGGATGAAAAATTGTTGTTTTTTTAAAAAGCAACCAATACCACTTTTAAGCAGGAAATTCAACTGTGAATCTTGACACAATATCACTTTCATCATTTTGAATGAAATTTTTGGCCTCCCAACCTCCTGCATGTCTTCCCTGTGACATCACGAATTTTGTGAATTTTCGTCGCTGACGATGAAAAATTCTCAATTTTTTAAAAAAGTAACCAACACCATTTTTAACAATGAAATTGAAACTCGGACCTTGAAATATCTACTTTAGCATTTTGGTTGAAAAGCAATTTGGAGTACCAGCCTCCTGCATCCCAATCCCTGTGGCATCATGAATCTTCCGAATTTTCATCACTGGGAATGAAAAATTGTCATTTTTTTAAAAAAGGCCTCCCAACCTCCTGCATGTCTTCGCTGTGACATCACGAATTTTGTGAATTTTCGTCGCTGGGGATGAAAAATTGTCAATTTTTTAAGAAAGAAACCAACACCATCTTTAACAACAAAATTCAACTTCGGATCTTGAAAGATCTATTTTAGCATTTCGGTTGAAAAGCAATTTGGCCTCCCAGCCACCTGCATGCCATTCCCTGTGGCATCACAAATCTTCCGAATTTTCGTTGCTCAGGATGAAAAATTGTTTTTTTAAAAAGCAACCAATACCACTTTTAAGCAGGAAATTCAACTCTGAATCTTGACACAATATCACTTTCATCATTTTGAATGAAATTTTTGGCCTCCCACCTCCTGCATGTCTTCCCTGTGACATCATGAATATTGTGAATTTTCGTCGCTGGGGATGAAAAATTGTCAATTTTTTAAAAAACCAACCAACACCATCTTTAACAACGAAATTCAACCTCGGATCTTGAAAGATATATTTTAGCATTTCCGTTGAAAAGCAATTTGGAGTACCAGCCTCCTGCATACCATTCCCTGTGGCATCACGAATCTTCCGAATTTTCGTCACTGGGAATGAAAAATTGTTTTTTTTTTTTTTAAAAAGCAACCAATACCACTTTTAAGCAAGAAATTCAACTCTGAATCTTGACACAATATCACTTTCAGCATTTTGAATGAAATTTTTGGCCTCCCAACCTCCTGCATGTCTTCCCTGTGACATCATGAATTTTGTGAATTTTCGTCGCTGGGGATGAAAAATTGTCAATTTTTTAAAAAACCAACCAACACCATCTTTAACAACGAAATTCAACCTCGGATCTTGAAACATATATTTTAGCATTTCGGTTGAAAAGCAATTTGGAGTACCAGCCTCCTACATGCCATTCCCTGTGGCATCACGAATCTTCCGAATTTTCATCACTGGGAATGAAAAATTGTTGTTTTTTTAAAAAAGCAACCAATACCACTTTTAAGCAAGAAATTCAACTCTGAATCTTGACACAATATCACTTTAAGCATTTTGAATGAAATTTTTTGGCCTCCCAAACTCTTACGTCTTCCCTGTGACATCACGAATTTTGTGAATTTTCGTCCCTGCGGATGAAAAATTGTCAATTTTTTAAGAAAGAAACCAACACCATCTTTAACAACGAAATTCAACTTTGGATCTTGAAAGAATTATTTTAGCATTTCGGTTGAAAAGCAATTTGGAGTACCAGCCTCCTGCATACCATTCCCTGTGGCATCACGAATCTTCCGAATTTTCGTCACTGGGAATGAAAAATTGTTTTTTGTTTTTTTTTAAAAAGCAACCAATACCACTTTTAAGCAGGAAATTCAACTGTGAATCTTGACACAATATCACTTTCATCATTTTGAATGAAATTTTTGGCCTCCCAACCTCCTGCATGTCTTCCCTGTGACATCATGAATTTTGTGAATTTTCGTCGCTGGGGATGAAAAATTGTCAATTTTTTAAAAAACCAACCAACACCATCTTTAACAACGAAATTCAACCTCGGATCTTGAAAGATATATTTTAGCATTTCGGTTGAAAAGCAATTTGGAGTACCAGCCTCCTGCATACCATTCCCTGTGGCATCATGAATCTTCCGAATTTTCGTCACTGGGAATGAAAAATTGTTTTTTTTTTTAAAAAAAGCAACCAATACCACTTTTAAGCAAGAAATTCAACTCTGAATCTTGACACAATATCACTTTCATCATTTTGAATGAAATTTTTGGCCTCCCAACCTCCTGCATGTCTTCCCTGTGACATCATGAATTTTGTGAATTTTCGTCGCTGGGGATGAAAAATTGTCAATTTTTTAAAAAAGCAACCATCACCATTTTTAACAACGAAATTGAAACTCGGATCTTGAAATATCTACTTTAGCATTTTGGTTAAATAGCAGTTTGGAGTACCAGCCTCCTGCATGCCATTCCCTGTGGTATCATGAATCTTCCGAATTTTCGTCACTGGGAATGAAAAATTGTCATTTTTTTAAAAAAGGCCTCCCAACCTCCTGCATGTCTTCGCTGTGACATCATGAATTTTGTGAATTTTCGTCGCTGGGGATGAAAAATTGTCATTTTTTAAAAAAACCAACCAACACCATCTTTAACAACGAAATTCAACCTCGGATCTTGAAAGATATATTTTAGCATTTCGGTTGAAAAGCAATTTGGAGTACCAGCCTCCTGCATACCATTCCGTGGCATCACGAATCTTCCGAAATTTCGTCACTGGGAATGAAAAATTGTTTTTTTTTTAAAAAAAGCAACCAATACCACTTTTAAGCAAGAAATTCAACTCTGAATCTTGACACAATATCACTTTCATCATTTTGAATGAAATTTTTGGCCTCCCAACCTCCTGCATGTCTTCCCTGTGACATCACAAATTTTGTGAATTTTTGTCCCTGCGGATGAAAATTTGTCAATTTTTTAAGAAAGAAACCAACACCATCTTTAACAACAAAATTCAACTTCGGATCTTGAAAGATCTATTTTAGCATTTCGGTTGAAAAGCAATTTGGCCTCCCTGCCACCTGCATGCCATTCCCTGTGGCATCACGAATCTTCCGAATTTTCGTCACTGGGAATGAAAAATTGTTTTTTTTTTTTAAAAAAGCAACCAATACCACTTTTAAGCAAGAAATTCAACTGTGAATCTTGACACAATATCACTTTCATCATTTTGAATGAAATTTTTGGCCTCCCAACCTCCTGCATGTCTTCCCTGTGACATCATGAATTTTGTGAATTTTCGTCGCTGGGGATGAAAAATTGTCAATTTTTTAAAAAACCAACCAACACCATCTTTAACAACGAAATTCAACCTCGGATCTTGAAACATATATTTTAGCATTTCGGTTGAAAAGCAATTTGGAGTACCAGCCTCCTACATGCCATTCCCTGTGGCATCACGAATCTTCCGAATTTTCATCACTGGGAATGAAAAATTGTTGTTTTTTTAAAAAAGCAACCAATACCACTTTTAACCAGGAAATTCAACTCTGAATCTTGACACAATATCACTTTAAGCATTTTGAATGAAATTTTTTGGCCTCCCAAACTCCTACGTCTTCCCTGTGACATCACGAATTTTGTGAATTTTCGTCCCTGCGGATGAAAAATTGTCAATTTTTTAAGAAAGAAACCAACACCATCTTTAACAACGAAATTCAACTTTGGATCTTGAAAGAATTATTTTAGCATTTCGGTTGAAAAGCAATTTGGAGTACCAGCCTCCTGCATACCATTCCCTGTGGCATCACGAATCTTCCGAATTTTCGTCACTGGGAATGAAAAATTGTTTTTTGTTTTTTTTAAAAAAGCAACCAATACCACTTTAAAGCAAGAAATTCAAGTCTTAATCTTGACACAATATCACTTTCAACATTTTGAATGAAATTTTTGGCCTCCCAACCTCCTGCATGTCTTCCCTGTGACATCACGAATTTTGTGAATTTTCGTCGCTGACGATGAAAAATTGTCAATTTTTAAAAAAAGCAACCAACACCATTTTTAACAACGAAATTGAAACTCGGATCTTGAAATATCTACTTTAGCATTTTGGTTAAATAGCAGTTTGGAGTACCAGCCTCCTGCATGCCATTCCCTGTGGTATCATGAATCTTCCGAATTTTCGTCACTGGGAATGAAAAATTGTTTTTTTTTTTTAAAAAGCAACCAATACCACTTTTAAGCAGGAAATTCAACTCTGAATCTTGACACAATATCACTTTCATCATTTTGAATGAAATTTTTGGCCTCCCAACCTCCTGCATGTCTTCCCTGTGACATCATGAATTTTGTGAATTTTCGTCGCTGGGGATGAAAAATTGTCAATTTTTTAAAAAACCAACCAACACCATCTTTAACAACGAAATTCAACCTCGGATCTTGAAAGATATATTTTAGCATTTCGGTTGAAAAGCAATTTGGAGTACCAGCCTCCTGCATACCATTCCCTGTGGCATCACGAATCTTCCGAATTTTCGTCACTGGGAATGAAAAATTGTTTTTTTTTTTTAAAAAGCAACCAATACCACTTTTAAGCAAGAAATTCAACTCTGAATCTTGACACAATATCACTTTCATCATTTTGAATGAAATTTTTGGCCTCCCAACCTCCTGCATGTCTTCCTGTGACATCATGAATTTTGTGAATTTTCGTCGCTGGGGATGAAAAATTGTCAATTTTTTAAAAAACCAACCAACACCATCTTTAACAACGAAATTCAACCTCGGATCTTGAAAGATATATTTTAGCATTTCGGTTGAAAAGCAATTTGGAGTACCAGCCTCCTGCATACCATTCCCTGTGGCATCACGAATCTTCCGAATTTTCGTCACTGGGAATGAAAAATTGTTTTTTTTTTTAAAAAAAGCAACCAATACCACTTTTAAGCAAGAAATTCAACTCTGAATCTTGACACAATATCACTTTCATCATTTTGAATGAAATTTTTGGCCTCCCAACCTCCTGCATATCTTCCCTGTGACATCATGAATTTTGTGAATTTTCGTCGCTGGGGATGAAAAAGTGTCAATTTTTCATAAAAGCAACCAACACCATCTTTAACAACGAAATTCAACTTTGCATCTTGAAAGAATTATTTTAGCATTTCGGTTGAAAAGCAATTTGGAGTACCAGCCTCCTACATGCCATTCCCTGTGGCATCACGAATCTTCCGAATTTTCATCACTGGGAATGAAAAATTGTTGTTTTTTTAAAAAAGGCCTCCCAACCTCCTGCATGTCTTCGCTGTGACATCACGAATTTTGTGAATTTTCGTCGCTGGGGATGAAAAATTGTCAATTTTTTAAGAAAGAAACCAACACCATCTTTAACAACAAAATTCAACTTCGGATCTTGAAAGATATATTTTAGCATTTCGGTTGAAAAGCAATTTGGCCTACCAGCCACCTGCATGCCATTCCCTGTGGCATCACGAATCTTCCGAATTTTCGTCACTGGGAATGAAAAATTGTTTGTTTTTTTTAAAAAAAGCAACCAATACCACTTTTAAGCAAGAAATTCAACTCTGAATCTTGACACAATATCACTTTCATCATTTTGAATGAAATTTTTGGCCTCCCAACCTCCTGCATGTCTTCCCTGTGACATCATGAATTTTGTGAATTTTCGTCGCTGGGGATGAAAAATTGTCAATTTTTTAAAAAAGCAACCATCACCATTTTTAACAACGAAATTGAAACTCGGATCTTGAAATATCTACTTTAGCATTTTGGTTAAATAGCAGTTTGGAGTACCAGCCTCCTGCATGCCATTCCCTGTGGTATCATGAATCTTCCGAATTTTCGTCACTGGGAATGAAAAATTGTCATTTTTTTAAAAAAGGCCTCCCAACCTCCTGCATGTCTTCGCTGTGACATCATGAATTTTGTGAATTTTCGTCGCTGGGGATGAAAAATTGTCATTTTTTTAAAAAACCAACCAACACCATCTTTAACAACGAAATTCAACCTCGGATCTTGAAAGATATATTTTAGCATTTCGGTTGAAAAGCAATTTGGAGTACCAGCCTCCTGCATACCATTCCGTGGCATCACGAATCTTCCGAATTTTCGTCACTGGGAATGAAAAATTGTTTTTTTTTTTTAAAAAGCAACCAATACCACTTTTAAGCAAGAAATTCAACTCTGAATCTTGACACAATATCACTTTCATCATTTTGAATGAAATTTTTGGCCTCCCAACCTCCTGCATGTCTTCCCTGTGACATCACAAATTTTGTGAATTTTTGTCCCTGCGGATGAAAAATTGTCAATTTTTTAAGAAAGAAACCAACACCATCTTTAACAACAAAATTCAACTTCGGATCTTGAAAGATCTATTTTAGCATTTCGGATGAAAAGCAATTTGGCCTCCCAGCCACCTGCATGCCATTCCCTGTGGCATCACGAATCTTCCGAATTTTCATTGCTCAGGATGAAAAATTGTTGTTTTTTTAAAAAGCAACCAATACCACTTTTAAGCAGGAAATTCAACTCTGAATCTTGACACAATATCACTTTCATCATTTTGAATGAAATTTTTGGCCTCCCAACCTCCTGCATGTCTTCCCTGTGACATCATGAATTTTGTGAATTTTCGTCGCTGGGGATGAAAAATTGTCAATTTTTTAAAAAACCAACCAACACCATCTTTAACAACGAAATTCAACCTCGGATCTTGAAAGATATATTTTAGCATTTCGGTTGAAAAGCAATTTGGAGTACCAGCCTCCTGCATACCATTCCCTGTGGCATCACGAATCTTCCGAATTTTTGTCACTGGGAATGAAAAATTGTTGTTTTTTTTAAAAAAGCAACCAATACCACTTTTAAGCAAGAAATTCAACTCTGAATCTTGACACAATATCACTTTCATCATTTTGAATGAAATTTTTGGCCTCCCAACCTCCTGCATATCTTCCCTGTGACATCATGAATTTTGTGAATTTTCGTCGCTGGGGATGAAAAAGTGTCAATTTTTAATAAAAGCAACCAACACCATCTTTAACAACGAAATTCAACTTTGCATCTTGAAAGAATTATTTTAGCATTTCGGTTGAAAAGCAATTTGGAGTACCAGCCTCCTACATGCCATTCCCTGTGGCATCACGAATCTTCCGAATTTTCATCACTGGGAATGAAAAATTGTTGTTTTTTTAAAAAAGGCCTCCCAACCTCCTGCATGTCTTCGCTGTGACATCACGAATTTTGTGAATTTTCGTCGCTGGGGATGAAAAATTGTCAATTTTTTAAGAAAGAAACCAACACCATCTTTAACAACAAAATTCAACTTCGGATCTTGAAAGATATATTTTAGCATTTCGGTTGAAAAGCAATTTGGCCTACCAGCCACCTGCATGCCATTCCCTGTGGCATCACGAATCTTCCGAATTTTCGTCACTGGGAATGAAAAATTGTTTGTTTTTTTTAAAAAAAGCAACCAATACCACTTTTAAGCAAGAAATTCAACTCTGAATCTTGACACAATATCACTTTCATCATTTTGAATGAAATTTTTGGCCTCCCAACCTCCTGCATGTCTTCCCTGTGACATCATGAATTTTGTGAATTTTCGTCGCTGGGGATGAAAAATTGTCAATTTTTTAAAAAACCAACCAACACCATCTTTAACAACGAAATTCAACCTCGGATCTTGAAAGATATATTTTAGCATTTCGGTTGAAAAGCAATTTGGAGTACCAGCCTCCTACATGCCATTCCCTGTGGCATCACGAATCTTCCGAATTTTCATCACTGGGAATGAAAAATTGTTGTTTTTTTAAAAAAGCAACCAATACCACTTTTAACCAGGAAATTCAACTCTGAATCTTGACACAATATCACTTTCATCATTTTGAATGAAATTTTTGGCCTCCCAACCTCCTGCATATCTTCCCTGTGACATCATGAATTTTGTGAATTTTCATCGCTGGGGATGAAAAATTGTCAATTTTTAATAAAAGCAACCAACACCATCTTTAACAACGAAATTCAACTTTGCATCTTGAAAGAATTATTTTAGCATTTCGGTTGAAAAGCAATTTGGAGTACCAGCCTCCTACATGCCATTCCCTGTGGCATCACGAACATTCCGAATTTTCATCACTGGGAATGAAAAATTGTTGTTTTTTTAAAAAAGCAACCAACACCATCTTTAACAACAAAATTCAACTTTGGATCTTGAAAGACCTATTTCAGCATTTCGGTTGAAAAGCAGTTTGGCCTCCCAGCCTCCTGCATGCCATTCCCTGTGGCATCATGAATCTTCCAAATTTTCGTTACTGAGAATGAAAATTTTTTGTTTTTTTTAAAAAAGCAACCAATACCACTTTAAAGCAAGAAATTCAAGTCTTAATCTTGACACAATATCACTTTCAGCATTTTGAATGAATTTTTTTGGCCACCCAACCTCCTGCATGTCTTCCCAGTGACATCACGAATTTTGTGAATTTTCGTTGCTGGCGATGAAAAATTGTCAATTTTTTAAAAAACCAACCAACACCATCTTTAACAACGAAATTCAACCTCAGATTTTGAAAGATATATTTTAGCATTTCGGTTGGAAAGCAATTTGGCCTCCCAGCCTCCTGCATAACATTCCTTGTGGCATCACGAATCTTCCGAATTTTTGTCACTGGGAATGAAAAATTGTTTTTTTTTTTTAAAAAAGCAACCAATACCACTTTTAAGCAGGAAATTCAACTCTGAATCTTGACACAATATCACTTTCATCATTTTGAATGAAATTTTTGGCCTCCCAACCTCCTGCATGTCTTCCCTGTGACATCATGAATTTTGTGAATTTTCGTCGCTGGGGATGAAAAATTGTCAATTTTTTAAAAAAGCAACCAACACCATTTTTAACAACGAAATTGAAACTCGGATCTTGAAATATCTACTTTAGCATTTTGGTTAAATAGCAGTTTGGAGTACCAGCCTCCTGCATGCCATTCCCTGTGGTATCATGAATCTTCCGAATTTTCGTCACTGGGAATGAAAAATTGTCATTTTTTAAAAAAAGGCCTCCCAACCTCCTGCATGTCTTCGCTGTGACATCATGAATTTTGTGAATTTTCGTCGCTGGGGATGAAAAATTGTCAATTTTTTAAAAACCAACCAACACCATCTTTAACAACGAAATTCAACCTCGGATCTTGAAAGATATATTTTAGCATTTCGGTTTAAAAGCAATTTGGAGTACCAGCCTCCTGCATACCATTCCGTGGCATCACGAATCTTCCGAATTTTCGTCACTGGGAATGAAAAATTGTTTTTTTTTTTTAAAAAGCAACCAATACCACTTTTAAGCAAGAAATTCAACTCTGAATCTTGACACAATATCACTTTCATCATTTTGAATGAAATTTTTGGCCTCCCAACCTCCTACATGTCTTCCCTGTGACATCACAAATTTTGTGAATTTTTGTCCCTGGGGATGAAAAATTGTCAATTTTTTAAGAAAGAAACCAACACCATCTTTAACAACAAAATTCAACTTCGGATCTTGAAAGATCTATTTTAGCATTTCGGTTGAAAAGCAATTTGGCCTCCCAGCCACCTGCATGCCATTCCCTGTGGCATCACGAATCTTCCGAATTTTCGTTGCTCAGGATGAAAAATTGTTGTTTTTTTAAAAAGCAACCAATACCACTTTTAAGCAGGAAATTCAACTGTGAATCTTGACACAATATCACTTTCATCATTTTGAATGAAATTTTTGGCCTCCCAACCTCCTGCATGTCTTCCCTGTGACATCACGAATTTTGTGAATTTTCGTCGCTGACGATGAAAAATTCTCAATTTTTTAAAAAAGCAACCAACACCATTTTTAACAACGAAATTGAAACTCGGACCTTGAAATATCTACTTTAGCATTTTGGTTGAAAAGCAATTTGGAGTACCAGCCTCCTGCATCCCAATCCCTGTGGCATCATGAATCTTCCGAATTTTCATCACTGGGAATGAAAAATTGTCATTTTTTAAAAAAGGCCTCCCAACCTCCTGCATGTCTTCGCTGTGACATCACGAATTTTGTGAATTTTCGTCGCTGGGGATGAAAAATTGTCAATTTTTTAAGAAAGAAACCAACACCATCTTTAACAACAAAATTCAACTTCGGATCTTGAAAGATCTATTTTAGCATTTCGGTTGAAAAGCAATTTGGCCTCCCAGCCACCTGCATGCCATTCCCTGTGGCATCACATATCTTCCGAATTTTCGTTGCTCAGGATGAAAAATTGTTGTTTTTTTAAAAAGCAACCAATACCACTTTTAAGCAGGAAATTCAACTCTGAATCTTGACACAATATCACTTTCATCATTTTGAATGAAATTTTTGGCCTCCCACCTCCTGCATGTCTTCCCTGTGACATCATGAATATTGTGAATTTTCGTCGCTGGGGATGAAAAATTGTCAATTTTTTAAAAAACCAACCAACACCATCTTTAACAACGAAATTCAACCTCGGATCTTGAAAGATATATTTTAGCATTTCGGTTGAAAAGCAATTTGGAGTACCAGCCTCCTGCATACCATTCCCTGTGGCATCACGAATCTTCCAAATTTTCGTCACTGGGAATGAAAAATTGTTTTTTTTTTTTTAAAAAAGCAACCAATACCACTTTTAAGCAAGAAATTCAACTCTGAATCTTGACACAATATCACTTTCATCATTTTGAATGAAATTTTTGGCCTCCCAACCTCCTGCATGTCTTCCCTGTGACATCATTATTTTGTGAATTTTCGTCGCTGGGGATGAAAAATTGTCAATTTTTTAAAAAACCAACCAACACCATCTTTAACAACGAAATTCAACCTCGGATCTTGAAACATATATTTTAGCATTTCGGTTGAAAAGCAATTTGGAGTACCAGCCTCCTACATGCTATTCCCTGTGGCATCACGAATCTTCCGAATTTTCATCACTGGGAATGAAAAATTGTTGTTTTTTTAAAAAAGCAACCAATACCACTTTTAACCAGGAAATTCAACTCTGAATCTTGACACAATATCACTTTAAGCATTTTGAATGAAATTTTTTGGCCTCCCAAACTCCTACGTCTTCCCTGTGACATCACGAATTTTGTGAATTTTCGTCCCTGCGGATGAAAAATTGTCAATTTTTTAAGAAAGAAACCAACACCATCTTTAACAACGAAATTCAACTTTGGATCTTGAAAGAATTATTTTAGCATTTCGGTTGAAAAGCAATTTGGAGTACCAGCCTCCTGCATACCATTCCCTGTGGCATCACGAATCTTCCGAATTTTCGTCACTGGGAATGAAAAATTGTTTTTTGTTTTTTTAAAAAAAGCAACCAATACCACTTTAAAGCAAGAAATTCAAGTCTTAATCTTGACACAATATCACTTTCAACATTTTGAATGAAATTTTTGGCCTCCCAACCTCCTGCATGTCTTCCGTGTGACATCACGAATTTTGTGAATTTTCGTCGCTGACGATGAAAAATTGTCAATTTTTTAAAAAAGCAACCAACACCATTTTTAACAACGAAATTGAAACTCGGATCTTGAAATATCTACTTTAGCATTTTGGTTAAATAGCAGTTTGGAGTACCAGCCTCCTGCATGCCATTCCCTGTGGTATCATGAATCTTCCGAATTTTCGTCACTGGGAATGAAAAATTGTTTTTTTTTTTAAAAAAGCAACCAATACCACTTTTAAGCAGGAAATTCAACTCTGAATCTTGACACAATATCACTTTCATCATTTTGAATGAAATTTTTGGCCTCCCAACCTCCTGCATGTCTTCCCTGTGACATCATGAATTTTGTGAATTTTCGTCGCTGGGGATGAAAAATTGTCAATTTTTTAAAAAACCAACCAACACCATCTTTAACAACGAAATTCAACCTCGGATCTTGAAATATCTACTTTAGCATTTCGGTTGAAAAGCAATTTGGAGTACCAGCCTCCTACATGCCATTCCCTGTGGCATCACGAATCTTCCGAATTTTCATCACTGGGAATGAAAAATTGTTGTTTTTTTTAAAAAAGCAACCAATACCACTTTAAAGCAAGAAATTCAAGTCTTAATCTTGACACAATATCACTTTCAGCATTTTGAATGAAATTTTTGGCCTCCCAACCTCCTGCATGTCTTCCCTGTGACATCATGAATTTTGTGAATTTTCGTCGCTGGGGATGAAAAATTGTCAATTTTTTAAAAAACCAACCAACACCATCTTTAACAACGAAATTCAACCTCGGATCTTGAAAGATATATTTTAGCATTTCGGTTGAAAAGCAATTTGGAGTACCAGCCTCCTGCATACCATTCCCTGTGGCATCACGAATCTTCCGAATTTTCGTCACTGGGAATGAAAAATTGTTTTTTTTTTTTAAAAAAAGCAACCAATACCACTTTTAAGCAAGAAATTCAACTCTGAATCTTGACACAATATCACTTTCATCATTTTGAATGAAATTTTTGGCCTCCCAACCTCCTGCATATCTTCCCTGTGACATCATGAATTTTGTGAATTTTCGTCGCTGGGGATGAAAAAGTGTCAATTTTTAATAAAAGCAACCAACACCATCTTTAACAACGAAATTCAACTTTGCATCTTGAAAGAATTATTTTAGCATTTCGGTTGAAAAGCAATTTGGAGTACCAGCCTCCTACATGCCATTCCCTGTGGCATCACGAATCTTCCGAATTTTCATCACTGGGAATGAAAAATTGTTGTTTTTTTAAAAAAGGCCTCCCAACCTCCTGCATGTCTTCGCTGTGACATCACGAATTTTGTGAATTTTCGTCGCTGGGGATGAAAAATTGTCAATTTTTTAAGAAAGAAACCAACACCATCTTTAACAACAAAATTCAACTTCGGATCTTGAAAGATATATTTTAGCATTTCGGTTGAAAAGCAATTTGGCCTACCAGCCACCTGCATGCCATTCCCTGTGGCATCACGAATCTTCCGAATTTTCGTCACTGGGAATGAAAAATTGTTTGTTTTTTTTAAAAAAAGCAACCAATACCACTTTTAAGCAAGAAATTCAACTCTGAATCTTGACACAATATCACTTTCATCATTTTGAATGAAATTTTTGGCCTCCCAACCTCCTGCATGTCTTCCCTGTGACATCATGAATTTTGTGAATTTTCGTCGCTGGGGATGAAAAATTGTCAATTTTTTAAAAAAGCAACCATCACCATTTTTAACAACGAAATTGAAACTCGGATCTTGAAATATCTACTTTAGCATTTTGGTTAAATAGCAGTTTGGAGTACCAGCCTCCTGCATGCCATTCCCTGTGGTATCATGAATCTTCCGAATTTTCATCACTGGGAATGAAAAATTGTCATTTTTTTAAAAAAGGCCTCCCAACCTCCTGCATGTCTTCGCTGTGACATCATGAATTTTGTGAATTTTCGTCGCTGGGGATGAAAAATTGTCATTTTTTTAAAAAACCAACCAACACCATCTTTAACAACGAAATTCAACCTCGGATCTTGAAAGATATATTTTAGCATTTCGGTTGAAAAGCAATTTGGAGTACCAGCCTCCTGCATACCATTCCGTGGCATCACGAATCTTCCGAATTTTCGTCACTGGGAATGAAAAATTGTTTTTTTTTTTTAAAAAGCAACCAATACCACTTTTAAGCAAGAAATTCAACTCTGAATCTTGACACAATATCACTTTCATCATTTTGAATGAAATTTTTGGCCTCCCAACCTCCTGCATGTCTTCCCTGTGACATCACAAATTTTGTGAATTTTTGTCCCTGCGGATGAAAAATTGTCAATTTTTTAAGAAAGAAACCAACACCATCTTTAACAACAAAATTCAACTTCGGATCTTGAAAGATCTATTTTAGCATTTCGGATGAAAAGCAATTTGGCCTCCCAGCCACCTGCATGCCATTCCCTGTGGCATCACGAATCTTCCGAATTTTCATTGCTCAGGATGAAAAATTGTTGTTTTTTTAAAAAGCAACCAATACCACTTTTAAGCAGGAAATTCAACTCTGAATCTTGACACAATATCACTTTCATCATTTTGAATGAAATTTTTGGCCTCCCAACCTCCTGCATGTCTTCCCTGTGACATCATGAATTTTGTGAATTTTCGTCGCTGGGGATGAAAAATTGTCAATTTTTTAAAAAAACCAACCAACACCATCTTTAACAACGAAATTCAACCTCGGATCTTGAAAGATATATTTTAGCATTTCGGTTGAAAAGCAATTTGGAGTACCAGCCTCCTGCATACCATTCCCTGTGGCATCACGAATCTTCCGAATTTTTGTCACTGGGAATGAAAAATTGTTGTTTTTTTTAAAAAAGCAACCAATACCACTTTAAAGCAAGAAATTCAAGTCTTAATCTTGACACAATATCACTTTCAACATTTTGAATGAAATTTTTGGCCTCCCAACCTCCTGCATATCTTCCCTGTGACATCATGAATTTTGTGAATTTTCGTCGCTGGGGATGAAAAAGTGTCAATTTTTAATAAAAGCAACCAACACCATCTTTAACAACGAAATTCAACTTTGCATCTTGAAAGAATTATTTTAGCATTTCGGTTGAAAAGCAATTTGGAGTACCAGCCTCCTACATGCCATTCCCTGTGGCATCACGAATCTTCCGAATTTTCATCACTGGGAATGAAAAATTGTCATTTTTTTAAAAAAGGCCTCCCAACCTCCTGCATGTCTTCGCTGTGACATCACGAATTTTGTGAATTTTCGTCGCTGGGGATGAAAAATTGTCAATTTTTTAAGAAAGAAACCAACACCATCTTTAACAACAAAATTCAACTTCGGATCTTGAAAGATCTATTTTAGCATTTCGGTTGAAAAGCAATTTGGCCTACCAGCCTCCTGCATACCATTCCGTGGCATCACGAATCTTCCGAATTTTCGTCACTGGGAATGAAAAATTGTTTTTTTTTTAAAAAAAGCAACCAATACCACTTTTAAGCAAGAAATTCAACTCTGAATCTTGACACAATATCACTTTCATCATTTTGAATGAAATTTTTGGCCTCCCAACCTCCTGCATGTCTTCCCTGTGACATCACGAATTTTGTGAATTTTCGTCGCTGACGATGAAAAATTGTCAATTTTTTAAAAAAGCAACCAACACCATTTTTAACAACAAAATTGAAACTCGGATCTTGAAATATCTACTTTAGCATTTTGGTTGAAAAGCAATTTGGAGTACCAGCCTCCTGCATCCCAATCCCTGTGGCATCATGAATCTTCCGAATTTTCATCACTGGGAATGAAAAATTGTCATTTTTTTAAAAAAGGCCTCCCAACCTCCTGCATGTCTTCGCTGTGACATCACGAATTTTGTGAATTTTCGTCGCTGGGGATGAAAAATTGTCAATTTTTTAAGAAAGAAACCAACACCATCTTTAACAACAAAATTCAACTTCGGATCTTGAAAGATCTATTTTAGCATTTCGGTTGAAAAGCAATTTGGCCTCCCAGCCACCTGCATGCCATTCCCTGTGGCATCACAAATCTTCCGAATTTTCGTTGCTCAGGATGAAAAATTGTTGTTTTTTTAAAAAGCAACCAATACCACTTTTAAGCAGGAAATTCAACTCTGAATCTTGACACAATATCACTTTCATCATTTTGAATGAAATTTTTGGCCTCCCACCTCCTGCATGTCTTCCCTGTGACATCATGAATTTTGTGAATTTTCGTCGCTGGGGATGAAAAATTGTCAATTTTTTAAAAAACCAACCAACACCATCTTTAACAACGAAATTCAACCTCGGATCTTGAAAGATATATTTTAGCATTTCGGTTGAAAAGCAATTTGGAGTACCAGCCTCCTGCATACCATTCCCTGTGGCATCACGAATCTTCCGAATTTTCGTCACTGGGAATGAAAAAATTTTTTTTTTTTAAAAAAAAGCAACCAATACCACTTTTAAGCAAGAAATTCAACTCTGAATCTTGACACAATATCACTTTCATCATTTTGAATGAAATTTTTGGCCTCCCAACCTCCTGCATGTCTTCGCTGTGACATCATGAATTTTGTGAATTTTCGTCGCTGGGGATGAAAAATTGTCAATTTTTTAAAAAACCAACCAACACCATCTTTAACAACGAAATTCAACCTCGGATCTTGAAAGATATATTTTAGCATTTCGGTTGAAAAGCAATTTGGAGTACCAGCCTCCTGCATACCATTCCGTGGCATCACGAATCTTCCGAAATTTCGTCACTGGGAATGAAAAATTGTTTTTTTTTTAAAAAAAGCAACCAATACCACTTTTAAGCAAGAAATTCAACTCTGAATCTTGACACAATATCACTTTCATCATTTTGAATGAAATTTTTGGCCTCCCAACCTCCTGCATGTCTTCCCTGTGACATCACAAATTTTGTGAATTTTTGTCCCTGCGGATGAAAATTTGTCAATTTTTTAAGAAAGAAACCAACACCATCTTTAACAACAAAATTCAACTTCGGATCTTGAAAGATCTATTTTAGCATTTCGGTTGAAAAGCAATTTGGCCTCCCAGCCACCTGCATGCCATTCCCTGTGGCATCACGAATCTTCCGAATTTTCGTCACTGGGAATGAAAAATTGTTGTTTTTTTAAAAAGCAACCAATACCACTTTTAAGCAGGAAATTCAACTGTGAATCTTGACACAATATCACTTTCATCATTTTGAATGAAATTTTTGGCCTCCCAACCTCCTGCATGTCTTTCCTGTGACATCATGAATTTTGTGAATTTTCGTCGCTGGGGATGAAAAATTGTCAATTTTTTAAAAAAACAACCAACACCATCTTTAACAACGAAATTCAACCTCGGATCTTGAAAGATATATTTTAGCATTTCGGTTGAAAAGCAATTTGGAGTACCAGCCTCCTGCATACCATTCCCTGTGGCATCACGAATCTTCCGAATTTTCGTCACTGGGAATGAAAAATTGTTTTTTTTTTTAAAAAAAGCAACCAATACCACTTTTAAGCAAGAAATTCAACTCTGAATCTTGACACAATATCACTTTCATCATTTTGAATGAAATTTTTGGCCTCCCAACCTCCTGCATGTCTTCCCTGTGACATCATGAATTTTGTGAATTTTCGTCGCTGGGGATGAAAAATTGTCAATTTTTTAAAAAAGCAACCATCACCATTTTTAACAACGAAATTGAAACTCGGATCTTGAAATATCTACTTTAGCATTTTGGTTAAATAGCAGTTTGGAGTACCAGCCTCCTGCATGCCATTCCCTGTGGTATCATGAATCTTCCGAATTTTCGTCACTGGGAATGAAAAATTGTCATTTTTTTAAAAAAGGCCTCCCAACCTCCTGCATGTCTTCCCTGTGACATCATGAATTTTGTGAATTTTCGTCGCTGGGGATGAAAAATTGTCAATTTTTTAAAAAACCAACCAACACCATCTTTAACAACGAAATTCAACCTCGGATCTTGAAAGATATATTTTAGCATTTCGGTTGAAAAGCAATTTGGAGTACCAGCCTCCTGCATACCATTCCGTGGCATCACGAATCTTCCGAAATTTCGTCACTGGGAATGAAAAATTGTTTTTTTTTTAAAAAAAGCAACCAATACCACTTTTAAGCAAGAAATTCAACTCTGAATCTTGACACAATATCACTTTCATCATTTTGAATGAAATTTTTGGCCTCCCAACCTCCTGCATGTCTTCCCTGTGACATCACAAATTTTGTGAATTTTTGTCCCTGCGGATGAAAATTTGTCAATTTTTTAAGAAAGAAACCAACACCATCTTTAACAACAAAATTCAACTTCGGATCTTGAAAGATCTATTTTAGCATTTCGGTTGAAAAGCAATTTGGCCTCCCAGCCACCTGCATGCCATTCCCTGTGGCATCACGAATCTTCCGAATTTTCGTCACTGGGAATGAAAAATTGTTGTTTTTTTAAAAAGCAACCAATACCACTTTTAAGCAGGAAATTCAACTGTGAATCTTGACACAATATCACTTTCATCATTTTGAATGAAATTTTTGGCCTCCCAACCTCCTGCATGTCTTCCCTGTGACATCATGAATTTTGTGAATTTTCGTCGCTGGGGATGAAAAATTGTCAATTTTTTAAAAAACCAACCAACACCATCTTTAACAACGAAATTCAACCTCGGATCTTGAAACATATATTTTAGCATTTCGGTTGAAAAGCAATTTGGAGTACCAGCCTCCTACATGCCATTCCCTGTGGCATCACGAATCTTCCGAATTTTCATCACTGGGAATGAAAAATTGTTGTTTTTTTAAAAAAGCAACCAATACCACTTTTAACCAGGAAATTCAACTCTGAATCTTGACACAATATCACTTTAAGCATTTTGAATGAAATTTTTTGGCCTCCCAAACTCCTACGTCTTCCCTGTGACATCACGAATTTTGTGAATTTTCGTCCCTGCGGATGAAAAATTGTCAATTTTTTAAGAAAGAAACCAACACCATCTTTAACAACGAAATTCAACTTTGGATCTTGAAAGAATTATTTTAGCATTTCGGTTGAAAAGCAATTTGGAGTACCAGCCTCCTGCATACCATTCCCTGTGGCATCACGAATCTTCCGAATTTTCGTCACTGGGAATGAAAAATTGTTTTTTGTTTTTTTAAAAAAAGCAACCAATACCACTTTAAAGCAAGAAATTCAAGTCTTAATCTTGACACAATATCACTTTCAACATTTTGAATGAAATTTTTGGCCTCCCAACCTCCTGCATGTCTTCCGTGTGACATCACGAATTTTGTGAATTTTCGTCGCTGACGATGAAAAATTGTCAATTTTTTAAAAAAGCAACCAACACCATTTTTAACAACGAAATTGAAACTCGGATCTTGAAATATCTACTTTAGCATTTTGGTTAAATAGCAGTTTGGAGTACCAGCCTCCTGCATGCCATTCCCTGTGGTATCATGAATCTTCCGAATTTTCGTCACTGGGAATGAAAAATTGTTTTTTTTTTTAAAAAAGCAACCAATACCACTTTTAAGCAGGAAATTCAACTCTGAATCTTGACACAATATCACTTTCATCATTTTGAATGAAATTTTTGGCCTCCCACCTCCTGCATGTCTTCCCTGTGACATCATGAATTTTGTGAATTTTCGTCGCTGGGGATGAAAAATTGTCAATTTTTTAAAAAACCAACCAACACCATCTTTAACAACGAAATTCAACCTCGGATCTTGAAAGATATACTTTAGCATTTCGGTTGAAAAGCAATTTGGAGTACCAGCCTCCTACATGCCATTCCCTGAGGCATCACGAATCTTCCGAATTTTCATCACTGGGAATGAAAAATTGTTGTTTTTTTTAAAAAAGCAACCAATACCACTTTAAAGCAAGAAATTCAAGTCTTAATCTTGACACAATATCACTTTCAGCATTTTGAATGAAATTTTTGGCCTCCCAACCTCCTGCATGTCTTTCCTGTGACATCACGAATTTTGTGAATTTTCATCGCTGACGATGAAAAATTGTCAATTTTTTAAAAAAGCAACCAACACCTCTTTAACAACGAAATTCAACCTCGGATCTTGAAAGATATATTTTAGCATTTCGGTTGAAAAGCAATTTGGAGTACCAGCCTCCTACATGCCATTCCCTGTGGCATCACGAATCTTCCGAATTTTCGTCACTGGGAATGAAAAATTGTTGTTTTTTTAAAAAAGCAACCAATACCACTTTTAAGCAAGAAATTCAACTCTGAATCTTGACACAATATCACTTTCATCATTTTGAATGAAATTTTTGGCCTCCCAACCTCCTGCATGTCTTCCCTGTGACATCATGAATTTTGTGAATTTTCGTCGCTGGGGATGAAAAAGTGTCAATTTTTAATAAAAGCAACCAACACCATCTTTAACAACGAAATTCAACTTTGCATCTTGAAAGAATTATTTTAGCATTTCGGTTGAAAAGCAATTTGGGGTACCAGCCTCCTACATGCCATTCCCTGTGGCATCACGAATCTTCCGAATTTTCATCACTGGGAATGAAAAATTGTTGTTTTTTTAAAAAAGGCCTCCCAACCTCCTGCATGTCTTCGCTGTGACATCATGAATTTTGTGAATTTTCGTCACTGGGGATGAAAAATTGTCAATTTTTTAAAAAACCAACCAACACCATTTTTAACAACGAAATTGAATCTCGGATCTTGAAATATCTACTTTAGCATTTCGGTTGAAAAGCAATTTGGAGTACCAGCCTCCTACATGCCATTCCCTGTGACATCACGAATCTTCCGAATTTTCATCACTGGGAATGAAAAATTGTTGTTTTTTTTAAAAAAGCAACCAATACCACTTTAAAGCAAGAAATTCAAGTCTTAATCTTGACACAATATCACTTTCAGCATTTTGAATGAAATTTTTGGCCTCCCAACCTCCTGCATGTCTTCCCTGTGACATCACGAATTTTGTGAATTTTCGTCGCTGACGATGAAAAATTGTCAATTTTTAAAAAAAGCAACCAACACCATTTTTAACAACGAAATTGAAACTCGGATCTTGAAATATCTACTTTAGCATTTTGGTTAAATAGCAGTTTGGAGTACCAGCCTCCTGCATGCCATTCCCTGTGGTATCATGAATCTTCCGAATTTTCGTCACTGGGAATGAAAAATTGTCATTTTTTTAAAAAAGGCCTCCCAACCTCCTGCATGTCTTCGCTGTGACATCATGAATTTTGTGAATTTTCGTCGCTGGGGATGAAAAATTGTCAATTTTTTAAAAAACCAACCAACACCATCTTTAACAACGAAATTCAACCTCGGATGTTGAAAGATATATTTTAGCATTTCGGTTGATAAGCAATTTGGAGTACCAGCCTCCTGCATACCATTCCCTGTGGCATCACGAATCTTCCGAATTTTCGTCACTGGGAATGAAAAATTGTTTTGTTTTTTTAAAAAGCAACCAATACCACTTTTAAGCAAGAAATTCAACTCTGAATCTTGACACAATATCACTTTCATCATTTTGAATGAAATTTTTGGCCTCCCAACCTCCTGCATATCTTCCCTGTGACATCATGAATTTTGTGAATTTTCATCGCTGGGGATGAAAAATTGTCAATTTTTTAAGAAAGAAACCAACACCATCTTTAACAACAAAATTCAACTTCGGATCTTGAAAGATCTATTTTAGCATTTCGGATGAAAAGCAATTTGGCCTCCCAGCCACCTGCATGCCATTCCCTGTGGCATCACGAATCTTCCGAATTTTCATTGCTCAGGATGAAAAATTGTTGTTTTTTTAAAAAGCAACCAATACCACTTTTAAGCAGGAAATTCAACTCTGAATCTTGACACAATATCACTTTCATCATTTTGAATGAAATTTTTGGCCTCCCAACCTCCTGCATGTCTTCCCTGTGACATCATGAATTTTGTGAATTTTCGTCGCTGGGGATGAAAAATTGTCAATTTTTTAAAAAACCAACCAACACCATCTTTAACAACGAAATTCAACCTCGGATCTTGAAAGATATCTATTTTAGCATTTCGGTTGAAAAGCAATTTGGAGTACCAGCCTCCTGCATACCATTCCCTGTGGCATCACGAATCTTCCGAATTTTGTCACTGGGAATGAAAAATTGTTGTTTTTTTTAAAAAAGCAACCAATACCACTTTAAAGCAAGAAATTCAAGTCTTAATCTTGACACAATATCACTTTCACATTTTGAATGAAATTTTTGGCCTCCCAACCTCCTGCATGTCTTCCCTGTGACATCATGAATTTTGTGAATTTTCGTCGCTGGGGATGAAAAATTGTCAATTTTTTAAAAGCAACCAACACCATCTTTAACAACGAAATTCAACTTTGGATCTTGAAAGATTATTTTAGCATTTCGGTTGAAAAGCAATTTGGAGTACCAGCCTCCTACATGCCATTCCCTGTGGCATCACGAATCTTCCGAATTTTCATCACTGGGAATGAAAAATTGTCATTTTTTTAAAAAAGGCCTCCCAACCTCCTGCATGTCTTCGCTGTGACATCACGAATTTTGTGAATTTTCGTCGCTGGGGATGAAAAATTGTCAATTTTTTAAGAAAGAAACCAACACCATCTTTAACAACAAAATTCAACTTCGGATCTTGAAAGATCTATTTTAGCATTTCGGTTGAAAAGCAATTTGGCCTCCCAGCCTCCTGCATGCCATTCCCTGTGGCATCACGAATCTTCCGAATTTTCGTCACTGGGAATGAAAAATTGTTGTTTTTTTTAAAAAAGCAACCAATACCACTTTTAAGCAAGAAATTCAACTCTGAATCTTGACACAATATCACTTTCATCATTTTGAATGAAATTTTTGGCCTCCCAACCTCCTGCATGTCTTCCCTGTGACATCATGAATTTTGTGAATTTTCGTCGCTGGGGATGAAAAATTGTCAATTTTTTAAAAAACCAACCAACACCATCTTTAACAACGAAATTCAACCTCGGATCTTGAAAGATATATTTTAGCATTTCGGTTGAAAAGCAATTTGGAGTACCAGCCTCCTACATGCCATTCCCTGTGGCATCACGAATCTTCCGAATTTTCATCACTGGGAATGAAAAATTGTTGTTTTTTTAAAAAAGCAACCAATACCACTTTTAACCAGGAAATTCAACTCTGAATCTTGACACAATATCACTTTCATCATTTTGAATGAAATTTTTGGCCTCCCAACCTCCTGCATATCTTCCCTGTGACATCATGAATTTTGTGAATTTTCATCGCTGGGGATGAAAAATTGTCAATTTTTAATAAAAGCAACCAACACCATCTTTAACAACGAAATTCAACTTTGCATCTTGAAAGAATTATTTTAGCATTTCGGTTGAAAAGCAATTTGGAGTACCAGCCTCCTACATGCCATTCCCTGTGGCATCACGAACATTCCGAATTTTCATCACTGGGAATGAAAAATTGTTGTTTTTTTAAAAAAGCAACCAACACCATCTTTAACAACAAAATTCAACTTTGGATCTTGAAAGACCTATTTCAGCATTTCGGTTGAAAAGCAGTTTGGCCTCCCAGCCTCCTGCATGCCATTCCCTGTGGCATCATGAATCTTCCAAATTTTCGTTACTGAGAATGAAAAATTTTTGTTTTTTTTAAAAAAGCAACCAATACCACTTTAAAGCAAGAAATTCAAGTCTTAATCTTGACACAATATCACTTTCAGCATTTTGAATGAATTTTTTTGGCCACCCAACCTCCTGCATGTCTTCCCAGTGACATCACGAATTTTGTGAATTTTCGTTGCTGGCGATGAAAAATTGTCAATTTTTTAAAAAACCAACCAACACCATCTTTAACAACGAAATTCAACCTCAGATTTTGAAAGATATATTTTAGCATTTCGGTTGGAAAGCAATTTGGCCTCCCAGCCTCCTGCATAACATTCCTTGTGGCATCACGAATCTTCCGAATTTTTGTCACTGGGAATGAAAAATTGTTTTTTTTTTTAAAAAAGCAACCAATACCACTTTTAAGCAGGAAATTCAACTCTGAATCTTGACACAATATCACTTTCATCATTTTGAATGAAATTTTTGGCCTCCCAACCTCCTGCATGTCTTCCCTGTGACATCACGAATTTTGTGAATTTTCGTCGCTGACGATGAAAAATTCTCAATTTTTTAAAACAGCAACCAACACCAGTTTTAACAACGAAATTGAAACTCGGATCTTGAAATATCTACTTTAGCATTTCGGTTGAAAAGCAATTTGGAGTACCAGCCTCCTGCATCCCAATCCCTGTGGCATCATGAATCTTCCGAATTTTCATCACTGGGAATGAAAAATTGTCATTTTTTAAAAAAAGGCCTCCCAACCTCCTGCATGTCTTCGCTGTGACATCATGAATTTTGTGAATTTTCGTCGCTGGGGATGAAAAATTGTCATTTTTTAAAAAAACCAACCAACACCATCTTTAACAACGAAATTCAACCTCGGATCTTGAAAGATATATTTTAGCATTTCGGTTGAAAAGCAATTTGGAGTACCAGCCTCCTGCATACCATTCCGTGGCATCACGAATCTTCCGAATTTTCGTCACTGGGAATGAAAAATTGTTTTTTTTTTTTAAAAAGCAACCAATACCACTTTTAAGCAAGAAATTCAACTCTGAATCTTGACACAATATCACTTTCATCATTTTGAATGAAATTTTTGGCCTCCCAACCTCCTGCATGTCTTCCCTGTGACATCACAAATTTTGTGAATTTTTGTCCCTGCGGATGAAAAATTGTCAATTTTTTAAGAAAGAAACCAACACCATCTTTAACAACAAAATTCAACTTCGGATCTTGAAAGATCTATTTTAGCATTTCGGTTGAAAAGCAATTTGGCCTCCCAGCCACCTGCATGCCATTCCCTGTGGCATCACGAATCTTCCGAATTTTCGTTGCTCAGGATGAAAAATTGTTGTTTTTTTAAAAAGCAACCAATACCACTTTTAAGCAGGAAATTCAACTCTGAATCTTGACACAATATCACTTTCATCATTTTGAATGAAATTTTTGGCCTCCCAACCTCCTGCATGTCTTCCCTGTGACATCACGAATTTTGTGAATTTTCGTCGCTGACGATGAAAAATTCTCAATTTTTTAAAAAAAGCAACCAACACCATTTTTAACAACGAAATTGAAACTCGGATCTTGAAATATCTACTTTAGCATTTTGGTTGAAAAGCAATTTGGAGTACCAGCCTCCTGCATCCCAATCCCTGTGGCATCATGAATCTTCCGAATTTTCATCACTGGGAATGAAAAATTGTCATTTTTTTAAAAAAAGCCTCCCAACCTCCTGCATGTCTTCGCTGTGACATCACGAATTTTGTGAATTTTCGTCGCTGGGGATGAAAAATTGTCAATTTTTTAAGAAAGAAACCAACACCATCTTTAACAACAAAATTCAACTTCGGATCTTGAAAGATCTATTTTAGCATTTCGGTTGAAAAGCAATTTGGCCTCCCAGCCACCTGCATGCCATTCCCTGTGGCATCACAAATCTTCCGAATTTTCGTTGCTCAGGATGAAAAATTGTTGTTTTTTTAAAAAGCAACCAATACCACTTTTAAGCAGGAAATTCAACTCTGAATCTTGACACAATATCACTTTCATCATTTTGAATGAAATTTTTGGCCTCCCACCTCCTGCATGTCTTCCCTGTGACATCATGAATATTGTGAATTTTCGTCGCTGGGGATGAAAAATTGTCAATTTTTTAAAAAACCAACCAACACCATCTTTAACAACGAAATTCAACCTCGGATCTTGAAAGATATATTTTAGCATTTCGGTTGAAAAGCAATTTGGAGTACCAGCCTCCTGCATACCATTCCCTGTGGCATCACGAATCTTCCGAATTTTCGTCACTGGGAATGAAAAATTGTTTTTTTTTTTTTAAAAAAGCAACCAATACCACTTTTAAGCAAGAAATTCAACTCTGAATCTTGACACAATATCACTTTCATCATTTTGAATGAAATTTTTGGCCTCCCAACCTCCTGCATGTCTTCCCTGTGACATCATGAATTTTGTGAATTTTCGTCGCTGGGGATGAAAAATTGTCAATTTTTTAAAAAACCAACCAACACCATCTTTAACAACGAAATTCAACCTCGGATCTTGAAACATATATTTTAGCATTTCGGTTGAAAAGCAATTTGGAGTACCAGCCTCCTACATGCTATTCCCTGTGGCATCACGAATCTTCCGAATTTTCATCACTGGGAATGAAAAATTGTTGTTTTTTTAAAAAAGCAACCAATACCACTTTTAACCAGGAAATTCAACTCTGAATCTTGACACAATATCACTTTAAGCATTTTGAATGAAATTTTTTGGCCTCCCAAACTCCTACGTCTTCCCTGTGACATCACGAATTTTGTGAATTTTCGTCCCTGCGGATGAAAAATTGTCAATTTTTTAAGAAAGAAACCAACACCATCTTTAACAATGAAATTCAACTTTGGATCTTGAAAGAATTATTTTAGCATTTCGGTTGAAAAGCAATTTGGAGTACCAGCCTCCTGCATACCATTCCCTGTGGCATCACGAATCTTCCGAATTTTCGTCACTGGGAATGAAAAATTGTTTTTTGTTTTTTTTTAAAAAGGAACCAATACCACTTTTAAGCAAGAAATTCAACTCTGAATCTTGACACAATATCACTTTCATCATTTTGAATGAAATTTTTGGCCTCCCAACCTCCTGCATGTCTTCCCTGTGACATCATGAATTTTGTGAATTTTCGTCGCTGGGGATGAAAAATTGTCAATTTTTTAAAAAACCAACCAACACCATCTTTAACAACGAAATTCAACCTCGGATCTTGAAATATCTACTTTAGCATTTCGGTTGAAAAGCAATTTGGAGTACCAGCCTCCTACATGCCATTCCCTGTGGCATCACGAATCTTCCGAATTTTCATCACTGGGAATGAAAAATTGTTGTTTTTTTAAAAAAGCAACCAATACCACTTTAAAGCAAGAAATTCAAGTCTTAATCTTGACACAATATCACTTTCAGCATTTTGAATGAAATTTTTGGCCTCCCAACCTCCTGCATGTCTTCCCTGTGACATCACGAATTTTGTGAATTTTCGTCGCTGACGATGAAAAATTGTCAATTTTTTAAAAAAGCAACCAACACCATCTTTAACAACGAAATTCAACCTCGGATCTTGAAAGATATATTTTAGCATTTCGGTTGAAAAGCAATTTGGAGTACCAGCCTCCTACATGCCATTCCCTGTGGCATCACGAATCTTCCGAATTTTCATCACTGGGAATGAAAAATTGTTGTTTTTTTAAAAAAGCAACCAATACCACTTTTAACCAGGAAATTCAACTCTGAATCTTGACACAATATCACTTTCATCATTTTGAATGAAATTTTTGGCCTCCCAACCTCCTGCATATCTTCCCTGTGACATCATGAATTTTGTGAATTTTCATCGCTGGGGATGAAAAATTGTCAATTTTTAGTAAAAGCAACCAACACCATCTTTAACAACGAAATTCAACTTTGCATCTTGAAAGAATTATTTTAGCATTTCGGTTGAAAAGCAATTTGGAGTACCAGCCTCCTACATGCCATTCCCTGTGGCATCACGAACATTCCGAATTTTCATCACTGGGAATGAAAAATTGTTGTTTTTTTAAAAAAGCAACCAACACCATCTTTAACAACAAAATTCAACTTTGGATCTTGAAAGACCTATTTCAGCATTTCGGTTGAAAAGCAGTTTGGCCTCCCAGCCTCCTGCATGCCATTCCCTGTGGCATCATGAATCTTCCAAATTTTCGTTACTGAGAATGAAAATTTTTTGTTTTTTTTAAAAAAGCAACCAATACCACTTTAAAGCAAGAAATTCAAGTCTTAATCTTGACACAATATCACTTTCAGCATTTTGAATGAATTTTTTTGGCCACCCAACCTCCTGCATGTCTTCCCAGTGACATCACGAATTTTGTGAATTTTCGTTGCTGGCGATGAAAAATTGTCAATTTTTTAAAAAACCAACCAACACCATCTTTAACAACGAAATTCAACCTCAGATTTTGAAAGATATATTTTAGCATTTCGGTTGGAAAGCAATTTGGCCTCCCAGCCTCCTGCATAACATTCCTTGTGGCATCACAAATCTTCCGAATTTTCGTTGCTCAGGATGAAAAATTGTTGTTTTTTTAAAAAGCAACCAATACCACTTTTAAGCAGGAAATTCAACTCTGAATCTTGACACAATATCACTTTCATCATTTTGAATGAAATTTTTGGCCTCCCAACCTCCTGCATGTCTTCCCTGTGACATCACGAATTTTGTGAATTTTCGTCCCTGCGGATGAAAAATTGTCAATTTTTTAAGAAAGAAACCAACACCATCTTTAACAACAAAATTCAACTTTGGATCTTGAAAGACCTATTTCAGCATTTCGGTTGAAAAGCAGTTTGGCCTCCCAGCCTCCTGCATAACATTCCTTGTGGCATCACGAATCTTCCGAATTTTTGTCACTGGGAATGAAAAATTGTTTTTTTTTAAAAAAAAGCAACCAATACCACTTTTAAGCAAGAAATTCAACTCTGAATCTTGACACAATATCACTTTCATCATTTTGAATGAAATTTTTGGCCTCCCAAACTCCTGCATATCTTCCCTGTGACATCATGAATTTTGTGAATTTTCGTCCCTGCGGATGAAAAATTGTCAATTTTTTAAGAAAGAAACCAGCACCATCTTTAACAACAAAATTCAACTTCGGATCTTGAAAGATCTATTTTAGCATTTTGGTTGAAAATCAATTTGGCCTCCCAGCCACCTGCATGCCATTCCCTGTGGCATCACAAATCTTCCGAATTTTCGTTGCTCAGGATGAAAAATTGTTGTTTTTTTAAAAAGCAACCAATACCACTTTTAAGCAGGAAATTCAACTCTGAATCTTGACACAATATCACTTTCATCATTTTGAATGAAATTTTTGGTCTCCCAACCTCCTGCATGTCTTCCCTGTGACATCACGAATTTTGTGAATTTTCGTCGCTGACGATGAAAAATTCTCAATTTTTTAAAAAAGCAACCAACACCATTTTTAACAACGAAATTGAAACTCGGATCTTGAAATATCTACTTTAGCATTTCGGTTGAAAAGCAATTTGGAGTACCAGCCTCCTGCATCCCAATCCCTGTGGCATCATGAATCTTCCGAATTTTCATCACTGGGAATGAAAAATTGTCATTTTTTTAAAAAAGGCCTCCCAACCTCCTGCATGTCTTCGCTGTGACATCATGAATTTTGTGAATTTTCATCGCTGGGGATGAAAAATTGTCAATTTTTTAAGAAAGAAACCAACACCATCTTTAACAACGAAATTCAACCTCGGATCTTGAAATATCTACTTTAGCATTTCGGTTGAAAAGCAATTTGGAGTACCAGCCTCCTACATGCCATTCCCTGTGGCATCACGAATCTTCCGAATTTTCATCACTGGGAATGAAAAATTGTTTTTTTTAAAAAAGCAACCAATACCACTTTAAAGCAAGAAATTCAAGTCTTAATCTTGACACAATATCACTTTCAACATTTTGAATGAAATTTTTGGCCTCCCAACCTCCTGCATGTCTTCCCTGTGACATCACGAATTTTGTGAATTTTCGTCGCTGACGATGAAAAATTGTCAATTTTTAAAAAAAGCAACCAACACCATTTTTAACAACGAAATTGAAACTCGGATCTTGAAATATCTACTTTAGCATTTTGGTTAAATAGCAGTTTGGAGTACCAGCCTCCTGCATGCCATTCCCTGTGGTATCATGAATCTTCCGAATTTTCGTCACTGGGAATGAAAAATTGTCATTTTTTTAAAAAAGGCCTCCCAACTTCCTGCATGTCTTCACTGTGACATCATGAATTTTGTGAATTTTCGTCGCTGGGGATGAAAAATTGTCATTTTTTTAAAAAACCAACCAACACCATCTTTAACAACGAAATTCAACCTCGGATCTTGAAAGATATATTTTAGCATTTCGGTTGAAAAGCAATTTGGAGTACCAGCCTCCTACATGCCATTCCCTGTGGCATCACGAATCTTCCGAATTTTCATCACTGGGAATGAAAAATTGTTGTTTTTTTAAAAAAGCAACCAATACCACTTTTAACCAGGAAATTCAACTCTGAATCTTGACACAATATCACTTTCATCATTTTGAATGAAATTTTTGGCCTCCCAACCTCCTGCATATCTTCCCTGTGACATCATGAATTTTGTGAATTTTCATCGCTGGGGATGAAAAATTGTCAATTTTTAATAAAAGCAACCAACACCATCTTTAACAACGAAATTCAACTTTGTATCTTGAAAGAATTATTTTAGCATTTCGGTTGAAAAGCAATTTGGAGTACCAGCCTCCTACATGCCATTCCCTGTGGCATCACGAACATTCCGAATTTTCATCACTGGGAATGAAAAATTGTTGTTTTTTAAAAAAAGCAACCAACACCATCTTTAACAACAAAATTCAACTTTGGATCTTGAAAGACCTATTTCAGCATTTCGGTTGAAAAGCAGTTTGGCCTCCCAGCCTCCTGCATGCCATTCCCTGTGGCATCATGAATCTTCCGAATTTTCGTTACTGGGAATGAAAATTTTTTGTTTTTTTTAAAAAAGCAACCAATACCACTTTAAAGCAAGAAATTCAAGTCTTAATCTTGACACAATATCACTTTCAGCATTTTGAATGAATTTTTTTGGCCACCCAAACTCCTGCATGTCTTCCCAGTGACATCACGAATTTTGTGAATTTTCGTTGCTGGCGATGAAAAATTGTCAATTTTTTAAGAAAGAAACCAACACCATCTTTAACAACGAAATTCAACCTCGGATCTTGAAATATCTACTTTAGCATTTCGGTTGAAAAGCAATTTGGAGTACCAGCCTCCTACATGCCATTCCCTGTGGCATCACGAATCTTCCGAATTTTCATCACTGGGAATGAAAAATTGTTGTTTCTTTTAAAAAAGCAACCAATACCACTTTAAAGCAAGAAATTCAAGTCTTAATCTTGACACAATATCACTTTCATCATTTTGAATGAAATTTTTGGCCTCCCAACCTCCTGCATATCTTCCCTGTGACATCATGAATTTTGTGAATTTTCATCGCTGGGGATGAAAAATTGTCAATTTTTAATAAAAGCAACCAACACCATTTTTAACAACGAAATTGAAACTCGGATCTTGAAATATCTACTTTAGCATTTTGGTTAATAGCAGTTTGGAGTACCAGCCTCCTGCATGCCATTCCCTGTGGTATCATGAATCTTCCGAATTTTCGTCACTGGGAATGAAAAATTGTCATTTTTTAAAAAAAGGCCTCCCAACCTCCTGCATGTCTTCACTGTGACATCATGAATTTTGTGAATTTTCGTCGCTGGGGATGAAAAATTGTCATTTTTTTAAAAAACCAACCAACACCATCTTTAACAACGAAATTCAACCTCGGATCTTGAAAGATATATTTTAGCATTTCGGTTGAAAAGCAATTTGGAGTACCAGCCTCCTACATGCCATTCCCTGTGGCATCACGAATCTTCCGAATTTTCATCACTGGGAATGAAAAATTGTTGTTTTTTTAAAAAAGCAACCAATACCACTTTTAACCAGGAAATTCAACTCTGAATCTTGACACAATATCACTTTCATCATTTTGAATGAAATTTTTGGCCTCCCAACCTCCTGCATATCTTCCCTGTGACATCATGAATTTTGTGAATTTTCATCGCTGGGGATGAAAAATTGTCAATTTTTAATAAAAGCAACCAACACCATCTTTAACAACGAAATTCAACTTTGCATCTTGAAAGAATTATTTTAGCATTTCGGTTGAAAAGCAATTTGGAGTACCAGCCTCCTACATGCCATTCCCTGTGGCATCACGAACATTCCGAATTTTCATCACTGGGAATGAAAAATTGTTGTTTTTTAAAAAAAGCAACCAACACCATCTTTAACAACAAAATTCAACTTTGGATCTTGAAAGACCTATTTCAGCATTTCGGTTGAAAAGCAGTTTGGCCTCCCAGCCTCCTGCATGCCATTCCCTGTGGCATCATGAATCTTCCGAATTTTCGTTACTGGGAATGAAAATTTTTTGTTTTTTTTAAAAAAGCAACCAATACCACTTTAAAGCAAGAAATTCAAGTCTTAATCTTGACACAATATCACTTTCAGCATTTTGAATGAATTTTTTTGGCCACCCAAACTCCTGCATGTCTTCCCAGTGACATCACGAATTTTGTGAATTTTCGTTGCTGGCGATGAAAAATTGTCAATTTTTTAAAAAACCAACCAACACCATCTTTAACAACGAAATTCAACCTCAGATTTTGAAAGATATATTTTAGCATTTCGGTTGGAAAGCAATTTGGCCTCCCAGCCTCCTGCATAACATTCCTTGTGGCATCACGAATCTTCCGAATTTTTGTCACTGGGAATGAAAAATTGTTTTTTTTTAAAAAAAAGCAACCAATACCACTTTTAAGCAAGAAATTCAACTCTGAATCTTGACACAATATCACTTTCATCATTTTGAATGAAATTTTTGGCCTCCCAAACTCCTGCATATCTTCCCTGTGACATCATGAATTTTGTGAATTTTCGTCCCTGCGGATGAAAAATTGTCAATTTTTTAAGAAAGAAACCAGCACCATCTTTAACAACAAAATTCAACTTCGGATCTTGAAAGATCTATTTTAGCATTTTGGTTGAAAATCAATTTGGCCTCCCAGCCACCTGCATGCCATTCCCTGTGGCATCACGAATCTTCCGAATTTTCGTTGCTCAGGATGAAAAATTGTTGTTTTTTTAAAAAGCAACCAATACCACTTTTAAGCAGGAAATTCAACTCTGAATCTTGACACAATATCACTTTCATCATTTTGAATGAAATTTTTGGCCTCCCAACCTCCTGCATGTCTTCCCTGTGACATCACGAATTTTGTGAATTTTCGTCGCTGACGATGAAAAATGTCAATTTTTTAAAAAATCAACCAACACCATTTTTAACAACGAAATTGAAACTCGGATCTTGAACTATCTACTTTAGCATTTTGGTTAAATAGCAGTTTGGAGTACCAGCCTCCTGCATGCCATTCCCTGTGGTATCATGAATCTTCCGAATTTTCGTCACTGGGAATGAAAAATTGTCATTTTTTTAAAAAAGGCCTCCCAACCTCCTGCATGTCTTCGCTGTGACATCATGAATTTTGTGAATTTTCGTCGCTGGGGATGAAAAATTGTCAATTTTTCAAGAAAGAAACCAACACCATCGTTAACAACAAAATTCAACTTCGGATCTTGAAAGATCTATTTTAGCATTTCGGTTGAAAAGCAATTTGGCCTCCCAGCCACCTGCATGCCATTCCCTGTGGCATCACGAATGTTCCGAATATTCGTTGCTCAGGATGAAAAATTGTTGTTTTTTTAAAAAGCAACCAATACCACTTTTAAGCAGGAAATTCAACTCTGAATCTTGACACAATATCACTTTCATCATTTTGAATGAAATTTTTGGCCTCCCAACCTCCTGCATGTCTTCCCTGTGACATCATGAATTTTGTGAATTTTCGTCGCTGGGGATGAAAAATTGTCAATTTTTTAAAAAACCAACCAACACCATCTTTAACAACGAAATTCAACCTCGGATCTTGAAAGATATATTTTAGCATTTCGGTTGAAAAGCAATTTGGAGTACCAGCCTCCTGCATACCATTCCCTGTGGCATCACGAATCTTCCAAATTTTCGTCACTGGGAATGAAAAATTGTTTTTTTTTTTTTAAAAAAGCAACCAATACCACTTTTAAGCAAGAAATTCAACTCTGAATCTTGACACAATATCACTTTCATCATTTTGAATGAAATTTTTGGCCTCCCAACCTCCTGCATGTCTTCCCTGTGACATCATTATTTTGTGAATTTTCGTCGCTGGGGATGAAAAATTGTCAATTTTTTAAAAAACCAACCAACACCATCTTTAACAACGAAATTCAACCTCGGATCTTGAAACATATATTTTAGCATTTCGGTTGAAAAGCAATTTGGAGTACCAGCCTCCTACATGCTATTCCCTGTGGCATCACGAATCTTCCGAATTTTCATCACTGGGAATGAAAAATTGTTGTTTTTTTAAAAAAGCAACCAATACCACTTTTAACCAGGAAATTCAACTCTGAATCTTGACACAATATCACTTTAAGCATTTTGAATGAAATTTTTTGGCCTCCCAAACTCCTACGTCTTCCCTGTGACATCACGAATTTTGTGAATTTTCGTCCCTGCGGATGAAAAATTGTCAATTTTTTAAGAAAGAAACCAACACCATCTTTAACAACGAAATTCAACTTTGGATCTTGAAAGAATTATTTTAGCATTTCAGTTGAAAAGCAATTTGGAGTACCAGCCTCCTGCATACCATTCCCTGTGGCATCACGAATCTTCCGAATTTTCGTCACTGGGAATGAAAAATTGTTTTTTGTTTTTTTTTAAAAAGGAACCAATACCACTTTTAAGCAAGAAATTCAACTCTGAATCTTGACACAATATCACTTTCATCATTTTGAATGAAATTTTTGGCCTCCCAACCTCCTGCATGTCTTCCCTGTGACATCATGAATTTTGTGAATTTTCGTCGCTGGGGATGAAAAATTGTCAATTTTTTAAAAAACCAACCAACACCATCTTTAACAACGAAATTCAACCTCGGATCTTGAAATATCTACTTTAGCATTTCGGTTGAAAAGCAATTTGGAGTACCAGCCTCCTACATGCCATTCCCTGTGGCATCACGAATCTTCCGAATTTTCATCACTGGGAATGAAAAATTGTTGTTTTTTTTAAAAAAGCAACCAATACCACTTTAAAGCAAGAAATTCAAGTCTTAATCTTGACACAATATCACTTTCAGCATTTTGAATGAAATTTTTGGCCTCCCAACCTCCTGCATGTCTTCCCTGTGACATCACGAATTTTGTGAATTTTCGTCGCTGACGATGAAAAATTGTCAATTTTTTAAAAAAGCAACCAACACCATCTTTAACAACGAAATTCAACTTTGCATCTTGAAAGATATATTTTAGCATTTCGGTTGAAAAGCAATTTGGAGTACCAGCCTCCTACATGCCATTCCCTGTGGCATCACGAATCTTCCGAATTTTCATCACTGGGAATGAAAAATTGTTGTTTTTTTAAAAAAGCAACCAATACCACTTTTAACCAGGAAATTCAACTCTGAATCTTGACACAATATCACTTTCATCATTTTGAATGAAATTTTTGGCCTCCCAACCTCCTGCATATCTTCCCTGTGACATCATGAATTTTGTGAATTTTCATCGCTGGGGATGAAAAATTGTCAATTTTTAATAAAAGCAACCAACACCATCTTTAACAACGAAATTCAACTTTGCATCTTGAAAGAATTATTTTAGCATTTCGGTTGAAAAGCAATTTGGAGTACCAGCCTCCTACATGCCATTCCCTGTGGCATCACGAACATTCTGAATTTTCATCACTGGGAATGAAAAATTGTTGTTTTTTTAAAAAAGCAACCAACACCATCTTTAACAACAAAATTCAACTTTGGATCTTGAAAGACCTATTTCACCATTTCGGTTGAAAAGCAGTTTGGCCTCCCAGCCTCCTGCATGCCATTCCCTGTGGCATCATGAATCTTCCGAATTTTCGTTACTGGGAATGAAAATTTTTTGTTTTTTTTAAAAAAGCAACCAATACCACTTTAAAGCAAGAAATTCAAGTCTTAATCTTGACACAATATCACTTTCAGCATTTTGAATGAATTTTTTTGGCCACCCAAACTCCTGCATGTCTTCCCAGTGACATCACGAATTTTGTGAATTTTCGTTGCTGGCGATGAAAAATTGTCAATTTTTTAAAAAACCAACCAACACCATCTTTAACAACGAAATTCAACCTCAGATTTTGAAAGATATATTTTAGCATTTCGGTTGGAAAGCAATTTGGCCTCCCAGCCTACTGCATAACATTCCTTGTGGCATCACGAATCTTCCGAATTTTCGTTGCTCAGGATGAAAAATTGTTGTTTTTTTAAAAAGCAACCAATACCACTTTTAAGCAGGAAATTCAACTCTGAATCTTGACACAATATCACTTTCATCATTTTGAATGAAATTTTTGGCCTCCCAACCTCCTGCATGTCTTCCCTGTGACATCACGAATTTTGTGAATTTTCGTCCCTGCGGATGAAAAATTGTCAATTTTTTAAGAAAGAAACCAACACCATCTTTAACAACAAAATTCAACTTTGGATCTTGAAAGACCTATTTCAGCATTTCGGTTGAAAAGCAGTTTGGCCTCCCAGCCTCCTGCATAACATTCCTTGTGGCATCACGAATCTTCCGAATTTTTGTCACTGGGAATGAAAAATTGTTTTTTTTTAAAAAAAAGCAACCAATACCACTTTTAAGCAAGAAATTCAACTCTGAATCTTGACACAATATCACTTTCATCATTTTGAATGAAATTTTTGGCCTCCCAAACTCCTGCATATCTTCCCTGTGACATCATGAATTTTGTGAATTTTCGTCCCTGCGGATGAAAAATTGTCAATTTTTTAAGAAAGAAACCAGCACCATCTTTAACAACAAAATTCAACTTCGGATCTTGAAAGATCTATTTTAGCATTTTGGTTGAAAATCAATTTGGCCTCCCAGCCACCTGCATGCCATTCCCTGTGGCATCACAAATCTTCCGAATTTTCGTTGCTCAGGATGAAAAATTGTTGTTTTTTTAAAAAGCAACCAATACCACTTTTAAGCAGGAAATTCAACTCTGAATCTTGACACAATATCACTTTCATCATTTTGAATGCAATTTTTGGCCTCCCAACCTCCTGCATGTCTTCCCTGTGACATCACGAATTTTGTGAATTTTCGTCGCTGACGATGAAAAATTCTCAATTTTTTAAAAAAGCAACCAACACCATTTTTAACAACGAAATTGAAACTCGGATCTTGAAATATCTACTTTAGCATTTCGGTTGAAAAGCAATTTGGAGTACCAGCCTCCTGCATCCCAATCCCTGTGGCATCACTAATCTTCGTTTTCATCACTTGGAATGAAAATTGTTGTTTTTTTTAAAAAAGCAACCAATACCACTTTTAACCAGGAAATTCAACTCTGAATCTTGACACAATATCACTTTCATCATTTTGAATGAAACTTTTGGCCTCCCAACCTCCTGCATATCTTCCCTGTGACATCATGAATTTTGTGAATTTTCATCGCTGGGGATGAAAAATTGTCAATTTTTAATAAAAGCAACCAACACCATCTTTAACAACGAAATTCAACTTTGCATCTTGAAAGAATTATTTTAGCATTTCGGTTGAAAAGCAATTTGCAGTACCAGCCTCCTACATGCCATTCCCTGTGGCATCACGAACATTCCGAATTTTCATCACTGGGAATGAAAAATTGTTGTTTTTTAAAAAAAGCAACCAACACCATCTTTAACAACAAAATTCAACTTTGGATCTTGAAAGACCTATTTCAGCACTTCGGTTGAAAAGCAGTTTGGCCTCCCAGCCTCCTGCATGCCATTCCCTGTGGCATCATGAATCTTCCGAATTTTCGTTACTGGGAATGAAAATTTTTTGTTTTTTTTAAAAAAGCAACCAATACCACTTTAAAGCAAGAAATTCAAGTCTTAATCTTGACACAATATCACTTTCAGCATTTTGAATGAATTTTTTTGGCCACCCAAACTCCTGCATGTCTTCCCAGTGACATCACAAATTTTGTGAATTTTCGTTGCTGGCGATGAAAAATTGTCAATTTTTTAAAAAACCAACCAACACCATCTTTAACAACGAAATTCAACCTCAGATTTTGAAAGATATATTTTAGCATTTCGGTTGGAAAGCAATTTGGCCTCCCAGCCTCCTGCATAACATTCCTTGTGGCATCACAAATCTTCCGAATTTTCGTTGCTCAGGATGAAAAATTGTTGTTTTTTTAAAAAGCAACCAATACCACTTTTAAGCAGGAAATTCAACTCTGAATCTTGACACAATATCACTTTCATCATTTTGAATGAAATTTTTGGCCTCCCAACCTCCTGCATATCTTCCCTGTGACATCATGAATTTTGTGAATTTTCGTCCCTGCGGATGAAAAATTGTCAATTTTTTAAGAAAGAAACCAGCACCATCTTTAACAACAAAATTCAACTTCGGATCTTGAAAGATCTATTTTAGCATTTTGGTTGAAAATCAATTTGGCCTCCCAGCCACCTGCATGCCATTCCCTGTGGCATCACGAATCTTCCGAATTTTCGTTGCTCAGGATGAAAAATTGTTGTTTTTTTAAAAAGCAACCAATACCACTTTTAAGCAGGAAATTCAACTCTGAATCTTGACACAATATCACTTTCATCATTTTGAATGAAATTTTTGGCCTCCCAACCTCCTGCATATCTTCCCTGTGACATCACGAATTTTGTGAATTTTCGTCGCTGACGATGAAAAATTGTCAATTTTTAAAAAAAGCAACCAACACCATTTTTAACAACGAAATTGAAACTCGGATCTTGAAATATATACTTTAGCATTTTGGTTAAATAGCAGTTTGGAGTACCAGCCTCCTGCATGCCATTCCCTGTGGTATCATGAATCTTCCGAATTTTCGTCACTGGGAATGAAAAATTGTCATTTTTTTAAAAAAGGCCTCCCAACCTCCTGCATGTCTTCGCTGTGACATCATGAATTTTGTGAATTTTCGTCACTGGGGATGAAAAATTGTCATTTTTTTAAAAAACCAACCAACACCATCTTTAACAACGAAATTCAACCTCGGATCTTGAAAGATATATTTTAGCATTTCGGTTGAAAAGCAATTTGGAGTACCAGCCTCCTACATGCCATTCCCTGTGGCATCACGAACATTCCGAATTTTCATCACTGGGAATGAAAAATTGTTGTTTTTTAAAAAAAGCAACCAACACCATCTTTAACAACAAAATTCAACTTTGGATCTTGAAAGACCTATTTCAGCATTTCGGTTGAAAAGCAGTTTGGCCTCCCAGCCTCCTGCATAACATTCCTTGTGGCATCACGAATCTTCCGAATTTTTGTCACTGGGAATGAAAAATTGTTTTTTTTTAAAAAAAAGCAACCAATACCACTTTTAAGCAAGAAATTCAACTCTGAATCTTGACACAATATCACTTTCATCATTTTGAATGAAATTTTTGGCCTCCCAAACTCCTGCATATCTTCCCTGTGACATCATGAATTTTGTGAATTTTCGTCCCTGCGGATGAAAAATTGTCAATTTTTTAAGAAAGAAACCAGCACCATCTTTAACAACAAAATTCAACTTCGGATCTTGAAAGATCTATTTTAGCATTTTGGTTGAAAATCAATTTGGCCTCCCAGCCACCTGCATGCCATTCCCTGTGGCATCACAAATCTTCCGAATTTTCGTTGCTCAGGATGAAAAATTGTTGTTTTTTTAAAAAGCAACCAATACCACTTTTAAGCAGGAAATTCAACTCTGAATCTTGACACAATATCACTTTCATCATTTTGAATGAAATTTTTGGCCTCCCAACCTCCTGCATGTCTTCCCTGTGACATCACGAATTTTGTGAATTTTCGTCGCTGACGATGAAAAATTCTCAATTTTTTAAAAAAGCAACCAACACCATTTTTAACAAAGAAATTGAAACTCGGATCTTGAAATATCTACTTTAGCATTTCGGTTGAAAAGCAATTTGGAGTACCAGCCTCCTGCATCCCAATCCCTGTGGCATCATGAATCTTCCGAATTTTCATCACTGGGAATGAAAAATTGTCATTTTTTTAAAAAAGGCCTCCCAACCTCCTGCATGTCTTCGCTGTGACATCATGAATTTTGTGAATTTTCGTCGCTGGGGATGAAAAATTGTCAATTTTTTAAGAAAGAAACCAACACCATCTTTAACAACGAAATTCAACCTCGGATCTTGAAATATCTACTTTAGCATTTCGGTTGAAAAGCAATTTGGAGTACCAGCCTCCTACATGCCATTCCCTGTGGCATCACGAATCTTCCGAATTTTCATCACTGGGAATGAAAAATTGTTGTTTTTTAAAAAAAGCAACCAACACCATCTTTAACAACAAAATTCAACTTTGGATCTTGAAAGACCTATATCAGCATTTCGGTTGAAAAGCAGTTTGGCCTCCCAGCCTCCTGCATGCCATTCCCTGTGGCATCATGAATCTTCCGAATTTTCGTTACTGGGAATGAAAAATTGTTGTTTTTTTTAAAAAAGCAACCAATACCACTTTAAAGCAAGAAATTCAAGTCTTAATCTTGACACAATATCACTTTCAGCATTTTGAATGAATTTTTTTGGCCACCCAACCTCCTGCATGTCTTCCCAGTGACATCACGAATTTTGTGAATTTTCGTTGCTGGCGATGAAAAATTGTCAATTTTTTAAAAAACCAACCAACACCATCTTTAACAACGAAATTCAACCTCAGATTTTGAAAGATATATTTTAGCATTTCGGTTGGAAAGCAATTTGGCCTCCCAGCCTCCTGCATAACATTCCTTGTGGCATCACGAATCTTCCGAATTTTTGTCACTGGGAATGAAAAATTGTTTTTTTTTTAAAAAAAAGCAACCAATACCACTTTTAAGCAAGAAATTCAACTCTGAATCTTGACACAATATCACTTTCATCATTTTGAATGAAATTTTTGGCCTCCCAACCTCCTGCATATCTTCCCTGTGACATCATGAATTTTGTGAATTTTCGTCCCTGCGGATGAAAAATTGTCAATTTTTTAAGAAAGAAACCAGCACCATCTTTAACAACAAAATTCAACTTCGGATCTTGAAAGATCTATTTTAGCATTTTGGTTGAAAATCAATTTGGCCTCCCAGCCACCTGCATGCCATTCCCTGTGGCATCACGAATCTTCCGAATTTTCGTTGCTCAGGATGAAAAATTGTTGTTTTTTTAAAAAGCAACCAATACCACTTTTAAGCAGGAAATTCAACTCTGAATCTTGACACAATATCACTTTTATCATTTTGAATGAAATTTTTGGCCTCCCAACCTCCTGCATGTCTTCCCTGTGACATCACGAATTTTGTGAATTTTCGTCGCTGACGATGAAAAATTCTCAATTTTTTAAAAAAGCAACCAACACCATTTTTAACAAAGAAATTGAAACTCGGATCTTGAAATATCTACTTTAGCATTTCGGTTGAAAAGCAATTTGGAGTACCAGCCTCCTGCATCCCAATCCCTGTGGCATCATGAATCTTCCGAATTTTCATCACTGGGAATGAAAAATTGTCATTTTTTTAAAAAAGGCCTCCCAACCTCCTGCATGTCTTCGCTGTGACATCATGAATTTTGTGAATTTTCATCGCTGGGGATGAAAAATTGTCAATTTTTTAAGAAAGAAACCAACACCATCTTTAACAACGAAATTCAACCTCGGATCTTGAAATATCTACTTTAGCATTTCGGTTGAAAAGCAATTTGGAGTACCAGCCTCCTACATGCCATTCCCTGTGGCATCACGAATCTTCCGAATTTTCATCACTGGGAATGAAAAATTGTTTTTTTTTTTAAAAAAGCAACCAATACCACTTTAAAGCAAGAAATTCAAGTCTTAATCTTGACACAATATCACTTTCAGCATTTTGAATGAAATTTTTGGCCTCCCAACCTCCTGCATGTCTTCCCTGTGACATCACGAATTTTGTGAATTTTCGTCGCTGACGATGAAAAATTGTCAATTTTTAAAAAAAGCAACCAACACCATTTTTAACAACGAAATTGAAACTCGGATCTTGAAATATCTACTTTAGCATTTTGGTTAAATAGCAGTTTGGAGTACCAGCCTCCTGCATGCCATTCCCTGTGGTATCATGAATCTTCCGAATTTTCGTCACTGGGAATGAAAAATTGTCATTTTTTAAAAAAAGGCCTCCCAACCTCCTGCATGTCTTCACTGTGACATCATGAATTTTGTGAATTTTCGTCGCTGGGGATGAAAAATTGTCATTTTTTTAAAAAACCAACCAACACCATCTTTAACAACGAAATTCAACCTCGGATCTTGAAAGATATATTTTAGCATTTCGGTTGAAAAGCAATTTGGAGTACCAGCCTCCTACATGCCATTCCCTGTGGCATCACGAATCTTCCGAATTTTCATCACTGGGAATGAAAAATTGTTGTTTTTTTTAAAAAGCAACCAATACCACTTTTAACCTGGAAATTCAACTCTGAATCTTGACACAATATCACTTTCATCATTTTGAATGAAATTTTTGGCCTCCCAACCTCCTGCATATCTTCCCTGTGACATCATGAATTTTGTGAATTTTCATCGCTGGGGATGAAAAATTGTCAATTTTTAATAAAAGCAACCAACACCATCTTTAACAACGAAATTCAACTTTGCATCTTGAAAGAATTATTTTAGCATTTCGGTTGAAAAGCAATTTGGAGTACCAGCCTCCTACATGCCATTCCCTGTGGCATCACGAATCTTCCGAATTTTCATCACTGGGAATGAAAAATTGTTGTTTTTTTAAAAAAGCAACCAACACCATCTTTAACAACGAAATTCAACTTTGCATCTTGAAAGAATTATTTTAGCATTTCGGTTGAAAAGCAATTTGGAGTACCAGCCTCCTACATGCCATTCCCTGTGGCATCACGAATCTTCCGAATTTTCATCACTGGGAATGAAAAATTGTTGTTTTTTTAAAAAAGCAACCAATACCACTTTAAAGCAAGAAATTCAAGTCTTAATCTTGACACAATATCACTTTCAGCATTTTGAATGAATTTTTTTGGCCACCCAAACTCCTGCATGTCTTCCCAGTGACATCACAAATTTTGTGAATTTTCGTTGCTGGCGATGAAAAATTGTCAATTTTTTAAAAAACCAACCAACACCATCTTTAACAACGAAATTCAACCTCAGATTTTGAAAGATATATTTTAGCATTTCGGTTGGAAAGCAATTTGGCCTCCCAGCCTCCTGCATAACATTCCTTGTGGCATCACGAATCTTCCGAATTTTTGTCACTGGGAATGAAAAATTGTTTTTTTTTAAAAAAAAGCAACCAATACCACTTTTAAGCAAGAAATTCAACTCTGAATCTTGACACAATATCACTTTCATCATTTTGAATGAAATTTTTGGCCTCCCAAACTCCTGCATATCTTCCCTGTGACATCATGAATTTTGTGAATTTTCGTCCCTGCGGATGAAAAATTGTCAATTTTTTAAGAAAGAAACCAACACCATCTTTAACAACAAAATTCAACTTCGGATCTTGAAAGATCTATTTTAGCATTTCGGTTGAAAAGCAATTTGGCCTCCCAGCCACCTGCATGCCATTCCCTGTGGCATCACGAATCTTCCGAATTTTCGTTGCTCAGGATGAAAAATTGTTGTTTTTTTAAAAAGGCCTCCCAAACTCCTGCATGTCCTTCGCTGTGACTCATGATGTTGTGCCTTTTCATCGCTGGGATGAAAAATTGTCAATTTTTCAGAAAGCAACCAACACCATCTTTAACAACGAAATTCAACTTTGCATCTTGAAAGAATTATTTTAGCATTTCGGTTGAAAAGCAATTTGGGGTACCAGCCTCCTACATGCCATTCCCTGTGGCATCACGAATCTTCCGAATTTTCATCACTGGGAATGAAAAATTGTTGTTTTTTTAAAAAAGGCCTCCCAACCTCCTGCATGTCTTCGCTGTGACATCATGAATTTTGTGAATTTTCGTCACTGGGGATGAAAAATTGTCAATTTTTTAAAAAACCAACCAACACCATTTTTAACAACGAAATTGAATCTCGGATCTTGAAATATCTACTTTAGCATTTCGGTTGAAAAGCAATTTGGAGTACCAGCCTCCTACATGCCATTCCCTGTGACATCACGAATCTTCCGAATTTTCATCACTGGGAATGAAAAATTGTTGTTTTTTTTAAAAAAGCAACCAATACCACTTTAAAGCAAGAAATTCAAGTCTTAATCTTGACACAATATCACTTTCAGCATTTTGAATGAAATTTTTGGCCTCCCAACCTCCTGCATGTCTTCCCTGTGACATCACGAATTTTGTGAATTTTCGTCGCTGACGATGAAAAATTGTCAATTTTTAAAAAAAGCAACCAACACCATTTTTAACAACGAAATTGAAACTCGGATCTTGAAATATCTACTTTAGCATTTTGGTTAAATAGCAGTTTGGAGTACCAGCCTCCTGCATGCCATTCCCTGTGGTATCATGAATCTTCCGAATTTTCGTCACTGGGAATGAAAAATTGTCATTTTTTAAAAAAAGGCTTCCCAACCTCCTGCATGTCTTCATGGTGACATCATGAATTTTGTGAATTTTCGTCGCTGGGGATGAAAAATTGTCATTTTTTTAAAAAACCAACCAACACCATCTTTAACAACAAAATTCAACTTTGGATCTTGAAAGACCTATTTCAGCATTTCGGTTGAAAAGCAGTTTGGCCTCCCAGCCTCCTGCATGCCATTCCCTGTGGCATCATGAATCTTCCGAATTTTCGTTACTGGGAATGAAAATTTTTTGTTTTTTTTAAAAAAGCAACCAATACCACTTTAAAGCAAGAAATTCAAGTCTTAATCTTGACACAATATCACTTTCAGCATTTTGAATGAATTTTTTTGGCCACCCAAACTCCTGCATGTCTTCCCAGTGACATCACGAATTTTGTGAATTTTCGTTGCTGGCGATGAAAAATTGTCAATTTTTTAAAAAACCAACCAACACCATCTTTAACAACGAAATTCAACCTCAGATTTTGAAAGATATATTTTAGCATTTCGGTTGGAAAGCAATTTGGCCTCCCAGCCTACTGCATAACATTCCTTGTGGCATCACGAATCTTCCGAATTTTCGTTGCTCAGGATGAAAAATTGTTGTTTTTTTAAAAAGCAACCAATACCACTTTTAAGCAGGAAATTCAACTCTGAATCTTGACACAATATCACTTTTATCATTTTGAATGAAATTTTTGGCCTCCCAACCTCCTGCATGTCTTCCCTGTAACATCACGAATTTTGTGAATTTTCGTCGCTGACGATGAAAAATTCTCAATTTTTTAAAAAAGCAACCAACACCATTTTTAACAAAGAAATTGAAACTCGGATCTTGAAATATCTACTTTAGCATTTCGGTTGAAAAGCAATTTGGAGTACCAGCCTCCTGCATCCCAATCCCTGTGGCATCATGAATCTTCCGAATTTTCATCACTGGGAATGAAAAATTGTCATTTTTTTAAAAAAGGCCTCCCAACCTCCTGCATGTCTTCGCTGTGACATCATGAATTTTGTGAATTTTCATCGCTGGGGATGAAAAATTGTCAATTTTTTAAGAAAGAAACCAACACCATCTTTAACAACGAAATTCAACCTCGGATCTTGAAATATCTACTTTAGCATTTCGGTTGAAAAGCAATTTGGAGTACCAGCCTCCTACATGCCATTCCCTGTGGCATCACGAATCTTCCGAATTTTCATCACTGGGAATGAAAAATTGTTGTTTTTTTTAAAAAAGCAACCAATACCACTTTAAAGCAAGAAATTCAAGTCTTAATCTTGACACAATATCACTTTCAGCATTTTGAATGAAATTTTTGGCCTCCCAACCTCCTGCATGTCTTCCCTGTGACATCACGAATTTTGTGAATTTTCGTCGCTGACGATGAAAAATTGTCAATTTTTAAAAAAAGCAACCAACACCATTTTTAACAACAAAATTCAACTTCGGATCTTGAAAGATCTATTTTAGCATTTCGGTTGAAAAGCAATTTGGCCTCCCAGCCACCTGCATGCCATTCCCTGTGGCATCACGAATCTTCCGAATTTTCGTCACTGGGAATGAAAAATTGTCATTTTTTTAAAAAAGGCCTCCCAACCTCCTGCATGTCTTCGCTGTGACATCATGAATTTTGTGAATTTTCGTCGCTGGGGATGAAAAATTGTCAATTTTTTAAAAAACCAACCAACACCATCTTTAACAACGAAATTCAACCTCGGATCTTGAAACATATATTTTAGCATTTCGGTTGAAAAGCAATTTGGAGTACCAGCCTCCTACATGCCATTCCCTGTGGCATCACGAATCTTCCGAATTTTCATCACTGGGAATGAAAAATTGTTGTTTTTTTAAAAAAGCAACCAATACCACTTTTAACCAGGAAATTCAACTCTGAATCTTGACACAATATCACTTTCATCATTTTGAATGAAATTTTTGGCCTCCCAACCTCCTGCATATCTTCCCTGTGACATCATGAATTTTGTGAATTTTCATCGCTGGGGATGAAAAATTGTCAATTTTTAATAAAAGCAACCAACACCATCTTTAACAACGAAATTCAACTTTGCATCTTGAAAGAATTATTTTAGCATTTCGGTTGAAAAGCAATTTGGAGTACCAGCCTCCTACATGCCATTCCCTGTGGCATCACGAACATTCCGAATTTTCATCACTGGGAATGAAAAATTGTTGTTTTTTAAAAAAAGCAACCAACACCATCTTTAACAACAAAATTCAACTTTGGATCTTGAAAGACCTATTTCAGCATTTCGGTTGAAAAGCAGTTTGGCCTCCCAGCCTCCTGCATGCCATTCCCTGTGGCATCATGAATCTTCCAAATTTTCGTTACTGAGAATGAAAAATTTTTGTATTTTTTAAAAAAGCAACCAATACCACTTTAAAGCAAGAAATTCAAGTCTTAATCTTGACACAATATCACTTTCAGCATTTTGAATGAATTTTTTTGGCCACCCAACCTCCTGCATGTCTTCCCAGTGACATCACGAATTTTGTGAATTTTCGTTGCTGGCGATGAAAAATTGTCAATTTTTTAAAAAACCAACCAACACCATCTTTAACAACGAAATTCAACCTCAGATTTTGAAAGATATATTTTAGCATTTCGGTTGGAAAGCAATTTGGCCTCCCAGCCTCCTGCATAACATTCCTTGTGGCATCACGAATCTTCCGAATTTTTGTCACTGGGAATGAAAAATTGTTTTTTTTTTAAAAAAAAGCAACCAATACCACTTTTAAGCAAGAAATTCAACTCTGAATCTTGACACAATATCACTTTCATCATTTTGAATGAAATTTTTGGCCTCCCAACCTCCTGCATATCTTCCCTGTGACATCATGAATTTTGTGAATTTTCGTCCCTGCGGATGAAAAATTGTCAATTTTTTAAGAAAGAAACCAGCACCATCTTTAACAACAAAATTCAACTTCGGATCTTGAAAGATCTATTTTAGCATTTTGGTTGAAAATCAATTTGGCCTCCCAGCCACCTGCATGCCATTCCCTGTGGCATCACGAATCTTCCGAATTTTCGTTGCTCAGGATGAAAAATTGTTGTTTTTTTAAAAAGCAACCAATACCACTTTTAAGCAGGAAATTCAACTCTGAATCTTGACACAATATCACTTTCATCATTTTGAATGAAATTTTTGGCCTCCCAACCTCCTGCATGTCTTCCCTGTGACATCACGAATTTTGTGAATTTTCGTCGCTGACGGTGAAAAATTGTCAATTTTTAATAAAACCAACCAACACCATCTTTAACAACGAAATTCAACTTTGCATCTTGAAAGAATTATTTTAGCATTTCGGTTGAAAAGCAATTTGGAGTACCAGCCTCCTACATGCCATTCCCTGTGGCATCACGAATCTTCCGAATTTTCATCACTGGGAATGAAAAATTGTCATTTTTTTAAAAAAGGCCTCCCAACCTACTGCATGTCTTCGCTGTGACATCACGAATTTTGTGAATTTTCGTCGCTGGGGATGAAAAATTGTCAATTTTTTAAGAAAGAAACCAACACCATCTTTAACAACAAAATTCAACTTCGGATCTTGAAAGATCTATTTTAGCATTTCGGTTGAAAAGCAATTTGGCCTCCCAGCCACCTGCATGCCATTCCCTGTGGCATCACAAATCTTCCGAATTTTCGTTGCTCAGGATGAAAAATTGTTGTTTTTTTAAAAAGCAACCAATACCACTTTTAAGCAGGAAATTCAACTCTGAATCTTGACACAATATCACTTTCATCATTTTGAATGAAATTTTTGGCCTCCCAACCTCCTGCATATCTTCCCTGTGACATCATGAATTTTGTGAATTTTCGTCCCTGCGGATGAAAAATTGTCAATTTTTTAAGAAAGAAACCAACATCATCTTTAACAACAAAATTCAACTTCGGATCTTGAAAGATCTATTTTAGCATTTTGGTTGAAAATCAATTTGGCCTCCCAGCCACCTGCATGCCATTCCCTGTGGCATCACGAATCTTCCGAATTTTCGTTGCTCAGGATGAAAAATTGTTGTTTTTTTAAAAAGCAACCAATACCACTTTTAAGCAGGAAATTCAACTCTGAATCTTGACACAATATCACTTTCATCATTTTGAATGAAATTTTTGGCCTCCCAACCTCCTGCGTGTCTTCCCTGTGACATCACGAATTTTGTGAATTTTCGTCGCTGACGATGAAAAATTCTCAATTTTTTAAAAAAGCAACCAACACCATTTTTAACAACGAAATTGAAACTCGGATCTTGAAATATCTACTTTAGCATTTTGCTTGAAAAGCAATTTGGAGTACCAGCCTCCTGCATCCCAATCCCTGTAGCATCATGAATCTTCCGAATTTTCATCAGTGGGAATGAAAAATTGTCATTTTTTTAAAAAAGGCCTCCCAACCTCCTGCATGTCTTCGCTGTGACGTCACGAATTTTGTGAATTTTCGTCGCTGGGGATGAAAAATTGTCAATTTTTTAAGAAAGAAACCAACACCATCTTTAACAACAAAATTCAACTTCGGATCTTGAAAGATCTATTTTAGCATTTTGGTTGAAAATCAATTTGGCCTCCCAGCCACCTGCATGCCATTCCCTGTGGCATCACGAATCTTCCGAATTTTCGTTGCTCAGGATGAAAAATTGTTTTTTTTAAAAAGCAACCAATACCACTTTTAAGCAGGAAATTCAACTCTGAATCTTGACACAATATCACTTTCATCATTTTGAATGAAATTTTTGGCCTCCCAACCTCCTGCATGTCTTCCCTGTGACATCACGAATTTTGTGAATTTTCGTCGCTGACGATGAAAAATTGTCAATTTTTTAAAAAACCAACCAACACCATTTTTAACAACGAAATTGAAACTCGGATCTTGAAATATCTACTTTAGCATTTTGGTTGAAAAGCAATTTGGAGTACCAGCCTCCTGCATCCCAATCCCTGTGGCATCATGAATCTTCCGAATTTTCATCACAGGGAATGAAAAATTTTCATTTTTTTAAAAAAGGCCTCCCAACCTCCTGCATGTCTTCCCTGTGACATCATGAATTTTGTGAATTTTCGTCGCTGGGGATGAAAAATTGTCAATTTTTTAAAAAACCAACCAACACCATCTTTAACAACGAAATTCAACCTCGGATCTTGAAAGATATATTTTAGCATTTCGGTTGAAAAGCAATTTGGAGTACCAGCCTCCTGCATACCATTCCCTGTGGCATCACGAATCTTCCGAATTTTCGTCACTGGGAATGAAAAATTGTTGTTTTTTTTTAAAAAGCAACCAATACCACTTTTAAGCAAGAAATTCAACTCTGAATCTTGACACAATATCACTTTCATCATTTTGAATGAAATTTTTGGCCTCCCAACCTCCTGCATGTCTTCCCTGTGACATCACAAATTTTGTGAATTTTTGTCCCTGCGGATGAAAATTTGTCAATTTTTTAAGAAAGAAACCAACACCATCTTTAACAACAAAATTCAACTTCGGATCTTGAAAGATCTATTTTAGCATTTCGGTTGAAAAGCAATTTGGCCTCCCAGCCACCTGCATGCCATTCCCTGTGGCATCACGAATCTTCCGAATTTTCGTTGCTCAGGATGAAAAATTGTTGTTTTTTTAAAAAGCAACCAATACCACTTTTAAGCAGGAAATTCAACTGTGAATCTTGACACAATATCACTTTCATCATTTTGAATGAAATTTTTGGCCTCCCAACCTCCTGCATGTCTTCCCTGTGACATCACGAATTTTGTGAATATTCGTCGCTGACGATGAAAAATTCTCAATTTTTAAAAAAAGCAACCAACACCATTTTTAACAACGAAATTGAAACTCGGATCTTGAAATATCTACTTTAGCATTTTGGTTAAATAGCAGTTTGGAGTACCAGCCTCCTGCATGCCATTCCCTGTGGTATCATGAATCTTCCGAATTTTCGTCACTGGGAATGAAAAATTGTCATTTTTTAAAAAAAGGCCTCCCAACCTCCTGCATGTCTTCGCTGTGACATCATGAATTTTGTGAATTTTCGTCGCTGGGGATGAAAAATTGTCATTTTTTTAAAAAACCAACCAACACCATCTTTAACAACGAAATTCAACCTCGGATCTTGAAAGATATATTTTAGCATTTCGGTTGAAAAGCAATTTGGAGTACCAGCCTCCTACATGCCATTCCCTGTGGCATCACGAATCTTCCGAATTTTCATCACTGGGAATGAAAAATTGTTGTTTTTTTAAAAAAGCAACCAATACCACTTTTAACCAGGAAATTCAACTCTGAATCTTGACACAATATCACTTTCATCATTTTGAATGAAATTTTTGGCCTCCCAACCTCCTGCATATCTTCCCTGTGACATCATGAATTTTGTGAATTTTCATCGCTGGGGATGAAAAATTGTCAATTTTTAATAAAAGCAACCAACACCATCTTTAACAACGAAATTCAACTTTGCATCTTGAAAGAATTATTTTAGCATTTCGGTTGAAAAGCAATTTGGAGTACCAGCCTCCTACATGCCATTCCCTGTGGCATCACGAACATTCCGAATTTTCATCACTGGGAATGAAAAATTGTTGTTTTTTAAAAAAAGCAACCAACACCATCTTTAACAACAAAATTCAACTTTGGATCTTGAAAGACCTATTTCAGCATTTCGGTTGAAAAGCAGTTTGGCCTCCCAGCCTCCTGCATGCCATTCCCTGTGGCATCATGAATCTTCCGAATTTTCGTTACTGGGAATGAAAAATTTTTGTTTTTTTTAAAAAAGCAACCAATACCACTTTAAAGCAAGAAATTCAAGTCTTAATCTTGACACAATATCACTTTCAGCATTTTGAATGAATTTTTTTGGCCACCCAACCTCCTGCATGTCTTCCCAGTGACATCACGAATTTTGTGAATTTTCGTTGCTGGCGATGAAAAATTGTCAATTTTTTAAAAAACCAACCAACACCATCTTTAACAACGAAATTCAACCTCAGATTTTGAAAGATATATTTTAGCATTTCGGTTGGAAAGCAATTTGGCCTCCCAGCCTCCTGCATAACATTCCTTGTGGCATCACGAATCTTCCGAATTTTTGTCACTGGGAATGAAAAATTGTTTTTTTTAAAAAAAAAGCAACCAATACCACTTTTAAGCAAGAAATTCAACTCTGAATCTTGACACAATATCACTTTCATCATTTTGAATGAAATTTTTGGCCTCCCAACCTCCTGCATATCTTCCCTGTGACATCATGAATTTTGTGAATTTTCGTCCCTGCGGATGAAAAATTGTCAATTTTTTAAGAAAGAAACCAACATCATCTTTAACAACAAAATTCAACTTCGGATCTTGAAAGATCTATTTTAGCATTTTGGTTGAAAATCAATTTTTCCTCCCAGCCACCTGCATGCCATTCCCTGTGGCATCACGAATCTTCCGAATTTTCGTTGCTCAGGATGAAAAATTGTTGTTTTTTTAAAAAGCAACCAATACCACTTTTAAGCAGGAAATTCAACTCTGAATCTTGACACAATATCACTTTCATCATTTTGAATGAAATTTTTGGCCTCCCAACCTCCTGTGTGTCTTCCCTGTGACATCACGAATTTTGTGAATTTTCGTCGCTGACGATGAAAAATTCTCAATTTTTTAAAAAAGCAACCAACACCATTTTTAACAACGAAATTGAAACTCGGATCTTGAAATATCTACTTTAGCATTTTGGTTGAAAAGCAATTTGGAGTACCAGCCTCCTGCATCCCAATCCCTGTAGCATCATGAATCTTCCGAATTTTCATCACTGGGAATGAAAAATTGTCATTTTTTTAAAAAAGGCCTCCCAACCTCCTGCATGTCTTCGCTGTGACGTCACGAATTTTGTGAATTTTCGTCGCTGGGGATGAAAAATTGTCAATTTTTTAAGAAAGAAACCAACACCATCTTTAACAACAAAATTCAACTTCGGATCTTGAAAGATCTATTTTAGCATTTCGGTTGAAAAGCAATTTGGCCTCCCAGCCACCTGCATGCCATTCCCTGTGGCATCACAAATCTTCCGAATTTTCGTTGCTCAGGATGAAAAATTGTTGTTTTTTTAAAAAGCAACCAATACCACTTTTAAGCAGGAAATTCAACTCTGAATCTTGACACAATATCACTTTCATCATTTTGAATGAAATTTTTGGCCTCCCAACCTCCTGCATGTCTTCCCTGTGACATCACGAATTTTGTGAATTTTCGTCGCTGACGATGAAAAATTCTCAATTTTTTAAAAAAGCAACCAACACCATTTTTAACAACGAAATTGAAACTCGGATCTTGAAATATCTACTTTAGCATTTTGCTTGAAAAGCAATTTGGAGTACCAGCCTCCTGCATCCCAATCCCTGTAGCATCATGAATCTTCCGAATTTTCATCACTGGGAATGAAAAATTGTCATTTTTTTAAAAAAGGCCTCCCAACCTCCTGCATGTCTTCGCTGTGACGTCACGAATTTTGTGAATTTTCGTCGCTGGGGATGAAAAATTGTCAATTTTTTAAGAAAGAAACCAACACCATCTTTAACAACAAAATTCAACTTCGGATCTTGAAAGATCTATTTTAGCATTTCGGTTGAAAAGCAATTTGGCCTCCCAGCCACCTGCATGCCATTCCCTGTGGCATCACGAATCTTCCGAATTTTCGTTGCTCAGGATGAAAAATTGTTGTTTTTTTAAAAAGCAACCAATACCACTTTTAAGCAGGAAATTCAACTCTGAATCTTGACACAATATCACTTTCATCATTTTGAATGAAATTTTTGGCCTCCCAACCTCCTGCATGTCTTCCCTGTGACATCACGAATTTTGTGAATTTTCGTCGCTGACGATGAAAAATTGTCAATTTTTTAAAAAAGCAACCAACACCATTTTTAACAACGAAATTGAAACTCGGATCTTGAAATATCTACTTTAGCATTTTGGTTGAAAAGCAATTTGGAGTACCAGCCTCCTGCATCCCAATCCCTGTGGCATCATGAATCTTCCGAATTTTCATCACTGGGAATGAAAAATTGTCATTTTTTTAAAAAAGGCCTTCCAACCTCCTGCATGTCTTCCCTGTGACATCATGAATTTTGTGAATTTTCGTCGCTGGGGATGAAAAATTGTCAATTTTTTAAAAAACCAACCAACACCATCTTTAACAACGAAATTCAACCTCGGATCTTGAAAGATATATTTTAGCATTTCGGTTGAAAAGCAATTTGGAGTACCAGCCTCCTGCATACCATTCCCTGTGGCATCACGAATCTTCCGAATTTTCGTCACTGGGAATGAAAAATTGTTGTTTTTTTTTAAAAAGCAACCAATACCACTTTTAAGCAAGAAATTCAACTCTGAATCTTGACACAATATCACTTTCATCATTTTGAATGAAATTTTTGGCCTCCCAACCTCCTGCATGTCTTCCCTGTGACATCACAAATTTTGTGAATTTTTGTCCCTGCGGATGAAAAATTGTCAATTTTTTAAGAAAGAAACCAACACCATCTTTAACAACAAAATTCAACTTCGGATCTTGAAAGATCTATTTTAGCATTTCGGTTGAAAAGCAATTTGGCCTCCCAGCCACCTGCATGCCATTCCCTGTGGCATCACGAATCTTCCGAATTTTCGTTGCTCAGGATGAAAAATTGTTGTTTTTTTAAAAAGCAACCAATACCACTTTTAAGCAGGAAATTCAACTGTGAATCTTGACACAATATCACTTTCATCATTTTGAATGAAATTTTTGGCCTCCCAACCTCCTGCATGTCTTCCCTGTGACATCACGAATTTTGTGAATTTTCGTCGCTGACGATGAAAAATTCTCAATTTTTTAAAAAAGCAACCAACACCATTTTTAACAACGAAATTGAAACTCGGACCTTGAAATATCTACTTTAGCATTTTGGTTGAAAAGCAATTTGGAGTACCAGCCTCCTGCATCCCAATCCCTGTGGCATCATGAATCTTCCGAATTTTCATCACTGGGAATGAAAAATTGTCATTTTTTTAAAAAAGGCCTCCCAACCTCCTGCATGTCTTCGCTGTGACATCACGAATTTTGTGAATTTTCGTCGCTGGGGATGAAAAATTGTCAATTTTTTAAGAAAGAAACCAACACCATCTTTAACAACAAAATTCAACTTCGGATCTTGAAAGATCTATTTTAGCATTTCGGTTGAAAAGCAATTTGGCCTCCCAGCCACCTGCATGCCATTCCCTGTGGCATCACAAATCTTCCGAATTTTCGTTGCTCAGGATGAAAAATTGTTGTTTTTTTAAAAAGCAACCAATACCACTTTTAAGCAGGAAATTCAACTCTGAATCTTGACACAATATCACTTTCATCATTTTGAATGAAATTTTTGGCCTCCCACCTCCTGCATGTCTTCCCTGTGACATCATGAATATTGTGAATTTTCGTCGCTGGGGATGAAAAATTGTCAATTTTTTAAAAAACCAACCAACACCATCTTTAACAACGAAATTCAACCTCGGATCTTGAAAGATATATTTTAGCATTTCGGTTGAAAAGCAATTTGGAGTACCAGCCTCCTGCATACCATTCCCTGTGGCATCACGAATCTTCCGAATTTTCATCACTGGGAATGAAAAATTGTTTTTTTTTTTTTAAAAAAGCAACCAATACCACTTTTAAGCAAGAAATTCAACTCTGAATCTTGACACAATATCACTTTCATCATTTTGAATGAAATTTTTGGCCTCCCAACCTCCTGCATGTCTTCCCTGTGACATCATGAATTTTGTGAATTTTCGTCGCTGGGGATGAAAAATTGTCAATTTTTTAAAAAACCAACCAACACCATCTTTAACAACGAAATTCAACCTCGGATCTTGAAACATATATTTTAGCATTTCGGTTGAAAAGCAATTTGGAGTACCAGCCTCCTACATGCCATTCCCTGTGGCATCACGAATCTTCCGAATTTTCATCACTGGGAATGAAAAATTGTTGTTTTTTTAAAAAAGCAACCAATACCACTTTTAAGCAGGAAATTCAACTCTGAATCTTGACACAATATCACTTTAAGCATTTTGAATGAAATTTTTTGGCCTCCCAAACTCCTACGTCTTCCCTGTGACATCACGAATTTTGTGAATTTTCGTCCCTGCGGATGAAAAATTGTCAATTTTTTAAGAAAGAAACCAACACCATCTTTAACAACGAAATTCAACTTTGGATCTTGAAAGAATTATTTTAGCATTTCGGTTGAAAAGCAATTTGGAGTACCAGCCTCCTGCATACCATTCCCTGTGGCATCACGAATCTTCCGAATTTTCGTCACTGGGAATGAAAAATTGTTTTTTGTTTTTTTTTAAAAAGCAACCAATACCACTTTTAAGCAGGAAATTCAACTCTGAATCTTGACACAATATCACTTTCATCATTTTGAATGAAATTTTTGGCCTCCCAACCTCCTGCATGTCTTCCCTGTGACATCACGAATTTTGTGAATTTTCGTCGCTGACGATGAAAAATTGTCAATTTTTTAAAAAAGTAACCAACACCATTTTTAACAACGAAATTGAAACTCGGATCTTGAAATATCTACTTTAGCATTTTGGTTGAAAAGCAATTTGGAGTACCAGCCTCCTGCATCCCAATCCCTGTGGCATCATGAATCTTCCGAATTTTCATCACTGGGAATGAAAAATTGTCATTTTTTTAAAAAAGGCCTCCCAACCTCCTGCATGTCTTCGCTGTGACATCACGAATTTTGTGAATTTTCGTCGCTGGGGATGAAAAATTGTCAATTTTTTAAGAAAGAAACCAACACCATCTTTAACAACAAAATTCAACTTCGGATCTTGAAAGATCTATTTTAGCATTTCGGTTGAAAAGCAATTTGGCCTCCCAGCCACCTGCATGCCATTCCCTGTGGCATCACAAATCTTCCGAATTTTCGTTGCTCAGGATGAAAAATTGTTGTTTTTTTAAAAAGCAACCAATACCACTTTTAAGCAGGAAATTCAACTCTGAATCTTGACACAATATCACTTTCATCATTTTGAATGAAATTTTTGGCCTCCCACCTCCTGCATGTCTTCCCTGTGACATCATGAATATTGTGAATTTTCGTCGCTGGGGATGAAAAATTGTCAATTTTTTAAAAAACCAACCAACACCATCTTTAACAACGAAATTCAACCTCGGATCTTGAAAGATATATTTTAGCATTTCGGTTGAAAAGCAATTTGGAGTACCAGCCTCCTGCATACCATTCCCTGTGGCATCACGAATCTTCCGAATTTTCGTCACTGGGAATGAAAAATTGTTGTTTTTTTTTTAAAAAAGCAACCAATACCACTTTTAAGCAAGAAATTCAACTCTGAATCTTGACACAATATCACTTTCATCATTTTGAATGAAATTTTTGGCCTCCCAACCTTCTGCATGTCTTCCCTGTGACATCATGAATTTTGTGAATATTCGTCGCTGGGGATGAAAAATTGTCAATTTTTTAAAAAACCAACCAACACCATCTTTAACAACGAAATTCAACCTCGGATCTTGAAACATATATTTTAGCATTTCGGTTGAAAAGCAATTTGGAGTACCAGCCTCCTACATGCCATTCCCTGTGGCATCACGAATCTTCCGAATTTTCATCACTGGGAATGAAAAATTGTTGTTTTTTTAAAAAAGCAACCAATTCCACTTTTAAGCAGGAAATTCAACTCTGAATCTTGACACAATATCACTTTAAGCATTTTGAATGAAATTTTGTGGCCTCCCAAACTCCTACGTCTTCCCTGTGACATCACGAATTTTGTGAATTTTCGTCCCTGCGGATGAAAAATTGTCAATTTTTTAAGAAAGAAACCAACACCATCTTTAACAACGAAATTCAACTTTGGATCTTGAAAGAATTATTTTAGCATTTCGGTTGAAAAGCAATTTGGAGTACCAGCCTCCTGCATACCATTCCCTGTGGCATCACGAATCTTCCGAATTTTCGTCACTGGGAATGAAAAATTGTTTTTTGTTTTTTTTTAAAAAGGAACCAATACCACTTTTAAGCAAGAAATTCAACTCTGAATCTTGACACAATATCACTTTCATCATTTTGAATGAAATTTTTGGCCTCCCAACCTCCTGCATGTCTTCCCTGTGACATCATGAATTTTGTGAATTTTCGTCGCTGGGGATGAAAAATTGTCAATTTTTTAAAAAACCAACCAACACCATCTTTAACAACGAAATTCAACCTCGGATCTTGAAATATCTACTTTAGCATTTCGGTTGAAAAGCAATTTGGAGTACCAGCCTCCTACATGCCATTCCCTGTGGCATCACGAATCTTCCGAATTTTCATCACTGGGAATGAAAAATTGTTGTTTTTTTTAAAAAAGCAACCAATACCACTTTAAAGCAAGAAATTCAAGTCTTAATCTTGACACAATATCACTTTCAGCATTTTGAATGAAATTTTTGGCCTCCCAACCTCCTGCATGTCTTCCCTGTGACATCACGAATTTTGTGAATTTTCGTCGCTGACGATGAAAAATTGTCAATTTTTTAAAAAAGCAACCAACACCATCTTTAACAACGAAATTCAACCTCGGATCTTGAAATATATATTTTAGCATTTTGGTTGAAAAGCAAGTTTGGAGTACCAGCCTCCTACATGCCATTCCCTGTGGCATCACGAATCTTCCGAATTTTTCGTCACTGGGAATGAAAAATTGTCATTTTTTAAAAAAGGCCTCCCCACCTCCTACATGCCTTCCCTGTGGCATCATGAATTTCCGAATTTTCATCACTGGGAATGAAAAATTGTTGTTTTTTTAAAAAAGCAACCAATACCACTTTTAACCAGGAAATTCAACTCTGAATCTTGACACAATATCACTTTCATCATTTTGAATGAAACTTTTGGCCTCCCAACCTCCTGCATATCTTCCCTGTGACATCATGAATTTTGTGAATTTTCATCGCTGGGGATGAAAAATTGTCAATTTTTAATAAAAGCAACCAACACCATCTTTAACAACGAAATTCAACTTTGCATCTTGAAAGAATTATTTTAGCATTTCGGTTGAAAAGCAATTTGGAGTACCAGCCTCCTACATGCCATTCCCTGTGGCATCACGAACATTCCGAATTTTCATCACTGGGAATGAAAAATTGTTGTTTTTTAAAAAAAGCAACCAACACCATCTTTAACAACAAAATTCAACTTTGGATCTTGAAAGACCTATTTCAGCATTTCGGTTGAAAAGCAGTTTGGCCTCCCAGCCTCCTGCATGCCATTCCCTGTGGCATCATGAATCTTCCGAATTTTCGTTACTGGGAATGAAAATTTTTTGTTTTTTTTAAAAAAGCAACCAATACCACTTTAAAGCAAGAAATTCAAGTCTTAATCTTGACACAATATCACTTTCAGCATTTTGAATGAATTTTTTTGGCCACCCAACCTCCTGCATGTCTTCCCAGTGACATCACGAATTTTGTGAATTTTCGTTGCTGGCGATGAAAAATTGTCAATTTTTTAAAAAACCAACCAACACCATCTTTAACAACGAAATTCAACCTCAGATTTTGAAAGATATATTTTAGCATTTCGGTTGAAAAGCAATTTGGCCTCCCAGCCACCTGCATGCCATTCCCTGTGGCATCACAAATCTTCCGAATTTTCGTTGCTCAGGATGAAAAATTGTTGTTTTTTTAAAAAGCAACCAATACCACTTTTAAGCAGGAAATTCAACTCTGAATCTTGACACAATATCACTTTCATCATTTTGAATGAAATTTTTGGCCTCCCAACCTCCTGCATGTCTTCCCTGTGACATCACGAATTTTGTGAATTTTCGTCGCTGACGATGAAAAATTCTCAATTTTTTAAAACAGCAACCAACACCATTTTTAACAACGAAATTGAAACTCGGATCTTGAAATATCTACTTTAGCATTTCGGTTGAAAAGCAATTTGGAGTACCAGCCTCCTGCATACCATTCCCTGTGGCATCACGAATCTTCCGAATTTTCGTCACTGGGAATGAAAAATTGTTTTTTGTTTTTTTTTAAAAAGCAACCAATACCACTTTTAAGCAAGAAATTCAACTCTGAATCTTGACACAATATCACTTTCATCATTTTGAATGAAATTTTTGGCCTCCCAACCTCCTGCATGTCTTCCCTGTGACATCATGAATTTTGTGAATTTTCGTCGCTGGCGATGAAAAATTGTCAATTTTTTAAAAAACCAACCAACACCATCTTTAACAACGAAATTCAACCTCGGATCTTGAAATATCTACTTTAGCATTTCGGTTGAAAAGCAATTTGGAGTACCAGCCTCCTACATGCCATTCCCTGTGGCATCACGAATCTTCCGAATTTTCATCACTGGGAATGAAAAATTGTTGTTTTTTTTAAAAAAGCAACCAATACCACTTTAAAGCAAGAAATTCAAGTCTTAATCTTGACACAATATCACTTTCAACATTTTGAATGAAATTTTTGGCCTCCCAACCTCCTGCATGTCTTCCCTGTGACATCACGAATTTTGTGAATTTTCGTCGCTGACGATGAAAAATTGTCAATTTTTAAAAAAAGCAACCAACACCATTTTTAACAACGAAATTGAAACTCGGATCTTGAAATATCTACTTTAGCATTTTGGTTAAATAGCAGTTTGGAGTACCAGCCTCCTGCATGCCATTCCCTGTGGTATCATGAATCTTCCGAATTTTCGTCACTGGGAATGAAAAATTGTCATTTTTTTAAAAAAGGCCTCCCAACCTCCTGCATGTCTTCGCTGTGACATCATGAATTTTGTGAATTTTCGTCGCTGGGGATGAAAAATTGTCATTTTTTTAAAAAACCAACCAACACCATCTTTAACAACGAAATTCAACCTCGGATCTTGAAAGATATATTTTAGCATTTCGGTTGAAAAGCAATTTGGAGTACCAGCCTCCTACATGCCATTCCCTGTGGCATCACGAATCTTCCGAATTTTCATCACTGGGAATGAAAAATTGTTGTTTTTTTAAAAAAGCAACCAATACCACTTTTAACCAGGAAATTCAACTCTGAATCTTGACACAATATCACTTTCATCATTTTGAATGAAACTTTTGGCCTCCCAACCTCCTGCATATCTTCCCTGTGACATCATGAATTTTGTGAATTTTCATCGCTGGGGATGAAAAATTGTCAATTTTTAATAAAAGCAACCAACACCATCTTTAACAACGAAATTCAACTTTGCATCTTGAAAGAATTATTTTAGCATTTCGGTTGAAAAGCAATTTGGAGTACCAGCCTCCTACATGCCATTCCCTGTGGCATCACGAACATTCCGAATTTTCATCACTGGGAATGAAAAATTGTTGTTTTTTTAAAAAAGCAACCAACACCATCTTTAACAACAAAATTCAACTTTGGATCTTGAAAGACCTATTTCAGCATTTCGGTTGAAAAGCAGTTTGGCCTCCCAGCCTCCTGCATGCCATTCCCTGTGGCATCATGAATCTTCCAAATTTTCGTTACTGAGAATGAAAAATTTTTGTTTTTTTTAAAAAAGCAACCAATACCACTTTAAAGCAAGAAATTCAAGTCTTAATCTTGACACAATATCACTTTCAGCATTTTGAATGAATTTTTTTGGCCACCCAACCTCCTGCATGTCTTCCCAGTGACATCACGAATTTTGTGAATTTTCGTTGCTGGCGATGAAAAATTGTCAATTTTTTAAAAAACCAACCAACACCATCTTTAACAACGAAATTCAACCTCAGATTTTGAAAGATATATTTTAGCATTTCGGTTGGAAAGCAATTTGGCCTCCCAGCCTCCTGCATAACATTCCTTGTGGCATCACGAATCTTCCGAATTTTTGTCACTGGGAATGAAAAATTGTTTTTTTTTTAAAAAAGCAACCAATACCACTTTTAAGCAGGAAATTCAACTCTGAATCTTGACACAATATCACTTTCATCATTTTGAATGAAATTTTTGGCCTCCCAACCTCCTGCATGTCTTCCCTGTGACATCACGAATTTTGTGAATTTTCGTCGCTGACGATGAAAAATTCTCAATTTTTTAAAACAGCAACCAACACCAGTTTTAACAACGAAATTGAAACTCGGATCTTGAAATATCTACTTTAGCATTTCGGTTGAAAAGCAATTTGGAGTACCAGCCTCCTGCATCCCAATCCCTGTGGCATCATGAATCTTCCGAATTTTCATCACTGGGAATGAAAAATTGTCATTTTTTAAAAAAAGGCCTCCCAACCTCCTGCATGTCTTCGCTGTGACATCATGAATTTTGTGAATTTTCGTCGCTGGGGATGAAAAATTGTCATTTTTTAAAAAAACCAACCAACACCATCTTTAACAACGAAATTCAACCTCGGATCTTGAAAGATATATTTTAGCATTTCGGTTGAAAAGCAATTTGGAGTACCAGCCTCCTGCATACCATTCCGTGGCATCACGAATCTTCCGAATTTTCGTCACTGGGAATGAAAAATTGTTTTTTTTTTTTAAAAAGCAACCAATACCACTTTTAAGCAAGAAATTCAACTCTGAATCTTGACACAATATCACTTTCATCATTTTGAATGAAATTTTTGGCCTCCCAACCTCCTGCATGTCTTCCCTGTGACATCACAAATTTTGTGAATTTTTGTCCCTGCGGATGAAAAATTGTCAATTTTTTAAGAAAGAAACCAACACCATCTTTAACAACAAAATTCAACTTCGGATCTTGAAAGATCTATTTTAGCATTTCGGATGAAAAGCAATTTGGCCTCCCAGCCACCTGCATGCCATTCCCTGTGGCATCACGAATCTTCCGAATTTTCATTGCTCAGGATGAAAAATTGTTGTTTTTTTAAAAAGCAACCAATACCACTTTTAAGCAGGAAATTCAACTCTGAATCTTGACACAATATCACTTTCATCATTTTGAATGAAATTTTTGGCCTCCCAACCTCCTGCATGTCTTCCCTGTGACATCACGAATTTTGTGAATTTTCGTCGCTGACGATGAAAAATTGTCAATTTTTTAAAAAAGCAACCAACACCATTTTTAACAACGAAATTGAAACTCGGATCTTGAAATATCTACTTTAGCATTTTGGTTGAAAAGCAATTTGGAGTACCAGCCTCCTGCATCCCAATCCCTGTGGCATCATGAATCTTCCGAATTTTCATCACTGGGAATGAAAAATTGTCATTTTTTTAAAAAAGGCCTCCCAACCTCCTGCATGTCTTCGCTGTGACATCACGAATTTTGTGAATTTTCGTCGCTGGGGATGAAAAATTGTCAATTTTTTAAGAAAGAAACCAACACCATCTTTAACAACAAAATTCAACTTCGGATCTTGAAAGATCTATTTTAGCATTTCGGTTGAAAAGCAATTTGGCCTCCCAGCCACCTGCATGCCATTCCCTGTGGCATCACAAATCTTCCGAATTTTCGTTGCTCAGGATGAAAAATTGTTGTTTTTTTAAAAAGCAACCAATACCACTTTTAAGCAGGAAATTCAACTCTGAATCTTGACACAATATCACTTTCATCATTTTGAATGAAATTTTTGGCCTCCCACCTCCTGCATGTCTTCCCTGTGACATCATGAATTTTGTGAATTTTCGTCGCTGGGGATGAAAAATTGTCAATTTTTTTAAAAACCAACCAACACCATCTTTAACAACGAAATTCAACCTCGGATCTTGAAAGATATATTTTAGCATTTCGGTTGAAAAGCAATTTGGAGTACCAGCCTCCTGCATACCATTCCCTGTGGCATCACGAATCTTCCGAATTTTCGTCACTGGGAATGAAAAATTGTTTTTTTTTTTTTAAAAAAGCAACCAATACCACTTTTAAGCAAGAAATTCAACTCTGAATCTTGACACAATATCACTTTCATCATTTTGAATGAAATTTTTGGCCTCCCAACCTCCTGCATGTCTTCCCTGTGACATCATGAATTTTGTGAATTTTCGTCGCTGGGGATGAAAAATTGTCAATTTTTTAAAAAACCAACCAACACCATCTTTAACAACGAAATTCAACCTCGGATCTTGAAACATATATTTTAGCATTTCGGTTGAAAAGCAATTTGGAGTACCAGCCTCCTACATGCCATTCCCTGTGGCATCACGAATCTTCCGAATTTTCATCACTGGGAATGAAAAATTGTTGTTTTTTTAAAAAAGCAACCAATACCACTTTTAACCAGGAAATTCAACTCTGAATCTTGACACAATATCACTTTAAGCATTTTGAATGAAATTTTTTGGCCTCCCAAACTCCTACGTCTTCCCTGTGACATCACGAATTTTGTGAATTTTCGTCCCTGCGGATGAAAAATTGTCAATTTTTTAAGAAAGAAACCAACACCATCTTTAACAACGAAATTCAACTTTGGATCTTGAAAGAATTATTTTAGCATTTCGGTTGAAAAGCAATTTGGAGTACCAGCCTCCTGCATACCATTCCCTGTGGCATCACGAATCTTCCGAATTTTCGTCACTGGGAATGAAAAATTGTTTTTTGTTTTTTTAAAAAAAGCAACCAATACCACTTTAAAGCAAGAAATTCAAGTCTTAATCTTGACACAATATCACTTTCAACATTTTGAATGAAATTTTTGGCCTCCCAACCTCCTGCATGTCTTCCGTGTGACATCACGAATTTTGTGAATTTTCGTCGCTGACGATGAAAAATTGTCAATTTTTTAAAAAAGCAACCAACACCATTTTTAACAACGAAATTGAAACTCGGATCTTGAAATATCTACTTTAGCATTTTGGTTAAATAGCAGTTTGGAGTACCAGCCTCCTGCATGCCATTCCCTGTGGTATCATGAATCTTCCGAATTTTCGTCACTGGGAATGAAAAATTGTTTTTTTTTTTTAAAAAGCAACCAATACCACTTTTAAGCAGGAAATTCAACTCTGAATCTTGACACAATATCACTTTCATCATTTTGAATGAAATTTTTGGCCTCCCACCTCCTGCATGTCTTCCCTGTGACATCATGAATTTTGTGAATTTTCGTCGCTGGGGATGAAAAATTGTCAATTTTTTAAAAAACCAACCAACACCATCTTTAACAACGAAATTCAACCTCGGATCTTGAAAGATATATTTTAGCATTTCGGTTGAAAAGCAATTTGGAGTACCAGCCTCCTGCATACCATTCCCTGTGGCATCACGAATCTTCCGAATTTTCGTCACTGGGAATGAAAAATTGTTTTGTTTTTTTTTAAAAAGCAACCAATACCACTTTTAAGCAAGAAATTCAACTCTGAATCTTGACACAATATCACTTTCATCATTTTGAATGAAATTTTTGGCCTCCCAACCTCCTGCATGTCTTCCCTGTGACATCATGAATTTTGTGAATTTTCGTCGCTGGGGATGAAAAATTGTCAATTTTTTAAAAAAGCAACCAACACCATGTTTAAAAAAAAAATTCAACTTTGGATCTTGAAAGACCTCTTTCAGCATTTCGGTTGAAAAGCAGTTTGGCCTCCCAGCCTCCTGCATGCCATTCCCTGTGGTATCATGAATCTTCCGAATTTTCATCACTGGGAATGAAAAATTGTCATTTTTTTAAAAAAGGCCTCCCAACCTCCTGCATGTCTTCGCTGTGACATCATGAATTTTGTGAATTTTCGTCGCTGGGGATGAAAAATTGTCATTTGTTTTAAAAAACCACAACACCATCTTTTTCACAAACTAAATTCACCTCGGACTTGAAAGATATATTTTTAGCATTTCGGTTGAAAAGCAATTTGGAGTACCAGCATCCTGCATACCCATTCCGTGGCCTCACGAGCTTCCGAATTTTCATCACTGGGAATGAAAAATTGTTTTTTTTTTTTTAAAAAAGCAACCAATACCACTTTTAAGCAAGAAATTCAACTCTGAATCTTGACACAATATCACTTTCATCATTTTGAATGAAATTTTTGGCCTCCCAACCTCCTGCATGTCTTCCCTGTGACATCATGAATTTTGTGAATTTTCGTCGCTGGGGATGAAAAATTGTCAATTTTTTAAAAAACCAACCAACACCATCTTTAACAACGAAATTCAACCTCGGATCTTGAAAGATATATTTTAGCATTTCGGTTGAAAAGCAATTTGGAGTACCAGCCTCCTGCATACCATTCCCTGTGGCATCACGAATCTTCCGAATTTTCGTCACTGGGAATGAAAAATTGTTGTTTTTTTTTAAAAAGCAACCAATACCACTTTTAAGCAAGAAATTCAACTCTTAATCTTGCCACAATATCACTTTCATATCAGTTTGAATTAAATTTTTTGCCTTCCAACCTCCTGCATGTCTTCCCTGTGACATCATGAATTTTGTGAATTTTCGTCGCTGGGGATGAAAAATTGTCAATTTTTTAAAAAACCAACCAACACCATCTTTAACAACGAAATTCAACCTCGGATCTTGAAAGATATATTTTAGCATTTCGGTTGAAAAGCAATTTGGAGTACCAGCCTCCTGCATACCATTCCCTGTGGCATCACGAATCTTCCGAATTTTTGTCACTGGTAATGAAAAATTGTTGTTTTTTTTAAAAAAGCAACCAATACCACTTTAAAGCAAGAAATTCAAGTCTTAATCTTGACACAATATCACTTTCAACATTTTGAATGAAATTTTTGGCCTCCCAACCTCCTGCATATCTTCCCTGTGACATCATGAATTTTGTGAATTTTCGTCGCTGGGGATGAAAAAGTGTCAATTTTTAATAAAAGCAACCAACACCATCTTTAACAACGAAATTCAACTTTGCATCTTGAAAGAATTATTTTAGCATTTCGGTTGAAAAGCAATTTGGAGTACCAGCCTCCTACATGCCATTCCCTGTGGCATCACGAATCTTCCGAATTTTCATCACTGGGAATGAAAAATTGTTGTTTTTTTAAAAAAGGCCTCCCAACCTCCTGCATGTCTTCGCTGTGACATCACGAATTTTGTGAATTTTCGTCGCTGGGGATGAAAAATTGTCAATTTTTTAAGAAAGAAACCAACACCATCTTTAACAACAAAATTCAACTTCGGATCTTGAAAGATATATTTTAGCATTTCGGTTGAAAAGCAATTTGGCCTACCAGCCACCTGCATGCCATTCCCTGTGGCATCACGAATCTTCCGAATTTTCGTCACTGGGAATGAAAAATTGTTTGTTTTTTTTAAAAAAAGCAACCAATACCACTTTTAAGAAATTCAACTCTGAATCTTGACACAATATCACTTTCATCATTTTGAATGAAATTTTTGGCCTCCCAACCTCCTGCATATCTTCCCTGTGACATCATGAATTTTGTGAATTTTTGTCGCTGGGGATGAAAAATTGTCAATTTTTAATAAAAGCAACCAACACCATCTTTAACAACGAAATTCAACTTTGCATCTTGAAAGAATTATTTTAGCATTTCGGTTTAAAAGCAATTTGGAGTACCAGCCTCCTACATGCCATTCCCTGTGGCATCACGAATCTTCCGAATTTTCATCACTGGGAATGAAAAATTATTGTTTTTTTAAAAAAGCAACCAATACCACTTTTAAGCAGGAAATTCAACTCTGAATCTTGACACAATATCACTTTCATCATTTGGAATGAAATTTTTTGGCCTCCCAACCTCCTGCATGTCTTCCCAGTGACATCACGAATTTTGTGAATTTTTGTCGCTGGGGATGAAAAAGTGTCAATTTTTAATAAAAGCAACCAACACCATCTTTAACAACGAAATTCAACTTTGCATCTTGAAAGAATTATTTTAGCATTTCGGTTGAAAAGCAATTTGGAGTACCAGCCTCCTACATGCCATTCCCTGTGGCATCACGAACATTCCGAATTTTCATCACTGGGAATGAAAAATTGTTGTTTTTTTAAAAAAGCAACCAACACCATCTTTAACAACAAAATTCAACTTTGGATCTTGAAAGACCTATTTCAGCATTTCGGTTGAAAAGCAGTTTGGCCTCCCAGCCTCCTGCATGCCATTCCCTGTGGCATCATGAATCTTCCAAATTTTCGTTACTGAGAATGAAAATTTTTTGTTTTTTTTAAAAAAGCAACCAATACCACTTTAAAGCAAGAAATTCAAGTCTTAATCTTGACACAATATCACTTTCAGCATTTTGAATGAATTTTTTTGGCCACCCAACCTCCTGCATGTCTTCCCAGTGACATCACGAATTTTGTGAATTTTCGTTGCTGGCGATGAAAAATTGTCAATTTTTTAAAAAACCAACCAACACCATCTTTAACAACGAAATTCAACCTCAGATTTTGAAAGATATATTTTAGCATTTCGGTTGAAAAGCAATTTGGCCTCCCAGCCACCTGCATGCCATTCCCTGTGGCATCACAAATCTTCCGAATTTTCGTTGCTCAGGATGAAAAATTGTTGTTTTTTTAAAAAGCAGCCAATACCACCTTTAAGCAGCAAATTCAACTCTGAATCTTGACACAATATCACTTTCATCATTTTGAATGAAATTTTTGGCCTCCCAACCTCCTGCATGTCTTCCCTGTGACATCGCGAATTTTGTGAATTTTCGTCGCTGACGATGAAAAATTGTCAATTTTTAAAAAAAGCAACCAACACCATTTTTAACAACGAAATTGAAACTCGGATCTTGAAATATCTACTTTAGCATTTTGGTTAATAGCAGTTTGGAGTACCAGCCTCCTGCATGCCATTCCCTGTGGTATCATGAATCTTCCGAATTTTCGTCACTGGGAAGGAAAAATTGTCATTTTTTAAAAAAAGGCCTCCCAACCTCCTGCATGTCTTCGCTGTGACATCATGAATTTTGTGAATTTTCGTCGCTGGGGATGAAAAATTGTCATTTTTTTAAAAAACCAACCAACACCATCTTTAACAACGAAATTCAACCTCGGATCTTGAAAGATATATTTTAGCATTTCGGTTGAAAAGCAATTTGGAGTACCAGCCTCCTGCATACCATTCCGTGGCATCACGAATCTTCCGAATTTTCGTCACTGGGAATGAAAAATTGTTTTTTTTTTTTAAAAAGCAACCAATACCACTTTTAAGCAAGAAATTCAACTCTGAATCTTGACACAATATCACTTTCATCATTTTGAATGAAATTTTTGGCCTCCCAACCTCCTACATGTCTTCCCTGTGACATCACAAATTTTGTGAATTTTTGTCCCTGGGGATGAAAAATTGTCAATTTTTTAAGAAAGAAACCAACACCATCTTTAACAACAAAATTCAACTTCGGATCTTGAAAGATCTATTTTAGCATTTCGGTTGAAAAGCAATTAGGCCTCCCAGCCACCTGCATGCCATTCCCTGTGGCATCACGAATCTTCCGAATTTTCGTTGCTCAGGATGAAAAATTGTTGTTTTTTTAAAAAGCAACCAATACCACCTTTAAGCAGCAAATTCAACTCTGAATCTTGACACAATATCACTTTCATCATTTTGAATGAAATTTTTGGCCTCCCAACCTCCTGCATGTCTTCCCTGTGACATCACGAATTTTGTGAATTTTCGTCGCTGACGATGAAAAATTGTCAATTTTTTAAAAAAGCAACCAACACCATTTTTAACAACGAAATTGAAACTCGGATCTTGAAATATCTACTTTAGCATTTTGGTTGAAAAGCAATTTGGAGTACCAGCCTCCTGCATCCCAATCCCTGTGGCATCATGAATCTTCCGAATTTTCATCACTGGGAATGAAAAATTGTCATTTTTTAAAAAAAGCCTCCCAACCTCCTGCATGTCTTCGCTGTGACATCAACGAATTTTGTGAATTTTCGTCGCTGGGGATGAAAAATTGTCAATTTTTTAAGAAAGAAACCAACACCATCTTTAACAACAAAATTCAACTTCGGATCTTGAAAGATCTATTTTAGCATTTCGGTTGAAAAGCAATTTGGCCTCCCAGCCACCTGCATGCCATTCCCTGTGGCATCACAAATCTTCCGAATTTTCGTTGCTCAGGATGAAAAATTGTTGTTTTTTTAAAAAGCAACCAATACCACTTTTAAGCAGGAAATTCAACTCTGAATCTTGACACAATATCACTTTCATCATTTTGAATGAAATTTTTGGCCTCCCAACCTCCTGCATGTCTTCCCTGTGACATCATGAATTTTGTGAATTTTCGTCGCTGGGGATGAAAAATTGTCAATTTTTTTAAAAACCAACCAACACCATCTTTAACAACGAAATTCAACCTCGGATCTTGAAAGATATATTTTAGCATTTCGGTTGAAAAGCAGTTTGGCCTCCAAGCCTCCTGCATGCCATTCCCTGTGGCATTATGAATCTTCCGAATTTTCGTCACTGGGAATGAAATTGTTTTTTTTTTTAAAAAGCAACCAATACCACTTTTAAGCAAGAAATTCAACTCTGAATCTTGACACAACATCACTTTCATCATTTTGAATGAAATTTTTGGCCTCCCAACCTCCTGCATGTCTTTCCTGTGACATCATGAATTTTGTGAATTTTCGTCGCTGGGGATGAAAAATTGTCAATTTTTTAAAAAAACAACCAACACCATCTTTAACAACGAAATTCAACCTCGGATCTTGAAAGATATATTTTAGCATTTCGGTTGAAAAGCAATTTGGAGTACCAGCCTCCTGCATACCATTCCCTGTGGCATCACGAATCTTCCGAATTTTCGTCACTGGGAATGAAAAATTGTTTTTTTTTTTAAAAAAGCAACCAATACCACTTTTAAGCAAGAAATTCAACTCTGAATCTTGACACAATATCACTTTCATCATTTTGAATGAAATTTTTGGCCTCCCAACCTCCTGCATGTCTTCCCTGTGACATCATGAATTTTGTGAATTTTCGTCGCTGGGGATGAAAAATTGTCAATTTTTAATAAAAGCAACCAACACCATCTTTAACAACGAAATTCAACTTTGCATCTTGAAAGAATTATTTTAGCATTTCGGTTGAAAAGCAATTTGGAGTACCAGCCTCCTACATGCCATTCCCTGTGGCATCATGAATCTTCCGAATTTTCATCACTGGGAATGAAAAATTGTCATTTTTTAAAAAAAGGCCTCCCAACCTCCTTGCATGTCTTCGCTGTGACATCACGAATTTTGTGAATTTTCGTCGCTGGGGATGAAAAATTGTCAATTTTTTAAGAAAGAAACCAACACCATCTTTAACAACAAAATTCAACTTCGGATCTTGAAAGATCTATTTTAGCATTTCGGTTGAAAAGCAATTTGGCCTCCCAGCCACCTGCATGCCATTCCCTGTGGCATCACAAATCTTCCGAATTTTCGTTGCTCAGGATGAAAAATTGTTGATTTTTTAAAAAGCAACCAATACCACTTTTAAGCAGGAAATTCAACTCTGAATCTTGACACAATATCACTTTCATCATTTTGAATGAAATTTTTGGCCTCCCAACCTCCTGCATGTCTTCCCTGTGACATCATGAATTTTGTGAATTTTCGTCGCTGGGGATGAAAAATTGTCAATTTTTTTAAAAACCAACCAACACCATCTTTAACAACGAAATTCAACCTCGGATCTTGAAAGATATATTTTAGCATTTCGGTTGAAAAGCAGTTTGGCCTCCAAGCCTCCTGCATGCCATTCCCTGTGGCATTATGAATCTTCCGAATTTTCGTCACTGGGAATGAAAAATTGTTTTTTTTTTTAAAAAAGCAACCAATACCACTTTTAAGCAAGAAATTCAACTCTGAATCTTGACACAATATCACTTTCATCATTTTGAATGAAATTTTCTGGCCTCCCAACCTCCTGCATGTCTTCCCAGTGACATCACGAATCTTCCGAATTTTCATCGCTGGGGATGAAAAATTGTTGTTTTTTTAAAAAGCAACCAATACCACTTTTAAGCAGGAAATTCAACTCTGAATCTTGACACAATATCACTTTCATCATTTTGAATGAAATTTTTGGCCTCCCAACCTCCTGCATGTCTTCCCTGTGACATCATGAATTTTGTGAATTTTCGTCGCTGGGGATGAAAAATTGTCAATTTTTAATAAAAGCAACCAACACCATCTTTAACAACGAAATTCAACTTTGCATCTTGAAAGAATTATTTTAGCATTTCGGTTGAAAAGCAATTTGGAGTACCAGCCTCCTACATGCCATTCCCTGTGGCATCACGAATCTTCCGAATTTTCATCACTGGGAATGAAAAATTGTTGTTTTTTTAAAAAAGCAACCAACACCATGTTTAAAAAAAAAATTCAACTTTGGATCTTGAAAGACCTCTTTCAGCATTTCGGTTGAAAAGCAGTTTGGCCTCCCAGCCTCCTGCATGCCATTCCCTGTGGCATCATGAATCTTCCGAATTTTCGTCACTGGGAATGAAAAAAAAATTTTTTTTTAAAAAAAGCAACCAATACCACTTTAAAGCACGAAATTCAACTCTGAATCTTGACACAATATCACTTTCATAATTTTGAATGAAATTTTTGGCCTCCCAACCTCCTGCATATCTTCCCTGTGACATCATGAATTTTGTGAATTTTCGTCGCTGGGGATGAAAAATTGTCAATTTTTAATAAAAGCAACCAACACCATCTTTAACAACGAAATTCAACTTTGCATCTTGAAAGAATTATTTTACCATTTCGGTTGAAAAGCAATTTGGAGTACCAGCCTCCTACATGCCATTCCCTGTGGCATCACGAATCTTCCGAATTTTCATCACTGGGAATGAAAAATTGTTGTTTTTTTAAAAAAGCAACCAACACCATCTTTAACAACAAAATTCAACTTTGGATCTTGAAAGACATTTCGGTTGAAAAGCAGTTTGGCCTCCCAGCCTCCTGCATGCCATTCCCTGTGGCATCACGAATCTTCCGAATTTTCGTTGCTCAGGATGAAAAATTGTTTTTTTTTTAAAAAAGCAACCAATACCACTTTTAAGCAGCAAATTCAACTCTGAATCTTGACACAATATCACTTTCATCATTTTGAATGAAATTTTTGGCCTCCCAACCTCATGCATGTCTTCCCTGTGACATCACGAATTTTGTGAATTTTCGTCGCTGACGATGAAAAATTGTCAATTTTTTAAAAAAGCAACCATCACCATTTTTAACAACGAAATTGAAACTCGGATCTTGAAATATCTACTTTAGCATTTTGGTTGAAAAGCAATTTGGAGTACCAGCCTCCTGCATCCCAAACCCAGTGGCATCATGAATCTTCCGAATTTTCATCACTGGGAATGAAAAATTGTCATTTTTTTAAAAAAGGCCTCCCAACCTCCTGCATGTCTTCGCTGTGACATCACGAATTTTGTGAATTTTCGTCGCTGGGGATGAAAAATTGTCAATTTTTTAAGAAAGAAACCAACACCATCTTTAACAACAAAATTCAACTTCGGATCTTGAAAGATCTATTTTAGCATTTCGGTTGAAAAGCAATTTGGCCTCCCAGCCACCTGCATGCCATTCCCTGTGGCATCACGAATCTTCCGAATTTTCGTTGCTCAGGATGAAAAATTGTTGTTTTTTTAAAAAGCAACCAATACCACTTTTAAGCAGGAAATTCAACTCTGAATCTTGACACAATATCACTTTCATCATTTTGAATGAAATTTTTGGCCTCCCAACCTCCTGCATATCTTCCCTGTGACATCACGAATTTTGTGAATTTTCGTCGCTGACGATGAAAAATTGTCAATTTTTAAAAAAAGCAACCAACACCATTTTTAACAACGAAATTGAAACTCGGATCTTGAAATATCTACTTTAGCATTTTGGTTAAATAGCAGTTTGGAGTACCAGCCTCCTGCATCCCAATCCCTGTGGCATCATGAATCTTCCGAATTTTCATCACTGGGAATGAAAAATTGTCGTTTTTTTAAAAAAAGCCTCCCAACCTCCTGCATGTCTTCCCTGTGACATCACGAATTTTGTGAATTTTCATCGCTGGGGATGAAAAATTGTCAATTTTTTAAGAAAGAAACCAACACCACCTTTAACAACAAAATTCAACCTCGGATCTTGAAAGATCTATTTTAGCATTTCGGTTGAAAAGCAATTTGGCCTCACAGCCTCCTGCATGCCATTCCCTGTGGCATCACGATTCTTCCGAATTTTCGTCACTGGGAATGAAAAATTGTTGTTCTTGTTTAAAAAAGCAACCAATACCATTTTTAAGCAGGAAATTCAACTCTGAATCTTGACACAATATCACTTTCAGCATTTTGAATGAAATATTTTGGCCTCCCAACTTCTTGCATGTCTTCCCTGTGACATCAAGGAATTTTGTGAATTTTCGTCGCTGGGGATGAAAAATTGTTGATTTTTGAAAAAGGCAACCAACACCATCTTTAACAACGAAATTCAACCTCGGATCTTGAAAGATCTATTTTAGCATTTTAGTTGGAAAGCAATTTGGCCTCCCAACCTCCTACATGCCATTCCCTGTGACATCACAAATCTTCCGACTTTTTGTCACTGGGAATGAAAAATTGTTGTTTTTTAAAAAAGCAACCAACACCATTTTTAACAACGAAATTCAACCTCGGATCTTGAAAGATCTATTTTAGCATTTCAGTTGGAAAGCAATTTGGCCTCCCAATCTCCCACATGCCATTCCCTGTGACATCACAAATCTTCCGACTTTTTGTCACTGGAAATGAAAAATTGTTTTGTTTAAAAGCAACCAACACCATCTTTAACAACGAAATTCAACCTCGCATCTTGAAAATCTATTTTAGCATTTCAGTTGGAAAGCAATTTGGCCTCCCAACCTCCTGCATGCCATTCCCAGTGGCATCACAAATCTTCCGAATTTTCGTTACTGGGAATGAAAAATTGTTTCTTTTTAAAAAGCAACCAATACCACTTTTAAGCAAGAAATTCAACTCTCAATCTTGACACAATATCACTTTCAGCATTTTGAATGAAATATTTTGGCCTCCCAACCTCCTCCATGTCTTCCCTGTGACATCACGAATTTTGTGAATTTTCGTCGCTGGGGATGAAAAATTGTCAATTTTTAAAAAAAGAAACCAACTCCATCTTTAACAACGAAATTCAACCTCGGATCTTGAAATATCTATTTTAGCATTTCGGTTGAAAAGCAATTTGGCCTCACAGCCTCCTGCATGCCATTCCCTGTGGCATCACGATTCTTCTGAATTTTCGTCACTGGGAATGAAAAATTGTTGTTTTTTAAAAAAGCAACCAATACCACTTTTAAGCAGGAAATTCAACTCTGAATCTTGACACAATATCACTTTCAGAATTTTGAATGAAATTTTTTGACCTCCCAACCTCCTACATGCCATTCCCTGTGGCATCACGATTCTTCCGAATTTTCGTCACTGGGAATGAAAAATTGTTGTTGTTGTTTAAAAAAGCAACCAACACCATCTTTAACAACGAAATTCAACCTCGGATCTTGAAAGATCTATTTTAGCATTTCGGTTGAAAAGCAATTTGGCCTCACAGCCCCCTCCATGCCATTCCCTGTGCCATAACATATCTTTCGAATTTTCGTCGCTCAGGATGAAAAATTCTCAATTTTTTTAAAAAGAAACTAACACTATTTTTAACAACGCAATTAAAACTCAGATCTTGAAATATCTATTTTAGCATTTTGGTTAAATAGCAGTTTGGAGTACCAGCTTCCTACATTCAATTTCCTGTGGCATCACGAATCTTCCGAATTTTCGTCACTGGGAATGAAAAATTGTGTTTTTTTTTAAAAAAAGAAACCAATACCACTTTTAAGCAAGAAATTCAACTCTGAATCTTGACACAATATCACTTTCATCATTTTGAATGAAATTTTTGGCCTCCCAACCTCCTGCATGTCTTCCCTGTGACATCATGAATTTTGTGAATTTTCGTCGCTGGGGATGAAAAATTGTCAATTTTTTAAAAAACCAACCAACACCATCTTTAACAACGAAATTCAACCTCAGATCGTGAAAGATATATTTTAGCATTTCGGTTGAAAAGCAATTTGGAGTACCAGCCTCCTGCATACCATTCCCTGTGGCATCACGAATCTTCCGAATTTTCGTCACTGGGAATGAAAAATTGTGTTTTTTTTTTAAAAAAGCAACCAATACCACTTTTAAGCAAGAAATTCAATTCTGAATCTTGACACAATATCACTTTCATCATTTTGAATGAAATTTTTGGCCTCCCAACCTCCTGCATGTCTTCCCTGTGACATCATGAATTTTGTGAATTTTCGTCGCTGGGGATGAAAAATTGTCAATTTTTTAAAAAACCAACCAACACCATCTTTAACAACGAAATTCAACCTCAGATCTTGAAAGATATATTTTAGCATTTCGGTTGGAAAGCAATTTGCCTCCCAGCCTCCTGCATAACATTCCTTGTGGCATCACGAATCTTCCGAATTTTTGTCACTGGGAATGAAAAATTGTTTTTAAAAAAAAAAAGCAACCCATACCACTTTTAAGCAAGAAATTCAACTCTGAATCTTGACACAATATCACTTTCATCATTTTGAATGAAATTTTTTGGCCTCCCAAACTCCTCCATGTCTTCCCTGTGACATCACGAATTTTGTGAATTTTCGTTCCTGCGGATGAAAAATTGTCAATTTTTTAAGAAAGAAACCAACACCATCTTTAACAACAAAATTCAACTTCGGATCTTGAAAGATCTATTTTAGCATTTCGGTTGATAAGCAATTTGGCCTCCCAGCCACCTGCATGCCATTCCCTGTGGCATCACGAATCTTCCGAATTTTCGTTGCTCAGGATGAAAAATTGTTTTTTTTTTTAAAAAGCAACCAATACCACTTTTAAGCAGCAAATTCAACTCTGAATCTTGACACAATATCACTTTCATCATTTTGAATGAAATTTTTGGCCTCCCAACCTCATGCATGTCTTCCCTGTGACATCACGAATTTTGTGAATTTTCGTCGCTGACGATGAAAAATTGTCAATTTTTTAAAAAAGCAACCATCACCATTTTTAACAACGAAATTGAAACTCGGATCTTGAAATATCTACTTTAGCATTTTGGTTGAAAAGCAATTTGGAGTACCAGCCTCCTGCATCCCAATCCCTGTGGCATCATGAATCTTCCGAATTTTCATCACTGGGAATGAAAAATTGTCATTTTTTTAAAAAAGGCCTCCCAACCTCCTGCATGTCTTCGCTGTGACATCACGAATTTTGTGAATTTTCGTCGCTGGGGATGAAAAATTGTCAATTTTTTAAGAAAGAAACCAACACCATCTTTAACAACAAAATTCAACTTCGGATCTTGAAAGACATTTCGGTTGAAAAGCAGTTTGGCCTCCCAGCCTCCTGCATGCCATTCCCTGTGGCATCACGAATCTTCCGAATTTTCGTTGCTCAGGATGAAAAATTGTTTTTTTTTTAAAAAAGCAACCAATACCACTTTTAAGCAGCAAATTCAACTCTGAATCTTGACACAATATCACTTTCATCATTTTGAATGAAATTTTTGGCCTCCCAACCTCATGCATGTCTTCCCTGTGACATCACGAATTTTGTGAATTTTCCGTCGCTGAAGCTATTAAAAATTGTCAATTTTTTAAAAAGCAACCATCAACATTTTTAACAACGAAATTGAAACTGGATCTTGAATATCTACTTTAGCATTTTGGTTGAAAAGCAATTTGGAGTACCGCCTCCTGCATCCCAAACCCATGGCATCATGAATCTTCCGAATTTTCATCACTGGGAATGAAAAATTGTCATTTTTTTAAAAAAGGCCTCCCAACCTCCTGCATGTCTTCGCTGTGACATCACGAATTCTGTGAATTTTCGTCGCTGGGGATGAAAAATTGTCAATTTTTTAAGAAAGAAACCAACACCATCTTTAACAACAAAATTCAACTTCGGATCTTGAAAGATCTATTTTAGCATTTCGGTTGAAAAGCAATTTGGCCTCCCAGCCACCTGCATGCCATTCCCTGTGGCATCACGAATCTTCCGAATTTTCGTTGCTCAGGATGAAAAATTGTTGTTTTTTTAAAAAGCAACCAATACCACTTTTAAGCAGAAATTCAACTCTGAATCTTGACACAATATCACTTTCATCATTTTGAATGAAATTTTTGGCCTCCCAACCTCCTGCATGTCTTCCCTGTGACATCGCGAATTTTGTGAATTTTCGTCGCTGACGATGAAAAATTGTCAATTTTTAAAAAAAGCAACCAACACCATTTTTAACAACGAAATTGAAACTCGGATCTTGAAATATCTACTTTAGCATTTTGGTTAAATAGCAGTTTGGAGTACCAGCCTCCTGCATCCCAATCCCTGTGGCATCATGAATCTTCCGAATTTTCATCACTGGGAATGAAAAATTGTCGTTTTTTTAAAAAAAGCCTCCCAACCTCCTGCATGTCTTCCCTGTGACATCACGAATTTTGTGAATTTTCATCGCTGGGGATGAAAAATTGTCAATTTTTTAAGAAAGAAACCAACACCATCTTTAACAACGAAATTCAACCTCGGATCTTGAAAGATCTATTTTAGCATTTCGGTTGAAAAGCAATTTGGCCTCACAGCCTCCTGCATGCCATTCCCTGTGGCATCACGATTCTTCCGAATTTTCGTCACTGGGAATGAAAAATTGTTGTTCTTGTTTAAAAAAGCAACCAATACCATTTTTAAGCAGGAAATTCAACTCTGAATCTTGACACAATATCACTTTCAGCATTTTGAATGAAATATTTTGGCCTCCCAACTTCTTGCATGTCTTCCCTGTGACATCAAGGAATTTTGTGAATTTTCGTCGCTGGGGATGAAAAATTGGTTGATTTTTGAAAAAGGCAACCAACACCATCTTTAACAACGAAATTCAACCTCGGATCTTGAAAGATCTATTTTAGCATTTTAGTTGGAAAGCAATTTGGCCTCCCAACCTCCTACATGCCATTCCCTGTGACATCACAAATCTTCCGACTTTTTGTCACTGGGAATGAAAAATTGTTGTTTTTTAAAAAAGCAACCAACACCATTTTTAACAACGAAATTCAACCTCGGATCTTGAAAGATCTATTTTAGCATTTCAGTTGGAAAGCAATTTGGCCTCCCAATCTCCCACATGCCATTCCCTGTGACATCACAAATCTTCCGACTTTTTGTCACTGGAAATGAAAAATTGTTTTGTTTAAAAGCAACCAACACCATCTTTAACAACGAAATTCAACCTCGCATCTTGAAAATCTATTTTAGCATTTCAGTTGGAAAGCAATTTGGCCTCCCAACCTCCTGCATGCCATTCCCAGTGGCATCACAAATCTTCCGAATTTTCGTTACTGGGAATGAAAAATTGTTTCTTTTTAAAAAGCAACCAATACCACTTTTAAGCAAGAAATTCAACTCTCAATCTTGACACAATATCACTTTCAGCATTTTGAATGAAATATTTTGGCCTCCCAACCTCCTCCATGTCTTCCCTGTGACATCACGAATTTTGTGAATTTTCGTCGCTGGGGATGAAAAATTGTCAATTTTTAAAAAAAGAAACCAACTCCATCTTTAACAACGAAATTCAACCTCGGATCTTGAAATATCTATTTTAGCATTTCGGTTGAAAAGCAATTTGGCCTCACAGCCTCCTGCATGCCATTCCCTGTGGCATCACGATTCTTCTGAATTTTCGTCACTGGGAATGAAAAATTGTTGTTTTTTAAAAAAGCAACCAATACCACTTTTAAGCAGGAAATTCAACTCTGAATCTTGACACAATATCACTTTCAGAATTTTGAATGAAATTTTTTGACCTCCCAACCTCCTACATGCCATTCCCTGTGGCATCACGATTCTTCCGAATTTTCGTCACTGGGAATGAAAAATTGTTGTTGTTGTTTAAAAAAGCAACCAACACCATCTTTAACAACGAAATTCAACCTCGGATCTTGAAAGATCTATTTTAGCATTTCGGTTGAAAAGCAATTTGGCCTCACAGCCCCCTCCATGCCATTCCCTGTGCCATAACATATCTTTCGAATTTTCGTCGCTCAGGATGAAAAATTCTCAATTTTTTTAAAAAGAAACTAACACTATTTTTAACAACGCAATTAAAACTCAGATCTTGAAATATCTATTTTAGCATTTTGGTTAAATAGCAGTTTGGAGTACCAGCTTCCTACATTCAATTTCCTGTGGCATCACGAATCTTCCGAATTTTCGTCACTGGTAATGAGAGATTGTTGTTGTTTTTTAAAAAAGCAACCAGCACCAACTTTAACAACGAAATTCTACCTCGGATCTTGAAAGATCTATTTTAGCATTTCGGTTGAAAAGCAATTTGGCCTCACAGTCCCCTGCATGCCATTCCCTGTGGCATAACATACCTTTCGAATTTTCGTCGCGCGGGATTAAAAATTCTCAATTTTTTAAAAAAGAAACTAACACTATTTTTAACAACGAAATTGAAACTCAGATCTTGAAACATCTATTTTAGCATTTTGGTTAAATAGCAGTTTGGAGTACCAGCCTCCTACATTCAATTTCCTGTGGCATCACGAATCTTCCGAATTTTCGTCACTGGGAATGAAAAATTGTTGTTTTTTAAAAAAGCAATCAATACCACTTTTAAGCAGGAAATTCAATGCTGAATATTGACACAATATCACTTTTAGCATTTTGAATGAAATGTTTTGGCCTCCCAACCTCCTGCACGTCTTCCCTGTGGCATCACGAATTTTGTGAATTTTCGTCATTGGTAATGAAAAATTGTTTTTTGAAAAAGCAACCAACAGCACTTTTAAGCAAAAAAATTCAACTCTTAATCTTGACACAATATAACTTTCAGCATTTTGAATGAAATTTCCTCCCCCCAACCTCCTGCATGTCTTCCCTGTCACATCACGAATCTTCCGAATTTTCGTCATTGGTAATGAAAAATTGTTTTTTTAAAAAGCAACCAACAGCACTTTTAAGCAAAAAAATTCAACTCTTAATCTTGACACAATATAACTTTCAGCATTTTGAATAAAAAAATTTGGCCCCCCAACCTCCTGCATGTCTTCCCTGTAACATCACGAATTTTTTGAATTTTCGTTGCTGGGGACGAAAAATTGTCAATTTTTTAAAAAAGCAACCAACACCATCTTTAACAATGAAATTCAACCTCGGATCTTGAAAGATCTATTTTAGCATTTCTGTTTAAAAGCAATTTGGCCTCCCAACCCCCTGCATGCCATTCCCTGTGGCATCACGAATCTTCCAAATTTTCATCATTGATAATGAAGAATTGTTTTTTTTAAAAAAGCAACCAACAGCACTTTTAAGCAAAAAAATTCAACTCTGAATCTTGACACAATATCACTTTCAGCATTTTGAATGAAATTTTTTGGCCTCCCAACCTCCTGCATGTCTTCCCTGTGACATCGCGAATTTTGTGAATTTTCATCGCTGGGGATGAAAAATTGTCAATTTTTTAAGAAAGAAACCAACACCATCTTTAACAACAAAATTCAACTTCGGATCTTGAAAGATCTATTTTAGCATTTCGGTTGAAAAGCAATTTGGAGTACCAGCCTCCTGCATACCATTCCGTGGCATCACGAATCTTCCGAATTTTCGTCACTGGGAATGAAAAATTGTTTTTTTTTTTAAAAAAGCAACCAATACCACTTTAAAGCACGAAATTCAACTCTGAATCTTGACACAATATCACTTTCATCATTTTGAATGAAATTTTTGGCCTCCCAACCTCCTGCATGTCTTCCCTGTGACATCATGAATTTTGTGAATTTTCGTCGCTGGGGATGAAAAATTGTCAATTTTTTAAAAAACCAACCAACACCATCTTTAACAACGAAATTCAACCTCGGATCTTGAAAGATATATTTTAGCATTTCGGTTGAAAAGCAATTTGGAGTACCAGCCTCCTACATGCCATTCCCTGTGGCATCACGAATCTTCCGAATTTTCATCACTGGGAATGAAAAATTGTTGTTTTTTTAAAAAAGCAACCAATACCACTTTAAAGCAAGAAATTCAAGTCTTAATCTTGACACAATATCACTTTCAGCATTTTGAATGAAATTTTTTGGCCTCCCAAACTCCTGCATGTCTTCCCAGTGACATCACGAATTTTGTGAATTTTCGTCGCTGGCGATGAAAAATTGTCGATTTTTTAAAAAACCAACCAACACCATATTTAACAACGAAATTCAACCTCAGATCTTGAAAGATATATTTTAGCATTTCGGTTGGAAAGCAATTTGGCCTCCCAGCCTCCTGCATACCATTCCTTGTGGCATCACGAATCTTCCGAATTTTTGTCACTGGGAATGAAAAATTGTTTTTTTTTAAAAAAAAGCAACCAATACCACTTTTAAGCAAGAAATTCAACTCTCAATCTTGACACAATATCACTTTCATCATTTTGAATGAAATTTTCTGGCCTCCCAACCTCCTGCATGTCTTCCCTGTGACATCGCGAATTTTGTGAATTTTCGTCGCTGACGATGAAAAATTGTCAATTTTTAAAAAAAGCAACCAACACCATTTTTAACAACGAAATTGAAACTCGGATCTTGAAATATCTACTTTAGCATTTTGGTTAAATAGCAGTTTGGAGTACCAGCCTCCTGCATCCCAATCCCTGTGGCATCATGAATCTTCCGAATTTTCATCACTGGGAATGAAAAATTGTCGTTTTTTAAAAAAAAGCCTCCCAACCTCCTGCATGTCTTCCCTGTGACATCACGAATTTTGTGAATTTTCATCGCTGGGGATGAAAAATTGTCAATTTTTTAAGAAAGAAACCAACACCATCTTTAACAACGAAATTCAACCTCGGATCTTGAAAGATCTATTTTAGCATTTCGGTTGAAAAGCAATTTGGCCTCACAGCCTCCTGCATGCCATTCCCTGTGGCATCACGATTCTTCCGAATTTTCGTCACTGGGAATGAAAAATTGTTGTTCTTGTTTAAAAAAGCAACCAATACCATTTTTAAGCAGGAAATTCAACTCTGAATCTTGACACAATATCACTTTCAGCATTTTGAATGAAATATTTTGGCCTCCCAACTTCTTGCATGTCTTCCCTGTGACATCAAGGAATTTTGTGAATTTTCGTCGCTGGGGATGAAAAATTGGTTGATTTTTGAAAAAGGCAACCAACACCATCTTTAACAACGAAATTCAACCTCGGATCTTGAAAGATCTATTTTAGCATTTTAGTTGGAAAGCAATTTGGCCTCCCAACCTCCTACATGCCATTCCCTGTGACATCACAAATCTTCCGACTTTTTGTCACTGGGAATGAAAAATTGTTGTTTTTTAAAAAAGCAACCAACACCATTTTTAACAACGAAATTCAACCTCGGATCTTGAAAGATCTATTTTAGCATTTCAGTTGGAAAGCAATTTGGCCTCCCAATCTCCCACATGCCATTCCCTGTGACATCACAAATCTTCCGACTTTTTGTCACTGGAAATGAAAAATTGTTTTGTTTAAAAGCAACCAACACCATCTTTAACAACGAAATTCAACCTCGCATCTTGAAAATCTATTTTAGCATTTCAGTTGGAAAGCAATTTGGCCTCCCAACCTCCTGCATGCCATTCCCTGTGGCATCACGATTCTTCCGAATTTTCGTCACTGGGAATGAAAAATTGTTGTTGTTGTTTAAAAAAGCAACCAACACCATCTTTAACAACGAAATTCAACCTCGGATCTTGAAAGATCTATTTTAGCATTTCGGTTGAAAAGCAATTTGGCCTCACAGCCCCCTCCATGCCATTCCCTGTGCCATAACATATCTTTCGAATTTTCGTCGCTCAGGATGAAAAATTCTCAATTTTTTTAAAAAGAAACTAACACTATTTTTAACAACGCAATTAAAACTCAGATCTTGAAATATCTATTTTAGCATTTTGGTTAAATAGCAGTTTGGAGTACCAGCCTCCTACATTCAATTTCCTGTGGCATCACGAATCTTCCGAATTTTCGTCACTGGTAATGAGAGATTGTTGTTGTTTTTTAAAAAAGCAACCAGCACCAACTTTAACAACGAAATTCTACCTCGGATCTTGAAAGATCTATTTTAGCATTTCGGTTGAAAAGCAATTTGGCCTCACAGTCCCCTGCATGCCATTCCCTGTGGCATAACATATCTTTCGAATTTTCGTCGCGCGGGATTAAAAATTCTCAATTTTTTAAAAAAGAAACTAACACTATTTTTAACAACAAAATTGAAACTCAGATCTTGAAACATCTATTTTAGCATTTTGGTTAAATAGCAGTTTGGAGTACCAGCCTCCTACATTCAATTTCCTGTGGCATCACGAATCTTCCGAATTTTCGTCACTGGGAATGAAAAATTGTTGTTTTTTAAAAAAGCAATCAATACCACTTTTAAGCAGGAAATTCAATGCTGAATATTGACACAATATCACTTTCAGCATTTTGAATGAAATGTTTTGGCCTCCCAACCTCCTGCACGTCTTCCCTGTGGCATCGCGAATTTTGTGAATTTTCGTCATTGGTAATGAAAAATTGTTGTTTTTTTAAAAAAGCAACCAATACCACTTTAAAGCAAGAAATTCAAGTCTTAATCTTGACACAATATCACTTTCAGCATTTTGAATGAAATTTTTTGGCCTCCCAAACTCCTGCATGTCTTCCCAGTGACATCACGAATTTTGTGAATTTTCGTCGCTGGCGATGAAAAATTGTCGATTTTTTAAAAAACCAACCAACACCATATTTAACAACGAAATTCAACCTCAGATCTTGAAAGATATATTTTAGCATTTCGGTTGGAAAGCAATTTGGCCTCCCAGCCTCCTGCATACCATTCCTTGTGGCATCACGAATCTTCCGAATTTTTGTCACTGGGAATGAAAAATTGTTTTTTTTTAAAAAAAAGCAACCAATACCACTTTTAAGCAAGAAATTCAACTCTCAATCTTGACACAATATCACTTTCATCATTTTGAATGAAATTTTCTGGCCTCCCAACCTCCTGCATGTCTTCCCTGTGACATCGCGAATTTTGTGAATTTTCGTCGCTGACGATGAAAAATTGTCAATTTTTAAAAAAAGCAACCAACACCATTTTTAACAACGAAATTGAAACTCGGATCTTGAAATATCTACTTTAGCATTTTGGTTAAATAGCAGTTTGGAGTACCAGCCTCCTGCATCCCAATCCCTGTGGCATCATGAATCTTCCGAATTTTCATCACTGGGAATGAAAAATTGTCGTTTTTTAAAAAAAAGCCTCCCAACCTCCTGCATGTCTTCCCTGTGACATCACGAATTTTGTGAATTTTCATCGCTGGGGATGAAAAATTGTCAATTTTTTAAGAAAGAAACCAACACCATCTTTAACAACGAAATTCAACCTCGGATCTTGAAAGATCTATTTTAGCATTTCGGTTGAAAAGCAATTTGGCCTCACAGCCTCCTGCATGCCATTCCCTGTGGCATCACGATTCTTCCGAATTTTCGTCACTGGGAATGAAAAATTGTTGTTCTTGTTTAAAAAAGCAACCAATACCATTTTTAAGCAGGAAATTCAACTCTGAATCTTGACACAATATCACTTTCAGCATTTTGAATGAAATATTTTGGCCTCCCAACTTCTTGCATGTCTTCCCTGTGACATCAAGGAATTTTGTGAATTTTCGTCGCTGGGGATGAAAAATTGTTGATTTTTGAAAAAGGCAACCAACACCATCTTTAACAACGAAATTCAACCTCGGATCTTGAAAGATCTATTTTAGCATTTTAGTTGGAAAGCAATTTGGCCTCCCAACCTCCTACATGCCATTCCCTGTGACATCACAAATCTTCCGACTTTTTGTCACTGGGAATGAAAAATTGTTGTTTTTTAAAAAAGCAACCAACACCATTTTTAACAACGAAATTCAACCTCGGATCTTGAAAGATCTATTTTAGCATTTCAGTTGGAAAGCAATTTGGCCTCCCAATCTCCCACATGCCATTCCCTGTGACATCACAAATCTTCCGACTTTTTGTCACTGGAAATGAAAAATTGTTTTGTTTAAAAGCAACCAACACCATCTTTAACAACGAAATTCAACCTCGCATCTTGAAAATCTATTTTAGCATTTCAGTTGGAAAGCAATTTGGCCTCCCAACCTCCTGCATGCCATTCCCTGTGGCATCACGATTCTTCCGAATTTTCGTCACTGGGAATGAAAAATTGTTGTTGTTGTTTAAAAAAGCAACCAACACCATCTTTAACAACGAAATTCAACCTCGGATCTTGAAAGATCTATTTTAGCATTTCGGTTGAAAAGCAATTTGGCCTCACAGCCCCCTCCATGCCATTCCCTGTGCCATAACATATCTTTCGAATTTTCGTCGCTCAGGATGAAAAATTCTCAATTTTTTTAAAAAGAAACTAACACTATTTTTAACAACGCAATTAAAACTCAGATCTTGAAATATCTATTTTAGCATTTTGGTTAAATAGCAGTTTGGAGTACCAGCCTCCTACATTCAATTTCCTGTGGCATCACGAATCTTCCGAATTTTCGTCACTGGTAATGAGAGATTGTTGTTGTTTTTTAAAAAAGCAACCAGCACCAACTTTAACAACGAAATTCTACCTCGGATCTTGAAAGATCTATTTTAGCATTTCGGTTGAAAAGCAATTTGGCCTCACAGTCCCCTGCATGCCATTCCCTGTGGCATAACATATCTTTCGAATTTTCGTCGCGCGGGATTAAAAATTCTCAATTTTTTAAAAAAGAAACTAACACTATTTTTAACAACGAAATTGAAACTCAGATCTTGAAACATCTATTTTAGCATTTTGGTTAAATAGCAGTTTGGAGTATCAGCCTCCTACATTCAATTTCCTGTGGCATCACGAATCTTCCGAATTTTCGTCACTGGGAATGAAAAATTGTTGTTTTTTAAAAAAGCAATCAATACCACTTTTAAGCAGGAAATTCAATGCTGAATATTGACACAATATCACTTTCAGCATTTTGAATGAAATGTTTTGGCCTCCCAACCTCCTGCACGTCTTCCCTGTGGCATCGCGAATTTTGTGAATTTTCGTCATTGGTAATGAAAAATTGTTTTTTGAAAAAGCAACCAACAGCACTTTTAAGCAAAAAAATTCAACTCTTAATCTTGACACAATATAACTTTCAGCATTTTGAATGAAATTTCCTCCCCCCAACCTCCTGCATGTCTTCCCTGTGACATCACGAATCTTCCGAATTTTCGTCATTGGTAATGAAAAATTGTTTTTTTAAAAAGCAACCAACAGCACTTTTAAGCAAAAAAATTCAACTCTTAATCTTGACACAATATAACTTTCAGCATTTTGAATAAAAAAATTTGGCCCCCCAACCTCCTGCATGTCTTCCCTGTAACATCACGAATTTTTTGAATTTTCGTTGCTGGGGACGAAAAATTGTCAATTTTTTAAAAAAGCAACCAACACCATCTTTAACAATGAAATTCAACCTCGGATCTTGAAAGATCTATTTTAGCATTTCTGTTTAAAAGCAATTTGGCCTCCCAACCCCCTGCATGCCATTCCCTGTGGCATCACGAATCTTCCAAATTTTCATCATTGATAATGAAGAATTGTTTTTTTTAAAAAAGCAACCAACAGCACTTTTAAGCAAAAAAATTCAACTCTGAATCTTGACACAATATCACTTTCAGCATTTTGAATGAAATTTTTTGGCCTCCCAACCTCCTGCATGTCTTCCCTGTGACATCACGAATTTTGTGAATTTTCATCGCTGGGGATGAAAAATTGTCATTTTTTAAAAAAAGAAACCAACACCATCTTTAACAACGAAATTCAACCTCGGATCTTGAAATATCTATTTTAGCATTTTGGTTGAAAAGCAATTTGGCCTCCCAGCCACCTGCATGCCATTCCTTGTGGCATCACGAATCTTCCGAATTTTCGTTGCTGGGGATGAAAAATTGTCGATTTTTGAAAAAAGCAACCAGCACCATTTTTAACAACGAAATTCAAACTCGGATCTTGAAATATCTATTTTAGCATTTTGTTTAAATAGCAGTTTGGAGTACCACCCTCCTGCATGCCATTCCCTGTGGCATCACGAATCTTCTGAATTTTCGTCACTGGGAATGAAAAATTGTGTTTTTTTTTTAAATAGCAATGAACACCACTTTTAAGTAAAAAATTCAACTCTGAATCTTAACACAATATCAGGAGGTTAGATAAACAGACCACGTCATGCATAGGATTAAACTACTACCCATCAGCCATGAGGGTTCACTCGCTTTCAACTGTCGTGTGATCATGCAAACTGTGTTGGAGAAGTTGAACACTGGTCATTAAGAGATGAGTAAGATTCCTCCCTAAAAGTCCTCTATTGGGGCTTCAACTGCACAACCATTGGTGGGTGAGCGGGGGGGGTGGGGTGGAATGGGACAACTCGCTGAGGCCAACTTCCTGTGGGACAACTTGCCACCAAGCAATTTAACAATTCAATTCAATTATTTAAAATAAATTGTTGTTATTCACATTTCATTCTGTCCCTGTTTTTGCATCCCTTCTTTAATGATTCTGTTCCACCATTTCTCTGATATTAGTGTAACTCATGTCCTGTGGCGAGTTGTCCATGGCGAGTTGTCCTGCAGTGAGTTGGCCACGGCAAGTTGTCATAGAACCAACTCTAGGGGGGGGAGGAATAGTTGCTTTAACTTAAAAAAAGAAAAGAAAAAGTGACAGCTTGCAAGTTCCTGCACAGCTACTGGAAGAACTAAAACAATTACAGCCCAGACTCTGTCAACCCAAGTAGTGTGTGCTTCGACACTTCACGAAGATGAACATCTGACCAGAAGAGGGGGTTATTGAATTGTTTATTTTGTGGGGATGGAGATTTTCTGGAAGAAGAATGCAAGGGGACATTGATGTTGTGCTTAATATTAACACAATGGGGTATTGTTTATGGATTCTCCTACATCTGACCAGCCGATTTATAGCAATTATTTGGATAAAGGAGAAAATGGATTTTTTCCCCCAACCTGATACTGAATAACCACCTTAGTTCTGACAATAAACATTGATTTTTTGTAAACTTTTTTTTCTACTGCTGATCTTAATTTTGCTGCAGTTATGGGTGGAAGAAATAACTATGAAGATCAGGCTCCTGGACACAATTATTTTCCCTTCCAGCAATTTTTTAATATATGAAGAAATTCACCTTTCTTTTTATACTCATTTCAGTTAGGTAAAATATTGTATCCTTTTAATATACCAAAATACAAATAAGCATTTCCCCAAATAAACAGCTTTTTCAAAAATATAGAGATTAATGAGTTTATTGAGCAAATAAGAAACTATGGGTAGCAACCTAGGAAGAAGGCTAGATATTAAACACAATTATTATCTAATCAGTTTATGCATATTAGTTTATTAAATTAAGATAAGATTGATTGGAGAGAGGCAATATCATGCTCAATCCTTGATATTTTTAATGCCACTGGGTAATGCATAAGGGTGACATTTCTCCAAAGGAAGCAGTGATTGTATATGGTGTAAAGTAGGGTTATCAAATCTGAGCTTCAAACATCTGGATGCCAGCAAAAAGATACAAGAACGTTTAGAGATTTTTGCAGCCCAGATGTAAAAGATAAGGAAAAAAATTGACCAGGATATCTGAGCTAGAATATTAGCCCCAAAAAGTTAGATATAAAATAAACGATGAACAATTTGTGCAGAAATCTAAACTTTTCTCCATGTGCTAAGTTATTAATAATTCCACTATTTTTACTACTTCAGTTTCTCAGCTGTCAGTGTGACATTTATTGTCAGACCCAGAAGTCAATGGGCCTAACATGTCTTCACACACAAATGAACAAATCCCATACCTAAACTTAATGCTTTTCATACAGTGAAGCTTCATTTTTAGAAGACCAGCCATTCCTATAGATAGACCATTCACTAAAATAAAATCACTGTTTTCCTTTTAGGGGAACAAATCTTGTACCATTAACCAGATTTTTTTTAAAAAAAAAACAACAACAGTATTGTCAGCGAAGCAGACTTCCCAACAACTGTAGGAAAATATTGATCCTATCTAGTTTCTTAGAATAGACTGAAACCTGAAATAACTATTGAGATTTTTTTTTTGAACACCAAAAAGAATTTAAACAGTTCAATTTCTTTGGGGTAGTAATAGTATTCAAGACTATAGTTATAATAGTAAATTTTCTTCCAAATTTTTGAGGGTTAAGAGAGCTGATCTGGCTTAGCCTTAATGATGTTCTGCAAGATTTTCTTTTATTTGGTTATAAAGAGTTATCTTAAAAAATATCTAACTTAATTTACAGTAGTAGCAAAAGAGCCCAAGGCTAGCCCATTTGGTTAAAAAGAAACAGCAATGTTCTGCAAGAAGCCAAGAGATTAAAAAATGTTTTGCATAGGACTTGATTCATGTTGTGGTTAAAAATCAGTATGTTGAAGGACACTGAAAAGAATGGAAGCATGCAAAATATTGTATATAAGTCCTAATATATGTCCTAAGTCTGGTGCTGTTCACCCTGTTGACCCATGATTGTTGTGCTAGGTTTGCCACCAACCATATTGTGAAGTTTGCAGATGATACAAGAGTAGTGGGCCTTATTCATGATGACAATGAGGGTGTTTACCACAAGGAGGTTGAAGGGTTGGTGAACTGGTGCAAGGAAAACAGCCTAGTTTTAAACATTGGAAAAACCAAAGAGATCATTGTCAATTTCAGAAAAGGCAGGCACAGCCACACTCCTCTGTGCATTAATGATTCACCTGTGGAGATGGTTACCAGCATCAAATTCCTGGGTGTGCAGTTAACAGGTAGGCTGGCTTGGTCACTCAACAGCGAGACACTGGTGAAGCGGGCACAGCAGTGCCTGCATTTTCTGCATCACATGAGAAAAGCACATCTTCCTTCCCCTGTCCTGACCACTTTCTACAGAGGGACGATCGAGAGCATCCTGTCATACAGCATCACAGTCTGGTTTAGAAGCATCACTGCCTCAGACAGGAAGGCAGTGCAGAGAGTAATGAGGATGTCTGAAAAGATCATTGGCAGTTCCCTCCCTTCCATCCAGGACATAGCACATAAGCGTTGCCTGAGCAGGGTCCGTAAGATTGTCTGGGACCCTACACATCCTCTTCACAACCTGTTTTCCTTGTTACCTTCTGCGAGGAGGTTCCGTGGTATCTGAAGCAGAACATCCAGATTCAGTCACAGTTTTGTTCCATACAGTATTAACTTTGTGAACTCTCAAGCTTCCTCTTTCCGTTATGTATTCAAGATGGACAGTGATTAATATTTATATGTATTTATATGCAAGGATGTAGGTCTATACATATGTTGTATATAGTATGTTTAAATGTGTGTTATGTATGTGTACACTTTGAGAGCAAGCAACTAAATTTCATTTTTAATGTGTGCCGTTGTGCCCACAGTAAAAAATAAAATGACGATAAAGGTTACCTAAATCTAAATTTAAACCTGAAGGGATCTGATTAACCCCTGATTGGGACTAAAAACAATCCATCTCAAGGGCCTCTGCTAGCAGCATGCACAAAAGTCAGTTATAGTTGTGTGAGATGAGCCTATATAATGAAAATGAGATTTAATTCATGCAGATGCATACCCAAGTGGGTAGACAGCTGGCAGATCAGAGCCTGTCTCCTCAATGCAGCCTCTTTGTTTCTGAGGGAGAAGAGCAAGGCAACTCTTTTGCATAGGAGCAGAAGCCTGATCACATGGCAGTGGGTGCAGCCTACAAGTTTGTCCACCCAACCAGCCTAATCAGGGCTAGGATTTAAACAGACAAGCTAGTCCCTGATGCCATTGACAGTGGTACTGTGTGGTTCAAGCTTCAATGGGAACATATGTATAGTCACAAGAAATATGTAAATGCAATGATGCAAGGTTCTTGAGTTATTGGGTTGGGTACAGTTAAGAATTTAATAAAAACATTGCAATAAGAAACAATATTTCACCCAACTACCATTTAAAGTGGTAGATTTATCTTTTCAAGGAACCAATTGTGAAGAAAGGTAGTTGGCCAATTCAGGAATTTGTCCAGCATTACTAGCATGACTCACTCTATGCATCATCAATTCTCAAAGAATACTCATGCTGAGGGGAAAGGGAGAGGTTTCCAAGCTGAGCCATGCTGGCTCAGGAATTCTGGGAGTTGGTCCATGAGTCATAAAAGAGCCAAGGTTGCCTACCCCTGCTCTAGGGAGCCATGAGCAAATTTGAGGGGGATTGCATTCCCTCCCACTCTACTTGGACACAGGCAGTGAGTTGATGGCACCAGAAGCCATATGGGGGCTTCAGGTGCCAAGATAAGCCTTCAATGGTTTTTCTGTTCAGTATCAACAACGCATGCAGCCAACTCAGTGTAAAGAGTCACCCAAGCTACCAGTCAGGTTCATGTCACTCTTGCTTTCTCTTACCTTCTCCCCTCTTTCAAGAATGGCTCTTCCAAGGCTTCTTCCTTAGAGTCACTACGGCAGATCCTGATGTTGCGCTTGCATATTGATTCTAGGCGGCTTGAGCACACTTGGTATCCCATCATGAGGCATTATTCTCCTCAAAAAACAGAAGACTGTATCATAGCACCATAAAATTGGAGAACCTCTGCTTTTCATTATAGTAGGCAGTGATGTGATCATCAAAATTAAACCAGAAAACCATCTGGTATTTCTTCCATTGAGAACAAAAATAAATGGGCATTGATGAGAATAAGGGACATTTTTATTCAGTTTGCATTTTTATGGTAACCTACTCAATTGTACAGTTTTAAACCAAGCAAAACTGAAACAATACTAATCTTTTAAATGCATACTTCTCCAAATATAATTATGCTGTTTTCAAAAAAAAAATGCTCACAATACTGTATATATTGGGAAAAGTTGCTGGCAGCTTGGAAAAAATATGTACTAAAAGATGAACATGTATACATATTTTCACATGGATTTATCTCCACACACTCTCACAAACTGCACATTAATGTGGAAACTGAAACCGTCAAACTGAAGATAAAAAAAATGAAAAAATAAAATGGATAAATTTCCCTTTTGAGTCATGACTACATCACTAGAAAAGGGGGGAAATGAGTAACCACACATGCTCTTGTAGTTTATAATTCACTGAATTATGCAAATGGGTAGCTCTTTGCTGCCATCACCTGACTTTGTGAAGATATTCACGCCTTCTATTCTGTAAAATACTGTTGACTTTCAGATCCATGTTAGAACATCTTGATTAAGCCTCTGCAGAGATCATCAAAAGTACAAGATTTTAAGATGTTTCTATGTCTTCATCAGCAAACAAGATGATACAAAAGGCAGATGAGGGGGAAGAATTGTGATATTAGAGTCATGAAGTCTATATGATTGAAAGTCTTATAGCCTACATAATTATCTTCTTTTGGCTGTTTCCTTCTTCTTTTGGGTGATGAATTAGTTCATGCCAACATACCTCTTTCTCAACCTCTGCTATTTTGGACCCATTCAATACAAATAATTAATGACTGTCATACTTAACTTTTATTTTCCTAATCATGTCATTTTATTCATGTGCATGATAAATCTTTACCTACTCAGGTCAATTTGGGAAAGTCCATCCTTTTGAAAACAGTTGCTTGGGATTTCTCTGAAATGATGTGTCATGCTCAAATGAACACTGAGCTAGAGGTCTGACTGAAACTACAATTAATTCTTGCTTGGGACTTTTTTAACAGATTGTGATTCTCTTCTCTCTGCTGAGAGTGGGGCTGGCTTTAGGCTAAGGCTGAGTAGGCATTGGCCTAGGCAAGGGGTGGGAAGCTCAGGAATTCTGGGAGTTGAAGTCCACAAGTCATAAAAGAGTTCTCCACCCCTGGCCTAGGATGTCAAAACTTAATGCTGCACCTCTTTCCAAAAACAAAGGCTATTTTAATAGCAAATCTCAACTGGCAGGAAATGGCACCATCAGTTAATGTGATCTAGGGGTGCCATAAACCCTGGAGCCAGCATTGGGTGTGGATGGTTATATTAGGTAGTAAATCTCTTCACCCTATGCAAATAGTATCTCAGGAAAAAAAAACTGGAATGTTTGCTCTTGATGCCTGTACTTTATACATAGATCTTTTTAAAATAGCATCAAGTGGAGACCATAAATACAAGATTAAATGCAGCATGTAATCCAACTAATGTAACTGTTTGGCAGGCTGTTTAATGCAGAGATATAACCGTGTGTATTTGATCTTTGAGCTTTAGAAAGCTGCAGTGACCTCCTTTGTCACTGAATGCAGCAAAAGACTAATACAGGTAGTCCTCAACTTACGACCACAATTGAGCCCAAAATTTCTGTTGCTAAGTAAGACATTTGTTAAGTAAGTTTACAACCTTTTTTGCCACAGTAGTTAAGTGTATCCCTGCAGTTGTTAAGTTAGTAACCCGGTTGTTAAGTGAATCTGGCTTCCCCATTGACTTTGCTTGTCAGAAGGTCACAAAAGGTGATCACATGATCTCGGGACACAGCAACCGTCATAAATATGAACCAGTTGTCAAGCATCTGAATTTTAATCACATGACCATGGGGGAATGCCACAAGAGTCTTAAGTGTGGAAAAAAGTGATAAGTTACTTTTTTTAGTGTTGTTGTAACTTCAGTCACTAAATGAACTGTTGTAAGTCAAGGACTAACTGTAGTACAAAATAGAGGGGTTTGTACCTTTTTCCTTTTCCACCCAATTTATATTTATGCAGAAAAACAATGGAAGACATTGAAAACCAAATGGAGGATTTTTCATGAGCTTTCAGGCTATTCAACCTTTTCTACAGAGGAACAGGAAATGTGTTTGGAAATTATTTCAGGCTGTGTGAGTCAAAGCAATAGAATGTTTCATTATGTCACCAGCACAAATACCTTAAGAGCAGTTTCATAAAGTATCATTTAAAAGTACATTTCAGTTATAAATGGCATCAAGACATTCTTGCAAGTCATCCAGAATGTGCTAGTCTTCTAGTTTTACTTACTCTCTTCCACTCTCCTTGGTTGTGATCAGTTTTTATCCTCATCTTTGTTTTTAATTTGCCTGGTTTTCATGGAGCACTTACTTTGCCTTATGATATTTGTAAGTCTAATGTGCCCTCTTGTATTCATTCAGCTCTCAGCAGAAAATTGCTGTAAGTATTAAATCAGTCATTTTGCCAAAGTGCCCAGTGCGGGAGACAAAAACCTGGCAGAAGTACAAGGAAATAGTGAGGGGACTGTTAAATGCCAACTGTCCCTTCACAGGGCTGGAGTGTTAATAAGTAGGCCACGGGTTCCCACAACAGGTTAATACAAAATTATCTTCAACTCTTAACTGAAAGAAGTTTTAAAAGATGATCATCCCTCAAGCTCTCTAACAAAACAAAGCATGATGCAGAAGCAATAAGCAGCTGTAGTCCTTCAGCTGTTGTTGAACCACAATTCCCAGCCTACCTCACTGATGGTTATAGACTTCAGCCTGATCAGGAACACCATAACAACCTCTATTAATGGAAAGCAAGATATTGGTGTGTATAGTATTGTTGTGCAATCCAGTGGTTGTAACAAAGTTTGTGCACGCTAGGAAATTTTTAAAATGTGAGGCTGATAAGATTGCAGAATACAGGAAAGAGAAACAGATTGCCTTTGCTGTTAAAGAATGTGACAATCACAAATTACAGTTTAATCACCCTTTAAATGTCAGGAGTGGGGTGACAGAAAATAATGGAGGGGGAGGGAAAGCTGGTTCTGGAATTAAACAGAGAACTAGCTCAGAGCTGTTGAAAAACAAATAAATTTTAGGTGCAGCAAGAACAAACATAGAAGGGGAAAAAAATAACAAAAAAGGGTGTTGAGACCAGTAAAGCAGGGAACTGCTTCTCCTTTGCCTCTCTGAAGGACTACTTGTGAGTAAGCAAGGAAGAAAGGAAGAAAGCATTTCTCCTCAAGCTCTTTGCAGTTGACATTCTACTCTATAGAGTGATTTGTTACATTTATATTGCCTAATTGTTTAGAAATTCAAGGTGGCATACATAGAGCTCCCTCCTCTTATTTTTTCCTTAATAGCAACCCTGTAGGTAGGATCAGTTGGACTGTAAAAGTGACTGGCCTAAATTCATCCAGTGAGCTTCTGTGAGAGTACACTAGCACACAGGTCTTCCTGCTTCCAGTACAACGTACTGTGGTTTTCACATGTACTGTACCTTATTGGAGAAATTCCCAGGAGTTTGTTCAAAAGCAGAAACCAGCACACAATTCCACTGAAGCAGAGGTTGCTTATTATGATACTGGAGGCAATAGAACAACCTTAAAGGCTAGGGCACAGGTCGGCAACCTGCGGCTCCGGAGCCGCATGTGGCTCTTTGAGCCTTCCCCTGCGGTCCCAGCCTCCTCTGCCATTTGCAGAGAGAGACAGAGACAGAGCTTGCTTCTCTCTCCCTCTCTCTCTCTCTCTCTGTGTCTGTGTGTGTGTCTGTGTGTAAAAAAGCGATTAGCCTCACCCTGTTCTGAAGAGCTGAGAAGCTCATTGCAGGCGGAGCTCCTCCCTTTGCTGCGTCTCTGCAGGAAGCAGGAAGCAGGAAACAGGAAGGGCAGGAGAGAGTTAGCTAGCCCAGCTATGCTGACTCAGGAATTCTGGGAGTTGAAGTCCATGAGTCATAAAAGAGCCGAGGTTGCCTACCCCTGTTGGAGAATAGCTTGAAGCCAGCTTGCCAGGTGAGCAGAAGATCCTAGAGAGGGAGAGAGAGGGGGGGGGGAGAAAGACAGAGAGAGAGACCCTTTTGACATCTAAAATGAAGATAACACTGCATATATCCTTTTTTACCTTTATTTTATATATATATGTGTGTGTGTGTGTGTGTGTGTATGTGTGTATATATATGTGTGTGTATACATGTGTGTGTATATATGTGTGTGTATACATGTGTGTGTATATATGTGTGTGTATATATGTGTGTGTGTATATATATATATATGTATATATATGTGTGTGTGTGTATATACACACACACATATATATATACACATATACACACATATACATATACACATATACACACACACACACACACACACACATATATATAGGCCTGAAGATGACGAATGGGACTTCGTCGAAACGTTGCCAAGACACTTTCAATTTTACACGGGAGAAAACCCGAATTACCAAAGACCTACATACAAACACCCGTGAAAACCTCAGAAAACATATATATATATATATATATATATTGAGTTAGAAAATCAAGGAGTATATGAAATCCCATGCACCGCCTGCCCCACCACATACATCGGACAAACCAACAGAAGAATAAATGCACGCATTGAAGAACACAAGAACTCAGTCAGAAAAGAGGAACCAACTTCCTCCCTGGTCCAACACCTCAAAGCCACAGGACATAAAATTGACTTTAAAAATACCAGAACTATTGCCAAAACTGAACACTTTAACAACAGAATAATCAGAGAAGCCATCGAGATAGAAAAACGGCCACATAGCATGAATAAACGAGATGATACCTCCCGCCTACCAGCCATTTGGAAACCCAGCCTTATTGACAGACGAATCCCTAGCACAAGGAGCGACACTGGACCCACACTCACGAAGACCACACATGATGTCACCACCACACATCCACGCAAAAAGCAGACTCAAACCCTCACCGATGATGAGGCACGACCGCGGACCAGAAACCAGACCACAGCTGCATCATTGGCCATTTTAAATCCCTCCATTCCATACGTGAAGCAAACTGACACCCACCTTGAAGATGTGGCACGACCACGAACGCGAAGCCAAACTACAGCAATGCAGCTCTCCATCTCAAATTCCCCTGCAACTCAGACTAATCCTAGCACAACAGGGCCCCCACCCAAGCAGAGCACACCCACATCCAATCAGAGCACAGCCAAGCCCCCATCCAATCAGAGCACAGCCAAGCCCCTAACCAATCAGAACACACCTCCACCCAATCAGAACACAGCCAAGCTCCCATCCAATCAGCTCATACCTCCACTGGCAGTTAAAAGGAAGAAACAGCTGCGATCACACATTGCTCCTAGAAGGACGAAGCCGAAGACACCAGCCTGAAGATGACGAATGGGACTTCGTCGAAACGTTGCCAAGACACTTTCAATTTTACACGGGAGAAAACCCGAATTACCAAAGACCTACATATATATATATACCTATAATAAAGGTAAAAAAGGATATATGCAATATTATCTTCATTTTAGATATCAAAAGAGTTTTGCGGCTCCCAGTGTTTTGTTTTTGGTGGGAAACGGGTCCAAGTGGCTCTTTTGAGTGTTTTGGGTTGCCTACCCCTGGGCTAGGGATTCAACTACTCTATATAGATATATTGATTAAATGCATATTATAATTTGCACATATCGAGTCATTGATTGGGCGATGGTGGGTCTGTTAATATAGGTGGAATACTGGAGCAAATACAATGGCTTTTTGGAGTGATGTTTTAAGAAAAATGTTTACTGAGTGCTTATAAAAGTGTTTATCTACTTTCTCCCAGATATTATCTAATGTCTTTGCTTCACAATTTTTACTAACCCGTAGTGTCTCAATCATCATGCCTTAAGTGTTTTGTGGATTAGCTTATCATCATGCCTTAAGTGTTTTGTGGGTTAGTTTATTTTCCCTGAGAAATTATATTTGGGGATTGGGTGATTTATCTAACGTAATGCCATTTTCCTACTGTGTGTGTCTGTATGCAGTTTCTTAAAAAAATAAATACTACAAAAAGTTCATAGCAAGATATAGGATATTTTTCTTATTGTAACACACACACCCTCCCAAAAGCCTTTGAGCCTCCTGTTAAATGAAAGATTTGCCAATAGGATGTGGTAAACTAAATTCTATAGAAGCTGAAAGAGATCCTGTTAAGAAAACTCTAGGGGGAAATCAGCTCCTTGCACATAGCACCATGGGGTAAAAGTTGCATCATATATCTATTTATTTATATTTCAGATTTCTAAACTGCCCATCTGTCTCAAAGAGGGGACCTGGAGTATTTAGCTGGAATAAACCCACCTGGACTTAATCCCAGGTAAATTTTGTAGGAAACAGCCTACCATTGTTTCCAAACAGATGAATTCTAGCATTAATGATCACTGATGTTCTGCAACAAGTTACAAGCAGGTTTGTTATAACCTTCTAAGTGACAGAATCGAAATCTGTCATTTGCTCTGTTCTATCCATGCTAATGTCCGTAGAGATGCAGAAGAGAAAACCCAGGTCACATTTAAAAAGGCACTATAAGAATCTATATGGTCCTTTTTAGAAAATATACAAATGCTATATTTTGTTTAGTCTGAACTAATGCTAATGATAAGAATGATTGTCCATTTGTTTCCATTGTGGACATGGGTACTATATGTTTTGTATCAGATATGCAGTGTGGAATAGGGTTGTTTAAAAAAGATTGGTCCCCTTCCGTATATTTTAAATTTAATATTGCAGCATTATATAATAGACTTTTCAGCCACGTTAATGTTCTGTAACATTTCTGGGAATTTTCTAAAAGGGGTACAAAAGCAAATCACTGTTTTTTAAATAAAAATTAATATTTCAATTCCTTCAGATTCTTTGTGATTCATATTGTACATAATAATTTCAATTAATAATTATGATTTTCAGTGAAAGTCAGTTTGGTGTAATGCTTAAGGTGTGGGCCTAGACCAGGGGTAGGCAACCCAAAACACTCAAAAGAGCCACTTGGACCCGTTTCCCACCAAAAACAAAATACTGGGAGCCGCAAAACTCTTTTGATATCTAAAATGAAGATAATACTGCATATATCCTTTTTTACCTTTATTATAGGTATATATATATATATGTGTGTGTGTGTGTGTGTGTGTGTGTGTATGTGTATATGTATATATATATGTGTGTATATGTGTATATATATGTGTGTGTATATACACACACACATATATATATACATACACACATATATACACACACATGTATACACACACATATATATATACATACACATATATATACACACACACACATATATATACACACATACACACACACACATATATATAAAATAAAGGTAAAAAAGCGTATATTCAGGTGTTATCTCATTTTCGATGTCAAAATGGGTCTCTCTCTCTGTCTCCCCCCCCCCCCCCCGCCCGCTCTCCCTCTCTGGGATCTTCTGCTCACTGCTGCACCTGGCAAGCTGGCTTCAAGCTATTCTCCAACAGGGGTAGGCAACCTCGGCTCTTTTATGACTCATGGACTTCAACTCCCAGAATTCCTGAGTCAGCATAGCTGGGCTAGCTAACTCTCCTGCCCTTCCTGTTTCCTGCTTCCTGCTTCCTGCAGAGACGCAGCAAAGGGAGGAGCTCCGCCCGCAATGAGCTTCTCAGCTCTTCAGAACAGGGTGAGGCTAATCGCTTTTTTACACACACACACACACACACACACAGAGGGAGAGAGAAGCAAGCTCTGTCTCTGTCTCTCTCTGCAAATGGCAGAGGAGGCTGGGAGCCGCAGGGGAAGGCTCAAAGAGCCACATGCGGCTCCAGAGCCGCAGGTTGCCGACCTGTGGCCTAGACCATGAGTTCTAGTCCTGCCTTAAGCATGAAAGCCAGCTGAGTGACTTTGGGCCAGTCATTTTCTCTCTCCCAACTCACCTCACAAGGGTTGCTGTTGTGGGGAAAATAGGAGGAAAGAGAATTAGGTATGCTACCTTGAACTACTTATAAAGTAATAAAATGCGGAAAAATCTAATTAATAAATCAAAGCTAAATGGGTGTGCAATGTATTTAAGAATTCTAATCATGTTGCTTCTGAGAAAAGATTGTCTGTCTAAAGGAATATTAGAAATGTAAAATTAGAACTCCTCCCTTTTTCTCTCCGTAAATTTTAAAACTGGCAAATCAGATTACAATCCTACATGTAGTACCACCCCATTTTGTGCAGGTAATGTATGCCGCAATGTGTAATGTGAACCAAAAGAAACTAAATTGAATAAAACTGGATTTAGTAGCCATAGAAAAGGATGTCATACAAAACACAGCCAACTGGCCTTCCTCTAAGTACTAATTACAGTTAATCCTAAACACAGTGGTGACCATGCTGACGGGGATGATGGAAACAGATCTTCTTGAGAAACAACAGAGTGCTTTTCTTCTTTGCTGAGGGCATTACACAGGATTTCCACAAAAGAGTCTTTTTTTTTGTGATTATCTCACAAAACAAATAGCAGGCAGCAAAAGGCAAGCCCAGACTGTGTTCTTTGATTTCAGTAACATTTGCCTGACGTAGTTCACACCAATATTCTAGAGAGATGAAGAAATTAGAATGTCTAAAGAAAAAAGAATATTAAACTGATTTCTGAGCTGAATATTATATACTTTAAAGAAGTAGTTACCAGAGTTTATAGTTTGTTATAATGTTTTCAGCCTTTTAGCCTTGTTCTGAGAATCTCAGCAGATACTTTCTCTTTATTAAATAATGTGTGGCTGCAGCTTCAGATCTGCTGATGTTAATGGAACAAGAGAGGCTTACAACTTCACAAGAATGATAGATCACATGCTTGTCTACAAAACCACAGGTTCAGGCTGCATTATCTAGAAAACTGGTGGGAGAAAGAAAGAGGGAGGAATTGAACTATAGATAGTCCTTGACTTACAACCACCAATGACCCCAGAATTTCTGTTGCTAAACAAGAGAGTTGTTGAGTTTTGCCCCATTTTACGACCTTTCTTGCCACAATTGATAAGTGAATCTCTGCAGTTGTTAAGTTAGTAACACAGTTATTAAGTGAATCTGGCTTCCTCATTGACTTTGCTTGTCAAAAGGTCACAAAAGGTGATCACATGACCCCAAGACACTGCAACCGTCATCAATATAAAGCCAGTTGCCAAGCATCCAAATTTTGATCACGTGACCCTGGGGGGATGCTGCAATGGTTGTATGTCTGAAAAACAGTCATAAGTCACTTTTTTCAGTGACGTTGTAACTTCAAACAATCACTAAATGAATGGTTGTAAGTCAAGGACTACCTATAAAGCAAGACTTTCCCATCTGAAGCAAACGACAAGACAAATCTCATATCCACTTTTGCTTCCACCCGTGGGGGAGGGGCTGATTGTCCTAAAAATGGAATTTTATCTCAACAGAGCTGATAGGACCAGATCCAACATACCTGAAGGCAGCAGCTCTTTTGATGATGGAGATCAAACTGTATGTTAAAAGATGGTGTGTACACACCTTGCCATAAGGTCTATTGTAAGGGCGGATTTGGAAAGATCTCTACTTCCAACTCTATAGTCAAATAATATGGGCAGTACTCAGCTACCTCGATCAGTGGTGGAATTTGATATACAGTAATGCAGTGTGGTTTTGATACAGCTTCTCCAAAAAGGCTCAACCTTAGTTCATATAGAATGCCTTCAAGTCAGTGTTGATTCCTGGCGACTGCTTGTACTAATCCCTGCAGATTTTCTTGCAAGATTTTCAGAAGTGGTCTGCCATTGCCTTCTTCCTGGGGCTAAGAGGGAGTGATTGGTTCATGGTCACCCAGTTGGTTTTTGTGACTAAGGTGGGATTAGGCCCATTCCATTCCTAGTCCTTAATTTCTTGATTGATTGAGCTTATTCCTTAAGCACTAGATCAAACTAGCTTGCTGCATGAAATAGCAAATATTAATTTTTCACTGGATTCAAATATGAAATCTATCGATTTTGATATAGGACAAGGTTTGTTAGAACCCACAAAACACAAGAGCCAAGGAAATAAATAACTTTGTTTTTTGTCCTCCTCATTTGTGGCTCACCAAATTCCATTTCAGATATTTGTTTAGAAAATATCTTTGAAATACAGATTCCTTGTGAATGTGATTTCTTAAATTTAACATTTAGAGTATGTATAGCATACAGCTTGTGTATAAGAACATTTGGCAAAAGAAGCATCAGATGCTGGCAGCAATTATTTTTAGAGGCAATCATTTAAATTTCTCATCACAGAAGACAGATTTGAACTCTAACCTCATAATTTGTCTGTTTACTGCACCTTGAGAGGAATTAGCCACTCAAGGAGACCTCCCTATTATTAACAGGCCATTTGTCAATGTTTTTAAAGTTAAAGACTGCCTCCAGAAAAGATGACAGAAACAGCAGGAAATGATGACTAATGCTGGTAATTTTATTTTGCATATTCAAAAGCAATGTCATTTAGTGGCTAATAAGCAGCCTCTTAAATAAAATCTTGATTCCCCTGGCAACTAGATTAACACAATTTCATCTGAGATTACTGGAGGTAGTGGTGATTAAATATAGTTAAGTATCGTCTTCAAACTGTTTCATCTTGTTAGGAATTTGATGGAAAATTCATGAATGCCTTTGTCGTTTCTGGTACATGAGATAGAGACTGTCAGCCTGTCCTGAACATGGCTGGCTCTACATAATTTTGCTGAGCAGTTAGGTTCTTTTACATTTCACCAGGGCAGAAAAATAAACCAAAATAAGGGTAATATTTTTTCCAATTGTCACCAAATGGTTACGATGGTGAAAAAGAAATGTCTGTGAGCCAAAAAAAATTCAGCTCTGAAAATCATAGTAAATCTTAGTATTTCCTACAAAAATATCCTGAATCGCTACCACCTGAAGCCCCCCCCCCTCGAAATCCTGCTGAGGAAAAATCTTATCTTTATCCAACGGTATCTACAAGTATAGCCTTATGCATTTTTATATGATTCAAAGGCAAACATTCCCCTACACTGAAGTATGCAAAAGTGTGAATTTGGCAAAATCAGACAAAAGATCTATCTTTTTTTTTGCATTTAAATCCCATCCTAAACTGGTAGTTCTCCACTTACAACTACAATTGGGATCAGAACTTCCATTGCGAAGCCAGGCAAATGTTAGTTGTGCTTGACTTTACAGCCTTTCCTCTCCACCGTCGTTAAACGCAAAGACCAATTGTAAGTCACTTATTTTGGTGCTGTTGTAACTTCAAATGGTCACTAACCAAATGGTTGTGAATTGAGGACTACCTGTAGTGATATAAAAATTACAGAACACACAGGATACCAAAACATCAACTGCAAACTATCTTTCCAGATACTGCACAATTTTCTTTTAGGAGGCAAGGAGCACTTTAAGGCCATTGAAATTGGGTAGAAAAATCTCTCCAGCAGCCCCAGAAAATTGCTAGTTATACATAAAGTTTCAGGAGCACAGCAACCCTCAGCTCCTTAGAAACATAATATTTTTGCAGTTTCCCAGATGTTTTACCAACAAGTCTTTCTGCTGAAAGTTTTATTTCCTTAAAATCACTTAATGAAATAAGCCCCTTGGAGCTGCACCAATGTGAATGAATTTTTAACTGGATTAACTCCAAGTACTTAGCTGTTCATTGGAAATGCTTTGCACATATATCATTTGATGACTAATTAGAACATGATGTGGTGATTTGCACAGAACGCATGAATAAAATCATATAGATGAAATCCAGTCACAGAAATTTCTTCTTTCCTAGATGTTATGCTTGTTTCACTTCAAACACTTATTACTTAATCATAAAATGCAGAACAATGAAGCTATTAAAAAAAACCAAAGAGATTTAAGAGTTCTACATAGTTCTATAAATTGGCCTATAGCCAATGGACATTGTAGTTTGCTAGATTCCAATTTTCTGTCTCTAACATAGCCATGGCCAAGTCTTCTCCTCTGTGATCCAATCTGAATAAGTTCTAAAACTCTCAAGCAGTGAAACAAGGATATTGGGAACGAGGGAGATGACTCTGAGGAAAATAGACAAGAACCCAGTATATAGGGGTTGAAACATTTCTTAAGTCCTGGGAATCAAGATAATGTTCAGAATAGACTCAAACATGTTCCTCCTTGATGCACTGGCTATAAAAGAAAAGGGAGGTAAAGCTCAACCAGGTTTATAAGATTCTGCTATAGACTTTCTCAATATAGTGTAGCTCTAAACTTCCTATGCAGTCAGCTTCCAGATCTGATTCCCCTTGTAAGGCTGACAAATACTGCATTTTGCTGTTAGGTTTTTGCTCTGGTTAGGTACAATAAAGTTAATCAAGAAGTGCTTTGCATCATACCCAATTGCCATGCTATGAGGTTACTTAGCTCTAATAAATTTAGATTCCAAGCACCATCCCTGGAAGTGGAGAACTCTTCTTTCTTGGAGATATTTAGAGAAGCTGGATGGCCATCTGTCAGGGACACACTAGTAGTGGATTCCTGCATTGAATAGAGAACTGGGCTAGAATCTCTCCCATTCCATTCCTTAGGTTTTTTTGTTCCCAAAGGCAGTCAGTGTGAATATCAGAAAGTGATACTAAAAAAAATCTATGTATTACCAAGGAGTGTTTACAGGAACAGTGTGAAAAAATCAATCAATCTACTAGTAGATAGTGGCATATATTTTTAAATATTATTCTGTTTCATCCTTTTTTTGGTAAAGAAAACTTTTGGGAAATTGGCATTTTGCAATATACAAATTGTTATGTAACATTTTCTAATACAGTATATAGAATTTCAGATACAAACTTCTCTAACATAGCTTTTTAAAAAGCATACACTGTACACTTCTTTAAATGTACAACTTCCCTGAATATTTGATTTTAAAATATATATAATTTCCCCAAATGTATGCTAAATCTAGACCTCAAAATATGCTTTTTGCAGCGATGATGATTTTGAACAAAAATGTTAGAGGAACAGAAAATGTTCCTAAGACTCCTAGGAAGCAAGGATTCCACCTGCCCTCTCTCCCACAGCAATTCCTAAAAGTGTCAGTGGGCTTTTCATTTAATTACTTTTAAAAAATGCTTCCGGGTCTCTGAAGTTAATACATGCTTAATTCAGATTTCACCTGAGGCCACATATCTGGATGACTTGCTCTTCTAGTCTTTGTTATCCAAACTGAAATATTTATAGAAATCATGTTTTGTCTTGCTCTTGACAGCAGTCTGGCTTCCTTGTATTCATCCTGTCTTTAAGTTGTTTCATTGTGTTGTCCTCATTTACCTGTTGATATATCTACCACATTTCTAGAAAGGTCAAATGGCACAAGGGCGCCTGTGGTGCTCTTCGAAACCTCCCATTCTCTTAGAGAAAGGACGATAGCTCAGGTGGGCTGGTTTATTTAGCATTTTCTTCAGTTTATTATTTTTCAATCTAGCCTACAACCAGGGTGTTTCCTGATGGTCTCCCTTCCTAGTTCTTACCAGGTCCAGTTTTACTTAGTTTGCTCAAGGAACTAGGATGAGTAAATTTGTCACCTAATTTGATCAAAGCTGTAGACAATTTTTAAATAAACTAGCTCTCAACTTGTACTCTTACATGTAGCTGTATTATCCATTATCCATGCACAATTTTTAAAGGTACAGTCCTAAATAAATTTACTATGAAAACTTTCTTCTAAATACCTTAACCTAAAATTATGCAAATCTTTCTTCATAAAACCTGAGCATTTGCCACATTTTGGAACTTCATTCCCCTGGAGCTTAGTTTGGCACCAACCATCCTGGCTTTCAGGAACTCCCTGGAGATTTAGATTTCCCATTGCACTTGAGGATTTGGTGATATGGAAAACCTCTTCAATAGCTGTACTGAAAATGCTGTATCGATGGGATTCTGCCACTGATTGTTATTTTTTGTGTTTTTCATGTGGAGAGGGGGTTTTTTGGCTTTTTTTTTTTTTTACTGATGGCTTGTATGCTTGTGCTAACTGAATTGCTTTTTGTGACATGGGTGGCGAATAGAACAGAACAGAACAGAACAGAACAGAACAGAACAGAACAGAACAGAACAGAACAGAATAGAATAGAATAGAATAGAATAGAATAGAATAGAATAGAATAGACTTTACAAATGAGAAATTTTACAATTCAAGTGTAAGGCAAGGATTATTATGATCCTAATATATACCTTTACATGCAAACAGTCTTTCTTGGTTCAGTGAAATCTGTTTCTGGTAGCTAAACAAGCGAGTGGGCAGTTATTTCAATTCTGCATGTACAAAGAGACATTTATGACATATTTTACTAGTCAAAGTAGTTTCATGTCAGCTTGCTCTAACCCACCTTGAGCATTTTCATTTAAACAGAAAAGCAGGGTAGTTAGTTATTATGGCCCTTCAAAACTGCAATTAACCCCTCGGCAGAACCAGATGATCTGAGGTGAAAAATACGGTAGTAAAGTCTAAATAATGTTCTCTTTTAGATTCTCTCTTTCTCTGCTCTGAAGCTTTTTTTGGCAGACTGTGTGACTCTTGTCATATATCAAAAACAGAACAATTCTCCAAGGGGAGAATGACGAAAATGGTTGTCTTTCCCTTAGGCTGGAATTGGATGAATCTTTCATCAGTTCACTTTGTCATAAGAGGACCACAAGGTTACTGGAGTACAAAGTGATGAATCTTTCTTTAAAGAATGTCCTTCTCACTCCTGACCAGTGCCTTTATGTGAGTTTTCTGATGAGTTCAGATATCCCAGGAATTGATATCGCATAGCAGCAATCACAGCAGTGCTCCAAATCTCAGTCAAATATAGGAAATTCACTCCTTTGGTCTGTATGCACTAGGACAGTGGTGGCGAACCTATGGCAGCATGCCAGAGGCGGCACTCAGAGCCCTCTCTGTTGGCATGTGCGCCACCGCCGCCAGCAGCAGGTCCATCAGGCCGCCACCGCCACCCGGCGCAGGAGCCCCGCCCAGCACAAAGGGGGCGAAGCAGCCGACTAGCAAGCTTGAGTAGAGGTGGTACAGCAGAGGTCACCAACCATTGTCGATTGGTGGACTGGAGGAAGAGGGAGGGGGAAGCATTTTACATGCGTGCATGCGCGCACGGGGCCGCAAGCATGCACATGCTGCAAATGGAGTGGGGCTAGTGCCTGCGAGATGCTCACTAGCCCTGCCCCGTTCTTGCATGGTGCAGCGCCTTGTAACTGCGCCCCGTGGCACAGCGGTGGCCATTTCTGCATGCCAGAGGCGGCACTCAGAGGTGCCTTCCTGGCCCTCCCTGAGCACACCACAATGCTGATGCAGCCCTGGCACTTTGTGATAAATAAGTGGGTTTTGAGTTGCGGTTTGGGCACTTGGTCTCTAAATGGTTCGCCATCACTGCACTAGGGCTAACTGTGGTTACTATTCTCAGTACAGTTTTGTAAATAGTCTTACTAGTTTAGCACTTAGAACTACAGATCTATGTATCAAAATAGCAAATGAAGTACGTTCAAATATAACTAATCATTGGTCAGACTGTTGTGATATTGTGATAAGTAAATGTATTGTGATAAGTAAATGTATGATTCTGTGTGGAAAATACAGAAAGAAATACGAGCTGACCATAATTTGTTCAAACTGAACATTCCGGTCTTTGATGCTCTTGGAATCTTTGCTTTATTGTAAATCCAGAAAGCGATCCTCTTAAAATACGAATGTAAAATCATCAGAATCATCAACGTTTCACAAGAGCTCCAAAATGAATGTGAGATGCTTCTGTGGCATATAATTAAGATTCAATTTTTTTGGAAGCAGCCAACTTAAATTAATGGGCTACCAGGAGTTGGTAACTAACACTACAGTAGTTGAGTAGTGAGGGGTGGGTGTATACATGGATAGATCCAGGAATTCATTATCATTTTTATGTCTCCTTGGTGGAAGGTTCTTTGTTGCTGATTTCGTTACTTTTGTTTAGTTAAGTTTATAGCTGCCTTATATTTCTCATCTCAAAATGGCCGAAACCCGCTATTTAGCAGTGCACTCAGAGGAGATTCAGAGACCCAAGATAGGTTAAACCAAACATGGCATCCAAACTCTTAAGAAAACGTATGGTTTGTTAATGGTCATCTTATCTGAAACATGGATTAATGTGTCTTCTGATGGAGTGATGGTTAACCTATGATTAAATTCCCCCTCCTGAGTTTTACTTCAGAGGCAGAAGTCTCTTATATATTCCCTCTGCCCCTTCAGTGAGGGAAATGGGGGAACCAGATAGTAAGAAGAAATTTAAATCTTCTCATCCCACATACTATTAGGCCATTGCAGAACACAAAGATAAAAGGAAGTGTCAACCAGGTAGTTACAGCAAGGGTGCCCAGAGTATCAGCTAGTATTGAATGCAACTAACAATCCATAGCTGGCTGACGTTCCTGCATCACTTGATACAGCATCCATAGGTATCAATATAGGGAAAGCATTTACAGCCTATATGAGAATTGTGCGCCTTTTCTGATTCATTGTGTTTATATTCCTAAGCAATTTCCTTTCCTTCCATGATGGCCCGGCTGGAGACTTTATCAAGATATGGTTGGCTTTCATCTAGGCTGGTAGATTAACTGAAAGTCTACTATCAACTTATTTTTTTCAAGCTGGTCGTCAAACATTTGAAAAACTGCTATGAGTGTATTTCAACGGCTTAATGGTTTAATAATCATTTTAATCTGCAGGGGGCAGCAAATACTCACAAATTACCAGAATCCTTAAACCAAGCCATTCATTGCACTACATAGGAACATTTGTTTTACAAACTATGTTTCCAGAATTAAATAGCTAATGTAGCATCGAAAAAACAGGATCTTTGCAGAAATAAAAACTATCCATGGTAATTTCAACTGATCTATAACCTTCTTGATATAATGAAACAGACCCTGCATGCCATAATCACACTTCTTTGATAAAATCTGAAGATATCAAAAAATGACATCTTAAAAATCCTGATCACTCCCATGTCTCTTCACTTAATGTATTAATTAAAGATTTGGCTGATCAAGCTTTCGGGCTATTTATAGAACAGCTGGGTTCATATAGTGTACTAAATCTTGGCTTGTTTCAATATGCTTTATTAAATATATGTAAAATGTCCAGCTATTTCACTTGATCGCATTGCTTTTCGAATATTCAAACTGATGCTGCTGAGGGCTAAAAAATATTAATCCTTTTGTTGCCACAAGAGAACACTTGCTATTCTTCAGGGCACAGCAATACTATTTTTCAGGGCACAGCAATAAATCTCAGTTCTCCAGAAACTTTATTACATATTCCGTTAAGTAGCTTATAGCAGAAATTTAAAGACTTGAAATGGTTAAATGGATAAATAAATGCCTTTATTGCAGATATAACAGAAGAGAGAGAGGGGGAGGGAGGGAGGGAGGGAGAGAGAGAGAGAAGTTTCTGTCCTGCCCCCAAATTAATAGTTATTGCACTAAGACACTTACCTAGCAAAGATCTCACTTTGGTAGCAGTTGCTATATAATTCCTTGAGATGGGCTGCCTTTTTTTTTTCAGTAATAACAATGTTCATTTTGTGCAATGAAGATACTCTTTGGTCCCACCAGCAGTATTTCACAAATCTTTCAGCACTGAGACAAAAATAATTGACAGATATTAAAATGTCAGCAGTTTAATGAAATACAAAATTTAATTAAAAATACAGAAACTCTTTAATTGATTTGACAAGTAATGATGTTTTCCATTTCAGTATAATGAAGCCTTGCACTGCATTTATAAATACAATGTTTTATAACTGTATTAACTGACAGTTACTTCCCATAGTTATAGATGTCAAATCAACTTACAGCTTATTCCATTTTTTTATCTTCTTGCCTGCAGACACTGCATATGGAAAGAAATATACTTTCAAAATGGCAAGTAAAGATTAGAAGAGGGAATAGATGAAGTATGTGAAAGGACATTTGAATTCAGAATAATTTGCACCTTTGCAAGTTTAAAAATAAAATAAAGAATACTTTTTAACTACACAGTGAAATATTATACTAAAAATGTATTTGTTTAGTAATTGTTTCAGCTATGAATTCATACGTTTAATGCTTTTCTCATTTCAGTATCACTTCTCCTGGATCATTTGCATTCCATTCTGACTTTCTTTATACAATACAGGTAGTCCTCGACTTAAGACCACAATTGAGCCCAAAATGTTTGTTGCTAAGTGAGACATTTGCTAAGTGTGTTTTACAACTTTCCTTGCCACAGTTGTTAAATGAATCATTACAGCTGTTAAGTTAGTAACCATGATCACATGACCCTGGGACACTGCAGCCATCATAAATATGAAACAGTTGCCAAGCATCCAAATTTTGGTCACGTGACCATGGGGATGTTGCAACAGTCATAAGTGTGAAAAACAATTATGTCACTTTTTCAGTGCCATTGTAAATTTGAATGGTCACTAAATGAACTGTTGTAAGTCTAGCATTACCTGTATATAAATATTTCAGTTAACTGAAGAACGTGATCTGGATAAGAGGGTTTTTAAAACGTTTTCCTGAAAAAGAATACTGTTATTTATCAAGAAAAATCTTCTGGAATAAAAATTGATACAATTAATTTTCTACAGTTTTTCTATTCTCCTTTACCAGATTGTATTAATTCTTTCTTCTCTGTAAATGTTTGTCTCATTTCTCTCAAGATATGAAAATAATTGTAGGGCTCCATCAGTCAGTCATCTTTTCTTGGTAGGAATACAGAATAACAGTGTTGGAAGGGACCTTGGAGGTCTTCTAGTCCAACCCCCTGCTCAAGCAGGAGATCCTATGGGGTAGGCAACCTCGGCTCTTTTATGACTCATGGACTTCAACTCCCAGAATTCCTGAGTCATAAAAGAGCCAAGGTTGCCTACCCCTGCCCTATACCATTCCAGACAAATGGCTGAGCAAATCTCTTCTTAAAAACCTCCAGTAATGGAACAACCACAACTTCTAGAGGCAAACCATTCCACTGATTTAATTGTTCTCACTATCAGGAAATTTATCCTGAGTTCTAGGTTGCTTCTCTCCTTGGTTATTTTCCATCCATTATGTCTTGTCTTACCCTCAGGTGCTTTGGAGAACAAGTTGATTCCCTTTTCTCTGTGACATCCCCTCAAACATAAGTATCTGACTAGCTTTTCAAGGATTATTGGTGGTAACAGAAGGATGAAATCATTAGTTTATGCATGTAATATATAATTTTCTTTAGTGTTATCATCTATATCATGCTACATGTACCAAAGAAAATAGGTTAAAGCAACATATTTAAAATTCACAATTGTCTTCATACTTTCATGCCAACGAGATCAATCTAAAATTGTGACTAAAGCAGATTCACAGTTCATTGCTTTCTCAGTTGAAATTTATCTAAGGAATTCTGCGAGGCCAATTCAGAAGACAAACATTAAATGCTGGCAAATTGCATTCTTCAGTTGCACCTCTGATTTCCATAAAACTGGGAGGTGGTAATACCATTTTGCATTGTTTATGCTCCTACATGAGTAGACAGCTCCAGTCAGTATTTATAGGGAAGAAACAATTGAACCCATGGCTCCTCCACTAGGGCATTCCACAGGATTCAGTCTTCTCCCTCAAGTATCTACTCCCTCAAATAATATTTAGTTAACACATGTGAATATTAGGACATCAATCTGCATATTAGTTATACATCGCTACCCCAGTCTGGCTACCCCATGGGATCTTTGAACTAGTAGTATCTAGAATATCTAGATACTGTAAGGGCTTAGATGTAGAGAGTCTGTAAGGGCTTAAATGAGGAGAAACAAATTCAGATTAATCCATAGCAAGACGGAAGTGCTTTATGACTGTAAACAAAAGAGCTACCATAGAGCAGTGAGCCTGATGGTGATTGTAGACATGGTTATTCTAGCCAAGATAATGAAGTTGTATGGTATGGGGTCTTTATTGGCTCCAATATATATATTAGTTATGTCCTTACATAGAAGGGAATCTTTGGTAATCTACATATTGCTCACCTTGAAAAAGATGGTGGTGCACCCCAAGATGCCTCTCCTTGGACTCAACACTTTTGACAATTTTCATCCAGTTTCCAACCTTTTCTTTTTAGCAAGCCCTGGGTGAGGTGGATCATCTAGACCCTTTCCGGTCTGGGTTCAGGTCAGAGTTCAATACCAAGACCACATTGGTTGCCCTTGGGGGGCTCAGGATGTGGATAATCATGGTATCCCTCTGAGCCAGCTTTGGGGACTGGGAGTGAAAAAGGAGAACATTCCATTCCAGTCGCTGTTTTAACAGCTTCGAATCTCTGATTAATTTTGCTTTCTAAGAAGAATATTGCTAAGGAAGTCCCTGATTAAAGTAATAGCCAGTAGTATATGCATGTGTAAAATATGTGCACCCAGCCACATCTTTATAGTTAAAAGTGACTATAAAAATCACTTATATTGTTTTGAAATCAAGTTCAACAAAAGGTGACTTCCCCCCCCCCCCAGGTATGATTTGCTTAAGCTGGTGCTTTCCAAGCCTTTCTCCTTTTTCGGTGGCCAGTTTTAGTTTGTGTTGGTGGGCAAAAAGAGGTAAGGCTCTAGGTCAGTGGTGGCGAACCTATGGCATGGTTGCTAGAGGCGGCACTCTGAGCCCTCTCTGTGGGCACGGGCGCTGTCACCCCAGTCCTAGGCCTTCAGCTGGGTTTTATAAAACCTTTTCGCTTTAGGCCTCTGCCGCCGTGTGCAAAAAAAAAAAAGGTTCAATCAGTCAATTTCAACTTCTTGTGGGAAAAAAAAAGATCTTGCAAAGTTGGAATTGATTGATTGAACTTTTTAGTCCCACCCTGTCTGCCGTTACCACCACAGCCATGCCCACCCAATTGGCCACACCCAGCCAATTGGTCACACCCAGCCAATGGGCCACACCCACCCGGCACTCGACGATGTATAAATGGGTTTTGGGTTGCAGTTTGGGCACTCAGTCTCTAAAAGGTTCGCCATCACTGCTCTAGGTCCTTGCAATGTGGAATCCCTCAGGGCATGGATATCTCTCTTCTGCTCTTTAACATTATTTACATGAAAACTCTGGGTGAGGTCACGGGCTGACAAAGGGTGTGGTACTATCAGTATGCTGATGATCCCATTATACAATTCCACCCTGCTTGGTTGTCTATAGATACATTGTAATATTTTGAGCCTGTTTATAATCTGTTTAAAGTTATTTAATAAAAGTCAATTTGATTTCCTGTTTAAATTTTAAAAACAAAGAAGTATGCATGATCCCTTGCCCTTCTGAGATTCTGGAAGACATTTAGAATTACTATTTCTCAATTCCTCTTTGTTTTCAATGAACCTTTTGACTGGTCATTCTACTTTTTAAATCTTGTTACAAGGAAATTGTCCATTTTGGACATGATTTATTCCTTCCAATTCATATATTCTACTATAATTCAAAATGGTCCCATCATATTTTTTAAATTACTTTGTTGAAAATATGAAACATTTGAGAAGGACTGGTAATTATTCATATTGCCCAGTAACTGAAAGAAGACAATTTTAAATTTTAAAAAGCCTTTTTAAAGTTACAGACTCTGCATATGAAAACTATTCTTAGCAGCCGGCCAAAGTGCTCTTGGTGGACTTTAAGAAACTAAAGTCCACAAAAGTGGAGAAAATGTCCAGTTCTTTTTTTCCTCAGAAAGATCTATAATATTTCAACATGTTTTGAATTGTGTTAAGATTGATCACTTTTTCTTAAAAGTGCTTGGTGGTCATTCGTCTTCTCAGGTAAATCCAATTAGTATATTTAACAAAAGCTTTATAATCTATGGGTAAGTGCTAGAGGTTCTACGATAGGTACTTCCAATGGATATAGGTAATTATATAAAGAAAAGCACTTTGTGGGAAAGCACAGTGGCATGCATGATACCACTTAAAGCACTGCTTCCCAAGCTTATATTTACCCAAAACCATTTATCAGAAAGTCCTTTTCATCCAATGTAGGCAGTGGTGGGATTCAGCCGGTTTGCACCACTTCGGCAGAACCGGTAGCTAATTTTTTGTTGCCCAGGCCCAGAATGGACTTCCGGAAGCGGCATCCACACAGAGAACCGGTTGTTCACATATCTGAATCCCACCACTGAATGTAGGTAAAATACTTTAACACTTTAACTCAATTTAAATGTCCTTGTTGTGATTGGATAACGGGTTTGTGTGTTGTTACCCAAAGAAAAACCACTTTTACACAATTTGAGTAATTTACCCAGGCCTGGGAAACACCGGCTTAAGCAGATCATACCTGAGAATAAAAATAACCTTTTGTTGAACTTGATTTCAAAACAACAGAAGTGACTTTTATTGTCACTTTTGATTATAAAGATGTGGCTGGATGTATATACTTTACAAATGTATATACCATTGGATATTAACTTAAATCAGGAACTTCCTTAGTAATATTTTTCTTAGAAAGTAAAATTAATCACAGATTCAATGCCGTTAAAACAGCAACTAGACTGGACAAACAAGCATATCACATTATTCAGGAAGTATGAATAAAGGCTAGATTTAGTTAACAAATTCTCATCAAAAGTATATAAATATAAAAAGTATATAAGAACTGGATCTGATAAAAACATAGAAAATATAAAATCCAGTATCTTATTCTCACATTGGCCAATTTCAATTCTGTAACAAATCCTTAGAGCAGGGGTGTCAAACTGCCGGCCCGCATGCCGGATGTGTCCTGGTGAAACCATGCCCACCCCATTGCTGGCAATGGAAAAAAGTCACGATATGTCGCGACGCTTCACTTGATGTTGCAAGTTTGACACCCCTGCCTTAGAGACTTCCTGTAGCATATGATATTGAGACTTTCATTGCTTTTCATTCTCAAAGCAAAATAAAGTTATCATAATGAATAGCCTTCATTAAATCTGTTTAACCCCCTTGTAAAACTGTCTAAGAGATGGGCATCAATACACCTTTTTTGTAGACTAACAATGCAATGTGAAATACAGCTTTTTCTCTTCCAATTTCCCACCGTTCACTTTCATCAGACAGCTCTGGATTTTAGTCATATGATTTCTATTCAGTTGGATTCAATGCAGGAGGAGAATTGAACTTCTCCCCTGTTCTCCAAATCTTGTTAGAGGCAATCTTCACCGCTACTGTCAGCATTTTGGGAGCCTTTACAGATACAAGAAAATTTCTGTACAGGCTTCCTCTATCAGACCCAAAGTCTTGTCTCCTGTAGAAGCCTTCAGGTATAGTAAAATAGTCTTTGCTCTTGATAATCATATTGTACCTGTGGGAATTTGCTGTTTAGCAAATTTACAATATGACAGAATAGGGAGGGGAGGCTGCTTCTTTCTTAACATTTCGCTCAGCAGAGTTAATATGTGCAAGAGAAACTCAGCTCTATTTTTTCTTCACTGTGCATAACTGTCATATATCTCAGTATCCCAAATATTATACTATGCTGCCATACTAATATTTTCCAGACTTTAGCTGCTTTACTCTTCCTTTCCTAAGTCTCCATTATCGCTTTTAAGGTGCTATGTCCAAATTGGTATATGCTATCCAATTATGGTAGCATCAGCTTTATTCTAATTCCTTACCCCAAATAATTCCCAACCTGTAACTTGCCTATTTCATGGTCTCTGTACAATGTTTCAAATGTATAAATGTGTTTACATTTCACCATTTTAATTCGTTCTTCCACTGAAATAAGTAAAATGCAAAACAGCCCTGAATTGTACTTACTGGGTGATTCCAACCTCAAACTACCATAACAAGATGAAGCACGCTTGTTCTTTTCTTTTACAATTTGTAGCAATAATAGCTACAAACAATGACCTTTAGATAAAGGTTTTTTTTTTAATACAGTGGTGAGAGACATTCATATTTTTCACTGTTACAAGCTAGGATCTTGCACAATGCCAATTAACACTGTAAGTTGTAGAACAAGTTTATGTGTTCCTAAGTCCGAAATAGAAGCTATAATATTTAATATCATTTATACAATAATATTTGAGAAAAATGGTATACAGCACAATCAAATAATAAGTAGCTTATAGGAGATGTAGCATAAAGAACATCTGAGGCTAAAAGTATACCACGCAATCAAATAAGTATTAATCATTGGTGAGAAATTAATACCTTATTAAATTCAGTTCAGCCAAGGAATTCAGAGTTGCATACAGGTAGTCCTCAAGTTATGACTGTTTATTTTAAAATGTTTCAAAGTTATCACGGCCTTGAAACAAGTGACCTACGACCTGTATTGCATTTATAACCATTGCATCACCTCCCACAGTCATGTGACTGCAATTGGGATGCTTGGCCATCGGTTCACATTTACAATGTTACAGTGGTCTGTGGTTAAGTGATTGCAATTGGTGACATTTTTTGCCAATTTCCAGGAAAAAAAACACCAGCTTCCATTAGGAAGCTGGGTTCTCTTAATGACCACCCTAAAACTTGTTGTAAAATCAGGTCCAACTTGACTCATGACCACAACCATTTAAGATGGAAAATCTGGTTCCAATTGTGGTCTTAAGTGAAGAACTACCTGTATTCAATTCAGGGAGACAAAGTTGAAAGAGAAGTTCAGAAGGCAGCAAGGGAAATGGGAGATGTTTCAAGAAGTGGTTTCACTATATCCAGGGGTCTGTTATAGAAAGAGCATGTAGAAAGAGGAATATAGCAACTCTTGCCATCACGAAGTGAGTCAAACATTTTGAAACTTTCTATCACTGCAAGGTGGGGGGGAAATGTAGCTATAGCATTCATACATATGCATGCATACACTAATGTGCTAACAAGGAGCATCTTTTGCACCTTATCACCTCCCTTGGAAAGGAGAATTAAATAGAATGTTTTTCACCTGAAGAGGGCGAGAAAAAAGAAGAATCATCTTTTGCTAGCAGTTTGTATGCAGAGTTCTGGTTCTCAGAGATCAGTGTTAGATGAATCTTCCAACAGTTAGAGGGAAGAAAGATAGAAACTCCTGATTAATAGCTGCTTGTCAGTGCTTCTGGGTTGGGTCTTCCCCACGTGCCTAAGCTGTTATCTTGGTTTATCTTTCTGCCTTCCATTTGCCTTCAAGGTTGCTCCAGGCTTTCTTTACAGCCACTTGTATACCAGTAACTACTGAAGCCTGTAATTTCCATCTAACCAAGCTTATGAAGAGGAATATTGGAGATCAAGCTAAAAGTCCTTAGCTCAAATACGTCCTTACAGGGGAATTAAACCGTCAGTTTAGCCATAAAATATTTGGAAGGCTAAGGAATATTGATAAGCCAGGAAAAGAAACTAGGAGGTAAACATAGACTTTTGGAACCAGGAACAGTTTGAGAATTCTCATATCAGTAACTCTCCATAAAAAAACTGTATTTCATACATTCATGAAATATTTCCCTTTTGCTTTTTCAAAACTCCCATTGTCTTTGTATTCCTGCCTATTACCACTTAGTTATACTCTAGTTAGCCTCGCTAACCTCACAGGATACATGATGTGCTACATCCAATCAAATACTCTGCAACTATATATACCAAATTAAAAACCTATCTTCTACACTCATTCACATGTATACCCTTAAGTTACATACCTCTATAAAAACAAGGATTAGGTAACTTCTGCCCTTTTTAGGCCAGTCTTTGCCTTCAATTTGAACTTCAGTGTAATTGCCTCATGGTCTCCAATTCAAACATATTTTTGTTTTAAATTATCCTGTATTTGTGTGCAACACTGGGTTGTAAATACAAAAAGTCAAAGCTTGCATTATGAAAGCATGCCACGTGGTTTGCCATTTGCTGTCTTTGTGACTGCAGAGACTCTGAATCTAAAGATCCCTAAAAATATTTTACTCTGTGGGTTCAGCCCTCCCTTCATTAAAGCAGCCACATCATTTATCATGCTGCTTCGAAACTTGTTCCCAGTTGTCTCCATGTGCACATGCATCCAGACATACAAAGCCCCCTTTCTGCAGCAAAAATATTGGTTCTTCTTCTCGATCTCTCAGTGGCCTTTAATCATGGTGTCCTTCTGGACCAGCTATGTGGTTTTGGAGCAGAAGGCATAGTACTGTGCTGAATTTCCTCCTTTTTACATTATGATCAATGTTGATTGATGAGAAAAAAATCCAGTCCAAAGCCCTTAGTTTGCAGGGCACCTAAGCCTTGGCACTCTCATCCCTGATGTTTAACATCTTCATGAGAATTCTGGGTATCATCTACTGAATGAGGTTAGGGATCATCAGTACGATGATGATACTTAACCAAATATCTGGTCACTCCAGTGATGTTGTGGAGGTCTTGTCCCAGTACTTGAAGGCTCTTCAGATCTGAATGGGGAAAAGCAAGCTTAAACTTAACCCTGACAAGACTAAAGAACTAGGGATGCATGGTTCTTCTGGTGCTACAATTCTGTCTATTATTTTGAATGAAGTGGCACAACCCTTTAAAGAATATGTGTATAGTTTGGGGGTCCTCCTGGACTCTCAGCTCTTGTGACAGGCCCAGCCCAAGAACAACACAGAACAATCCAGTTCTTTATTTGTCTATATTATAAAGACAGAATCTTGTCAGACTAAATCTATACTACTCTAACCCTGACAGATATATTCTGGGAGACTCCAGGGAGTGACTATCCTAAACCTCCTCCTCTGTCTCCAATCCAGCCTTGGACTGTATTGTCTCTTGTCTCATCCATCTCCTTGGAATGTGCTCCCTCCTTCCTGGAAACTGCCTTTTCACTGTAGTCCATCACAACACTTCCCCCTTCATAGCCACAATCCATCACACCTTGCTTGAAGATCAGGTGGCAATTTAGCTGGAAGGGCTTTCTCACAGATTCATCTGGTGTGCTAAATGTGTCTTTTCTTGGACCAGGAGTCTCATGATCATTCAGGTCTGGGTCATTTTGTAATGTGCTCTACCTGGGACTGCTTTTGAAGACCACTGGGAAGCTACAGCTGATCCAGAACACAAAGGTATGAGCAATTCTGGGCTCACCTCAGTACACCCAGAGAACATTTCTGCTGTGTGAGGTGCACTGGTTATCAGTGAGCTTCCACAAACAATTCAAGATGCAGTTTATGAAATAAAAAGCCCTTACTCAGATATACAAGCTCTATGCCTTGGAATGCTTCAGTCCCATCATTTCTGCCTGGCTCATAAGATCTGACATAGCAAGGTTGCCTTGTGTCCCATCCATTAAGCAATGTCATTTGATGGCATTAGGAAGTGCACCTTCTCTGCCACAGTGCCTGCCTTTAGAATAGCATCCCCCTGGAGACTCAGACTGCTGCAATCCTGCAAGCTTTTAAACAATCGCTGACCTATTATTTTTCCCAAATTATGAGACCAGTTAGGCCATGCCCATCTGGAGTGCAGTGTGTGGTTCACATATTCATGTTTACTATTTTTTCCCCTTAGGCATTGCATCTATTTTTAATCGGCATGCTTCCCAAAATCAGTGTTGAGTTGGACAGCCTTTTCAATCTAATAAAGTTGCCCATGTAGCCATTCAAACCCAGGTGCTTCATTCATGCTCCAGCTTGCACAACCTAGCAGAGAGCAGCTTCTCCTAGACTGCTCATGTCTGAGAAGGGTGTGTAGTGCACCTCTTCCAAAGCAGCAAGAGCCACGTAAAAAAAGTCTGAGGGATGGAAGGGAGAAAGAGAGAGAGAGAGTCTTTCTTGGCGACTACTGTTTGTGGAGACCAGAGTAGTCTGAGCCTAGCAAGACTGTTACACCTGTCATTGTTTGATCGCAGCCCAGGAAACAAAGCTGGCTGCTCTTTAGGCCTGACGCCAGGAGGAGAGGAGGGAGCGGCAGATTCCAGAGTGACATCCAAAAGAAGACCCAGAGGGATTCCTTTTCTTACCCCCTTCCCCACCCTCCACCCGAACCTTAGCGCGGATGTATCCACAGCCTGGCGGGCGCGCGAAGCGCTCCATCCCTGCGAGCGACTCATTTTTTTTTTTTAAAGCCTCTTTCCGAGGTTCTGAAAGGGGGCGGAGACGAGAGGCCGACAGAGCCGGAAATGACGTTACCCGCAAGGTGTAAACAGTTTGGTGGGACCCTGGTAACCGTCGGTTGGCGACGGTGGGTCTGGAGCGCGAGGTCGCTGCGGCTCCTTCTGGTTTTTTGTTTTTGTTTTTTTTAACTTTGCGTCGAGAAGAGAGAGGAGCCCTGGAAGCGCAAGCCGGCTGCAGGAAAGAGCTCTGCTCGGAGTCCTTCTCCTTCCGCGGGAGTTAAAAGAGAGTCCCGCGGGGAGCGATGCTCCGGTGAAGGAAGAGCGGGGACCACCTTTCCCCACCCCCACCTCGCTCCCCCTCCCCCACACCTCCTTCCCCGCCATCTCGCGACGGGAGAAAGGGAACGGACTGCCGGGGCTTCCCGGGGGGGGGGAGGGGTCTGCAAGGAGGCTGTTTTTTAATACGTCCGTTGAACGGAGAAGCTCACACTTTGGGGTTTTTTGTTTTTCTTTCTTTCTCTCCAAATACCCGCCTCCCTCACCAGGGCGAAACGGGGGAAGGAGAGGCTGTAGACCCATTGGTTTTGTTTCCCCCCCCCCTTCTCTCCTCCCAGCCGAATAAGACAGTGGTGCAGAAAAGGCCAAAATGACCCCTTAAGGCCCAAAAGAGAAGACGGCGAGGGCCAGGTGCTGGTTTTTGTTTGCGCGCGCGCGCGTGCGTCCCTGAAAAAAACGGGATGAGGAAGAATTATAACCTCCCCGCTTTCCTTTTGGCACCTTCCCTTTCTTGCCCGGAGCGCTAGTTCCCTGTCTCTATCCTCCCTCCCTTTCCCCACATTTGCTTTTCATCCTCGCTGTCCTCTTCCTCCCCTGGTGCCTGGCAGATCCGTTAACGGGGTCTCTTGCTGTGGAAGATGGCGACACCAGGAATGAGCTGGCAGCAGCACTATTACAGCGGCAGTTCTTCGACCACCACTGGGAAATTCAACACCAGCTCGTCTTCCTCAGCGATGGCCTCCCATTTCGGCATGGAATACAACCAGGATCTCCATCTCAAAATGAGCAAGAAAATAGCTCAGCTAACCAAGGTAAGAGAGCCTTCCCCCCCACACACACATCCTCCCAAGTCTTCTCAAATGTTTCTTTGGCTCACTCCTATTATTTGTTTTTGTATGTATTTTGAAACTCTGCATTTCAAACTTTGCATGGGTTAAAAGAGAATAATTGTCATTTGACGGAATATCTGAATGTTTCAGAACAAAACAATTTTTTGACAGATTTATTGCACAGTGACTATTCTGTTATTTGTCAGTGGATCCTTGTAGAAGGCATGTTCTTCTCTGTGATGCTGTTTCTTTCTCCTAAGTGGAGGAATGAAAGTTGCAATCTAAGATATACTCACAATGATAAACTCCATTGAACATAGGGAGATTTGACAAAATGTACAAATGGATGGTATGTTTGTATCCCTGATAGCCAATGGTGCATAATTGCATATATTTTAATTGTTGCTTTTATATTGGCATCTAAATATGCTTTCATTTTCAATAACTTGTTTAACTTCTGTTGTACCTTGTTTTTTATAAGGATTCAAGAATTTTCTAGTTGAGCCTTATAATGCCTAAGAACTATTGATTTGTTTCAGAACTGCTATTCATGCAAATGTTGGCAGTTTTCAATATTAAAATAAGTAGGTTTGCCTTTAGAAAGGAATTACAAAGTTCTCTTCGAGGATTGTTTCATAATCATAATCTACTATAAAAAGGCATTCGCCCTGATAGAGGTTCATGTAGCCTGTCATTTAGATGTAATTTGGAACAAGTGTCATCAGAGGATCTCAAGCAATATATTCCAGGAATCACATTTCTGGTTATAAATGCAAGATTTATGTATTTATTTCCTATACACATTATAGGAGACTGCATATACTGTATATAAATAGACATGCCTTGACAGTTTGCAAAAATGTTTTTCAAGAATATAAATTGCTCTTCTAATCCAACCACAGTTTGATAGGCTTGGTAAAGTTAAAATGTATATTAATCAAGCTCAACTAATGTACACTTCCTTCCCAAACCTTGTGTCTTCAGATGTGTTCAACTACAGCTGCTATAATCAGTAGATAATTCAACCATTGTTTAGTTCCCAACATATCTGGAGGCACTAGATTCCAGAAACCTGATGTATACAAATATTGCTCACTTTATGACAAGCTTGGTTTGTTAATTTCAGCATTGTTTTTATGAAGCATGTTTGAATTACACTTTGGGGGTAGCTGTATTTGAGAAAGGGTTAATGATAATTTAAATGGTTGAATCTGTTTTATAAATATGATTTTTACTTTTGTTTGTATAAGAAATGTCCAGTGTTTATTCAAGTGGCAGATGATTGCTCTGAATTTGATTAACTATTGGACTTCATCGATTTATACTCTTAATGTAAGCACAGTACCATTCACAATTGCATTTTACATTTTAAAGAGGCACCTGTCAACCAAACCCTTTATAAACTTACATGAGATGTCAGATTCAAAAATAATATGGCTCCAAATGCAACTCCTAGGACTAAGAATGGATGAAGAATACTTTTAAATCCTACATAAATATTTCTCCAAAGCAGCTGACCAGCTCTGGTTTCATATTGAATACTGGATGAGATTATTCTTGCTATATTCAGATGTAATATAATATGATATCTATATAATATGAATTTCATGCTTTGAGTTCTATATAGTGTGGAAATTCTTGAACAACTTTTTAAAATGGTTGTTAGAAAACAAAATGTATTGAATGTGTGATGAGGAAAATTTGATATGCCCATTGAAAAATATGCCATATCATTTATTTAAACCACTAAGACAGGTAGTTCTGAAGTTATGACAATAATGGAGCCTGGCCATTACTGTTGAAAGTTGTAACAGTCATAAAACAGATTGGTCATGTGATCAACCTGATTTTATGATTTTTTTGCAACAGTCGTTAAGCGAATGCCATAATTGAAAATGCAAACACCACAGTCATTAAGTGATCACCACAGTCATTAAATGAATCCACTGCTCACTATGGATATAGTTTTGCCAAAAAATAAGCACCCCTTTTAAGCAAAACTGTTATAAACCATGGTCATGTAAGCCCAGGGCACTGCAAATGGTTGTAAATGCAGTGATGTTACCAATTGTCTGAAGTGTAGTCATATGATCGTTGGGGGATCCAACTGTCAGAACCCCTTTTTCAAATAGGTCCTAACTTTGAATGGTTGCTAGGTGGCCTATTGTAAGTCAATGACTACAGGTAGTCCTCAACTTATGATCATAACTGAGCTCAAAATTTCCATTTCTAAGCAAGACAGTTGTTAAATGAGTTTTGTCCCATTTTATGACCTTTCTTGCCACAGTTGTTAAGTGAATCAGTGCAGTTAAGTTAGTAACATGTTTAAATGAATCTGACCTCCCCGTTGACTTTGCTTGTCAGAAGATCGCAAAAGGTGATGACCCCAAAATACTACCATCGTTCTAAATATATGCTGTTGCCAAGCATCCAAATTTTGATCATGTGACCATGGGGATGCTGCAACATTTGCAAGTGTGAAAAATAGTCATAAGTCACTTTTTTTCAGTGCTGTTGTAACTTTGAACTTTCACTAAACAAATGATTGTAAGTCAAGGACTACCCATTACCTGTAAATAATTTATGGTTATTAAAAATTCCCTTTAAAAGCATGGTCATAACACTAAAAACATTCCAATATTCAAGCTGAGTTTCTGACACTTCATATTTATTCCATTTATTGTCCTGAATTTGATGAAAAGTTACAAAGGAGCCTGTGCTATGCGAGCCCTGGGTATACTGTGTCTAGCACCTTTAGGCAGCACATATTCTAATTGAATCTTGTCTAATTGTCTTTACACAATCACCAGATGCTGCCGGGAGTCAGTTTAGGTACTCATTTGGTTTACTTCATGCTACATGAGATAAGGTTAAGCTTCTTCTAGGAACAGGAGAACAGAAGAAGCTGCACGACCTCACTAATGATACATATCTTTAATCCAGTTTAGGTTCCATGGCTTCGTGTATACCAAAAAAAAATCCTGAAGCCATCATAAGATGGTCAGATGACCAGAACTGTGGTGAATGGTCCAGATTTTTTTGTGTATTTCCACCCTTTGCTTGATTGACTCTTTTTTCTTTGTCTGTTGTGTTTTGTTTCCTCTACAGCATATGATAGCCAGTTTGGTACAGTAGTTTAAGATGTCAGTTAGAAACTGGGAGACTCTGAGTTCTAGTCCTGCCTTAGGCACAAAACCAGCTGGGTAACTTTGAGCCAGTCACTCTAGCTCAGGTTTTGAAAGGGTGCAATGGCAAAACATTTCCAAAAAGCCTTGACCACTACAGAGATTAGTCGAGAAAGTCTCCAGGAGTCATAAAGTGACTCGAAAGCACCCTGCACCACCACCAAAAAAGATTTAACAGTTTCTGGACTGCAGGAAATCTGAGTAACTAATAGATGGCAGCTGTTAATTGAAGCTTTCTTATCTCTTTGCTTCCCTCTTTTGGTTGTCTGGATTTTTACAGCCCAGATATGTTATTTCTACTCTCCTGACTTTTCATGGCGTCAGATTTGGAAACAGAAGAGCATGTGGAGGTATAATATTGATCTGGCTGGTGTCCAGGGAGTCTGCTTATTATTGAGGCAGAATAGCTTGGGCAGAAAGGAAATAAGGAGGCAGAACAATCTGATGATTCGAGGGCAAAATTCCAAGGCTTTTTTCCTTTTCTTGGCAGCTACAGGTGCAAATTTTAAGTCTATTGTAAGGCAACTGATTACCTGCTAGAAAAAAAAAACTAAACATCCCACCTACATATTAATTGAGGGTGCAGAGAAAGAAGCAAATCAAATATTGTTTATCCTTTATTCCTTTATTTGAATGATTTAGAAGATGGTTACCAATCTCATAGCAATGACTCTGGGAGGCATACAAAAAGTTAAAACCAAAATAATAAATAATAATCTACATCACAAATGTCCAAGATTGAAAAGGAATGTTCCCAATTTACAAAGGGAAATAAAAGCCATTTCATGAGAGACATTACCACGTGGCCGTAATAAATATTAAATTTATTGGCCACCCAACTGTGGGTGGCACACAATACTAAAAAAGACACAGAAAAGCTAAAATGAATAGGCAGCCCAGACTCAAATGCTATAATAACAAAATCCATAAAGCAAATAGGGGCCATTATACAAATAGCAAACCTTAACTCCAGGACTGAGACCAAAGCCTGTTTTCCAAACATTTTGGAACCTTAGGAGATAGGGCACCATCCTTCTCTCTGAAGAGATGCTATTTCAGAGGGAGGGGGCTGCAACATATAAGGCACACTTCCTAGGTCCCACAAGATGGAAATATTTAATGGAAGAGCACCTACTCTGTTGGAATGTACTAGGCTGGCAAGACAAGTAGAAACAAGTGGTCTCCTATTATCCAGGCCCTATGCCATACAGGGCTTTACAGGTAATAACCAGCACCTTCAATTGCACTCAGAAGCCAACTGGCAACTATGCAGCTCACACATAAATGGTAAAACATACCCATACCAAGAGGCAACCCTTACTGCTTGCACCTCTTTGAACCATCTGTAGCTTCTGTGTGGTCTTTGAGAGCAACCCCATGTAGAACACATTGCAATAATCCAATAATGAAGTGACCAATGCATGAGTAAATAAAGGGCACCATTGCTTTTATGAGTACCTATACACTAATATACCCATAACTCCTTGTGGAGATGTAAGTTTCTAATCAGGCAGAGGTAGTTGAGTTCTACTCTCAGATTTGAACCCCTCTATCATAGAATTCCAAAGTCTTTATTGGAAGTTAGTGCATTTAGAAGGCTTAAGATATCTAAACTTTAGAAAGATATAATGAAGATATTCCTATAATCTTTATTTTAAATGTATTGTTACAATCTGTTTTGTTTTGTTTTGCTTTGCTTATTTTCTTACATGTAAATTTTAACTGGCAGGTCCTTAGGGTTTTATTCCTTTCATTTCATTTGAACCTGCTTTTAGATGTTTTATTTAGTGTCGTAACTACTTTGCTGATCATTGACCATAAATAAGTAAAGTTTAGAAACAGAAGAAAAACACCAATAAAATTAGTCAACCAGCAGAATTTGCTTAACCTCAAGATCCAAATGCCTGAGGGAACAGTCAAGTCTTTAGTGCCTTGTGAAAGGCTAACAGCTATGTGTGTATGTGAGAGAAAAGTGTTCTTGTGAGTGGAGAGTGTTTACATTGATGGGTGAAATACTAACATTACTCATTGCTGTTATAATTATTTTTGGTTGAGGTTAGCACTTAATTTTTTTAAAAATATCACTCAATGTCCTCCTTTTTTTCATCATATCCTGTTTCATAGGATACTTTAATTGCTATTCTAATCCTTCATTTACAGTAGCTTTGAATTTATTCCACCCTCCACCAATTAAAAGTTGAGAGACAGAAATAGTTCTAAATGCCTTTAAAATGCAGTTAGAATATTTTCCCGGTGTATCTTTATTTGTGATGGAATACTTGGAAGTGATAAGATAGTTAAAGAGAAAATAGGTCCATGACAGAAGAACCATGGGGGGGAGGGGGGGCAGAATGGAAAAGAAATTGAGAATAGTTCTGCTTTATTTATATATGTTATGTGGGTGAATTACTTCTGTAGCCTTCACAATTCTGTTAGATTACCTACCCGGAAAAAAGAACAATCCATATAGTTCTTATTTTTTAAGCTTGCCAGCCTCATAGCGTTTGACATTATTGGACTAAAGTATTTTTAAAGAAATAATGAGAAATATATATTGCTTGTTATTTGCTAGATATAGATATAGATACAGGTAGTCCTTGACTTATGACCACAACTGAGCTCAAAATTTCCACTGATAAGCAAGACAGTTATTAAGTGAGTGACATGCTTGTTAAGTGAATCTGGCTTCCCCTTTGACTTTGCTTGTCAGAAGGTCACAAAAATGATCGCATGACCCTGGGACATTGCAACCATTATCAATACATGCCAGTTGCCAAGTGTCCGAATTTTGATCACGTGACCATGGGGAAGCTGCAACGGTCATGTCACTTTTTTCAGTGCTGTTGTAACTTTGAACAGTCACTAAACCAATGATGGTTAATTGAGGACTACCTATAGATACAGATATAAATATGTAGGTATAGATATTTCAGAAATATATGAAGTCACTCTGCATTTAATTTTGGATTTCATTTTCTTGTTGTACGCAAGCAAGCAGAAGCATAAAGGAGTATAAAACTAACAGAGCAATATAAAAATCTTAATATAACTTGGACATGTTCTACTATAGATTCAAGTGGGAAATTATTAGCATCTTAGATCAAGCCAAATCCAAAAATGCTAGAGAATTCCCAGAAGCTTGGCATCCAGACAAATCAACCATTAATAGCTACATAGAGATAAGGCACATTTACATACTATTCACATCACGGGAGGGGGAATTGATGTTTCAGCGGTTAAAGACTGGGTTTCGAGTGCTGCACAATGGGGTGAGCTCCTGTTACCTGCCCCAGCTCCTGCCCACTTAGCAGTTCAAAAGCATGCATATGTGAGTAGATAAATAGGTACCACTTTGGTGGGAAGGTAACGGCGTTCTGTGCACCTTGGTGTATAGTCATGCTGGCCACATTGCCAGGGAAATGTCTTTGGACAACTCTGGTTCCCTCGGTTAAGAAATGGGGATGAGCACCACCCCCTAGAGTTGGACATGACTGGACAGGGGAGATCTTTACCTTTACGCATTATTCAAAAGAGACAATAACAAAATCTAGGAAGGAAAAAAAAAGACTAGTATACATCTCCTTCAGCAGCTAACATTCAGATAAGCTGAGATTAGCACCAGACAAACAGTCAAGCAGAAAACAAGAATGTAAGAACCACCATGGAGGAAACTATATCCCTACCCAAACTGGTAAGGCAGGTTAATGCATATAAATAGGCAGCAGACCCCACACTCACTGCAGTGGGTAAGAAAGGAGGAAAAAATCTTTTTATGCAAGAGAACCTCAGTGTTATAGTTTGATTCTATAACTCACAGACCTTAATTATAAATTAACTAGTCTTGTCTCTTTCCAACCAAAAAATACAATCATCGTCATGTGGTTTTCCGCTTAGTTACCACTTTGCTTAATAGTAGATTTGCCAGTCCCAATTAGGGTTATTAAGTGAGGACTACCAGTCTGTTAAAATAGATTTTCACTATGTGTTTTCATCTGTGGATATTGTGATACATATCTACAATATGATTCATTTTTCTGATTTAAAAAATATAAACCACTATGTCAGATATGGGTATTTGGGCACATACCCCTTTACTCCACTGTTCCCCATTTAAATTGCTCATTCATTCATTCTCTCTCATAATTTTCTTAATATGTATTCAAATGTGATGAAGACCTGGAAACATCCCTGATGAGAGACTAACAGGGCTAATAAACACTAGTCCTTCCACTGGATTTACCAATTTTACACAACCTTGAGGAATGGGGCAGTGGCTGTTTGAGTTGTAAATAAAGTGCAAGTGGCCCTCTTGGGTTATATTATTGTCCTGCAGGAAGTACACTGAATGTTCTAGGCAAGTTGCTGTAGTATTCTATAGGTTAACTTATATCATCTGTTATAATATTAAATTATCTGAAGCCTTGTGGCAGAAGGATGAGATGTAATAAACATGGTAATTAATGCCTCTGAAGACTGAGAAGCCAAGTATTTTATTAGGTTGGTATGATTATATATTGCCAGAGGAGAAATGCAGGAACAGACTTGTGATCAATCCTTACAAGATTGAGTGGCTACATTTTTCGGCTCCTGGGTGCAATTCAGGATAGGGGTTATCACCTTTGAAGCCCCTGAAGGATGGGGGCTGGAACCACCTAGTTCCAGTCATCTCTGCCCACTGTACAGTCTAGCAAGGTAGATGCTCTCAAGTCCTGTCAATTAAATAACACAAACTGTCATTTTGTGGAACTCAGAACATGCACCAACACAGTTACAGTTCCCGCCCTATGGAATGACACCCCCTCCCCCAGAGATCTGTGTGGCTCCCCCTCCCCATTATGTTGTTCAAGGAAACTATTCAAAACCTTGTTCTCCCAGGTGTTGGAGACAAGGTGATTGTCTTTTCTTTGTTTGCCTGTTTGTTTTATTTTGGTTTTGCTTTGGATACATTGCTCTTCCAGTCTGTTGTATCTTTTATATGCTTTTTGGTATATATTAGTTCTTAGTTGCAGGTCCTTCAGAGTAATGTGGAAATCAGATGGCCAGATAAAAAGATAAATATATAATGTTCAATTGTTAGTTTTCTGCTTAGGTAGTTCATAGGATTTGCATCATAGAGAAGTCTCGGTCTTGACTTCTGGCCAGTGTCTGTCCCAGACCTGATCTATGGAAAATGCTTTTTTTTTTTTGCTTTCTAGTTCAAGTTCATACATAGGCTTAAAGGTGCTTTCTCAATGTATGTGTAATTTAGCAGCTGTAGCACACAGACTTAGGAAACAATACCACATATTTAATATATTACATTTTAACATAGTTAATTTTGCTGCCCATGATATTTTAATTAGAAAATAGTCATTAATCTTGTTATGTATTAATATATTTTGTGTTATTCTGAACTTCACCATACAGTTTCTCATATTGTATTATTTTGAAATAATTTATAAGAAAATATATTTTTATATATTCATATATACAGGTAATATATGCTTTGAACACAAAAAATGATGAACATGAAGCTGCTATGCAAGCTCTCAAGGATGCTCATGAAGAAGAAATTCAACAAATTCTTGCAGAAACCAGAGAAAAGATTATGCAATATAAGGGTAAAGTTTCTGAAGAAATGGATCTAAAAAGAAAAATCCAGGTTTTAGAAGAGTCTTTAGAAGATCACAAAAAGATGAAGCATCAAGCCTTAACTGAATTTGAGGCTTATAAGGACAGAGTTGAGGATATGCAACTCTGTGCAGAAGCTCAGCATGTCCAGCGTGTTGTAACTATGTCACGTGAAGTGGAAGAAATTAGAAAGAAATTTGAGGAAAGATTACGAAGTTTTATACAACTGCAGTTACAATTTGAGAAAGATAAACGTTCAGCTCTTGAAGAGCTGAAAGCTGCACATAGACTTGAGGTCCAAGAACTTATGAAGACACATCAAAATCAAAATGTTACTTTAAGCAAAGGTCAGGAAAAAATAGAAGAATTGCATAGGCAGGATGTGGAACAGTGGAATGCTAAAATAGAAGAGCTAAGAATAGAAAGAAAAAAACTTATTGAGGAGTATGAAGGTAAACTCAGCAAAGCTCAATCTTTCTATGAACATGAACTTGATACTATGAAAAGATCACAATTGTTTACCGCTGAAAGCCTGAAATCCTGCAAAGAAAAGGAAGTAGAACTAAGAAAGGAATTTCAGAGTCAAGAATCAGTTATACGAAAAAATCTGGGGAAGCTTAAAACTGAGTTGCAAATGGCTCAGGATGAAGCAGGGGCTCTTCGAGAAAAATGCCAGAAGCTTCAAGTGGCTCTAAGTACCTCAGAAAACAGTGTACAGGTGAGATGATTATTCTTATGCTATTTCTTTAACAATAAATAAATACAGTTGTTAGAATGATGTTGATGAAGTTTCATGTTGCTCATCTGGGTGTAAAATCAGATTAGTTTATCTGCAATAGATTGACAGACCCAGTAATTTCTTCCTATTTTATTTAGAGCTGTGACAAAGTTTGCTTTTCTGTATAAAACTGCAGTAGCTTTTCTTCTAATAGTGAAGGCCAAAGGCAACTGAAATAGTTAGTGTTCTGTTAAAATTAATGGCTTAGATTTTTAGAGCTCATTGCAGAAGCAATTTTGGTTCTAATATCCTTTCCCTTCCCTGCAGGAGCCAATAAACATTCTGTTCTGTTTTATAACATCTACTGAGCTAAAGGAGTGGCTTAAGAGGCCGCAGTAGAAGAAAGCAAGTGGGGGAAGTCTTATTTCTCTAATCTAAGTGAAGGAGTAGATTTTCCCTCACTACATCTGGAACTTTTATCTAATTATTGTTATTTATTGCATGTACTGTATATTCCACATTTTCCTTTATGTGCTCAAGTCTTTTTACGTGGGCATCTTCTCTGATGGAAGTTGAAATGTTACTGTATGTATATGTACACATACATATGCACATTTGCCCAGATCAAAATATTATTTTATTGTTAAAATTAAGGTTGTAATTGTATTGTCCATATCTTTTCCTAATTTTTCTTGGAATAAATATTTTTTATGGAAATAATAATGGCATGTTGAAGAATGGAACTGAAAATGCTTACCAAATAAAAACACTAAATACCGAATTGGATAAAAGTTACAATATGGATGTGTTGTGTTTATGGAATGACTCTGATTTTTCTAAAGATGTAAAGTTTGTATCTGTACCTGACAATTGGAGGAAGGCTGTTCATAGTTCACTAATACAAAGGAAAACAGCAAATTTTATTAAGGCTAACTGGAAAGATGCTTGGAAGAATTATGATTGAAAGTTACAAAATGTGACAGTGGGTAAAAGCTGTGAAGTACACTGTGTGTAGACTAATGTAATGTGTAGGCAATGTGTGTAGACTAGATTTTTGCTCTTTAGAAAGATACTAAGAAATGCATGAATAAGAGAAAGTTTATGTACTTTTGTTGATTTAGAGAAAGCATATGATGCAGTGAATAGGCTTGAATTGTGGCAATATTACATGAATACAGAATCAACCATTGATTGCTGAATGCACTAAAAATAACAGGTATAAAAATAATATTTTGCAAATGGTTCAGTGCTAGCCAACAAAGTAAGACAAGGATGTTTAGTGTTCTTTTGTTTATTTAATGGATTTGTGGATAAAATATATAATGAATGTTTGTGGTGAGATGTATTAACTGCGTAAATGTGTATTTGTATTTTGGAATGCAAATTGTTCCATGTTGGTTGAAATCTAAAAAGCTAAATAGATTTTTTTAATGCAATAAATAGCATGCATGTAAAAATCAGTATATCAAAGACCAAGGATGTTATATTTGATAGGACAAAAAGAGCTATAGTGAATTGCATATAAATAAAATATCAGGTAGATGAATATATATATATTTGGTAGAATATTTAGTAAAGATGGAGAAATTTTACATGCAAATGCTAGGTGAAACAATGGGTAGTGTTTTTACTCTTCTGAAAATAATATATATTAATGTTGAAAGAAGTGAAAATGACTGCATATAATAGTATGCAAACACCCCACTTTGTTATATAGTAGAAAAAGCTAAGTGTGGCAGGAAAAGTATAAAAATAATTTGGATGCAATAGAAATAGACATTGAATTACCAAAAGTCAGGCTTGCTGTGTTTGAAGATGGGTCTCCCTAGTTTGAATATGGGTCTCCCTAGCATTAACCCACAATCACACTGGCTGATGAGGAAAGAGCGACTGAATTAGAAATAGAGGAAAACTGAAAAAGTCATGGCTGGATGGAGTTGATGAAATTCTGAAAAAAGGGTAAGAAGTTACAGAACAAAGCGCAGAATATTAGGCAGTGTAAAATCAAGGTAAAAGAATGGTTTGCAAGGAGAGAAAGATATGGAGTAGTATAGTAAAGGCATATACTAGTTTTAGCTATATTTGCTCTCCTTTTTCTTATTTCATACCTTTAATTTCTTTGGTTTACAATAGGTTCACATTGTATACCTTGTATACCTTGAAAATACGTATGTATGCACAAATGGCCACAAAGGGGAGGAATAATTTATCTGTATTAACTATTTTGTACCAATAATATTGAATATCACTGTTTATTCTTTTCCTATCTCTAAATTTAAAATTCTGTTTTTAGAGATTCATATTGCTTATTTTTTACATTACCTATCTTTCTGCAACATTTTAAAGCTACTGCCTTTCCCCCCGAAAACCATATGGCTGTAGCTGCAGAATCCTGGAAAACGATGCATTTCATTTAAGAGTGGCAGACAGATCTAAATGAGGACCATGCATAATCCAGGATACCTGTTTGCCTTCAAATCTAAAGCCCTATACAGCCCTAGTATATATTAATTACATCATTAAATGCATTTCTATTTCCTGTAGTTCAGTTACTGGTATTTCATCACGTTTTAAGAATTAAATTCTTTTAATTTACTGAGTGATTTTAGCCTGTCATTCCCTGGCAGACAACTTGGCTTACAGAATAAAATCCTCTTTATGTTGCCATGAGATGTAGAAGTGTAGTCAGGAGTCACAGGAGGCAAGAGCTCTTTCCCAGAGGGCAAAGAGACAGCAGAATTTGGAATCTCTGGTAGGTAGGAAGAGAGCAAGGTCAGACCTTCCCTAGTAATGCACAGAGTATGTTTTGGTTATTGCAGATAGTTGTTTTCATCTGGCAAGAATTTGTTTTTAGGCAAGCAATAATAAAGAAACTACTTAGAAGTAACTCCTTGGTTGTTTGGACCTGACACCTAGGGAAAATATAATAGGCTATAAAGAAATAAATAGCTACTTGAAATTCCAGCACATACAGGTTCCCTAACTATAACTTACCCATAACTGAGGTCCTTTGAGTGGTCTCTGTGCCTGTTTGCATTGTTATTGCTATGATATAGAATGTGTATAGGTAGTGTTCAGCTTATGACCAGATTTGGGTTTGGAAATTCTGTCATAAGTTGATGCAGTCATAAAGAGAGTCATTATGTGACCAGACCTGATTTTATGACCATTTTTATCACAGTTATTAATTGAATCAAACTACTATGGTAATTAATGAATCACTTGGTTGTTAAGTGAATCATAGTAGGAGAAGAGCAGGCAGAGCTGGGGGATGGAGTTAAACAAATCATCCTCCTAGAGTCATTACTTTCCCACAAACAGCCTAAGTTCAATCCCTCTTGAATTCATTGATTGTTATCTGGTGCCAATTTAGTGTTGAATTTTGTTGACTAGATTCTTGTGTGTAGCCTTGAGCAATAAAGGTTGAACTGCAATTTAATGCATGGTTCTGATTCTTTGTGTCACATAGTCAAGTAGGTAAATCCAACTTCAGCAATTGACTTTGCTTGTTGGAACCAGGTTGGGAAGATTGCAAATTGTGATCACATGATAGCAAGACCTGCAACCATCGTAAATGCTACATGGTTGCCAAGCACCTGAACTGTGATCACATGACCACAGGGGTGGTGCGATGGTCATAACTTCTAGGACAGGTTGTAGGTCACTTTTTCCAAGACCATTGTAATTTTGAACTATTGTTAAACGAATGGTCGTAGTCAAGTACTGCCTGTATAGTTTATTTTAAAATAAGGAGTTCTGAGTGCGCAGTGGTTAGAATGCCGTACTGCAGGCAAACTCTGCCCACAACCTGGAGTTTGAACCTGACGGAGCTCAAGCCTTCCGTCCTTTTGAGGTTGGTAAAATGAGGACTCAGATTGTTAGGGACAACATGTTGACTTTGTAAACCACCTAGTCTGTGTGTAAAGCATTATGAGGCAGTATATAAGTCTAAGTGCTATTGCTATTTATCTACATAGTTCATTTGCTTTTCTTTCTACAATATTGAGCAAATTTAAATATTTTGTACATAGAAATGTGGGAAAGAATATTGTGCTAAATATTAATTTTTGCCCAATGGTATTTTCACTCTCATCTTGCATTTTAAGCACTTACAAGTTTTACCTTGTTGTCATCTAACACAGCCTGAAGAAATGATCAAAACAATATATAATTCTGATTTATAATCAGTAACATATTTATTAATTGGTTTCAATCTTGCTTCTAAGCTGCATTTTAAATTGTCATGGGTTCTTTTAATAGATTTTCATTTTTAATGGAATTCTGTTTTAAGGAATTCTCTTTTAATGAACCTATTTGATTTATCCAACAGCTTTTGGAATTTTGATATTAACTAATCTCTTTATAATTTACTCTTTCAGTGTATTTCTTTTATAATATAATGATAAAATTATAAAATTTTATAATATTACAATTACAAAGTGTAATACAGCTTTTTATTCTGTCAGTAGAAGAATAAAATTGCTGTATTTTCAGAAAGGTAGAAAACTGTTGAAAAAGTTTTTTCCTTCTTTTGCATATGAAATTAGTTTGCTAGTGGAGGGACATTTATCATATTCCACATAATATTTTATTTTAAATGGCCCTCATACAGGTTTTTATGACTAAAGCACCGCCCAGATTTGAAGACAATATTCCTCTAAAAGGCAATATTATAAAAATGAAATAAATCCAGTTTTATTTCTATTTGAATAAGCATTTAAATAAAATCTTGCATAATCTCTGGCCTAACGTTAAACATAGCAACTGCTTTAGAATTGACATAACATTTCATGTATTTTTCAATTTGATGCAGAATAGTGCTATTAAGTGTTTTACTTTTAATCATAGTTCTTAGGTCCAATTCACTATATAGTACATATGCACTCATTTTTCACTAATTAATCACAGATAATTATGTACTATTGTGAATAATATAAGTCATGCACATTTACCAGTGAAAGTGGTAGGCATATGTTTGTCAGACTTCTATGCAAAAGTCATATAGAACTTATGGAAATTTCAGAACTGACAAAATGAATGCAAATATACATAAACAAGGAAATTACAGAATCTTTGTTCTGTATATTGGTAATATCCCTCTATGTTCAACTTTTAGATTTACAATACACTTTTAATAATTTTCTCTGTTCTCTTAGGCTCTTCAAAAACAACTAGATGATGTCAAAGAGGAGGAAATGTCATTGTTAAGCAAACACAAAGAGGTTGAAATTGAGTTAGCAGCTGCAAGAGAGCGCTTACAACAACAAGCCACAGACCTAGTGCTAAAAGCTAGTATGTGTGTATGTTTCTATTACTTTGTATATAATCCATTTTAAATTATTGTTGTTAGAATGTTTGTTTCTAGATAACATTTGATGCATAAGACAAATGCTAATTTTTTCATACAAAAGTATCTTTATTTCTTATTTTTATTAAAAATAATTTTATTTTTTTCAGTCTTTGTTTTCATTGCTTAGGCAAAATATCAGATCCAGCAGAATCTGTAGGGTTCATTATTCAGTAAGGCTTACTACTAGCAAATATGCAGATGATTGCAGTCTTATGATGTAAGCCTTAGCCAATGTCCTCCCTACAGAAATGTTGCCAATATTAATCTAATTTGGGGAGGCATGGTCTGACAGTTAAATCTCATGAATTGTAAGCCCATGGAATTATTTTTCATGTGTTTCTGGAAATATTTTATAGTTTGAATTTTACAAAATACTTATAAAATGTGTTATGAAGAACTAAGAATTAAGTGTAGTTGATTTAAATAGAACATGCAAAAATGAATATTTAAAGAGTCCATTTGAACAAAATATCCCAGCTAAAATAATTATGACTTAGTATCTATCATCTAACTATTACAATGGCCTACTTCTCTTTTTTAAACTGTTTGGATTTTGGATACCTGTTATTTTGTACATGAAATGATATATCATGTTTCATTCAAATTATTATCCCACCTCTGACTTCTTATGTGAAAAACTGTAAGGTTCATTGTGAATTTTGCTGTAGTCACATGCTGTAGTGTTTTGTTGTTTATTAGCTCTGCGCATCACTCAGCTAATATTGTTGGTGTTGGATACTGCTCTCATCTGTTCCAGCTAACAAAGCTAGAACTGGCAGATTATGGGTATTATTAACATGCGAAGGAGCACAGGTTTTCAACCTTTGTCTTAAGTAATTGAGTAAAGCAGGCATGTCAAACTGTTGGCCCACGAGCCGGATGCGTCACGATGAAACCGCGCCCATCCCATTGCCGGCAATGGGGAAAAAGTCACGATACGTCGCGCGACGTCACGTGACGTCGCGAGTTTGACATGCCTGGAGTAAAGGATCCTTTACCTTTTTACCCTTTATATGTTATATTGGGCATTTCTCTATTTCATTTGTTTTGACAGTTGAAGATATTGGAAATAGACACTGTATTCCACCCCAACTGAGGAAACAAGGAGAATTCAGATGATGCATAATGTCTGCAAAATGTCCGTAGATCCGTCTTTCAGCATCTCACCACTGTTTCCTAGGATCGGCTGCTTAAGATAGCTGCCTGATTACACTTAAATTCTGAAAAAAATTAGAGTCATTTTGACACAATTTTTCTAAAAATGAAACTAAAACTCTTGATGCCTTAATGCAGGGGTGTCAAACTCACAACGTCACGTGATGTGTCGCGATGTATCGTGACTTTTTTTCCATTGGTAATGGGGTGGGCGCGGTTTCGGCATGACGCGGGCCTGCAGTTTGACATCCCTGCCTTAATGTGTTTCCAATTATATAGACATTGATTTTTTTTTTAAAAAGTGTGGTATATAACAAACCAGACAAGTATGTCTTTTTGATAGTACCTTACTTTTACAACATTTTTTGAGCATAGTTTGGTTTGCATTGTATGGGAAACCTAATAAATAAGCAGTATATTATAAAGATAAGCATTTCTATCTCCTATCCAGCTAACACAATTTTGATTAGCAAGTAATAGCAAAATATGTATTTTTCACAATATATATAGTTACTTTCAGATTATTTATTAGTATGTTGAAAAACTGCTTAATAGTAGCATTGTAGAAAAAATAAATGTCTATAATAAAAGATGTAAATCCATATATTATAAATAAGTATGATTCAAATATTTTAAAGATACAAAAAAAAAATCAGGCAGTCTGCTGTATATAGCTCTTGTCTAATTTAAGACAAGCAATTCAACCTTAAATCATGGAAGGTCTATGTGATAACATCATAGAAATACTTCGTGGAGTTGGGATAGTGCTGGTGGAAGGTGAACTGAAATATTTTTGCTTCTACATGTATCTGATTGCAATTTTGTCTCAGATAATATGGTATTGTAACTAGAATTCTTTTTAAAAACATCTGTTTTTATGAGAAGCTTTATTCACTAATTCTCTTATTATGAAACAAGTAGCATCATAGTAGGAGATCAGGAGCTAAACCATGAAAATATGTACAAAAAGGAGCAAAGTAACCTTCCTCCAGATTTCAGCCTGCCTAGTATTGTACTTCTGGTCAATGAATCAAGTCTAACATTGTATGATATTATAGTGAGGCATTCCAGAATATCTCCTGTTTCAAATTTGTCCCCATAATGAGTGGGATTAAGCCAAAGTCTGTATAACCATTGTTCACTGAATAAATTAATGCCTGGATTCATACAATACCTGGAGTTATCATCTGTGGTTTATATTCTTACAACCCAGTAAGTCAAAACCAGCCACATTATAGCTTAGTACATAATGTGAACCAGGCCAGTATGAGAAGCCATTCAAGTACAAATATTAATATTCCAGAAATGCTTAATGCTTCATTTTTACAGGTCATGTTGGAATGCTCCAAGCTACTCAAATGACTCAGGAAGTTACAATATCTGATTTGGAATCAGAAAAATCCAGATTAAAGGAGAAATTGTCTCAGCTGGAAGAGGAAAGAAATGTGTTACACAGTAAAACACAAAGTCTGGATGAAAGACAAAGGCAGCAACTTCTTATACTGGAGAAGGTAAAATATTCATGGGTGGGTTACAAATGAAAACTCATATTGTGTAGATTTTATGTAAATATGAAAACTATTCTCTCTCTTTGAATGGCCTCCATGTTTTTTTTAAAAAAACCTTAATATTCAAAAGTGTCACTTTACTTGCATAAAAGCTGCATTGCTTGAAAGGACACCATTTTGATCTTGGTACATAAGAACTAGTATCTTGAAGTCTGCTTGCACAACATATTATACAATTCAAGCTATTTCATTATTGTAAGCATTAGTTGTTCCAGCCGTTCATTACCAGTTTCTTAATACTCAATATCTGGTATAACATACAACTGCTATTGCATAACTGATTAACCTACAAGCTGTTAGAAATATTTTGGGAGTTACAGTTAATGAGAACAAGGATGCTAAACATGCCAATAACCACCACCTTCCGCTATATGAGAGAAATAAGGTTTCATTAATATGTGGAAAGGGCAGGAAAAAAGTGCCAGATTTATACTATAGAACAGGGCTTTTCAACCGGTGGTACGCCTACCACTTGTGGTACATTAATGAGTGGCAGGTGGTACGCAGCCCTGCCTAGCCAAGTGTAGTGGGGGAGGGAAAGAGCCAGCACAGGCAAGGACTTACAGTGAGAGAGTCCTCTGGAGCTGCAGAGTGCCTGGGGCAGGCAAAGGTCCCAGGCTCACTTCTGGCTCACCCTCCCCCATGAGAAAGGAGGAGGAGGGGGGCGGAGACAGGAGAGGCCATAAAAGGAGGCAGTTTGGGAGGGAGAGGGAGAGAGAGAAAAAGCAGCAGCCTTGGGAGGAGGTGGAGTCGTGGAGTCAGCAGCACCGACGGGAAAGAAGGAGGAGGAGGGTGGGGGGAGAGGAAATCAAGCAGCCACCTGTGCTAGCAGCAGCAAACAGGCAAGAAATGCAGGGGGGAGGGGTCGCCCTCCAAGAGGAATGAAAAGGCAGCAATGGCTGGAGGTGAGGCATGAGGGAGGGAGATGGAGAGTGGAAGGATTCTTACGTGCTTTTGTGACTTTGAAGTTCTGGGATTTGTGCAATGTGGGCTTTGTGTTCTTAAGGAGCGTTTGGCAATTTCTATTTGGCTGATGGCTGATGTCTCGTGTTAGCTTCTATTACTCTCCTATTGTTAGCTGTAAGTTTTGCTGCAAGGGATTTTGAAGTAGCCAGTAGCTAATTCTTAAAGGGGAATGTGCCTTTTTAAGCTAGTTCACTCAGCAGTTTGTCTTTTCTGTCTCTGGAGGCTTTTCCTTGTTCGATGAATATATGGAATATATGGAAGAGAGAATTTTTTTCAAATTCTTCCTTCAGAAGGAGGTGGGCATGAGAAAGAGGGAGGCAGGGAAGGAGGGAACTTACTTAGCACTTGGCCACCAGCAGCCCTGCCATTGACTTTGCTTGTCAAAAGGTTGCAAAAGGGGATCACATGACCCTGGAACACTGTGACCATCATAAATATGAATCAGTTGCCAAGCATCCAAATATAAATCACATGACCCTGGACATGCTGCAATGGTCATAAGTGTGAAGAATGGTCATAAGTCATTTCAGTGCAATTGCAACTTTGAAAAGGGTTTTTTTTTTTGGGTCATCAAGTTTTTGACACCTTGCTAGGTGGTACTCGAATATTGCCATATCCTAAAAGTGGTACAGTCGGTGAAAAGGTTGAAAAGCCCTGCTATAGAATACGAAAGGCTTGCATCTTCATCTTAGCTGAGGGCTGCTTAAATGTGTAATAAAGATTCATATCTAGTTCTGCTATATTAAGTGAGCTCCTATGTTCAGGTCAGCTGAAGGAGAGAATCTGAAGGCTTGATTGCCTTATTATTCCCACATCATTAATATCTAAACTATGATACAGTTTAGATATTGCATGCATAGGACAAAACCACCATGGCACCTGAAGTGTAATGAAGTCAAGAGCATATGGTTTTCAAAATAAATTTATCTGATTTTGATTCTAAGTTGTATTGTTTAAATTAAAGAGAGTAAATGAAGCAAGGGAAACACAACAAGAATATTATGAAAAGGAGCTAATGAAATTGCAAGTTAAACTAGAAGGAGAGACTATGCAGCTAAAAGAAGTTCATTCCAAGGCTTTGGATGAGTTGGCATGGAAACATAATACTGCTCTTGAAACAGCACATAACAATGCTAACAAGGAAAAAAAGAAACTGCAAATGGTAAGAGAAAAATAAATTGCTATGATTGTTCCTGTTTTACTATAACAACATATGTTGAGTTGTTTTTAACTGTAATAGCAGATTTAAGTTGTCATACAAAGACTAAAATCTCCATGAATACTAGACTTACTTCTCTTATGACTAATCCTAATATTAAATTCAGATTGTAAAATAATTTAGAAGAAATCAGGTCAAATCATCCAAGATACTGATGGTCATTTTGAATTTCCTTCTGTATAGTTCCTTTTTTCTCTTCTATATCTCTATAAAACTGCTGCAGCAGTTGTCCCAATTTTAGTTACATGAAGAAAACAAGGCATCAAAAATCCATCACCATGAGAATGGTCCTACTTCTAAACATATTAACTGCCATTTATTCCTGCTCTCTGTTTCATGTGTGATATCCAAAGAGAAAATAGGTAACTCATTAATTTAAGATTACTGAAGAAACTTTGGTGAGGGATTTTGTCAAAAACCTTTTGATAATAACAACAACAATAATAATAACAACAATAACAACAACAACAACAATAATAATAATAATAATAATAATAATAATAATAAAGTTGGAAGGGACCTTGGAGGTCATCTAGTCCAACCCCCTGCTCAGGCAGGAAACCCTATACCATTCAGACAAATGGCTGTCCAGTCTGTCCTTAAAAACTTCCAGTGTTGGAGCATTCACAGTTTCTGGAGGCAGGTTGTTCCATTGATTAATTGTTCTAACTGTCAGGAAATTTCTCCTTAGTTCTAGATTGCTTCTCTCTTTGGTTAGTTTCCATCAGTTGCTTCTTGTCCTGCCCTCAGGTGCTTTGGAGAATAGCTTGATTCCCTCTTCTCTGTGGCAACCCCTGAGATATTGGCACACTACTATCATGTCACCCCTCGTCCTTCTCTTCATTAAACTGGACATACCCAATTCCAGCAACCGTTCCTTATGTTTTAGCTTCCAGTCCCCTAATATCTTTGTTGCTCTTCTCTATACTCTTTCTAGAGTCTCAACATCTTTTTTACATCATGGTGACCAAAACTGGATGCAGTATGCCAAGTGTGGCCTTACTAAGGCATTGTAAAGTGGTATTAACACTTCATGTGATCTTGATTCTATCCCTCTGTTAATGCAGCCTAGCACTGTGTTGGCTTTTTTGACAGCTGCAGCACACTGCTGGCTCATATTTAAGTGATTGTCCACTAGGACTCCGAGATCCCTCTCACAGTTGCTACTATTGAGCAAGGTAGCACCTATACTATACCTGTGCATTTGGTTTTTCTTGCCTAAATGTAGAACCTTACTTTTTCATTTTGTTAGATAGCGCCCAATGTTCAAGTCTGTCAAGATCCTTCTGTATCTTAAGCTTGTCTTCTGGAGTGTTGGCTATTCCTGCCAGCTTGGTGTCGTCTGCAAATTTGATGAGTTCCCATCTATCCCCTCATCCAAATCATTGATGGATGTTGAAGAGCACTGGGCCCAGAACAGAGCCCTTCCCACTACACACTTCCCTCTAAGCTATCCACTAAATCTTCCTACATACTACTTCATATTATAACACTAAAAAGTAAAAAATAAATGGAGATTTTGCAGCTTCTTTTATTAAGCTGCAGTTTGCCCAACCCATCTACCTGTAGTTTTAGGTCTAATGCGCCAGCCGTGAAATTGCTGAACTGAATGAACATGGCAGTAGTTACCCATATTTTTGATAAAACTTGATTTTATTTCATTTAACTGACTTATATGGCCACCCTTCTTATGTACCATAACCCTGGTCAACACATAGAAAGAGCAATAAAAACATAGACAATGAAACCAGCACCAAAACTCCTGGTAGCCCAAAGCAAGCACTTCTCTATACAAGTAGCCCTTGACTGATGACCATTCACTTAATGATGGTTCAAAGTTATGGTGGCCTCAGAAAAAAGTGACTTATAACTCATACTTGTGCTTATGACTGTCACATCCTCCGTGGTCACATGATATCAGTTGGGATGCTTGGCAACCGGGTCACATTTACAACCGGTTGCAGTGTCCTGTGGTCATGTTATCATAATTTGTGATCTTTTTTGCCAATTTCCAACAAAAAAAAGTGATTTCGCTTAACAACTGCCATAAAAATTATCATAAAATTGGGTCTAACCGCAATTATTTACTATAGAAATTTCAGTTCCAATTGTTATCATAAGTCAAGGACTACTGTATAGCAATATTTAGATCAATCAGGCTCCACCATCACCCTTGAGGGAAGAGTCCGTTTTTCAAGGTTTTCTAGAAGGAGAGAAGGATGGGGGAGGATGTTCCACAGGGCAGGAGGTTCTACAGAGATGTTGTGCTTTCTAGTCCACCAGATGACAACAGTTGAGGAAAGAGATAAGGAGCTCACCTGCCCTGTTTGACTTGGTAGAAAAGGCATGTACCACCAGGGAGAGAGATAGTCCTGCATATAGCCTGGTCTTGTACCATACAGGGCCTTAAAGGTGATAACCAATACTTTGAATTGCATCCAGAAAGAAACTAGAAACCAGAGCACTTCATGCAGCAGAAGTGTAATGTGGTCTTGACTGATGAATTATCAATCCCAATCCTTCTAGGCTTTAAGGTTATCTAGAGAGGACTGCCTTAGATTCATTTGCTCTCTGAAACCCATTTCTGGATTATATGGGAGACTGAGTAGGAAAACAGACTATAAGTCATTAAGCAATATTTTTGAAGAATATAATCAATAAACAGCAGAAGACTTAACATTTTTCTGCCTTGTTTTGTTTTTTAAGGAGCTGGAGCAGCAATTTCAGAAAGAGAAACAACGTTTTGAAGATGAGAAGAATCAGCTCCGACAGCAGTTGGCAAGCCTAAGGGAAGAACTGACAACCAAATTGACTTCCTCCAATCAGGAGGTAAGAATCAACATAATCATATTACCAAAAAGCTGTATGCATTCAACTATGTTTAATTATTAATGTTTTTTCTTAATTGGTATTTTAGACTTGGATTCATTCTGTTCTGCTTCTTTCTGGCTAAAAGAACAATTCTGTAAATATTTTTTTATATATATATTTATTCATGGTGTATATTTTATAAACTATGTTGAAAGAAATGTGTTCTTTTAGTGCTAGAATTTTAGATCACTTAGAAAATTAATAGGCTACCCATTCAATACTGTTTTACATATGGAATTCAATATCACAAGTGATAATATTAACCACTGATTTGGATTCTGAGTGTTATACACATATATGCACATGCATATAGATTACAGATTAATTTCTGCTGTCAAATGTGATCAACATTATATGCTTTCTGGCTAGGCACTGTTATCATTGGACTTCCTTTGGGGAGGATTATTCCCTCATTTCTTCCTTCAGATCTTGATACAACTTTTCACAGTATTTTCTATCAGAACATGATGCTGGTAAAAAATATGTTATTTATTACCAGCATCATTTAACATATACATAATGTTGTATGTGTTTAGTTCTTCTAAATGGATAATGGCAATGAATGTTAGAGATATATTATCTCTCCATTTGTTTTACATGATTTAAGAACAATTAGTTAATTTTGGGTTCAGTAGATTAAAATGAAGATTGAAAATATAAGATAATTTCTGAGAATCTGAATATACATTCATCAAACACAAATCTGATTTCTTTTTTTAATAAACTTACATTTTTTTCTTTCTGTATTATAGGTGGAGCATCTACAGGATGTCTTAAAAAAAAGTGAGCAGGGCCTTAGTACTGCAGAAGGACACATTTCTAGCCTTCAGGAAACCCAAGAAATATTGCAAAAAGAATTAGAATTAACCCAGACAAAACTGAGAGAAACCACTGACTCCTTGTATAATGTTGAGGTAAATGCAGAATTCTATCATATGTATCCATTCCATTAGGCAAATTCAGGTGGTCATATGACCTTCCATGCAATATATGGAGAAATATTTTATTTAATTTATTTAATATGACAATGGTTTTCAGCTTGTTTAAAAGGGTGTTAGACAAATTAAGGGAAATTGTCTATTAAATAATGCTTGCTAATACAATTGTTTGCAACCTCAGGGTTTATAATAGATATACCATTGTACCAGCTATCAGGAGCAAATGAAAGTGTTGCTTTCATCTTCTGCTTGTGGTTTTGCTAGTTGACCATAAGATGATGGTCAAGCTAGGCTTTATTTAGCAAATATTGTTATCTTCCATATATAGGTCAGCTACTGGTAGAGCTATGGGTAAAGGTCTGTCTTATATACATATCAATATTTTGCAAAACTGTTATAATTATAGACAGGATTCGGTGATCTCCCTTCTAATATCTACATGAAGCCAATGGATGAGCTCATCCATGACCATGGGGTGGGGTATCATCAGTACGCTGATACCCAACTATACATCTCTGGTCTTGGCAAATTAAGCGGGGTGGTGAATATCTTAGTGTCCAGAGTTTGTGAAGGACTGCATGGAGCACAGTAGGCTTTGGGTTTGGGGTCCTACTTGTTCTAGAGTTATGCCATTTTGGCATTTGGGATGGGATGTCATCTGGGATGGCACCAGTCCTAGGGATCTTTGGGAACTGGAGGCATTCCTAGATAGCTCCACTATGATTGATATTCTTCCTTTCTCTGTGTATATGTATATTTATTTTTTTCTATAATGGTCTCATTTTAACAATTACATTTTATCCTTTATCATGTTTTATTTTATTTATATGCTGTTTTATTTAATTGTATGCTATGTAGAGTTGCTTTTATGAAATGGGCAGCCACGTTAAACATTTCCATGTTAATATAAAAATACTAAAAATTCTGCATTTTGAAATGCATCAATGTTATTTCTTAGCATAATATTGTTATAGATTTTTTTTATTTTAAGGGGGAGTTAAACCAGGAGAGACAGCACCATGAAGCAATGATTGTAACCATGAGGGAAGAGGAAAAATTAAAACTCGATAGAATGACTCGTGATCTGGAAATAAAATGGACAGAAAATCTTCGGCAAGTATTCTTTCCACTTATTTTCTCTTTTAAAGAAATGTGTATCTTAATAAATAGGAGCCAATTAGATGCAGTAGGTACGGCATCTGGCTAGATACCAGGAGACCCTGAGTTCTACTTCTGCCTTAGGCATGAAGCCTGTTGAATGACTTTGGGTCATTCGCTTTCTCTTAACCCAAAGGCAATGGCAAACCATTTTAGAAAATCTTGTGAAGAAAACTGTAGGGACTAGCCAGGTAATCGCCAAGAGTCAATAACTGATTCAAAGGAACAAATATATAGCTTAATACAATAATGTTTTGACCAAGACTGTACATTTCAACAAGGCTTCTACAATGTTTTAAATAATAGAATAAGTTTTAGCTTTGCCTCTTTTTTTTTTTAGGCAGGAATGTACAAAACTTAGAGAGGAATTGAGACTTCAGCATGAAGAAGATAAAAAGTCAGCAATGACACAACTCTTGCAGCTAAAGGAGAGAGAGAAAAATGCCGCCAGAGATAGCTGGCAGAAAAAAGTGGAAGAACTTTTGGATCAGGTAATCAGAATAATTAATAAATTATTAATTAATTTCACTTTTAAATTATTGAAGTGAGATTTTTTTGTTGCAAAATTAATCCTCTTAAAAATTGATAAGAATACTTGTTCAATTTGATAAAAATGTGTAGATTTCTCTGACCTTGTATGTATATATGACTCAATATTTTAAATTATTAAAAATAGGAACATGCCATATAACCAGCACACCAGCACAGGTTATGGCATCATTCAGTTCTGTCCATGTTACTTTAAAAAAAACAGGCAGGGTTCTATTCTATACTATATTCTATAGTAAATAGATTAATAAGTTCTAGACAAATAAATCAATATGTTCGATTAGAGAGTTGCAAAAATCACAGTACTTGGACAGGAAGGGATTTATGGAATCTTATTCCAGTATAGGTAGTCCTTGACTTATAACCACAATTGAGCCCAAAATTTCCATTGCTAAGCAAGGCAGTTATTAAATGAATTTTGCCCTATTTTATGATCTTTCTTGCCACAGTGGTTAAGTGAATCACTGCAGTTGTTAAGTTAATAACATGGTTGTTAAGTGAATCTGGCTTCCCCATTGACCTTGCTTATCAAAAGGTCACAAAAGGTGATCACATGATCCTGGGACACTGCAACTGTCATAAATACATGCCAGTTACCAAACATCTGAATTTTGATCACATGACCATAGGGATGCTGCAACAGTCGTAAGTGTGAAAAACAGTCATGTCACTTTTTTCGATGCTGAACTTTGAAAAGTCACTAAATGAATGATTGTAAATCGAGGACTACCTGTATAATTTTTAGCTGATGCACACATTTCTTCTGCTAACAGACACTTTTATTCTGTCACGTGTTTTAAGAATTTCAAATTGAAGCCTTTTGTGTTTCTTTTTCTGAAAGAAGTAAGTTAACTTCAACCATTACAGCTAGTTATTGAAAACAATAGCAATAGATAGATGAACACAAATTAAAATGCCAAGAAATACACATATACCCTAAGTTTAAATAGGATATGGGATGTACATCTTCTGTGTTCAACTTACACATTTTAAAATTAAGTAGTAACAAAACATAATTTTAATTCTGAAATCCTTTAGGACAATCCCAATAATTCCTAGGATTGGAAATTCTTCCAACAATACAAAAGTAAGATTCTATTGTTAGATCATTGCATAATAGCAAGAGTTCATGCTTTCCTCACTAAGAAAAAAAACTTTGTTGTAGACTATATAATGTCCAGCCATAGTGAATGAAGTTTGAACTTGGTCTTTAAAGTATGTATCTAGAAATATATCAGCGTAGTTAACCAAGGAGTTGTGGTTTCTTCTTCTTATAGTGTCAAAAATGATTTCACTTTCAGTAAAGTAAACAGGTTTTGCCATTTGGCACAGATCTCATAGTTTTTCTGGATTAGAATATTTTGTTGTGGCTGAGATTTTCTGAGTTAATTTTATTATTAGCTAATTACTCCTATGAGATTGATTCAAGACAGCTACAAATAATAGTTTGATTAGTACATAATTTTAATAGTGAATTGTTCTCTTTGTAAACTGTGATTTTGATAAAACATTAATTAATAATTTAGGAAGTATATCTTAGATCAGTAAGCATCTTAAGGTTCTTAATAATTTGATTGAAAGAACAAATGACTGGGAATGAATCATGTATCCAACAGTGAAATTATTCATCATTCAATTTTAACAAGTGTGGTCCTCATACCCATGTTGCATTTAATGTATATGGTAATGTACCACTTATACATGCTGACAGTACATATTTAGCTTGTTAATAAATGGCGGTATATAATAAATTTCAAATATAATTTTGCTATGGAGTAGATGTTATAAAGAAAATTTCATATTTAAAGAAGAAAAGAAAGAATTTTTATGAATTAAGTTGGGATTGGTAATAGTAAATTACAATGCAAAATTATTTTAGAAGTAAAAAATGTATATGTTCAGTATTGAAAAAGATAGCTGAACTTTTTTTTCCAAATTTATAAACAGATATGCTAACACGGTGGTTCTTAACCTTTTTGAACGAATCGCCCCCTTGAGCCAATGAGGAAGTTGTCATCGCCCCCCTCCCCCAACATAACCTCTCAATCACAACATAGGAAATAATTCTTCAATTTATGCAAACACTTTTTTTGTTTTCTTTAAAATTGTCATCAGGACATATCAATGCAAATAATTTATTTCCAGTCTTTTCCCCATATCTCAACTGTGTGAAAAATTTTGGTGCCACCCGTCACTTTATTCCCAAACTTCGTGATACATGTATTTCATTATTATCTTATTTATTCAAGACACTTAAATGTAATGACCACTGAAAACAAAATTCAATTGCAAGAAAGTCAAATGCCCGAAAAGAAAAACTAAGAATTTCAAGACGAAAACTCTGAAATTAAATTAAGATTCGAGGAAAGTATATATAGTCACGCACACTGTAAAAAGGATTAAAAAGACACAAAGAAAATATAATATTGAACTGGAGTGCACACTAAAAAAATACAATACAAAGAGACACACAAAATGTTTTACAGAGCTGACGTCACAGGGGACAGCCACTCAGCATGTGATGTTTCAAAAGAAGCGCTCCCCCCTCCATCACTGCCCATTCTGGCCAATGGCACGCCACTGTATGGGTAGAGGCTGCTGCGCAACGCACATGAAGATAAGCGATGCGTATTCGCATATGTACGGCGTTCTGTACTGAAGCTAGCTGGAGGAACATTTGAAAACACAATTCAATCCACTAATAGCGAGCGATCTGATGTTTTTGTACGACAGATATACAGCGATTCACTGTACGAAAAAGTCTCAAAAGTGTCCCCACAACTTCTCGCTCCATCGCCCCCATATCGCCCCCTTTTCGTTCCTTTGCCCCCACATCGCCCCTTTTCGTTCCATCGCCCCCCTGAAAAACAAAATCGCCCCCTGGGGGCGATATCGCCCAGGTTAAGAACCACTGTGCTAACATATATTTGCCAGTTTTTCAGGAATTTATTTATTAAATATGCAGAATACTATTTGGGCTAAAAGATAAAATAATTTCATTTAGAAACTGCATATAATTCTGAAATGATTTAGATATTTCTAAGTGTTCAGGAGATTTATAAGACCATAGCAAAACTGTTCTATATTAGTTTTTCTCAACATATTTCCTTTTCATATCAATATGAATGTTCTGTCTTTTACTGCCCCTTTTTTATTCCATCTTAGTTATTTCTGAATTATTTCCTTTATTCTTGTGATCTTTTCTTCATAGCGGCACTATCTTGGTGAAGCTTTGCATAAATCTATCAGCAATGTAAGTGAGTTGCACTTACAGTTTGTACGCAAGGGCATGCCTCTACTTTTCAGCTTGCATACTGGGCAATGTTGCTTTAAAAACTAATCCTTTGAAATAAAATAATTAAAATATTTTTAGAAAGAGATTACGTATTTTCATAAAAAGCTATGACCTGCATTTATTATGTCTGTATTCATATTTGCTATCATATATCAGTCATTCTATATACTGAAAAGAAGCTTGCAGCTAATATATTTGCATATTATATAGCCTTTTTATAAAGCATGAAGTAATGCAACTCATTTATGGATGAACTACTATAAATCTTGGACTTCTGATATTCAATTATTGTAGCAAATATTTTACAGGCAACTTCCTTTAATATGCCACAGTTTGGTAATGCAAAATATCTCTTGAGCTATAGTATCATAGATTTGTCTGGTATTTTTTTTCCGTTTGCTGCAATCCTATAGATGTTTTCTCAGAAATAAAACTTGAGATCAGTGGTCAGGAGGTATAAGATTGCAATCTCCATGGCTGTAATTTTTGACAAGATTATAATCATGGCTTGCACTTTGAGATAATGACTTTATATAGCTTAAAAGTAGCATGCACATATCAAGAAATTTTATTCCGGCAGACTTTCAATTTTAAGCAAACTATTGGATCATATGGATGTTCAATTCCAGTAAAAAATTTCAAAAATATCACAATACATATATGCGTGCAATAAGCGGTGCAAATAACTGTTTGGGTTGCAGGATGGAAAAAAATAGTATTTCTTAATGTTATGTTAATGTTTATGTCTGTGACTAGAGTGGGGCAAAAAAGATTGTGTCTGAAAACTTTGGAACAATTGTTCCAACTTCTAAGTGATTGTTTAACGTAATCTGATCTTGAAATTGGAATTGGAATTGGCCCATTTCAAACCCATAGCACTTTCAGTGTACTGTTCCAAAATCAGAATAAACATTCTAGTACCATGGCAAAATATTACAGTTTTGTAATTTTAGCCACTATACATTTACACTTCTGGCTTAAAAAAAGTAAAGTGTTAAGTTAAACATATAAGAAAAAGATTAAAATATGCATTTCTATCCCAAAAGTCAGTACAGGTAGTTTTCAACGTATAACCACATTTCAGCCCAAAATTTATGTTGCTGAGACAGTCGTTAAGTAAATTTTGCCCCATATTATGACTTTTCTTGCTATGGTTGTTAAGTGAATTACTGCAGTTCTTAAGTTAGTAATATGGTTGTTGAGTGACTCTGGCTTCCCCATTGACTTTGCTTGTCAGAAGGTTGCAAAAGGTGATCACATGATCCTGGGATACTGCAACCGTCATAAATATGAGTCAGTTGCCAAGCATCTGAATTTTGATCACATTACCATGGGGATGCTTCAGAAGTGTGAAAAACTGTCATAAGTCACTTTTTTCAGTGCCGTTGCAACTTTGAATGGTCACTAAACAAACTGTTGTAAGACAAGGACTACCTGTATTCAAAATATTAACACTGATTAATCCAGTTGAATTAATTTGATAGACTGCATGCTTCGTACCTATTTTTTGTCAGTTTCCCTTATTTGTTTAATCTGCTTGACCCTATTACCTCCCCAAAACTGGCCTTGAGAAATTTATTAGGATATGATATATAAAGCTACGGAAAGATTAGAGCTAAAGGTATTGGCAAACATTTGGCAGTCAAGCTTGTGAGAGTAAAGCATTTTTCACAGATATAAAAGTACCACTGGGAATATTTCTGGGCAAACATCAATATTTCATGTTGCTTCACAAAATTTAGTAATCCTTGTTCCTGTTCATTTGTCAAAAGGGAATAATAAATTTATAAAATTGTTTCTTTGGTTAAATTGTTTATTTCATGCATGTTTGCATTTCACATTAAATATATCCTTACATTTAAAGGGGCTGAATGTGATTTTTTGGGGGGGTTTACACCAAACCATTAATTAAGTATAAGGTATGTTGCTTGTTATGGTAATACTGTATGTAGTTTTCATTAGTAATATATTGTTATTAGGGGTTTTATAAAGAACACGATTCATGTATAATCCTGATTAGTGCTGTGGAATGACCAAGGGGGGAAAAGGGAAAATAAATAATGGGGCATTTGTGTGATTAGACTTCTATTAAAGCCTTATTCAGTTCTAAACTGAGTAGAGTAGAACAGAGCAAATGTAGCAAAGATTCACTCCTGGGGTAAACATTGTTAAGCAATGTGAAGAATTTTAGTATTTCATTGTGTTTAGAAGTTCAGCGCTCAAATAGTGGGAAAAGGGCATCAAATTAGGCATGGGCATACTTTTACTATAGCTGTCAGTGCCACTGTTAAAAGCCATACTTTTTCTACGATAGCTATGTATCCCAAGGTATTTTTTAGATTTAGGAGGCAATTTCCCAGGAAAATACATGCTTGCATTTAAGAGGCATCAACAAGACAGTAAAAGGTGTAAGATCATATTTTCTATGATCACTTCCATTGGATTAATTTGAAACGTTATAACTATAAAAGCTTGATGCAATTTACATGAAACAATATTAACTAATAATCTTCCCTTTAGAATTAGGTATTATTTCATTGAACAAATCTAGAGACTCTTCTATCAACTTTAAAATTATTATTATTCTTAAACACTAGTCAGCAATAAAGATTTCTGAGCTCACTTACATTCTCCATTGCTGATACAAAGCAATATCATTTTTCCCCTAATTCATTTACTAAAGAGATATTAACTTGAAAATTTACAGAGATTCCATTTCCTCAAAGGCCTCCATAACAAAAATCTAGAATTTAGGAGAAATCCTCGTTTTTAAAACCCATTGTTTCCATTTTTGTTCAACAATGAGATTTACAATAGGATGCATAGACAAGGGAATAAAAGAGAAACAAGATTGTGAAAGAATACCCTTTTACCCTGCAGGTTTTTTGACCTTGGAAAATTTTCACTACATAAAGATTTTGTTCCTCCTCCTTGCTTCAAGACAACTATCTAGTTCTGCCATGCAGTTTTCTTAACTAATGGTGATGGACTACCAATATAAACTATATAGTTTTCTGTTACTCTAAATGTTACAGCAGTTGATTAAATAATATATATTGTAGCTATTAGATAGGCTTTTTTAAAAAAAAATCAAGAACCTAGAGGAGCCATTAGCTCAAAATTGTTTCCAGCTGTAGAAGCTGGATGATCTTCTGACTGAAATGCTCTAGCGCAGTGATTCTCACTATGGGCCATGCCATATTTTTAGGGAGTCATAGTTAAGTTTCTGAGGGAGACGTCCAAATCTAACTGGCAGGCATATAATTAATTTGTCATAATCCTTATATCTCATTCTTTCTGCTAATTTCAGCAATATAGATATCGAATATTACTGCAGTTTATAATAAGTATCTTAATAGTGGAAATGGGGGGGGGGAGTCAGAGAGATAAATGAAGCTCAGAATTGGGCCATGAGCAAGAAAAGATTGAGAAAAGGTTGGTGGAAGAAAACTCAAACATTTATGCAACATCTTAACAGAAGGTACTGAATTTGTTACAAATGCTTTTCCACTGCACAAATAGGTCAAGGGGGTAATTTGCATTCCACATTGCCTTAAGCAATGTGCCTCTGTTGTGTTGAAGCAACTGTGTTCTCAGGAAGATGATCTGTGCATGTGTATGTCCAGACAACACTTCTTTGGGGACTGCTGATAAAGTAAAGCAGATCTGCATGCACAGACATATGAAGACAAAGCCCTTGAAGTACCCATAACCTCCTGAGAATACTGCTACGTCAGCATTTCAGTGATGGATTCTTTGTTCACACTATTGCATTTGACACAGTGCCTTCAAGAACTTTATAGAGGTGTAATACATTTAGCATTTATGTTATCTTGTAAATGAAAGCACAATAGAAATCTTAAATCTGAATCAACTTGTATATTAATTATTTCATCTATATATAGATGAATCGTACCTTCACTGAATTATTTGTGAGTTCATCTGTGTTAAAAAATACTCTTGTAACTATTTGGCATTCTGATCTTCATAATAAATATTTATATACCAATAAAGTGTAATGTTTGCACTGATCGTATGAATTAAATTTAATCAGTTTGTCCTACAGTTAAGTTATTTGAAAGCTAATATACCATGAATGTGGTATTGCCTATGATAGTGCCTGTGGTCTTTACTATTACTTTATGTGAACTTATTCAGAGAGAGGCAATAGCACTAATATGATATAGTAATATTGGAATATTACACACTATTATAGTGTATGTTCAGGTTTTAATAGAAAGAATGCCAATTGGATATAAAAGCAGTATAGCTCTGCCTTCTGATCTTGACCACAGTACTATTACTTTCTTGAAATCTCAATCTCTAACATGAACTGCCCATCCTGAAAACACTATGTAAGACCTGTACATTACTCTGCATGGCTAGCACTTCACTCAATTTAATACTGAAATTCCTAGGAAATTATCTAGAAAGGTACGGGTTAAGCCACAAAATCATAATATGAAAATAAGGAATTACAAATTAGTGGGATTTTATATCATCTTTCCTTCCAGAGCTTAAGGCAATATACATAGTACTTCTGCAGCTTTACTGTAATGATGTGCTTGTGAGGTATGTTTGATTGTCAGATAGTACCAGATGTACAGTCATGAACTGAGCAACATGTTTAAGTAGCAGTTTGAAACTGGGTGTCCTTAGTCCATAGTTGAACACAATAAGCAGTAGAAATGTTAAATATAATATATGATTATTCTTTTTCAGTGTCCTAAACAATTCTAGAGGTAATCTAAAAGTCTGATATTTAATTTCTTTAAAAAATATTAGTAATTTACTCCAGAATTCAAAAATAACATTGTAAACCCAACTGAGTTCATTAGGATTCCTGCCTAAGTAGGTTTATTGAAGATTTTTCATCTATTGTTTTTATGAAACATTTTTTTCTACTTTTAAGAAGACTTTCTGTAACTCTTACTAACAAGCTTTAGATATTAAAAGAAACTGAGTGCTTTGAACTTGACTTTAGATATCTGAGAATGTCACAAACATTTGGGGAGGGGCAGTTTATAGAATGCAAAGCAGTAATCTTTGTAGCAGTTCTCCTATCTTTCGTATCATAAATGTTTGTTTCATGTTATAATGTATACCTGAACGTTTGCTAAAAGAAATGTGCTACTGAACAACATATGCCAAAAGATAGGCATGTGACGTTTAAAAAGATACAAAATTTCTGTACATTGCTTCTCATATCTCAAACTACAACTGGGATTGTAGTTGTTCAGTGGAGTAGTAATATGTTTATAGATTTCTGTACTTTTCCAAAATTAATCATAGTTTTAAAAAATCTATGCATACATTTAATTTGAATTTAATTCTGATATTTCTTTGTCATTTTGCTTTTCTGTGAATCAGATCACTCTGCTAAAGCAAAACCTAGAAATGCAGCTTTCACAGTCTCAGAACACAATGCAACAGTTGCAGGCACAGTTTAGTCAAGAGCGGCAGAGACTGACCCAAGAAATTGAAGAACTGGAGGAAGAGCATCAGCAGAGACATAAGTCCATGAAAGAAGCACATATCCTTGCCTTTCAGAGCATGGAAGAAACAAAAGAACAAGAGCAAAAGGTGTGTTCAGTGGGGGTTGTTAATATCACACATTTTCAAATGAAAGGCCACAAAAAAGAAATATGAACACTATTTTAATTAAATACTTAATTTTTATTTTGAACATCCAAGAGTCCCTTACCCATTTTGGTCTACAATTGTCTGAAACCAAACTACTTTGCTAACTGGCATTCTGAGTGCAGTGATTTACTGCATAAGATAGGGAGGCTACAGATAAGATTCCATAAGATAAAAACTTAAAGATAATTTTATGTGCTTAATTGTAAGAATATTCCCATACTGATTTACTTCCCATAGGAACATGAGGAACGCTTGCAACAGAAGTATTCAGGAGAACTTCAGGCACTGAAAGATGTACACAGACAAGCTATGGATGTTTTCAAAATAGAAATGGAACAGGAAGTGCAGACTCTTCGCTTTGAATTGGAAGACGAAGGGAAAGCAATGCTTGGTACTGTACTGTACTTTCATGTCACAATTTAAAATGTAAGCTTTGATTTAGAGGGCAGATATAATTTGCTGCCTGATACACAACCATGTAGGAATTTGGCTTTAGTTTTACTAACAATATAGAAATGGTTTGCCATTGTCTTCTTATGGATTGTTTTTCTGACTTTCAAGTTAGTTTATAGTCCTAGGGTTTCTTGGTGGTTTTTAATGTCAATCTTTTTGAAATCGACCAGCCTTCCCTAGGTCACCTGCACCTTTCTGTGTTTGGAGGATCTACATACAGAATAACAGAGTTGGAAGGGACCTTGGAGGTCTTCTAGTCCAACCTTCTGCTCAAGCAGGAGACCCTATACCATTCTGGAAAATTGCCTGTTCAATCTCTTCTTTAAAATCTCCAGTGATGGGGCACCCACAACTTCTAGAGGCAAGCTGTTCCACTGGTCAATTGTTCTCACTATCAGGAAATTTGTCCTTAGTTTTAGATTGGATCTCTTCTTGAAACCATGTAGGTTTTTAAGATGAAAAATAGCAGTGTTCCTCAAGGCATTCCTTGAAGGGTAATTAATACCACACAATTTATAATATAAATGTGATACTATAACTCAGTCTTCACAATTGTTATGATTTATCATCTCTTAAATCAAATTGAAGACTGCTATGAGATTTTATATAAAAGATTCCGCCTGGCTAAATAAAGACTTTCCATAGGTGTTTTAGGTAGATGTGTTCTATTTTCATATTCTGGGCTACAGTCCTGTCTCTTCTTTTTCATTAACTTTGATAATAGCAGTTTCTTTAGTGTTATCTTTATATCTATCTTTTTTTCACTATCATATCAGTGCCTCATTTCAACAGAAATAGAGCAAAATCAGATCATAGAAAATTAGAGGGAAGTATCCACATAATTGGAGAAACTCAAGGTTTGCAAAAATACAATGCAGTATTTAAAATTTCAAAGAAAGAATTCACTAAAAGAAGTGCAGTGGTGATCAACATCATCAAATTGAATATTAGAAAAAGAGAAGAGAATACTGGCTTAAAAGGAAGATAATGGAGTTGTTTCTTTGATCCTTTCACAGGTTATATAATATACTTTCCTTGTATGATTTGCTTATCTGGTTGCTGTTATTATTTCTCTGAGCTTGATTGTTTTCTTGCAGATGTTTCATTATCAAACTAGGTAACATCATCAGGACTAGCACAGAAACGTCTGTAAGAAAACAACCAAGGTCAGAGAGCATCAAGGACCCCTCATTTCAACCCTGATCTACAAATATTCTCCTTTATTGGCTATAATTATCATCATCATTATCTTCTATGGATTGTTTTTGTTTCTCTTTTTGGAATATGTAACTGATTTGCTTTTAAAATATTTGCTTGCTGTTTTGAATATGCATGGTACAAAAGATTGAGTTGTAAGTCTTTTAAACATACATACATAAAATATATACATGTTATGTAACTATCCTAGGAAATAGTATGATTGATACTGAAAAAGGAGCACTCTTTCCAGAAATAGAAATTATATTTCCAGTCTAATAATATTAAGATAATAAGAATAAAGCAGAAATGTAAAAATATGTCATCCTTTATTTTGGTATTTTGCCTTTATGAGTTTCCTTCCAAATTCATGAGTGCTCTACACAATTCTTTTATAGGAAGTACACATACCTGGATATGAACAAATTTACTTCACATTTTGAAATGACTTTCTTGCTTGAGTAACACCAAATATTTTGAAGAACAGAAATAAATTGAAACTGGGTTGCAAACACTATAAATATGGAAGACACAAATTGTGGTACTCTTAATGAATGTCGGTGTGATACACTTATTATAGAAGTTTTCCCACTAATGGCTGGGAAATAGTAAGAAAATCAATGGGCAAACTGCCATTTGAAAAAACATTAATATATGATGCAATAACTATATGATAATACGTATACATATCAAAAAAATTTAAATATTATTTGCGAAGTATTTTTTAAAATACTTTATTTGTATTTCTCAGCATCTTTGCGCTCTGAACTAAATCATCAACATGCTGCAGCAATTGATCAGCTCAGGCACAATCATCAACAAGAAGTAGCAGCAGCTAAAATGGAACTTGAAAGAAGCATAGAACTCAGCAGGCATCAGGTACATATATTATATGCCCTAAAGATTATTAATGCTATAAAGCTATAGCACAAGTGTTTGACCTTTAATATATCTTTTTGATCAAAAAGTAAAAAAAGCTGTTTGATCAAAAATTTATATATGGTATTTGATTCATTTCCCAGTTAACACATTTGAATTGAGTTACATCATTTGTCCAGCATTTCTTTGGGATATTTTCTAGTCTATTAAGGTCCATTGGCATTTTGCAAGGATTGATGTTCACCACTGTGAACAGTGATGTTCACCACTATATGACATTATATATCATATAATGTAGCCAGCGTATTGCCATTTAAATTTCATTATATCCCACACTCCTGTCTAGTGGCAGATACATATATTTGATTTATCATATGTTATGTTTAGCATTTATAATTCCATGCTTCTGTATGTAACTTTAAACTTGTGCTGCTTTTGCATTTGATGTCCAGGTTTTACAACCATATACGGTAGCAATATACACTAATTATAAATTAGCATTAAGCATGTTACTTCGTTGCTTTTGAATGAAGCATGAAATTGTCCACATGCTGTAACCACCTACTGTAGCCAGACTAATCTAGTCTGGTCTGATTCAGAATTTATCTTACATTATCACCTCAGTGGTAATTTTTGACTGAAATAATTGTAACTATTATTGCAAAGATAAGTAACAGAATTAAATGGTAGCAGCAAATTATCAAAACGAAGAAGTTTGCCAATAAAATTTTCCCAAATTTTGCCAATAAAAATTGAAAATTGCAGGTTATCTATCTATCTATCTATCTATCTATCTATCTATCTATCTATCTATCTATCTATCTATCTATCTATCTATCTATCTATCTATCTATCTATCTATCTATCTATCTATCTATCTATCTATCTATCACCTACCTACCTACCTACCTACCTACCCATCGAAATCAAATCTATCAACCCCTTACCAGCTTCCAAGCATAACAGAAGATGAGAACCTGCATTTCCCCACTCTGGCATCTTAACCAGTAGATCCCACTGGTTGACAATATTACAGAGACATAGATAAATGTGATAGACAGACAAGACAGATAAATAGATAAAAATATTATGTACTGCTAGCTTCCCTATTTTATCAATCTAGGGGTCCCAATTCCATTTGACTCCAATCCACTTCCATACAGAAAAATCTGTTCACTTGAAAAACTATATCCAGATAACAAAATTAAAAAATACACTTTGATGAAAAACTAATTAAAATTAATTGCCTAAAAATGTGCCCCATTAATCTATTAATTGATATTTCATTTGCATATGTCAACCATTCACTCTCACATTCTACCCACTCAGATTCCATTCTCTCTCTTCAGCAGTAAAGATTAAAACAGCATGTAGATGAGTTAAAGAAATAAGATAGTTGCATAAAGAAGAAAACGAGGGAAAAAAGGATAAGATGACACAAGGGGAAAATAAACAGACAATAGAAAAAAAGAAAGAAGTTCTGTTTAAGCATTATGAGAAAATTAAATTGAACAAGCATCTCAGCTAATTATTATGGTACTCTTTGAGATAATCCATCTCTTTCAGCAGCAAGTCCACAGTAATTTGCACCAGCACCTTCCAGAATGTTCTGTATATTTTATACTAATGTCTATAGACTTAAAGCCTGATTCTTTATGACTGAAATTTCACTCACAGGATGTTTCTACGGGAGAAGGGCTGATTTTTTTCCTACTCCTTCTGTTTCCCTGAAAGAGATTGGGGGTTGCAAGAGAAATCTGTATAATTTGTTAGTTTTAGGAACTGCATGTGGCATTGTGGCAGTAAAAGTGTCTGCTAAAGTAAAGAGAACTTTAGTTCAAATAAAGTATTTTATTTACAGAAAAACAAGTCTGGATCTAAATAACTTTGTTGAAATATGTTTTGGTGCTAAATAAAGGTGAAGGCAGTATAACAAAGAAAATATAGTAATTAAAGACACTACCAAACCTTTTGGACAAATAACTGAAAACCTGAATTGGAGATCAGTCTTAGTAGTCTCTCTAAGTCGGAGGGGGGGGGCAGGGGGGAGGCTGAAAAAAAGCAAGCACAACTCAGTCTGAAAACTCGATTGTAATCTCAGAATTCTTATTCAATATTCCCTTTAACTTTATATTTAATTTTTCACAGATGAAGAGGAATAAAGAAAAGACAAGAATTCCCTAATTTAAGGAGGATACATATTCATTTAAATCAGTAGTGTACAACCCATGGGCCACAGGCTGCATATGGTCCTGGACAGCTAGTAAAGCAGCCCCACAAGATTGTAAATTTCTAACATTATGTGATATATATATATATATATATATTAACTACATTATATATTTTATATGTGGCCCAAGACAAATTCTCTTCACTCAGTGCAACTCAGGCAAGCCTAAAGGTTGAACATCAATGATTTAAATATTCTGTTTCTAAATACAATCTAAACTACTAATAAGGAAATAGAAATATTTTAGTCAAAAAACTGAGTATGTTTATTCTGCAGAAATGAATATACTACATAGAACTATTACAAAGTGTTCTTTGATTATTAATACTTGTTTATTAGGAGAAAGAATTTATGTGCCGAATATCAGATGTACAGGATGAACTGAGGCATCGAGACTACCATATATCAGAATTGGATAAGGAAACACTTGCTTTGCATGAGAACATAAGTGCATTAACTAAGGAACTGGAGTTCAAAGGGAAGGAAATTCTACGAATACGTAGCGAATCTAATCAGCAAATTAGGTATGAGTATTTCTGATGTCAGGTAACAAGTTCTAATTAATTCAGTTCCTAAAGCTGATAAAGAATAACCTTTTTTTTAATTTACATGGAGTATTTTAGAACCTCAAATTCAAACTGCTATATTTATCAAAGTCTAATATTGATTAACGTAATAATGTATTTAGGCTGGGATTGCCTATTATATGGCATTGCACATTATTCTAGACATTAGCAACTAGAAAAAGCTATTTTGACCATTTAATTAAACAGATTTTGTTTGCTTTTCATTATTAAAGCATTAAAGGAGATGACAAAAATTATAAAAATAAGCTAGAGGTTAGAGAAATTGTAATAATTTTGCAATTATCAGTATCACTGTGCACAAAGCCTTTTCAAATATCAAAATTAATGAACCCAACTGATAAGAATAACTGTTTTTAACATAAAATGAAACAGGCTACATGAACAAGATTTAAGCAAGAAACATGAGAAAAAGCTGGATGTCATGACAGCTGACCACATCAGAGAGAAACAAAGTATGCTGGCAGATTTTAATAAGACCCAACAGCTGCTCAAGGAAATTAATTCAGCTTTGCAAGTTTCGTAAGTTTTACTTCCTTGAACAATTTCATATACGGGCTGAGTTTGAGTGGAATAATATATAATTATTATGTTTCCAATTGATACTGGAGAGGCATAGGGTTGTAAAACTACATATAACTGAGAAACCTAGTGTATCCACTAACTTTGACAGAACCATTTCAACAAACATGCAGAATTGAAACCATGGGAAAAAGTAAGAAAACATCCAATTTATACTTCCATTTAACCCTTGTAATATATTAAATGTTGGAGGCTGGTATAAAATACAAGGACGTTGGGCATGCTCATTAAATCAATCAGTTTTTAGGTCAGCTAGATCAGTGATGGCGAATCTTTTAGAGACCGAGTGCCCCAAAACCGCCCCCTGTCCCCGCTCCACCTCCTGCCCTGCCTGCTCCACCCCCACCCGCCCCCTGGCCCGCCGCCTGGCCACGCACTGCCTCCATGGCCCACCGCAGATCGCCCAGGCAGCCCTGCAGCGCCATGGCAGCCCCGCCCTCCGCCCACACCCCGCAGCATTATCTGCACGCTATGGGGTGCAAGGGTGGAGTCTTTTCCCTGCTGCCCGGCTATGTCCTTGGCTGCGCTGCTCCATGCGGGCTGCGCCCAGGGGCAAACTCCTCCAGGGGGGCTGCTGGTGAGGGGGCTGCAGGGGGAGGCAGGACTGGGGCGACAGCATGCGTGCCCACAGAGAGGGCTCCGAGTGCCGCCTCTGGCACACGTGCCATAGGTTCGCCACCACTGAGCTAGATGATGCAGTTCAGACAGTTTTACATGCCCTTAAAAAGTATTTGAAAACTTCAATTGGTTTCTAAAATGCAGCAGCCCGCATGGTTTTGTGCAAGCCTAGATTTGCACATGTCACCTCTCCTGCAGGAACAGCATTAGCTGCTGATTTGCTTCTGGGTCCAATTCAAGATGTTGGTTGTCACCTTCAAAATCCTACATGGCTTGGGATCACGTCTTTTCCCAGTCATAATTACTCAATCCCCTGGAATGGGGAGGCAGGGAATACTATGGGTCCCCTCTCCTAAGGAGGTCCATCTAGCACAGTGATGGCGAACCTTTTAGACACCGAGTGCCCAAACTGCAACCCAAAATCCACTTATGTATCGTCGGGTGCCGGGTGGGCATGGCTCATTGGGTGGGTGTGGCCCATTGGGTGAGTGTGGCCCATTGGGTGGGCGTGGCTGCGGTGGTAACGGCAGACTGGGTGGGACTAAAAAGTTCAATCAATCAATTCCAACTTTGCAAGATCTTTTTTTTCCCCGTGAGAAGTTGAAATTGATTGATTGATTGAACCTTTTTTTTTGCACACGGTGGCAGAGGCCTAAAGCGAAAACGTTTTATAAAACCTAGCTGAAGGTCTAGGACTGGGGTGACGGCGCGCATGCCCACAGAGAGGCCTCTGCGTGCCACCTGTGGCACCCGTGCCATAGGTTCGCCACCACAGATCTAGCAGGATCAAGAAGAAGGGTCTTCTCCATGGTGGCTCCCTCCCTTATCCCTGCAGAAATAAGATTGGCCCACATTTTTAGAGTCTTTCACAAGGCCCTGAAGACATGGTTCTGCCAATGGCTTGGGGACCCCAGAGTAATAGGGAGCCAATTAAGTGGCTTGTCTGATTGTTGTCATCCGGGGGGGGGGGGCGGCGGCAGTGTTGTTTTTGTATTTTATCCTTGTAAGATGCCCAGAATCACAGAAAATGAGTTGGGCAGTCATATTTTTTTAAAAAATAAATAAATAAAAACCACCATTTAATACATGCTTTCATTAGGACTGAACATGACACTAAAGATGCTTGGTAAGCCTCTTATTTTATTTTTGTGCCTCTGATTAAGGTTATGCAAATATTTTTAAAACTAATACCTTCCACATTACATAATGTTGTTTATATTAATAGTTTTAATTGACTGTGTCTTCCCACAAACATCTATACCACCATATGATCCTTATATTTCTGTGTTTCATGTTTCTCTTTGTAATCTTAATTTCATGACACTGAAGCTATGTCTTCTAATTACGTTTCCAGTTCAGTTTCGCAATTATTAAGCACTGTCTTATCTTAAAGTAGTCTATATTCTCATAGCTTTTTGGATACTTTTATTATTGGAGAAAAGTATCATGTCTTTGGAAAAAAATGCCAACTAAGGGCCTTTTAAAATTCTCAAGTGTTATGGCTACTGACTAATAATTATTGGATATCTTTACAGTACAAGGACATAATAGATTGTAAACTCTTGCTCAGCTCTTATTCGTCTGAGTCTGAAACTTAGAGTAGCAAAGTTAAATAGCTGTTTGTGTAGGTATGCTTCTTTTAAAATGGTAAGGTTCTATTTGTAATGAAATTTGAACTGACAAACTGCCTGAAATAATACATTTTTCTATTTAACTTTTGCTTCTTGTAATAAAGAAGCATAGAGCTTTCTGTAAGTCAGAAGAATAGTCTAAACCAGCAGTCCCCAACCTTTCCGGTTATGCGGTCTGGCAGCAGCGGAGGTGGGGGAAGAGGGGATGGTTTTCTGTGTGTGCCTGCCGCTTGTGCAAATGGAGCTTCGTGCACTTTCGCACTTGCTTGCCGCTTGCGTGTCCCAAGGGTTGGGGAACCCAGTCTAAACTGCCTCTTCAAGAGAGATTCCATTCAATATAATAATATTTATCATACAATATAATGAAATCAAAAGTAGTTTTACTATATAATAACCCAATTTTACAGCGGTAACTTTGGGGGCATGACCGCATACAGTATAACAGTTGCAGATTTTAATGAAGTACAAAAGTATTTCATAAAAGTTTTTAAAGTTTCCAAATATAGTCTATTTATATTTAGAGAATAAAAGAGTTCCATTAATGTCTGAGCCTGGCTGATAGAACATACACTAGGTAGTAGTGAACCTAAGATGTTCTAGGATTAAGCTTGGGGGGATAGTGCCAACAAATTTTATGAATGCTGGTAATCTTCAGAAAACTTGATTAAAATTATGAAGGACTTTTAAAACCAAAGCAGAATTTTAAATGATGTATAGTAAGAAAAAGGCAATTGGTGTATTTAATACATATTTAGCATAATACAATCTGAACACCTTTTGCATACGCTGCATCAACTGGGATTCATAAATTGACATTAAAAGAAGTTACATAAAGAGTATACATCAGTAATCTAGTCAGATACTGTATTATGAACTATCTTTCCATTGGACCACAGAGCAAGTTGGCAAAAAGTATGCATCTTTCAAAGTCATTTGATAGGATAAAATCCAGCTTTCAGAATATATACCCTATTCATTTATATAGCCGCCTATCTTTCAACCAACTCTGAGCAGCTACCAATCAAAAATTAAAAGACATATACAATCATTTTAAAACTATAAAACTCAGCCAATTAAAACATTAAAAGCCACAACAACCTGATGCCAATCAGTTCTAATGTGTGTCCCAACACTTGAGGGGAAAGCCAGATCTTTATATATATATGAAACCCCCATCAGAAAACTGGTTCTTCAGCTGCATCCAGATCAAGGCACCTAATAATCCATATGAATCCATCATATCAGCATATAGCTTCAGTTTGTTCAATGTTTACCCTTGTTTGTTAAAATCCATATAAAAGCCCAAAACTAGATAGCAATCTGAAAGGTTAATTCAGAAGTTATTAACCTTTCTACAAATACAAGGCTCTGTTTTCTTGGCCTTTCAGCATTTTTCTCTAAATTAATTTGTTTCCACTCCTTTAATGCTTCTTCACTGTCTTTTCTGCAATTATCTTAATTTCTGCTTTCTTTCTGTGGTGTTTTTGACTGCTTATACTAACTTGTTTTAGTTGTTTGCATGATACTTTCTCATACATTAGTTGATTTATTGTAATTTTATTATAGAAGTTGTGTTGCTTTAACTGTAAATTATGACAGCATTTTCTTTAGTATACCCAACAAAAAGATGTTTATAGGTATAAATATATATATCTTTTTATATAGAATAGATTTATTTATTGAATCAGTATAATAATATGGATTTGCAGTATTATCTTTTAACTTTGACGCATTACTAATGCATTGGTGATACTTTTGTCTTCTATAAAGTTTAGAAGAAATGGAAGATAAATATCAAAACAGGGAACCAAGGCCAGAAGACCTGCAGCTTATTGCAGAGCTGAAAGACCTGATTGCTGAGAGGGATCAGCTGATAAAGAAGCTGATTGTAAGATAATTTGGTGGCCTTTGTTTTTAGCTTGTCAGACACTAATATTTTTTTGTCAAATATTCCAAACACCTGTTATATGAGAAAGAATACAATCTAATGAAAGTGACTTTTAATTAGTTTTAATCTCAGTTATCTAAGCTGCACACACAATTCCATATCTCTTTTTGTACTCTTAAACAGTTGTTCATAATTCAGTCTTTAAAATAATTTAATTCTATATAATCTCTCTATTCTGTTTGGAATAAATGTGTACTGGAAATGTTACTTATAAAATTGTATCTTTTGTACTATAGATAAATCACAATGCTAGAGAAATTTCAAAACATTGGGGGGTGGATACTTTTTCCTTCCTGGCTGGCATCTATATAAACAATATCTATTTTAATTTAATTTCTAATAAGTATGTTCTGAATTTTGCTGATAAGAAATTTGCTAATATGAACCACTTGTGGTTCCTGTATCACAATAAGGGGAGAGCAAAAAATTTGTCTTATAGAGTCTTTGAACTCAATACAAAGCGAGAATGCTAATGCTGCTGTAGAGAAGGATTATAGGAATGTCACAAATTATTACATAAATGGAACACATGTTGCCAATTTTAGTTCAGCTTCAACAGTTTCATATTTGAAGTCAAGATTTTTTTGTGAACAAAGGTTGGTTATACTAGCTAAATAATCACAGTTGAATATATTGAAAACAACATGAACATATTCTTTTCTTTATTAGGATGACAAAAAGTTCTATCAACTGGAACTAGTCAATAGGGAGACTAACTTCAACAAAGTGTTTAATGCAAGTCCTAATGTTGGTGTTATTAATCCTCTAGTAAAGGTATGGAAAATAATTATTAACTTAAAAGTAGAAAATGTGGGTTGGTAATAATGCAAATAACAGAAATCCATTAGCAAACATCAGGCAACAACACAGATTGGGAATAGGCAAATTTTTCACAATATGGTCAATTTTTCTTCTCAGTGAAAAATCAGTGAAAGTTCCTATGTGATTTTATACAGTAGAATTGTGGCTGTTAGGGAATTTTCGGATGCGTTTAATTTAAGGTAATAGGTCTTAAACCTGATATATAAGTGTGCTTCTATAGTTTAACATAGGATATCTTTTTTTAAAAAGAGCAACATTTCCTTAAGAGTCATATTCAATCCCTGGTGACTTCCTGCCATCCTTCAGTTCTCTTAGCAGTAATACACATAGAGACTATTTCATGCTGCCATTTTTACTTCCTGACCTACAGGCTGTTGGTGAGCCATCCACGCACTAATTTATTTTGAGCTTGTTTAGCATCTGAGGCAATTCTATCATCTACCCAAGAACTGTACTTTAGAATAGTTTTATATTTTATTTCTCAGAAACAGTTTGTTCCTGACAATTTTCTCAACCTACGCTGCTCATTCTACCCATTTTTGCAATTGCACTTTGATTGCTAATATCCTCTTTCAAAATCAAATTTTGATATTTGGTTTAGCATTTACTAACACTCTAGTGAATTAGACAGGAAAACTTAGTAAAAAGTATCAGTATAAGATTGCTTCTTTTCCTTTTTCTGGAGCTTCTATTGTAACAAAGTCTCTTCCTTAAAAAGAAGAAATACTTTGTTACATAGCAGCAATTCTGGATTCAGACTGTTATCTGATTTGAAGTTATGTCTTTTAAGTCCTTTGCAGATTAGCATTCTAGTGTAGTGGAATGTATTTTCTTTAGTAAATGGTTATAAAAGAACCAAATGCTTCTCCCAGAAAAAAAAAAAGCAATGGAATCCATGTTAGTCCAAACAAAAAACTCCACAGTTAAAGAATACCATTATTGGATTGACTTGCAGTAGCAGAAACTATGGAAATTATGTGCAATATTCTGTTTTGGTACATAAAGTAAATAATATTTAATGTTAGGAAATCTGAATAATTACTGCTAAAATAATTCAAGATTTTGCTATATAGTACACTTTCTAAAAATATTTGCCTTCAATTGAAAGAATTATCATTTTTATACTTCCTAATATGATGCTGAGTTATTAATAGATCACATTGCTTCCCTTTTTGTACAGTGGTCATCTACTTTTCACTTACATGTTATAGAGGATTGCAATGATTATTATTTCCAGTTGACGTTCTCATAGCACTAGCTATAATACAGAAAGTGAACATCTCTTTAAAATTTCATACTTGATTAAGTGTATTCTGTCTTCCTGTAATGAAACTCTTTATCATTGTTACATACATGTGTTTAATTTTTATTGTGTGAGATATGAACACAACCATTTGGATTTAAAACCTGTTTATCTTTTTCTATACTCAAATATAAACTTCTTGACTTTTTAATTTTTTTATCAGTTTTGGCACTGGAAATACCTTTACATCCTCTGTGTAATTTAATTATATTCTTCAAACCATCTTTTCTAGACATTTGAACAGTTCTTTTGATTCAAAAAGAAGGAAAGCAAGCAGTTAAAACGGGTGTGTACCCAATTAAAAATAATTAAACGGGTCTGCTCTTGAATTATTGTAGAATGAGTCTATTCCAATATACATTTCAAAATGTAACAAAAAAGGAAAAATTAGTAAGTTGAGGAGTAGTTTAAGGATTGTAACATTAAAATTGGATCCTGTGTGTTTATTCAAATGTAATCTCTGCTAGGTTTAATAAGATTTGTCTTCTGTTTTATAAAGTCTGAGCAGAGAGGAAGGGTGATACAAAATGTGTTTGCAATCAGAAATGCATGGCAGACTATAGGGGAGAAAAAAAATACCCTGTCTGCGTTATCCCTTACTCAATAGTGTGTTTTTCCCCAACATCTCACTGAAAAAAATAATAGAATTCATGTTATTTTAATTTTTTTTGTGCTAAGAGAGATATATTTAAAGTAAAAAAAAACACAGGTTGATTGCAAATGATCACAAATGAATCAATATCATTTGCATTTCTACAATATTATGTAAATGAGGCAGGGTGATTGTAGAGTGAAAGCATTGGCTGGAAGCAGCCTGATAAGATATAAACGCCATCAGTCAAATCATTGCAATACGGTATTTGGTTTTGTTAGATCAGATTAATAACTTTTTTTTTCCACAATAAAATACTGTTAGTCTAGAAAAGATAACAAAGCACTGTTGCAGTGTTTCAGATCTCATTTGTGTATTAATAATTTGCTTTTAGTATGTTTTTCTCACTCTGCTTCTAACAGGAAGCTGGTTTGCTTAATTAGCTCCTGTTGCCACTGCAGTTCTGAGGGGAAAATATAATTACGAAACTCCTTTCATTGACATGGTTGGAGAATTGTACTGCTAACTAAAATAGTGTATATGTGAGGAATCTTTCAGTTAAAATTACAGGAAAGCATTGCTTTGCAAGGTGACATGGCTTTTGTGTGGAAGAAACCTAAAACTGAAAAAGTAAGAGATCTTCAGCTGAAATTGTTTAATTGGGGAAAAATTCTTCCATTTAAACTAAAACAAAATGAAGGAAATTGGACTGCATTATTACCTATCCAAAATAAGAATTCTTAGAACATTTTATAACAGAGTTTCAAAAGAGGTAATATCAGTTAGTGCCAAAAAAATTACTTAAGTTATATAAAATTCTCAGTACAAGGCTATAGAAATCAAATAAATCATATTAATAAAAGATAACACTGAATTTTTTATGATATGAAAAAACCTTGAGATTGAGCTTAATGCCAAAATCTCCACTATATTATTATAAACACTAAAAAAGAAAAAAAAACAACCCTATTAAATAGTATAGATAAGTATTTAATTTCTGACTCTCCCCGTCTTGGTTCAGCAACTGAGTTACAATATTTTTTTAATATAAACTTTACAATCCATACTGTGTTTGTAATACACTTTACTGTTGATAGTATATCTTGATAGTATATATGAAGTCATTTTGTTAAACATTCTTTGTTTAACTAACAAAATTTAGTTAAAATCTATTACGTATTTAAACAGGCCCTACTTCTTTTAAATAGAATTAAAAAGTTTTTGGCCAGAGTAATTGAGGTTGGGCCTCTTCTTTGCTTGACCCTAACTTTGATATAAACATGTCCTGGCAACTTGACAGGTGGTTAAATCAACTATATGAAACATTTATCCAAACTACCATGTTAGGGATGGTAATTGGTTTTTATTTTCCAATTAACAGGTGATGTTTGATAAGAGAGAAATTCAGTAATCCCTTTCCTTAACTTGGCCCACAGTAATTAAGGAGACCCCTATTTACAAGCCAGGCTACTATAATAAAATAGGAATTGTCAGCAGACTCAATAAATTGTCTTCTGGAATATGTTTCTGTCAACTCAGGTTTATATAGCGCTTTTATTTTACAATTTATTATATATATATTTATTCAAATTGTAATTTTAGTATGTAACTTTGGCTATTGTGTAGTTTAATTTTTTTAATTAATTAGAAGTGATAGCACTTCAGCTAAGTCATGAAGAAAATATTTAGTGCTTCCTGGGCCGCTTACAATATATTAGCCATTTATCATGGCTTGCTGCTAATTGATAAATTGGTTTTCCCATCTGTTTGATGTTCAACAATATAAAAAATGAATTAGTTGTGCCTGGTAGACCATAATAATTATGTTTTGAATTATTCGGATTCTGAATCAGTACCTTCAGCAAAATAATTAAGGAAAGATATACTTGAATGATTTTGAAAATAGAGAGATTTTTCTGTGAAAATCTGAAGGTTGTGGTATTAAAATCCTTAATCCAATCAAAAGATTTGTAATTTTTGAAGACGTATCTTATTGAATAGTTCACTTTACTGGGGCACTGTGGCTATTGGAAGCATTTTATTCAACTCTTACCTATTTTTACTCAGCTGGCAGAATATAAGAATTTGGTACCAAAATGGCAACATCTGTTATATTGTCTCCTTAGCCAAAGCCAGAAAAATAAAATAAATACAAATGGAAGTTCTTTTTTCTCTGAAAAATGAAATGTACTGGGCCAAACTTTGCTTATAATCCTAGGTATTTATTTGTCTTTTGAAACTTTGTCACTTCCTATTAAAACATTTTGAAGCAGGATTTAATTGATTTTATGGCAGTCAGGAACCACGATTATATAAGGAAATGGCTGCAAATATAATAGAAAGTAAAATCAGTTTTTCTCCTGCAATTAAAACTTTCCAATTTTTTGGTTGGGAGATTCGGAATTACAACAACACAGTGTTAGTTTTAACAGAAAAGCAGTTTCCACTGTTCTTCGGGAATTGAAGCTAAATAAGCTAAATCTACTAAAATTATTGAAAAGTCAAGCATCGTATTGCAGCAATCCCCAAACCATTAATAAAGAATAATAATTTAAAACATCTCAGTAATTTCCTGATTTGTACACTCCCTTCCCTACATGTGTTATTTTTAATGCAGCAAAAGAAGAAGAATGATAGATCAGCAAACAGGTTTGTGAGTGTCCCCAATCTAAGTGCTTTGGAATCTAGTGGAGTGGGCAATGGACATGCTAACCGCCTGGACCCTATTCCTAATTCATCCATCCACGATATTGAGTTCAACAGCAGCAGACCACTTCCACAGCCAATACCACCCAAAGAGCCCAAGATGGTTTTGAGGTGAGCAGAGCCTCACCAGTTTTTTTTTCCGTTTTTTTTTCCTAACTTGGAAAACAAAAATTGATTTCTTTTTAGTTGAACCCCCACTTGGTTTAAGAATACTGGAGTAAGGGTATTATTTTAGAATCATAATTTTTGTACTATATTTTAAACCTCTTTATAGTATCCCTTTTTATTGTAAAGCTTGTTGAAATGTGATTCCCCCAATAAGTCTTTTTCCCTTAAAATTTCAAAGTGTTATATTATTACCAATGCATTGTGTGCTTTCAGTTATTTACCTTTATGAACAATTGTCTTAAATGTTTATTTCTACCTGCCCTTCAAGAATATGTTACAATCCCCCAAATCAAAATGGTATTTTGTAACAGTGGTTCTGACAAAAAATATTTACCATATTAGATTTGTATTGATTTTCCTCACTGCAGAAAAAATATTTTTCAAAAACAAGCTTTGAGTATATGTGAATATAGTATGTGCATGTATTACATACCATTTAATGCTATGCTTCAGCATTAAATTATCAAGCTCCGCTTTGCATTACAATTGGAATATGTTTTATTATATAACTGAAATAATATTATATAATGCTTGATATTCTGGAAAATAAATATTTCTTTATTCTGATGTAGTTCTGCTTTAATGCAACTTACAAAATAGAGCTGGGGCAGAAAATAGAATAGGAAGTTTGCACTATAACAACATTTTATTTCTTAACTTGAAATAAAAATCCTTTAAAATGTAATCTTCCTTATTTTCCCTTTGCATGTAAAATGCATGTATGCTCAGACGTCATTAGCAAGCATGTGCATGAATTCATGAATTGTGATGATGGAGTTTCCTTACAAATTATTGTGTTCCCTGATTTGTCCTATAAACGGTAGGGATTATTTTAACATTCTAGCTAAAAAATTTAGTTCTACTAAAGCAATAAAGTATATGTAGTGATTATATCATACAGGTTTACTTGATAATTGTTTGTGAGTAAAAATGAGTTTGCTTTGTATTGAATCCCTTGTTCTATTATATCTGATTCCATGTGCATGCAATTTCAATAAATCACTCTGGGTGTGTAATATTTAAAGTATGTAATTGTTCAGTGCCAGACAATTCAGCATGTCTTAAAGAATATGATGCTTGCATCATATTTGACAACTAACTTGATCAGAAGAAAAGGATGCTAAAAGAGGATGCTCTTTAAAAACAAACTTTCCCTTGCTTTTTTTTTTTAACCAAAGCAACTCCAATTTTTTTTTCCAAAACACTATTTTTCTACCCTGTTGTGTGGCTTAGTGACTTGTCTATGCTGCTGATGCTCTCCAATGGAGTGGATGACCGAAGGTTGAAAATGGGGAATTAAACTACCTCACAGACTAACGTGACTTTGACATTATAAAAATTGATTCTGTGCTGTGTATTGTTTTTGTATGCTTTTTCCAGACATTTTGCACCTTGACTCTTGGTTGTGGGTTAAATCTGTCTTTTCTTTTTATGAATCTAGCCCTCCTCAGACTGAAGCTTCCTCAATGGCTTCACCAGATCCACAACGTCAGGAATGGTTTGCTCGTTACTTCACATTCTAAGAGATTATTTTGAATGGCACAGCATGGTGTGGACTGTACTGTTCATAATAGCATGACCTTAAAATAAACCCTTATGTGAAATAAGCTTCCTTGTAATATGTCAAACACTGTGAATGAGAACGTATTTGTCTCTCTGATTTGAAAATGCACTCTATTTTATGTGATACTTGTTGGAATCACTTGACATAGTTATATAAATGTGCTTAATGACACTTATTTTTATTTAAAATTGAAAAGTATTTAAACTTTGTAATTACTGCATAATAAAATTTCATAGAAGAAATGCACTCTTTCTTCCACTTTTCCTATAAATATGTATTTTCTTTAGTTTCAGGGAAGGTTTTCACATCCCATTTCTCTCAAATGCAATTAATTGCATGATTATTATATATTAAAATGTTAACAATTTAAAAATCAGGCAATGGCAAATTATGTTTAAATCCATATATTTTTAATTAACTTAAGAGAATTGACTTTAAAAATTGTGGTTTATTCTAAAAGTGGAGAAGACTGCTAAATTATAATAATATATAAAGCTATGTGGTAATAAGATTATAGTAAAAATGACAAGTATTTTAATGTTGAAATTCATCAACTTTTGTCATAAATATTTTATAAATACATGCAGAAACAATGCTCTTTAGACATTTAACATTTGGGGTTACTACATTAGGTAATGCTGTATTAATAAAGTGAAATTTATGGAAAGCTGCAATTTGAGGATATTATCCTTTGGACAAAACTCAGGCATTAATGAAAAATAGTTCTAAACAAAATAATTATGCATAATAAAGCATGCAAATCTTTCATTAGAGCTCCAGCATAAATGTTAACATTTTTCTCTTCCGTTACAAAATTAAGCCATGACCACGCAATCTTTTTCAACTGGAGAATGTGCCTGATTTCCCACTCTATTACACCTCTTATAATTGTGCAGGTTTTCTGAGAGAAAAGATGTAATATACTGGCAAATCTGGTTTTTATATATTTTGTTGATACTATTGCTGTTATTTCCAAGATTACCACAATAAAACTTAACACTGGTAATCTCAGGGAGAAACTTTTGTTTTATGAATGTACTTTTAAGATCTGATCTTTGTATGCATAAAGGGGGCGTTAGGGAGATTGTGTGGTTATTTTAAAAACAGTTTTTATTCTTAGATACAAAAATATAGCTCTTCATTATTTCTGCTAAAGCCTGACTGCATTATGCAACAGCATAATCAACCAATGGTACCACCAATAATATAATGAATTTTATATGTAGCATAAGTACAAAAATTTGTATGTTTTCATATAAAATGTCCTAATCAAACTTTTCAAATTGTATCTCCTGTAAACTCATCCTGAATGCTTCACTGGAAGCAATGTTCTAATGCTTTCCTGCTAATCTAAAACAGTATTTGGCAGATATTCTATGGTCTATGTAAAGGTATATACAGCCTTTACATTAGAAGAAAGCCATATTAAGTTAAAGTTGGATTTCTTGGCTGTTCCTTATAATAAAATATACTGGATAATTTTGCAATAATGATCCAAAATACTATTGTGTTATGTTTTTCTTCTTTAAAATTGTATCATTTGTTTATGATAGATATACAGACAGACAAGACAGATAGATATAGATAGATAGATAACCTTTATTGTCATTTTTTACTGTGGGTACAATGGCACACATTAAAAATGAAATTTAGTTGCTTGCTCTCAAAGTGTACACATACATAACACATTTAAACATACTATATACAACATATGTATAGACCTACACCCTTACATATAAGTAACATATAAATATTAATCACTGTCCATCTTGAATACATAACGGAAGGAGGAAACTTTAGAGTTCACAAGGTTGATACTGTATGGAACAAAACTGACTGAATCTGGATGTTCTGCTTCGGATACCACGAAACCTCCTCCCAGAAGGTAACAAGGAAAACAGGTCGTGAAGAAGATGTGTAGTGTCCCAGACAATCTTGCGGACCCTGCTCAAGCAACGCTTATGTGCTATGTCCTGGATGGAAGGGAGGGAACTGCCAATGATCTTTTCAGCCTCCTCACCACTCTCTGCACCGCCTTCCTGTCTGAAGCAGTGATGCTTCCAAACCAGACTATGATGCTGTATGACAGGATGCTCTCGATTGTCCCTCTGTAGAAAGTGGTAAGAACAGGGGAAGGAAGATGTGCTTTTCTCATGCGATGCAGAAAATGCAGGCGCTGCTGTGCCCGCTTCACCAGTGTCTCGCTGTTGAGCGACCAAGCCAGCCTACTTGTTAACTGCACACCCAGGAATTTGATGCTGGTAACCATCTCCACAGGTGAATCATTAATGCACAGAGGAGTGTGGCTGTGCCTGCCTTTTCTGAAATCGACAATGATCTCTGGTTTTTCCAATGTTTAAAACTAGGCTGTTTTCCTTACATCAGTGCACCAAATTCTCAACCTCCTTGCGGTAAGCACCTTCATTGTCATTGGGTGGAGGGTGCCAGAATGCTGTAGTTAACATGTTGAATTAGAATTAGGCAGTCCCAAACTGAAGTAGATCCACAACCATGGAAACTCATTTGGTGACTTTTATCTAATTGCCTTCTCTGTGCCCAACTTACATCATATGATTGTTGGGGGAAAATGGAGGAAGGATACCGTATATATCATCTTAGGTCCTGGGGATGTGGGGGTGGGATATAAGCCAAATGATAAACTTCAAAACTGCAATAGTACTTTAGTGTTCTTGTTCACAATTTTGTTTTTTACTTTTTCTAGTGAAATAATGAAATCAACCTCGTCTTCTATACTGAGAATATGGGAGAAGACATGTTCACTTGCATAATATTTTACTCTGACTCAGCAACTTACTACAGGACAGAAACTGTTTTATCACAAAACTCAAGTCATTTCCCCATACCAATTTTAAATACAGTCCTCAAATTAATAAACTAACCCTCAAAATAATATTCTCCAGTCTGTTAATGCACAGAAACTTACTTTCATATTATATATCAAAATTAAAGAGCAGCTTTGCAAAGCAAATTGCTACAAGCAAAGCTCTTCTCCACAATATATTAAACAGTCACATCCTTTGGAAAGTTTGCATAGCTACTGCAAAAGCTGTTTCCAGAATGTGAACAGACTTCTCTTAAACTGTGATAGCACCAAAGTGACTGTATATGGCTCAGGCAACAGGAGACAACCTTCAAAGCAGTTTTACATGCTTCCCCAAGGGTACAGCTGCTTTAATAACTCAAAGATGAGTGCATCACCATGCCAACACACTCTGCAAGGCACCTTTTTCAAGATTTCACAAGTCCTATTTTGTAGGATGCTGAAAGTGAACTTTAAAAAGTCCAGTCATTTCAATATGAGATGGCAAATAAATAAAAAGATGAACTAATCTCCTTGTAGTCTAGTCATTTTTTTTCAACAATTTGCTACAAAAAATAGTTTTATTAGTCTTGAATGATACAATTCTCATTAACTTATAATGTTCAATCTATACATGTAAAAGTTGTTTTGTAAATACTGTGATCTCCAATATGGCAACTTGGAATACTAGTGTTCTTGCTGTGGAACAGGTTTTATGCTATCTTTTATAGTTTTTTAAATTTTAAAAAAAAATGGGTGACATGCTGCAAAATGAAGTATTAGTCTCCAGAGCTGTTTTAATTCCTGGAAGCACCTCTGTTATTCTAGAAGTTTATAAGAGCAGCTTAATTTAATTTAATTTAATGTATTTTGAAGCCACATACAGCACCTGCAAGGCAGCATACATTATGTGGCATCAAAATGTCACTTTCTAAAACAATGCCTATATTTAAAAGCATACATATGGTTTATTATGAGAAAGAAGCATAGGTATCATTACTGTACCCTTAGCTTCATTTCTACAAATTTAAAATCTATTTTACCTGTATTTCCTTTTTACTTTGCAAACTTTTTTATACAAGGAATCCCACACTACCATAAATTGATGGGGTTTATCTGCTTCTTTTCTCGTAACTTGTCTTACCGTATTGGAGGAATGGTACTGCTGTATGATTTATTATTCAAGCACCCTACTTCATTTACAAAATTTGGCAAAGGTTGTTCTGCAATGTTCCTATTCCTATATCTTGGATCTACTCCAATGCTTCCTCTAGATATTTCTTACTGTACAATCACCCTACTTGACATTTTCCAGTGGGATCAGAAAATGTCATTTTCCATTTGTAATTGTTGGCTTTTAAATGATATACAACTGTAATGGAAAAACCTATTAGAAGTAGGGTACATCTGGAAGTTTTTATAAGAAGGGTAATTATATAGGACAACAGACCTATCTGGAAGTTTACCACTACCAGCACTACCATCATTCAATGGTACAGAAAAGATCCAAAAAGATATGCAAGGTTTTTTGTTTGTTCATGCAGTCATCCAATCCCTTCCATATGAACCTATTACTCTGACTGACTTGAAATCCTGGTTAGTGGCATGATTCCCATGAAGAAATGTTGGTTATATCCTGTAGTTAATTTTTCCATTGAACTGTCTCTTTTCAAAAATATGCAGTTTTTAAGTGTGCACAATCCAGTAATTCATTTTATAAATTAAATCAAGTAAAGTATACAGCAATGTAAAATCCGAGAGAAATTAAAAGTTCACTATTCTAACTCTAAGGCCACATGTATGTTTATTAACTGATACCAACTCAGTAGGAACCCTAAAGGCAGTTGATACAAAAAAGTAAAATGCTGGGACGTGAGGTTCATTGCTCATACTTCCAAAACAGGATTCAAGTCTTAATCTTCCAGAGGGATTCCGCTTCATATCACATTTTTTCCCCTTGTGCCTTAATCGATTTGACTCCTGACCGCAAAGCTCTCTTCACTCTATAGACTTTTGGTGTGTGTTTGTGCCGTCTCTAGACAGTGATTGCTGGCAACTGCGTGAACAAGCCCCTGCAGTTTCCTTGGCAAGATTTCAGGAGTGGTTTCCCCTTCCTGCTTTTTTCCTAGTGCTGAAAATGAGCGACTCAAGGAAAGATGAGAACTCATGGTCTCCCAGTTCCTAGCTTGCTACCTTAACCCCTACACCAAATTTTACTATACAGAAATATAGATAAGGAACAGCCGCGGGGGAAAAAAACAGCCACCATTTATTTCTGCTTTTTTCGTTTCCGGTCTGCAAGAGAAACATGCTCTGCTTCCCCCCACCCCCCGGCAAAATTCCGGTGGCTTCCCATTGCCAATCGGCGTCGATTCCCACTCTCCAACTTTAAAGTTCAATACTGCAGCCCACCTGCTCCACCTCACGCCTATTCACGGAGTAGCAGTTTATTATAACCCAGTCAAATAAGTTACTACTTGAGAACAGAGTCGTCAAGCCTGGCGCTTTTTCTTCGAAGGGCTTAATTTACTCAGCGAGGCCTGGCCACCAAACGTCGCACACCCGCACCCCTCGCGCCCAGGGTCAGCCGAGACAGATCGACGGCGCTGCAGCAGTCCAAGGAAAGTCGCCCGCCCTTTCCCCGCCTGTCATGCAGCGGCGGAGCCGGAGGAGAAGAGCCAATCTTCGCCGACCCCGCCTCCTCTCCCTCCTCCTGCCGACTGATTCCTGCAGCTCCTTTTTGCCGCCAGACCGGTGAGGTTTTTTTTTTCCCGCCAGCTCTAAGCTTCGCGATGCGGATGGTAAGTCGCGTGGCGTGAGAGGGAAGCGCCGCGCGCCGGGGAGTTCACGCTGCTCCTCTTTGCAGCGCGGCTCCGTATTTCTCCTTCGCCGCCCCGGGTTAGCGGTAGCCCACCGGCATGAAACTTGAGGGCCAGACTTCGCCTGCCTCTTAATTGAGCCGCTCCGAGCTTGCCCGCCCCTTCTTCAGCCCCGCCCTCATGACTGGTTCTCTAATGGGTTCCACAATCCAAGTCCTGGGGGGGGAGTTGGGGGGGGGGAGACGGCTTTGAGCTCAGAAGAAGGCTAGATAGGAGCGGAACGACGCCTCACTTGGGCTAATTGCAGCCTTAGCTGCAGGACGCACACAGACCTGCACCCACACAGACAGACCAAACTCCCCAACTATTGGGGAGGAGCAAAAAATCTTTGAGACATGTTGCTGCCTTATCTTTTAGAAATGTTTAGATTAAATTCTTATTTATTTAGTTGCTCCATACTTTACTGCATTCAGGACTAATCACAGATTTATTTATTTATTTATTTATTCATTCATTTATGCATTCATTCCTTTAGCTAGCCAGTTTGGTAGATCTCCTTTCCTGGTTTTTCTGGAAAATTTATTTGATTTTCTTTTATTTGATTTTAAATATATATGGAAGGATCAATACCAGGGCAGACCTTCGTCTATCTTCTCAGAGTCACAGTAAAAAAGAAGAAGGAACGGTATTCTTTGAAGAAGGGTGCTTCCAAATGAATAGCTCCTGATGGTAACCAAGAAAAGATCTTATATTTATCTTTGCTGAATTTTTCTTTTTGATAAGAGAAATAACAGAATTGGGGGAACTACGAATGAATTATTATTAATAGCTGGATCTCCTGTAAAATATTTGATTTTTAATATGCATGCATAATATAAGTAGCTGGTTTGATCGATAATTATAAAGCATTAAGATGAGTACATTTAATAAAAATAAAACAAAGTTGGTAATCCCATAATTGAAAAGGGAAACAACAGAGGTAGAGAGAAACAAAAACTGGATCTGAAATTGCAGTTAATCTAACAATCTGTTTTTCTGCCTCTGTTGGCCAGATGATTGTGGAAGGTTCGGTACAATAATTAATATGGCTCTATAGCTACTTAATGCTCACAAGAATGCTCAGGAATCCTGTCATGATGATATGATTGAAATCTCACACCAAAAGCAACATTTGGAGCTATCCTGTGTTTTCCTAATTCTTGAGGAGTAAGAGGCAATTTTTCTGATCACTATTTCACATATATTTATTTGCAAATTAGGACTGTTTCCAATTTTTTGATATTTGTTCTGTTAACAAGAAATGTTTTCTTCCTACTCTATGGAGTTACTGCTCTGCTGTACTGTGTCTTATGAAACTGTTCAATGCTTTGAAAAGAAATGTTAAAAGAGCTTTCAAAACTGAAGCTTTTCCGGACTAGATTTCTCTTATAGAATCACATTGCTTCACAGAATTTTACAGGAGATCCAGCTATTAGTAATAATTCATTCATAGTTCCCCCAATTCTGTTATTTCTCTTATCTAAAAAGAATCAGCAAGAAGGATAAACTATAAGACCTTTTATTGGCTGCCATCAGGAGCTATTCATCTGGAAGCACCCTTTTTCAAAGAGAAGAACACTGTTCTTCTGAGAAGGTAGATGAAGTTCTGCCTTGGTATTGCTCCTTCCACACACTTGTTTGAAAGTACTGATATGCCAACTGAACCCAAGATGAGTTGACTCCTCAGCTGCTATAGTATGTTTATCTTTGATTATTATTAGATTTGTACAGCTTTTCCATTTGTTAGCTATTCTGAGTCAAATTTGTGAGCCATATAAATTGATTACATGCATACATACATACATATTACCATTGAAATGTGCTGGCCAGGAGAAAATAAAAAGCTTTTAATTCAAGAAAGGAAGCAAAATAGAGAACAAGGATTCGGAGAAGAGCTAAAATGTAATTATGAAGCAAGTTAGTTTTATGCAATGTGCTAGAAATACAATTTAATTAAGTTAGTTTAATATTGTCTTGTATCTCTTCCAATTATAGGATTCATGATGGTTTTAACTACAGAGCAAATAAACCTGATTGGACAAGTATTTGAATCATATATTCTGGCTTATCACCACAATGACATCTTGCAGATTTTAAGGGGAAAAGATGATGACGCCCATTACCCAGTTATTGTTGATGCATTGACACTTTTTGAAACCAACATGGAAATTGGTGAATATTTTAATGCCTTCCCTAATGAAGTGCTTCCTATTTTTGATAATGCATTGCGTAGAGCAGCTACGACATGTCAGTCAGCTTCCCAAGCTCAGGAATTCATCACTAAACAGAATCTTCATGCCAGAATATCAGGTAAATTGTATTTCTTGTGATACATACAAATCTTGGTTAGCTTTGTAAAAAGTCTGTGTGGATTGGGTAGCAAGTGTAAGAGTTCTCTTATAACAAGATTATGCTTTTGATTAAGATAGTCTTCCTGCACCTGCCAAACTTGAACAATAACTTTCATAATTGCCAATTAGTATTGGTAGCTGAGGATAATAGGAACAATTTTAAGTAGGAAAAGACTGGCTTATAGAATTCAAATCCAGGAACACAACTACTGACCAGTTGCCCTGATCCCCTGAAAATAGGGATCTAGAGCAGACGTCCCCAACCTTTTGGGCACCAGGGACCGGTTACGTGGAGAGAGGTTATTCTGCGGACCGGAGGGGGTGTGGTTTTGTATGCTGCCTGCATCCCACGGATGGAGCTTTGCTTATTTGTGCAGCCCGGTTGTTGGCATGCCGCAGCCCGGTACCGGTCCATGGACCGGGGGCTGCGGACCCCTGATCTAGAGGCTTTTTTCCTATTCCTTCCACAAGAGGTTTGTGGTGGTTTGTGGAATTTCTATCCTGATGCACACAGACTTTGTCTTCCTTTCCTTCCATCAATGGTAATTTTCTGTGTGTGTGTGTGTGTGTAATGTATGTATGTATATGTATATTTATACACACACACACACACACCGCTACAGTACCATTGATGGCATGCTCTTTTTCCAGTTTCAGTTCAGAGATTTAATTTCCTTTCACAACAGTCAATACTTTCCTAGTCAGGCTTCATATCTCTTACAATTTGTTAAACAAATTAGGTAGGTAGGTAGATATAGATATAGATTAAAAAAAATTCACTCTGTTGATATTTTACTTCTACATCCCGAACGCTTGTTTGATGCTTTTTTGTGACAAGAAAGTCTGATAGTTCTTTGAAACATTGTATCTCTTTTGGTCTTGATTAACTTGTACTTTAAAATGGTCACATAGTTTAAGCCAGTTAATGGGGGTGTGGGAAGGCTGTTACAGGCAAAATAGTGGGGAAACAAAACTCCCTTGTTAATTTTATAAAGAGTATAATCCATTTGAATCTATAGATATATAAGGTAGCCTTTAAAAAGGAGCAGCGGTTCTGATGGAAGAATTTTTTTGTTTTAAAAAATCTGTTTTATGAAGTGATTTCAGATGAATTAACCCACTAAAAATATATATTGTGTCTATCGTTTTCCTATGATAGCAAGTTCCATTCTGATGCTGAGTCTCTAATGTTTGTTGCTGAAGTTTTGGGTAGGAAAACTACAACATTGTTAAGTGATGTTTCTGTAATTTTTGACAAATATATCCTTAAATAAGGGACACATTAAAAAATGATCAGCAAATTTCTTCAACTGCTGATTAGACATTGAGTTTACATATTTTACAAATTTGGTTTTAGCTCAGCGTGCTATGTGTAGCCAGCCTCTTTAGTTTTAAATTATTATTTAAGCCTTAGCATGCTATCCAAAAAAAAGTACTTGGTCCCCTGGTAGTATATTTGACCAACCACAATTAAATGAAATGTGTGAACCAAGAATTCATCATGCCAAGTTGCTAAATCAAAATTAAGAGTTAGTGGAAACTGCCAATAAAATAATCTCTTTTTGTTGTTTGCTTGTTGTTTCACCAGGTTTACCTGTGTGCCCAGAACTAACTAGAGAACACATCCCAAAGACTAGAGATGTAGGGCATTTCTTGTCAATCACTGGCACTGTTATTCGGACCAGCCTAGTGAAAGTCTTGGAATTTGAGCGGGATTATATGTGCAACAAATGCAAGCACATCTTTGTGGTCAAGGCTGACTTTGAACAATACTATGCTTTCTGCCGCCCATCGACCTGCCCTGGGAAAGAAGGCTGCACCTCCTCAAAGTTCACTTGTCTCTCTGGAACATCCTGTGTTCCCAGTAGATGCAAAGACTATCAAGAGATCAAGATTCAAGAGCAGGTTGTAAAAATAAAATGTTCTCACAGATTTGGTTGGCTATAGGTATCTTGAGGGATTTGCTGGGTAAATGGTTGTAGGAATGTAAGAGCCTTTTTTCGTGTCACTATTACCTTTTCCATTATGTGAAAAATGTTTCATAGGAAGTGTAGAGTCACATCCAGGGCTCTTTTTGTTCCCTTTCTGCTATATCCTTGTATCCCATAAATATACTTGGGGGGGGGGGCAAAGCTTTTAGAGCAGATTTGTGGGAGTATAGGGTGAAAGGGTTCCATTCTGGCTATTCTCTCAAGAGGCTTCTAACTGGAGTGTAAAGTGCAAGGCAATCTGCTTCTGAATCAATCATTCAATTTTTATTACACTCACAGACCAACATTGGAATCTGCTTCTGAAGAAACTTACATAAGATAGACTCTAATGGAAATATAGATCAAATGAAAGCAGATTTCTAAACAGGTGCTTGTCTGAGTACTCATAGGTTGATCAGTATTTATTTCTAGTTGACCATAGCTTCTTTACATAAATTTAGTAGTAGTCCTTGAAACTTGTAAGTATTTGCTAACCTTACAATAAAATAAATACATTTTATGTTGTCCAGGTCCAAAGGCTTTCTGTTGGAAATATTCCCCGTTCTATGATGGTGGTCCTTGAAGATGATTTAGTTGACAGTTGCAAATCTGGTGAGTTCTGTGATAGATTCTTTTGGAAAATACCTTCGTTTTAGGCATTCATACTTAAAGAAGAATTCAAATTAATATTTTAAATGAGTTCTTGTTTAATAGTAATGTATATGTCATGTTGTTTGGTTGGTGTTACAATTTTATTGATCGTACAACATGAAATGCCATTGTTTCAGTTCAACATCAAATCATATGATGATTGGCATTTAAAATTTCCAAGTCTCAAAAGACTATTCTTCAATAACAGAGGCATTGCAATATGCGCTCTTCTATGCTAACACCTTTCCATAGAATTTGGACCCATATGTTCAAAATATTGTTCTCATTTAACGGTCTTTATTTTCTATGTTTTCATATAGCTTTAAATGCCAACAAAATGTTAATTGCATGCAAATGTGTGTGTGTGTGGGGAGGTGGATTGTAGATTCTTCTGTGTGCTTACTTTCTTGTTAACATTTTCCTGCGATTAATTTTTTAAACAGTTCAATAGCCAGAGCTCTCTGGATTTACAATAAGCACACACACACCCAAATAGAGAAAATATAATTTGAGTTAAAGCATAACCAATAAAATAAAATACAAAATAAAGACATTACACAACCTAGGCAAGATGGTCATCAAACTCTAAACCTATGAATTAATAAATAAATAATTAAAATATGATTAAAAGACTGATGGTAGTATGCTAATGTGGGACCCATTGAGACTCTCTGGGAAGTGTTTCATAAACGGTGCCACCACAGAAAAGGCTGTCTGCCTTGTAAACATCTACTTCACCTCCTTTGGTGTGGAGAGACTCATTAGAAGATAGTAAGGTATGGGTAGGTATATGCAAGAAAAGACACTCCTTCAGTTTATCCAAACAGGTTTCAGAGTAACTGTTTTGTAATTTCCTCAATTCCTTTTCCATCTCCTTTTAAAGAATTTGAGTTACACTGGCCTTTTTTCTAACCCTTGTGGAAGGATTCCTGTTGTTTGGGAGAAGTAGCATTTATGGTGAGCAGCCTAGCATTTTTAGTCAAAAGGTTTTTGAATTCTTTTAGAATCCCGGGATGGACATCATCCAGAAAAATATAATCAGTTAGAATAAACAATAATGTGCTAAATTAACACAGGGCTTAGCATGACATATGAAAACTTTATATTCCCGAATGCCAATAATTATATGAGTTGATGTTTTGATTTAAGACAATGGTATTTCATGTTGTAAGATCAGTATAATTATAATACCAATGAAACAACATGACATGTACATTACAAACACTCAAGACTTCTATACTAACGTGTGCCAAATTTTTATGGCAGTTCTTGGTGTTTATTTGTTTTTGTCTCAGGTGATGACATTACAGTTTATGGAGTAGTGATGCAAAGATGGAAGCCTTTTCACCAGGATTCACGCTGTGATGTAGAAATTGTTTTGAAGGCCAATTACATTCAAGTCAACAATGAGCAAATTATGGGCATCACAATTGATGAGGACGTCCGCAAAGAATTTAAAGATTTTTGGGAAAGTCACAAGAATGACCCTTTAGCAGGTTTGCAAAAAATAAAAAAAAATGGTATCAACAGCTTGCTTTTGAAATGCACCAATTTTATCCTTTATAGTCAAATTGTATTCCCTACTCTGTAAAATCGGATGGAGAGTTTCATAGATAATAATTAAATGAGGAAAAAGGATAAAATAGTTATTTTATTTTTAACAGAAGGAATGGTGGGTAGCTAGCTTAAAGCATCGCGTCTTAAATTTTAACCATGCTATATCTGGTTGGGTTGATGTATAGACATCAAACAGCAGCCTTCTCCAATTTAGTATGCTATAGTTTCATTGAACTGCAGCTCCCTTTATTAGTCGTACTGGCCAGCAATGATGGAAATTGTAGTCTTGCAATGCCTTAGACTGGGGGAAGATGCCGTACCCTGTACTGCTGTTGTGGAATTGATATGGTAGCTTGAGCACAGATAGAATGCAAATAGGCTTGTTCATTGCTTTTTCATAGTTATGATCAAAGAAACAGAAGACAGACGCTGGCACTTGTGTATATGATCAATACATTTTTATATACTATTTCTCCCAGCCAGAATTCCATGTATCTTCCTAAGTTGCATGTAGAGCTGTTGTAGAAGTTCCAGTTCATTTCACTGGAGACACCTATTCCATTATGTGCCTTTTTACAATTAAATGAAGGAAGCTTTTGTTGATGTAAGAATTTTGCACCTGGAACAGAACTCTTAAGGACCAATAATAATCTGTGGAATCTTTCTTAGAATCTTTGATTCTACCCTTTTAGAATATCAAAGCTTTACCCAATGTCTTGTCTGCCAGATGTTTTGAATTAGTTTTTGTTCTTTTATTTATTACATTTTTATGCTGCCACCTCGCTAGGACCAAGTTCATTAGACCCAGTTAAGGTAAGATGTGATTAGGAATGATGGGAGTTGTCATTCTAAAATCTGGAAATAATGATTCAATAAATCAACGAATACATTTAACCTAAAGAAAAAAACACTTTCACCCTGTTATCTCTGTCAAATTATCCAATAAAAAGCATTGGATCTAGCAGTTTATTTTTACTATAACGGAATCAAAATGAAAATTAAGAAAACATCACAGTGATTTCTAAACCACCTATATAAAAGCTAAGGTGAATTAGGCATGGTTAGAACTTGAATGGGACATCCCAGATTACAGTATTGTCTAGATTAAGAAAAATGAAAAACTGTTGTAGAAGGAAACAGTGGCATTGTTGCCTTGAAAATTATATGGATGTTCAAAAAGTTGGCAAGTCAAAAGAGACTTTACTGAACATTTTTCAGTTTAAACCAAGGACAGCATAATAAATAGAGGCATAGGTGGGATTGTACATATGTCAGAGAAAGAGATCAAAGTATATTAATCTATTACTCTGTTCATACTTTGCAGGGAGGAATGAAATTTTAGCAAGCTTGTGTCCTCAGATTTTTGGATTATATCTTGTGAAATTGGCTGTAGCTATGGTGCTCGCAGGAGGGGTACAGAGATCAGATAGTACCGGCACCCGGGTTAGAGGTTGGTATACAATATTCTCTTCCCTCTTATTCCCACACTGTAATCGAACTCTTTTCTTCATCTCTCTACTTGTTAGACATTGACCTGAAAAATATTTTTAAATTTAGATTAGATTAGGTTTTTTTTGTGTGTACATTCTTGGAGAACTAAACAGGTTAAGGATTCTATTTCATAGTTTTTACAAAGCATACAAAGGACAACATAATGCTTACGGACAGAATCATCATTAAAAAGATGAACCATACATGTCTTTTACAATTTCTAGAACTAAAATATGCTTTATTATAAAATGAATGAATATATATATATATATATATATACACAAAATGCATGTTTCCTTCCTTTTTTGCATTTCTTATTTAATATTGCACCTTACTTTACCCAAAGCAAATTTTTACATTTGAAATTAATAGCCATAAATATCATAAAAAATTTTGTTGTTATGCTACAGTGTATGTTTAATGTGAACAATATTTTAGGCATAGTTAATGCCATAGTCTGAATTTCATTTATAATGAAATCCAAAATATCTTTAGATCTTAAAAAAAATAAAACTCCTCTTTGTGATGTCTTAGTACATAAGTTTCTCTTCTTAAATTGACAAAAGAATGATGACCTTGTGATATGCATTGCAGATATCTTTAAAAAATACAAGAGGTTAGAAAGATCGTAAACACAGAAAGTACACAACAGGGATTTGAATTTTAAATATATTATTTCCCATTTGATTGAAAACTTTTAGAGTATTTAGCTGCTAAAGAGTAAGAGTATACATTTTTATCACTAGTTTAAAGTTAATAATATAGTCAAATAATACTCAAACAGAAAATATTAATCAATTTCAATCATCTGTATTCCAAGGAACAGCCTTTTAATCTCTAACTAGAGTGTGTTTAAATTGGTTATGATAAACTTTCAGCCAGTTGTTATTTTGAGGTTGAATGCCTGAATTAATGCTTACAAGAAGGTATATTATCTGCCTCTTGATTGTGGGCATGATCTTCAAAGGGTTTTGTTTATATGCCTATGAGTCTTATGGTTACCCATTGAAATTTAAAAACTGCCTTTGAAATAATGGTATCATTTCTGTATTAGTGTAGAATACTCAGAAAGGCCTTTTGGAAATTAAGATAATCTGTTCTGTTCTAAATAAGAGTGGTTTTTGTCAACTCTTTTGTTTGTTTTTGTACCTTTCCATTTAGAAATGATTGTCAGTAAATGTTTTTGCAACATATCAAAATGATGGACAATTCTGTCATTTTTAATCACGGTTTCACGTTTACCTTTTTCCATATTACGATTAAATTAAAAATGCAGGTATTAGTGATCAGTAAGGCCATGCAGCAATCTTGAGTATGAAGGAGAAAAGGTGATTCATTTAAATAAACCTGCATGCTTTCCCTATGAATTATAGATTAGAGATGAGCTTAAATTTCTGCTTTTTATATTTCTTCAATACCATTTTCTTCTAAAATATGGTCTGTAGAAAACTTGGGCATCTTTACTCTACCTCCAGGTGAATCACATCTTTTACTGGTTGGAGACCCCGGTACTGGTAAATCTCAATTTCTGAAATATGCAGCAAAGATTACTCCACGATCTGTACTTACAGCAGGAATTGGATCTACAAGTGCAGGTAAATAATGCTGCGTGGATATCAACTTTTAGAAAAAGGGTAAGAGACAAAGCGCCCAAATTCTCCACTAATATGTAGGCTCTGCTGAAAATTGTACACAGAGACACCAGTACAGGTTTTTCTGGCAATCTGCTTGTCTCACTGTTGACAACCACAGTTGTTGTCCCTGATCACATTTCTTCCTGCGGTGGTTCATGCCCCCACTGGTGGTTCACAACTCCCCTCTTTTTTTACTATCACCCAGATGTTGTTGCTAGATCTTCAAAATCCTTGCCTAGCTTCCTCCACATTCAGCAATCCCAGATATTCCTGTGATCTAAACATGTCATCTCTTATTCCGCGGTTGGCTGCAAATGCTATGATAGAGAAAGAGGCCGGTGTTGATGGCAGGCAAAAGTGCAGCTCTAGGCAGTTTTTTCCCCATGCAGAAGAAAACTGTTCCTATTTTAGTGATTTATGTTCGGGGGGGGGGCAGATGTTAGACAAAGGATGCTCCTTGAATTATATTTGAATTGTAATGCATGGCAGATGTACCTATTCCAATAATGCATCTTCAGGTTAGCTTGTAACTGAGGAGTGAGTCTGTGCATAATCAGTACAGCACTATTTGGTAGCTCAGGAAGAGAACTTTCATTTCTAAGCAAGGGAGAGCAACCCATGAATTTTAGCCTCTTTTTTGCAGTTCCTTCAATTTTCCAGTTCAGCAACCCTGAGTTAACAATGGCACAGTTTTTCTCTGATAAATGTATTCACATGTTTTAACATATAGTATTTAAAAACCCAAAATACAAAAACCATGTGAGAAACATATCAAAGCACCATCAGGCCTCAGGAGCAGAATGCTGGTAGATATCCAAGGCCAAGTTCTGCAGAGTAAAAGAAAAAAAATTCAGGCAGCAGGAATTAGGAGACACTAGAAATGCACTGCTGCTCAGAAAGAATTAGACTACATGCTAACCTGATTTCGTTATAAATCAGAAGTTATACCTAAGAGGTGGTAGTCTTCCCAATAGATTTTATAAGCATCATTAAATGATCTGTTCCATTGTGGAAATCCTTCCATTCTCTTCCATTTGACTACGGTAGCAATATTCGGATTGGGGAAGGATAATCTGGGGATAATAGAAGTAAATGGTGGTATTTTTATTGTGAAAGTTAGTCTCACTTGGGAGTGTCTAATAGTTAACATGTGAACAGAAGAAATGCTAAGCCTATGGAGATTCTCAGTCATCTAAGTCATGATTGTCCCAAAGGTGCTCTTTCAATAACTGGACCTCAAAGCTGAAGAAGTGAAATATCTTTAAAAAACAAAGTCCAGTTGCCTCTTGAAAAAGCACCTTTGGGACAAATTCTCCATTTTCCTCTAGAGGAATGGGCATGGTCTTCATATAGTCGAACAACAAAGAATGAAGGTGAAATGAAATCCAATGCAGGAATTGTTGGCTGCCTTGCAGGCAAGGCTCTTTGTACCCAAAACGTAACCTTAAGAGAGATGGACAGATAGATCAAAAGTTAGGTATATAGTTGCTAAGGCCCACTTACGTTAAAAGTGGTTCTCCCTTGGTGCCAAAAAGTAGGGAAAGATCCTGCTACTTGAAAATGAAGGAGGCTCAGGAAGGGACAGTGTAATTTAGGATATGTTTCAAAAGAAACATTGCTAAAATTGTCTGAATCGCTAATGTGTTAGGAGTGGGTCATGCAAAATCCTAAATGTCCCCTAAAGCTCACTAGCTGACCTCTTAGTAGTTAGTTATTTGAAAGGATAAACCTATTGAAACTGAATAAACCTATGAGGCTATCCAGGAATGCAAGCTCCTAGTTCAATAAGCACCACAGATGCCTGCAGAATAATAGCATGTGCAACTGTTAGAACCGATGTTAGCCTGGACTTCATTCAGAGTTGACTATGTCAACTGACCAATTCTTGAGCTGATCACTAAATCAGTAATTCTTGACAACCAGCTCAGGAATTAATCAATTGATATATTCCTTCCCTCTTCCCAAACATATTTCTTTATATTATAGGGGATACTAACTTTTCTGATACAGATTCTACAGAAATAATATTTAGCAGCCACTAACAATGGCAATATTTGAACAATGGCCACCAGAACTGACATTAAGGGAGAGTTTCAATGGGAGTTATTTTTTAAATGGAATTATTTTATGGCAGCTTTCTATTGCCAAATTCTTAGATCAAGAACCATATTTGAGTCTTAGGAAAAATGTTCGGATATGCGTATGGATAAGAAGAAATTCATATATATATATATATATATATATACACTCAAAATTCACATTCATATCACCATTTTCAGATCTTTAAAATTCCTACTTAAATCGTTAATCTTATTTTCACATTAAAACCAAAATTCATTCTCTTCCCATCACCTGTAAAGTACTTTGCACAGCCACCTTCGTATATCAATTTTACTCTTAGTAGCTGCTCACTGAATTCTGATAGTGGCATGAGAAGTTATATGGCACTTCCTTTTTTCACATTGCTAAACTTTATAGTAGAGTGAGCTGCATGGAAAATCATGAGATGTATGGCAGACCCAATGATACATACTGAATCCTGAGCTTCAGATACAGCAATTCATATCAAATTAAAGATAGTCATTTTGGATCTTAACTTTCCTTTGGCCTTGTCACCTCTGAGAGTATTCATCTAGAAAACTTATAACATGCATTGCAACCTTTTTTCTGAATATTAGATAACAATAAAAAGCTAAAAAGGACAGAAAGTGAGCCCCAGAGATCTGGCCATCTCCATACTCCTGTCAGTCCATATACACAGTCAGACATGCACAATATTTGGTATGCCCCATATTGCTAACCACTAATCTCAACCAACCAATGTAATAATATATCTATATATACACACAAATATACTTACTCATAGATATGAATGGCATCATCTGAGTCACACCGATTTATGTTCACACCTTTGCTCTTTGCAAGCCCTACATTCTATCAACTATATGTACATCTTTCATCCAAGAGCCAACAACAAAGCTGCCTTGACATTTGGAGTCATAATCAATTTATAGTGCACTACATTTAGCTGCCCTGAATGAGAGAAGAGGCCAATAGTTACAGCGCCCTTGTGGATAATTGTACTATACTTACAAAGATTTGGGGCTTGTGTTTCTTAAACCATAAATCCCTATAACAGTATTTGCCACCTTATTAGGGAAAAAGTCTGGAGTACTATGGCTAACTAAAGAAATTAAAATCCTCCATTTCTGGTTTGAGGTAATATACAATTCCAGTAGCAGCTGTGCCATTTCCAACATTGCTTGGGAGCGTAAAGCTTGTCAGACTTTGAAGTTTTACTACACATTACACATTCTTTTCTTTCGCCTGCATTGACAAGTGTGCAATGGCTTCTGCCCAGACAAGACCCCTTTGGCAGCCTGCTTATAACACTGTTGTCACTGATAAGCGTGATATTAGGTTACATTAGACTGGTCTTGTATGAATCTTAAAAGTTTTAAAGTCAACATCTGTAAACTTTACAAGTAGCTGCCACTCAAAAGCTTCTAAAGCATAAAAAAGATCATTTCATTCAAGCTAAGCTTATATAGACTTCGCTAAAGCCCATCTATAATTTACAACTAAAAACATGTAAATGTCTGTCATCCCTGCCTACCTCCCCGTTTGCCTATCTTTATACATATGGGTAATAAGCTTTAACACTAGATTAAATGAAATCTCGGAGTTACTTAAAAATAGTTTTATTTATACATCCACTCAAATACTTTTCCTTATAAACTTTCTACAGGGTGTGTGTTCTTTAAACAATTTTCACATTTGTTTAATATGTAATTCCAAAAAAAGGTTTCCGTGATGGTTGTGTTCTGTGTACTGTGTGTGTTTAGAGCTCAACATATAACATAGCGCAGAAGGTCACATGCAGTCCATATGAGATTCCAACATGACATTTAGAGAGTTTTCAGATGTTGGCCACCCTTTTGAGGCAGAAGGCAGGGCATCTGTAGAAAGGAGTGATTGGAGGTTTGGATTACTGCTCTCAGCATCTGTCAGTTTTTCAGTGTTGTCCTCCCAATTAATATGGAATCTTGTGACTCTGGGATTAGATGCCAAAATATTCCTCTGGAGCTAGAAAACAGAGAGATGAATGTTTTATAAGATTTAGATTCATAAGAAAAGACTTACTTTCATATTGGATGATGAGCACAATATAAACCGGGAAAGGAAAGGTCAAGAAGTTGAGAAAAATAATACAGCTGTTGAAACGTCAAAAAGGAGACGATTCAAAACTGGCTTATTTCTCTCCATTGTGCTCTTGGATGCAAATGTGGGTAGCAGAGAAACAACTTCCTTTTTTGCTCTGAAGACAATGCTAACTCCCTCTTTGTGCCCCTTATATTTTCACTGAAGGTTAAATTTCTGGTTCAGATCTATATACTATAAACAGGTCAACATTTTTTTCACAGTAGGAATTCATGTTCCCTATATAAGTTCAATGAATGATGAAAGAACTTTATAATGGAACTTGAAGTAAATTACAATTGGTAGTTAAGTAAGGATGTCACATAATCATTTGCGGGACCTCTTGCAAGCTTCCCCATTAACACTTTGTAGGAAGCTGGCAAAGAAGGTCACTAATGGCGATCACGAGACTTTGGAATCGTTGCAATGACCGGACTGGTCTTAAGTACCACTTGTTCAGTGCTACTGTAAGTTCAAGCAGTTGCTGAACTAGTAGTCACTAAGTGAGGATCACTTATAGATATTACATTGTGTAATACCAAATAGTACATCCAATACACTCTTCCTTTCAACAAAGAAGGTAACAAACAGATTTGGGATATTTTTGTTCTGAAAAGTAAATACTAAATTTACAACAAAGTCTAGGTAAAAGACTTCGTGAACAAAGAACAAAAAAATCCCCCCCCAAAATGAAGACCCTTTAAGCCTATCCAGAAATCATATGGCCAGGCTTAAAACCTGCTCCATTATCTTGCTTTCTGCTATAAAGTATTAATAAGCAGCATCTGTCACTAAAGATATATTTATAAAGGAACATACGCATATATACATGCATTCCTAGACTAACTCAAGAGTTAATTTATGTTCAAGGGCTTGATGTCTAACTTTAACCATCATAACTTTGAGACATTGTTAAACTTATTAAAGTCATTAAGTTGAGAGCTACCTATACACTAAAGATGAAGTAATGATATTTCTCTGAGCAGCATATGCTCAAGTTTGGAAGTTGTGAATTGGGACCAGAATTAAGATTCTAAATCCATTTGCCACAAATCCACCCTTGTTGGTTTACACTACAAGTGCACAAAGCAAAAAAAAAAAAAAAAAAGCTTTCTTCTGCACACAGAATAAATACAGTGGGCCACATAGGTCTGCTTGCAGGAAACCCCAAGGTTGATTTAGGTTTCCCCTAAAACAAATCTGGAAGAGTTTTAAAGAGCAGGTAAGACAAGGCTGGTGCCCCTTGTTCCTCTCTCTTCATCTCCTAGCTGTGCAGCAGCTTTGTTCTCTTTATGTTCTTTCGATTGTTTTGCACCAATGACCTTTCCCTCTGGTGTGCGCTTGTACACTAAACCAGCAAGGATGGATTTGTGGCTAATGAATTTAGAATCTTAATTTCAGTCCCTACCAGCACACAAGGGCCTCACCCACCTTTGACAGCTGTACACCACCAGCCTGCCTTTTCCCTGCTAGCTCGGGGACCATGCGCAGAGTGCTGATACTGCCTGATGCTCACTGAATGATGAATTCAGCTTACAGAATGCTCAGTGCCTAGAACAGTTTGTAAGTCTCTAGTTTGGAGGAACACTTTCTCAAGTAGTTCTTTTCTTTTTGTCACAATATAATGTGAGGGACTTAGGGCAAATTTTGGGGGAGGGGCTATCCTCTACCAACATTCCCTCAGCCCATCCTAGAGGAAGGAATAACCCCGGAGGTACAAAATTCAGAGCCCATCCTAGAGGAATAACCCCGGAGGTACAAAATTTAGCATTATCACTAATAGATAACGAAAAACTGCTTAATTTTACCTATTAACTGTTGCTTATTTTTAAGCAACGTGACTAACAAATTCTACTTTAGTGTAGTTTAAAAAATGGATTTGGATGGATTTACACAGTATATTATATCCTACCTTAGAAAAGTCTGGCTTTACTGGAGGGTTTTCTCTCAATTCTGTTTCAGTATATTCATTGTTTACATAATACCCAACTCTGATAAATTCTTGACCTCTGTAAGTGCAAGTAATTAAGACAACTGTTACACCTACAGCATCTGCATCAGGAATAAGTCCTGGATTAGGAGCATCTGCCTATAGTAAAAAATAAAAGGAAACAGGATTAATTATCAAGTTACATAATTTAGATTTCAAACACTATCATTATTTCATTTCCTGGGGTCTGATGATATTCGGTTAATTTTTAAAAGACTTAAGTGTATTACTAGCCTTCTTTTACCTTGGAAATTTTTTAATACCATCACCAAGTAAGCAGACTTATATGTCAACAACCAGACCATTTAATTAAGAAGTTATCTACCTTAATCCCTTATCTCAAAAGGCAACTTCTATAAACTAGACTGACTCCAACTAAATTTCATATCTCTGTGTATTGGGGGGGGGGGTTATTATATATATACTGTATAAATAATTGTAGAAAATCTAGGCAGCCCCAATTCATTTGAGATCCACTGATAACTTGGCTACTTTTGCAACTATCTCTTGTCCTGCGTCTCATGTTCAATAAATGAAGTGGCTCATTTAGGGTCAGAGCAAGGTAAAGCAAGTGGGAGGCTTAGTTTTGCCCACCCTAGTTGTAAAACATTTTTTTTTTAAGGGAGTAACCAATTTTGGGAGATTTACCATTCTCCCACCTCTGGAGATCAGACAAAAGGGTTATCTTAACAGAAATATTTAACAGAATAAGAGTTGGAAAGGGACTTGAAGGCCTTCTAGTCCAACCCCCTACTCAAGCAGGAAATCCTATATCATTTCAGACAAATGGTTGTCAGATTTCTTCTTAAAAACCTCCAGTGATGAAAAACCCAACTTCTGAGGACAAGTCATTCCACTGATTTAATTGTTCTAAGTGTCAGAAAATTTCTCCTTAGTTCTAGGTTGATTCTCTCAATTAATTTCCATCCACTGCTTCTTGTCTTCAAATACTTTCCTCTAGGTTTGAACCGTAATTGAGAATGTTACTTCAAGTAATTGATATTATTAAGCCTCAGTACAGGTTAGGCCACTGCATCCAAATATAAGGTTTGAATTTGTTCTTTAAGTGTGATTTATGAAAACATCCATTCTACTCCACTTATGGACTCTTCCGTTCCTTAGCAATTATTTTTGCTCTGGATCACTTATTGTTCATGTGAAGAAGAAAGTGGTTATGTCCAACATAGGAACATACATGATTTAAATTAGACATCAGGTAAAGATGATTATCTAGCCTTGGCTTAAACTCTTAAGTTTGGAAACTGCTTTAAATAAATGACAACTCCGAATTTCAGTTACATTTAACCAATGTCATGAAAAAATTATTATTATACTTTTATCCTGATATACGTGTTAACTCAGTGAAATTAAGTAATTATTCCTGCCTCCTATTTACCTCCAAACAATTTAGAGGACCAACTATTGTGCAGTATTTAACAACTGGCTTACCTGAAATACAAACATGTGTCTTCCTGCAGGAACGGGGCCTACTAAAACTGAATCTAAAACTTGATCGTATTCCTCACTTTCTGCTGAGCCCACATAAATGATTTTCCATTCCAAATCTACATTAGAGAAAAAGACTTTTAAATAAAACATTCAAAATTTCGGTTTTATTAAAAAAAAAAACCTCGCCCCCAAACAGTAACAAAACCCCTTCCAAACTGCCATCTCTTTGAACTCTTAAACTTGAAAACAAAAATAAGAAACCGTAATCTAACTTAGCTTCAATCAAATCAAGCCCCGAACAACTAAATGCTGAAGTCAGTGGCACTTACTGAAAATAGTTGGATGGGGTGGCTAATTGAAGTTTCATTTTCAATTTCAAATTACAGCACCCTTCTCCAACGCCCTCTGCCCACTGGGAATGGGAGAAGACAACGGGCTCTTTGCCCACCTATTAAGTCCCAGTTGAGTTGACAGGGCGCTCGGTGATTTCGTTTCGCTCAATAGGGGAGCGAAAACGGGAATTGCTCGCTACTCCCGACCTGCAAGGTCCGATAACCAAGCGCTCGTCCAAAAGAGACGCGTACGAGGAGTTACGGAAGCAAAGTAGCGCCACGGTTACTTCTCCAAGTACTTGCACGCTTTGCAATTGCGAGTCCCTCGAGAAAAGCAAGCCGTGCTCCAGGCTGCTAAGGGGCATCCAAGCCCAGCTAAAGCTAGGCCACTGCTGGCAGAGCCGTGCCCTGCCTTGCCCCTTCCCGGCTCGGCGTCCAGCTCCGAGCATGCGAGCGGGGCTCCCTTAAGCCCTCCTCTCGCGTATGCGCCCGACGAGCTGCTCACCACGACGGCGGCAACATGGCTGCTCCCAGCGCCCGAGCAACTTCCCAGCAACTTGAGGCTTCCCCTTCTCGCGGGCGCTCGCGCCTCGCCCCAAGCCGCGCGGCGGGGGAAGCCCAGCGCTGCCGGCTCGCCTCCTCCAGGCAGCCCGCCCGCCCGGCGAAGCCCTGGCAGAGGGAGACGCTCCCGCCGCCGAGGCCTTTGCAAAGTTTAAGCCTGGAAGCCCAAAGAGGCTGGCGGCGGCCGGGGAGAAGGCGAAGAAGGCTCCGCGGGACTCACCTTCGGAGAGGTCCTCTATGCACTCGAAGGTGATTTCGAACTGGAAGGGGTTGTAGAAAGGCGAGGGGTTATCCAGCACCACGACGTTGTTCACCTGAACCTTTGCCATATTGGGCGGGCTGGCGGATGGGGGGAGCGGGCGGGGAGAGGACCCGCAAACAATAGTCGGAGCGTGTTCCTGCCGCCCGAGAAAGTCCAGGGGGCTCGCCTTGCGCGGAAGACAGACGCCGGCCAGGGATGGAGAGGCGAGTTAGGAAACTTCGCTGCCGGCCCTGCCTTCTGCTTCTGGCGCCTTTGGCGGAGGCATCGGCCGGGCGCGCCTTGTATCCTTGCACCCCGAGAGCGCTCCACACTGTTTGCAGCTTTTGCTACTCCACGAAACTACAGCCCATTCTCCTCGGTTAACTGGCAGCGCGGGCCCGGATTGGCTACGGGCGGAGCCGTGACCCTCCTCCCGCTGCCGAGGTTTCCCTGAGAGCAAGAAGGGCTCCGTGGCTGGAGCGGAGTGCCGGAGCTTCGCTGGCGCTCCACCTGCCGGGCTCGGCGCCGGCTTTCGCGGCGGAAGCGCCCGCGGGACTTCGCTTGGAGGAAAGGGGCGTGCGCTTGGCCCGGCCGGGATGCCTGCCGCCTCAGACCAGAACTCTTCCCTCCTTTTCCCCCTTTCGGGGGTTTTATTTTGCGTAAAAAGTTACCCGCTTTTGATTGAAAGACTTGGTTGATAGTAAAGCAGCTTTTTCCATCCTAGTGCAGGGGACGTAATGGCGTTGGATTGCAATAAAAAGAATATATACATACACATATGTATGCTGAGTGATGTTGCCTAGTGGCTTATTCACATTAGCAACTAGGCGGCGTTCGTTAGCTTAAGCCAGTATCAGCTGAGGAATTCTGGGAGTTGAAGTCCACGTGTTTTAAAGTTGCTAAATTGGAGAAACACTGGCTTAAACCCAAACCTCTGGCCTTCGTTCAAGAAGCTTTTTCATTTTTTTGCTTAACGATTAAGAGTGTGGTGGGAACGCTTGTGGAGGGTGGCTATTTCTTAGGGCATTCTGATCACAGACCCCCGAAGGTAGGGCAAATGATCGCAAGTGTGTGAGGATAGGCAAATTCTGCAAGTGTGCACTTACATCAGAAGTCAGGATGCAAATACAGTGTGTAATGTCATTTGCATGATGTTGTATATGCATCCTGTTTTGGCCTAGTTATGTGCTATAGATGCCAGTGATTCTAATAAACTTTGGGAAAACCAATGAAGTACCCAGCCAGCTGTCAACACTGCTAAGGTTGGATGTTCTTGCTTTGAATAACATATGGAGATGCAGCCATTTTCCTTCTTATGTTTTACTCTTAGAATTAAGAGTTAGAATTAGATGATATTGGGGGGGGGGGAGGAATGTGCATGGGAGTTTAGTTAGACATAACAATATGTAACTAGGGTGAGAACCAAGGTTTTTTGAAATAAGAGATGATAAGAAATGGTGGGTTGAAGAACTGGAGGGAAAGCCAGCATTTCAAACTAATTGGAGAATGTGATTTATGACTGTTAATTAGAGGAGGGAATTGTGCTTTGATACAGGGGAGGGGAATTCAGATTTTGGCTTTGCCTATGTACGTGCCGAAGCTATGCTACTCGAATAAAGATTCTTTAAGGTAAACAATGCCTCGAAGTTCTTTGAAGAGTTTCATCTGTTGGAACCATGACACCAGCATGTTGTCCTTTCTTATTGGGATTGTCAGTTGCCAATGGAGAGAATATTCAATACATATTCTATCCTGTCTTATGCTATATCTATGGGATACAGTGTTGGCAATGTGTGGGTGACCCTGGGCTCCATTTCCTTTTCTCACCAGCTACTAGACAGGGAATCAAAGTTCTGAAAGCTGTGCTTTTTTTTTTATCCGCTGCTAGATCTGCCCACTGATTGTTCATGGGCAGGTCTAGCAGTGGATAAAAAACAGCACACTGAAATTTAGGCAAGATGTAATTGGAAACATGTTTGGGATTAGATTTCAGCCTCTCTTAGGTGCATTGCATTTTTTTAAGGCTTGAGTTTAATACTGCTTCTGGATCAATGGACCTCCGTGTATGAGACATAACCAAGAAACTCTAGACGAGGTCAAATCACCAGGACCAGATGGATTACACCCCAAGGTTCTGAAGGAACTGGCAGATGTGATCTCAGAACCACTGAACTGGCTGTCAAATTCTAGAAGATGAAGTCTGCAGATTTGGAAGAATGCTGAAGTGGGGAAATAGTACTGCTTCAATACAGCATTGGAGATATAATATACCACTGAATGTCTATGGAGATTCTCAATCATCCAGGTCATAGTTGTCCCAAAGATGCTTTTTCATGAGGCAACTAGACTTTCTTGTTTTTCTTTGAAGATGTTTCGCTTCTCATCCAAGAAGCTTGGATGAGAAGCGAAACGTCTTCAAAGAAAAACAAGAAAATCCAGTTGCCTCATGAAAAAGCATCTTTGGGACAATTTTACTACTGCAACCAAACAAATGCAACAACACTAAAACTGTACTTTTAAATCAGCAGATTGAAAAACTAATTGCCAGAGGAGTGTGAATATGAAAATATTTTTTCTGTTCTAGTTAAAATCAAATGTTAATCCCCTTTAAGAAATGAAAGAGTCTTATTTTTCATCGATGAACTATCAATGTGGTGATAGTTTGCATGAGATGAACTATCAATGATATATTAAAAAAGGAGTAGGACCGTCTAATACCCAGTAGAGTGGCTTCATGTTTCAAATGGTAAATGTACAAAATAAATATTGTAATTTTGCTTTAATTTGTCTCTTGTGTATATTTCAAGCAAATTCCCTATATTTTTAAAGAATGCATATCTGGTTAGCTTTATTATAGTCTCATTAGTTGTTATCTGCTTTAAAATGCAGGATTTTCATGAGGACCAGCGAGAAAATTCCTTGGTTAACAATGTAGATGTCAACAATATCAAATTTCTGTTCACCTAGAACAGGGGTAGGCAACCTCGGCTCTTTTATGACTCATGGACTTCAACTCCCAGAATTCCCGAGTCAGCATAGGCTCGGGAATTCTGGGAGTTGAAGTCCATGAGTCATAAAAGAGCCGAGGTTGCCTACCCCTGACCTAGAATTACCGTATTTCCCCCAAAATAAGACCCGGTCATTTTGTGTTGTTTTTTTTGCACCAAAAGATGCATTAGGGCTTATTTTGGGGGAAACACGGTGTCAGGGTGATCACCCGAATGCAGCCGAGAGACGGTGGGACGGAGTGGGCGGTGCATCGGGATCGCTTGCCTCCCCCCCCATGCCTCTGCCTGCTGCCGGTGCTGCTGCGCGAGGCTCCCACAAGCCAGACAGCCGCACAGCGCGTCTGGATCTCCTGCCTCCCTCTGCCTCTGCACTTGGACTTACGTGGGCTGCGGCTGCTGCCAGACACCGTTGTCCCCCGAACGCTCACCACCTCCTGTGCTGGCCACATCCGCCCCCAGGCTTATTTTTTGAATACGACTTATATTAGGAGCACGCTAAAAAATCAGGCTAGGGCTTATTTTCTGGGTGGGTCTTATTTTGGGGAAAACATGGTAGTAAAGCTTTTATGTTCATATGGTTTAAGCATGGGCTTTGGAAAGTCACACTGAGATGATCCTCAGAGCAAGAATACTCTGCTTTCATGTGCATTTTTAAAACAGCTGCTTGTACTACTATCAAGCTTTTACAGGCAAGATTTTGTTCTCAAGGTTTGACTGTGACTGCTGTGAAAGACTCTGGAGAATGGAATTTGGAGGCCGGCGCACTGGTCCTGGCCGATGGAGGCCTCTGCTGCATAGATGAATTTAGCAGCATCAAGGAACATGACAGAACAAGCATCCACGAGGCCATGGAGCAGCAAACCATCAGTGTTGCCAAGGCTGGGTAAGTATGTTTAAAATGTTAAGATTGCTGCTGTACTTTTTTAATGGATCCTTGTGCTAATGTTGTAGGATTGCCTATGTGATGAAGTGGTTTGAGAGTACAAATTAAGCCTGAAAGATCCAGACTCCACTCCCCATTTAATTATGAAGCTTTCCATCTCACCAGCCTCACAGAGGATAAAATAGAGACAGGGCGGAAGAAGAAACATGTCTTGGAGGAATGGTGGACTATAGATGTAGTGAAACATATTTCAATATGCAATTTTATTACTGAGATCAGAGACAACACAATAGAACTTCAATTTAAAAAACAGTGCGCTCTATAGGGTGTTATAAATCACGACCCATATAGATGGGTTGTATAGGTTGTTATCGATTGCTGCAACCCAGCCCATTCAACAATAACACAGAGATTACAGTGGGCACTCTGCAGCGCCAAAGCTCTTTCACAGCCCCTGATATTTTGAGTGTATTACTGCATTTTAACATCCTTCCAACATTTTTCAAAATTACCAGGTGAAGAAGCAGCAGGTTTTGATTAGCTATTTATTAGCTCTCATTTTTTCCCCATCTCCTGTTTGAGATATCACAATGAATTGTTAAAATTTGCAGCAAAGCTTTCTGGATGTGTATAAAAGCTGGATGCATGAGAAAATAATGTACTTTGGTTTTATGTTTACATCACCCTTGTACTAATGTAAGTCTGATCATAAACACGGTCTTGAAATAACCATTACTGCATACTATTTTCAGTAAAAGTGGAAATCCATTTTTAGTCAGGAGCGCAATGAAACTTGTTTGGTGCTGCTGATGGAATTTTAGAACCTTTTTCCATTCCAAGTATGTGTTCTGGAGTTCCAAATTTTCCCTTCCATATTTAGCAATCCTTATGGCATTATGCAAAGGGGTCAAATCTCATTTCCTTTTTGAATCTCTGTTGATACTGGCTTCAAGTCAAAATGCTTTTCCCATGTTGCGCACTGTTACAAATATGAAAGCTAAGATGATTGGTGCTGTATTTGTTCCCATTCAATATGTGAGGTAAGCTCTGAGATGGCACCAACTAGAAATAGATCAAACCTAAGTCAGATTTAGAACAGCTGCCTGGCTGCCTGCAACGAGGGTTATGCTATGACTACTAGGAGAAAAATATCCTTCTGGTTCTTTGAAAACAGATCTGGGGTCAAGGTCAAACAAATTAAGGAAGGGCAAAAATCGTACTGTATTCAAGAGCTGTCATAGAAACTTACTACAAGTCGGACTGTTTGTATGTTGATTCTTTGAGAATGTGCATAATTATTTAAGAGGTATATGTATTTACAGTGCATCAAAAAAGCATACAGTAGCTATATGTATAAGTGGCATATATCAGAGTGGAAATGAAAGTTTGGATGTGAGTCATAGGTTTTCAAGGATTAGTATAATCTGGTTCTGATTAAACAAAGAGGGCCTCCTGGGGAAGTCTATCAGAGAATATCTGTGTAGATTGAAGCAAAGCAAGGGAAGAATTCAATTAATTGTTATTGGGACCTGGCAAAATTTCGAGTTTTCAAATTCAGTATTAGTTTTGCAGATAGTTCATTCTTCTTCTCGCTGTATTAATTAGATCAGAAAGCGTTTGAAACCTGACACTATTTTGAAATATACAGTGTTGTTGCTTCTAGTCAAAATAGGACTGTTGTCATCCATCACCTATATGTTTGACTTGCCATACCCACGTAGATTGTACTTTGTTATAATCCATAAGCTTTTTCCAGTGACTTGTACTATCATCTGAACTCTTCAGCTCACATGAAATAAATGGAAAGCTTTGGGATCCCATAATGAAAATTTAGAATGAAAGATGTTCTACTAGTAACTTTTAAAAATCATTTCTAAAAGAGTTCAGTTCTATTTAATACTTAATGCCACCCTCTTTTTCCTTCAGCTTAGTGTGCAAACTGAATACAAGGACCACAATTTTGGCAGCAACCAATCCAAAGGGCCAATATGACATTAATGAATCCATCTCTGTCAACATAGCCCTTGGAAGCCCTCTTCTTAGCAGGTTTGATCTTGTCTTGGTATTGTTGGATACAAAAAATGAAGAATGGGATCATATAATTTCATCCTTCATACTGGAAAATAAAGGTAACCTTTTTATATTCCTTTTTATGGAGTTATGTGAATCGGTTTGTCACTGATCATAATAAAGTTTTATACACACTAAAGGATTCCCCTGCCTTGTGTGAATTCACATTATGTAAAGTCACTATTGTGAATTTCTCTAAAAGTTAATGTTATGCAAAAAGAAAAAAGAAATCAATGTTATGTTATTTGTGCCAACAACATCTGGAAATATGCAAGACTTCTTCCCACTAAAATTGTTTAAATATTTTCCTACCAAAACCTCTTTCTACTTCACTCACACATTTACTATCTTGTTGTGCAGTTGTTCTAGTTGTGCATCCTGGTTTCCACTTATTATAATAATAATAATAATAATAATAATAATAATAATAATAATAATAATAATAATAATAATAATAATAATAATAATAATAATAATAATAATAATAATAATAATAAAGTTGGAAGGTCATCGAGTCCAACCCCCTGCTCAGGCAGGAAACCCTATACCATTTCAGACAAATGGCTGTCCAGTCTCTTCTTAAAAACTTCCAGTGTTGGAGCATTCACCGCTTCTGGAGGCAGGTTGTTCCACTGGTTAATTGTTCTAACTGTCAGGAAGTTTCTCCTCAGTTCCAGGTTGCTTCTTTCCTTGACTAGTTTCCATCCATTACTTCTTGTCCTGCCCTCAGGCGCCTTGGAGAATAGCTTGACTCCCTCTTCTTTGTGGCAACCCCTGAGATATTGGAATACTGCTATCATGTCACCCCTAGTCCTTCTTTTCATTAACTAGACATACCCAATTCCAGCAAACGTTCCTGATATGCTTTAGCCTCCAGTCCCCTAATCATCTTTGTTGCCCTTCTCTGCACTCTTTCTAGAGTCTCAACATCTTTTTTACATCGTGGTGACCAAAACTGGATGCAGTATTCCAAGTGTGGCCTTACCAAGGCATTGTAAAGTGGTATTAATACTTCACGTGATCTTGATTCTATCCCTCTGTTAATGCAGCCCAGCACTGTGTTGGCTTTTTTGGCAGCTGCAGCACACTGTTGGCTCATATTTAAGTGATTGTCCACTAGGACTCCGAGATCCCTCTCACAGTTACTACTATTGAGCAAGGTACCCCCTATACTATACCTGTACATTTGGTTTTTCTTGCCTAAATGTAGAACCTTACTTTTTTCACCACTTATTTTCTTATCGGTAATGTATTATTACTCAGTGCTCAAAATGGCTTATCAATATTTTGCCCAATTCCCTTACACAAAATGAAAAGAAGGACTTCTCCAACATTAAACCTTGGACTTATTGTTTACACCAAGCTGATGAAGGATCATCAGTTATAGGTCAAGCTTTTAATCAGAATGATGCTACTGTGTGCAACAGAGCAAAGAATGCTAATAAATTTTTTCCTTTTCTGTTTGATAATATTATACTGTAAGGTATTTTCCATAAACTAGTGTTCTCTATATGTTTTATATATATTTAGTTGTTTAGTATTTAGTGTTTAGTATTTTTAAATGTTTTCCCTCCTTTTTTTATTCTGTTTGGGGGATTGTAGGAAAAAAATAGTTTTTACTATTTCATTATTTCTTTCACCATTTTAGTTTTGTATTGTCACTTTCTCTTTATTTTTTTGCATTCTTCTATAAAATATAATGAAATACAGTAGATAATAATAAATAGCAACAACGGCGCTATTGGAATATCTGGAAAAAATACCATTTGCCTGCAAACAAGAACTGGTAGGACCACAAAGTAGACAAGTAATAGGAAATAAAGAAACTAAAATACTCTGGGACTTTAGAATTCAAACAGACAAGTATCTGCCATACTCCATACTTAAGTATTGTTGATAAGAAAGACAAAAAGGTTTGGATGGTGGACTTGCTCACCTGGAGACAACAGAACAGAAGAGAAAGAACTGTAAAAAAAAAAAACCCACAAAATACAAAGACTTGCAAATTGAAGAAAGGCTGTGGAAAAGAAAGCAAAGATAGTACTAATCGTAATAGGCTCCTTGGGTGCAATCCCAAAACATCTGGAGCACCACTACAACACCATTAGCATTAACAAAAATCACCATCAGTCAATTGTAAAAGACAGTTTTACTTGGAACTGCTTTACATCCCGTGATAATATCTTTAATAGTATTATATAACATCTGCCTATCCTATGTCCTTGGGAAAGACTCAATAAGGGGATACAAATGCCAAATCCAGTCTAAATATCTGGCTGATTGTGTGATCAATTATACTACAAATAACATGGGACCATTGCAAAATGGATTACAATAGCCAAGATGACTTGTTGTGCCAAGTAATACTTTTTTTTTTTCAAATTTTCAAATAATAAGGGTTTGACACTGTGGTATGTGGATCCAGCATTGTCATTCGTAAGCTACCTATTGGACATAGTGATAGGTATGAACCCAACCAATGTGGCTCATACATTGAACCACAAGTAAGCAAAGGCGTAGGAAAGGGTCACAGTTCAGCCAGTGAGATAAACTTAACCACCCAAGCAGATTACATTGAAGAAAGAAATTCAAGTTTATGAAATGTGATTACTGAATGCTGCTTAGGTTTTGGATTCCTCAGAAAACCACTTCTGTGAGACTTAGCCTAGAAAAAAAAATTCAACGCTATCATGCATATAGTATTGTTGTTGTTGCTTTATTATTTAATTCTTTTTTCAGGCTGCCCAAGCACATCTGAAAAGCTCTGGTCTATGGAAAAAATGAAAACTTACTTCTGCCTTATCAAGCATCTCCAGCCGATACTGACTGATGAAAGCCACCTGATCCTTGTCCGCTACTATCAGATGCAGCGGCAGAGCGACTGCCGGAACGCAGCCCGAACCACGATCCGCTTATTAGAGAGCTTGATTCGGCTCGCTGAAGGTGAGACCTCTTTCTTCCCCATTTGCTTTTTCAATAGCTGCATCCCGTAGAATTGATTAATAAATAAACACATTAAAAAAAATGCTGCAGTCAATATTTTACCCAGTTTGGTAGATTTGACTTCTAAAGTCAAATGCTATTGTCTACCTCCTGAGGCCACCGAAATAGCTATCTTTGTTTTGGCACTATGTTTCATGGGCCAAGATGTCAAAAGATTCTTGCCCTGTATAAATTGCTTATAAATGTAAAGCTTCTTTATGCATGCATAATACGATCCAGGCAGAATTCTCCAGCTTACTCGTTTATGAGCTAAAAGACAGAATATGGAGATAGTATGCTTTGTGCTTTGTTTATCATGCTCTGTACTTTGTTTATCACAGAAGCAGACTATCAGTAGCTGTGTATGTGTGTGTAACGTATTTTATTAAAAGAAGGTTTTACATAAGATCAAAAACTAGAAACAAAAAGAAAAGTAGAAAAAAGGTATATTAGTAGAATAAAAGAAAAAGTGAAGGGCAACAAAAGAGAAGGAAAAAGGAAAATACTATGAGCAACTTTCAATGTTCTACATTGAAAGACATCTGGTCACAAGTATTCAATGACCTTACATAAAGTCTTCTGTTGCTTCGGGAATGGGTTACCATACAGCAATTTGGAACAGAATTAGTGTTACCTGCATTTCCCCAGAATATAACTGAGGGATTCTCACCATCAACCCTCAGTTGTTATCAGAGACAAAAATCGCTGTTTTGCTTCTTCTACTGGGTATGTGCTCTTACGTATACTCTGAAATAATCCTAGCTTAGAAATTGTGGCTGATTTTTTTTTTCTTGGAAGTTGTAAGCAATTAGGGATATTAATAATTTGGACTTGCTTAAGTTTACAAAATACAGAATAACAGAATTGGAAGGGACGCTGGAGGTCTTCTAGTCCAATCCCTGCTCAATCACAAGACCCTATAGCATACTGGACAAATGACTGTCCAATCTTTTGAAATCCTCCAGTGATGAAGCACCCACAACTTCTGGAGGCAAGCTGTTCCACTGGTTAATTGTTCTCACTGACAGGAAATTTCTCCTTAATTCTAGGTTGCTTCTCTCTTTTTTAAGCTTCTATCCATTACTCCTTGTCTTGGTTGGTGGCTAGTTCTCGCTGGGAAGAATGGAAGGAGAGAATGTTATGTAGACTACCTGATCAAAAGACAGGATATAGCAATAGCACTTAACCTTATATACCGCCTTCACAGTGCTTTACAGCCCTCTCTAAATGGCTTACCGGGTCAGCACATTGCTCCCAACAATCTGGGTCCTCATTTTACCAACCCTGGAAGGATGGAAGGCTGAGTCAACTTTGAGCCGGTGAAAATTGAACTGCTGGCAGTCGGCAGAATTATCCTGCAATGCTGCATTCTAACCACTGCACCACCATGGCTCTTTTTTTCATCTAGTGTGGACTCAGAAGTTTTGAGGTATAAGCATTAAAGGATGTGTATGTGAAATAGAGATGCTTCTGATAAGTAGAAGACAAAAACATATGAAGACAAAAACATGAAGAATGGTTGCAGTGTATGGCTAGTCTAGAGAAAAGAAGGACTAGGAGTGACATGATAGCAATATTCCAGTATTTGACGGACTGGCACAAAGAAGAGGGGATCAACTTATTTTCCAAAGCACCAGAAGGCAAGACAAAAAACAATGGATGGAAACTAATCAAGGAGAGAAGCAACCTAGAACTAAGGAGAAACTTCCTAACAGTGAGGACAACTAACCAATGGAACAGCTTGCCTTCAGAAGTTGTCCTTCTGAAGTGCTTCATCACTCAAGGTTTTTAAGAAAAGACTGGACAGCCACTTATCTGAAATGGTATAGGATCTCCTGCTTGAGCAGGGGGTTGGACTAGAAGACCTCCAAGGTTCCTTCCAGCTCTATTCTGATTAAATAGGATGATGATTATAATAGGTAAAGAAATAAAGTGACAGATATGTACCTGTATTAAATACGTATGTTTATGATATACCCCATTTTGAAAACTTACATGCACAGCAAAGGCAAAATAACAGAAATTAAACAAAAGAAAACAGGATAACAGAACAATTCCAAAGGAGAACAAGATTTTAACTACATCAGTAAGTTGCCCTTTCATTGATCACTTAACTCCAAAAAGCAGCTGAAACAGCAGTGCAGTATTAACCACCTGTGACTATAGCAAGCTAGTAAATTAACCACCTGTGACTATAGCAAGCTAGTATAGCAAGCTAGTACATTGGATTAGATAAAATAGGATAGAGGTATGTATTGGGTGTTGCTAATAAAACTTAGGTGTATGTGCATTTAATTTATTCCATGTAACAATTTACTCATCAACTTTTATAGATTTTCTTTAAAACCTGTTTTTCAGCACATGCTCGACTGATGTTCAGGGAAACTGTAACTGTAGAAGATGCAGTAACTGTGGTTTCAGTAATGGAATCCTCCATGCAGGTAAGTTTGCTTATATACTATAGGTCAGTGATGGCGAACCTTTTAGAGACCGAGTGCCCAAACTGCAAACCAAAACCCACTTATGCATCGTCAGGTGCCGGTGTGGCCAATTGGGTAGGCATGGCTGCGATGGTAACGGCAGACTGGGTGGGACTAAAAAGTTCAATCAATCAATTCCAACTTTGCAAGATCTTTTTTTTTCCCACGAGAAGTTGAAATTGACTGATTGATTGAACCTTTTTTTTTTTTTGCACATGGCGGCGGAGGCCTAAAGCGAAAAGGTTTTATAAAACCCAGCTGAAGGCCTAGGACTGGGGCGACGGCGCGCATGCCCACAGAGAGGGCTCTGAGTGCCGCCTCTGGCACTCGTGCCATAGGTTCGCCACCACTGCTATAGGTAACAAAAACAATTGTCTATAATATAAGGGACCACAAACTGTAGACACATACTTTAAAAACAAAACAAAACAAAAAAAACATGTTCTCCACTTTCCAGATCTTGTCACTTTGCATAAAAGTCCATTCTTGTTCATAGTCGGTTATGGAAATTGGAATGGGTTACATCCATGTACCTTGACAATAAATTTTTCTGCATACACAATATTGTTCTGTTTTAAATGACTTTTCCAGACATTACTGTGTGGTATTTATGTAATAAGATTACTATTTGTAGCGAGGCAAAGAAATGAGTTTGGGAGTAGCAAGGTAGAATTGAAAGCATTAAATATACAGAGAAAGCGTGAGCCGATAAGTCTCATTCCTCCCAAATTCTGAGGCTTTTTTGAATAAAGTAATTTTGCTCCATGCTTGCAAACTTTATCAAGTTTTTATTACCATGTTTAATTTAATTTAAGAAGTTTTCACAAAAACAGTTTTTGCATCACAATTCTTGTCTTGCTTTAGGGAGGTGCGCTTCTTGGTGGTGCTAATGCCCTCCACACTTCATTTCCTGAAAATCCAGTGGAACAATATAGAATGCAGTGTGAACTAATCTTGAAGAAGCTGGAGTTGCAACACCTTCTGCAGGAGGAATTAAGAAGGCTTGACAGGTGCAAAATATTTAAATTTGGGAAGAAAAACCTCAGCTTTAAATCAGATTACACATCAGCTGCTATGACAATGTGTGATGTGATGAATAATAATATTTTCCTGTAGGCTATGGTCTTGGAGGCATATGGGCATATGGTGAAAATAATTAACAATATAAGACAGAATCATTCTGTTATTTGTTTATTTATATGCAAAACCAATATCAGTAACCAGGGTTGCAGTCCTAAACACGTGATAGAAAAAACTCCATTTATTCTTGCGTAAATAAAGACAGAATTTTATTGTACAAGAATGATTTGCTTGAGTATCACTTACAGGTAGTCATCAACTTCAGACCGGTTGCTTAACGACTGTTTGAAGTTACAATGGATCTCCCCACAGCTACTTATGATCCATTTTTAAAGTTACAATGGCCACACCGCCACCCACAAAGTCACATGATTGCATTTTGGGCGCTTGGCAACCAGGTCATTTTAATGGGTGTTTTCAGTATTCTGCAGTCATGTGAACACCCATTGGGGAAATGGATTCATTTAACAACCACAGCATTTGCTTAATGACTACAGTAGTCACTTAACAACCACTACAAATTTTTTTTTAAAAAAGGGGGGGTCAGGTCATGTGACTTATGCAATGACTTACAACCATAGATCTGAGCTCAGTTATAGTTGTAAATTGAGGACTACATGTATTCACAAAAAGCAAATCTTCTAGTCTGTTTTGACTCAAGACTCCTAAAATTAGTAAATCATGTATTTACTAATGTTTGCACCCTTAAAAAACATCACTTCTATATTTCAAAGCTTCTAAAAATGCATTTTATTTTGGCAAAAAATATTTTCTTTTTAATTTTGTAGGTTTTTACAGAATGGAAATTTAAGCCCGTCTCTGGAGTGCAAAGGAGTATCTTTAAGCAATGACACATTTGGGAAATTAGAGCAGAAGATTCATTCCCAACATTTACAAAAAGAGGAAAACAATATTCAGTTACAACCTTTGTCAGCCAAAATAAGTTCTGATGCTGATACGCATCTGGGATTCCCAACCAGACAAGTATCTAATGATGTCCAAGTAAGAGAAAAATTGAAGAGTCTTAATGAGAGTAACAGTGATAACACCTTGAACTGGTTTGATAGTATATCAGAAAGTAACATGGAAACTGAGAAGGTCACTTGTAATTTTCCAGTTGCAGTAACATCTCAGGACAATCTGGTTGTGGAAACAATGAATAGTAGATCTTCTAAAAAGACAAATTGTTTAAGAGAAGCTGAGCAAACCAAGAAGAGGGTAGCAATGACAAAAAAAGACCAGGGGAAGTCTTGTATACAGACTGTTTTTGCCCTTGAGAAGATAGAAAAGCCTATAAATTCCCCTTCAGGAGCAATTTATCAAGGTTCAGATGCTACACCTAATTCAGTCATTACTCAAAGGGCCTCTAAGAAGTGGCGGAAGAGAAATATTGAAAGCATCGAGAGATTTTGTACAAGTACAGCAGATTCCAAGACTGAGGACCATCTACCTTCATTATCTTCTCATCTTGCAATTATCCCAGATTGTCCTAAAAAAGATACCGGGGCTTCTCTGTGTCACAATGTGCCTTCAAGGCACTTGACACCAACAACTTTAAATCGAAAGCGAAATAGAAACCAAACCAACAAAGTAAGAAGTTGCAATGAACCTGGGGTCCCCGAGAACTCAGAAGCTGCCCCCGCTAAGTTCGCTAAATTTTCCTTTCAACGAAAGCCTAAGCTTGCTCTGTCTCCTGAAAATGGGGAACATCACAAATCAGAGACTATTTACAACCCTGACTTTTTTACCCAAAGTACATCGAAAGGAGAAAACCTGAGGGAAGAAGATCCTGATAAACATCAGGAAAGCTACAGTCTTGACACAGGAAACACATGCCAGGAGAAACAAGCCCCTAAAAACAAGAAAGAGGAAGACAAGCCAAAGCCAGATAAAGCCACAGCCATTTCTTTCACAAAAATGTCAGGGGCAAGAACAGAAAAATTGGATGGTCAAGATTCAAGAAAAGTGTGCCCGAGCACTTTAGCAAGGCTAGCAAAGTTTGCCTTCACACCCTCAGACGAATCTCCGGTTTCCTCGAATATCGCCACTAATGAAAAGGTGAGAGAAAGGCAGCCATTGAAGACTCAGAAAGATTGTGCAGAACCCACCCGGAAGTGCTTTGAATTAGGAAACACACACAGGATCCCAGGGAAATCATTGTTCTCAGTAGCTGATCTGGACGATGCAGTGTTAGACTTTGACTGGGATGAAGAGATTCAGAAAAATGCTAAAACTTAAACTTTAATGTCTGCTATACCTTCTCAAACATACTGTCTGTTGTTAGTACTTTTATAATTGGTTTAATTTTTGATGTGGGAATAATGCTGCAAATAATAAGCAACCTAACACAGTTTGTAAAAATTGAATCGGGTTCTAAAAAAGAGCACACTTCTACATATCAGCTAAAAATCTGATGCTATTATGTTCAAAGTGAAATAAACTTAGTGCTCTCCAACTTAACCAGGTGCAGGCAGCAGGCCTGAAAAATAAACCTCCTTCCTGGGTTTTCTCTCTTCATTGAGAGCTAGTCTAAATCTCTGCAATACTGGAAATCCTGTAGTAGATTGGGAATGATTCTCTTTTTTATGCCTGTTTAAGCATATGCATTTGATAGAGGGCAGATGATGTCAAATCATGTCACATTTTTGCATCATTTTGTCTCATGACATGCAGAGTGTCACTTGTCCTCCTTCCTGCAGATACCCTGTGATATTAAGACCTTTCCGACAACAAGCTTCAGATTTTGGGAGGACATTCTTCAGGGGCTAAAGGTTATGTGGACTGGGGGTGTTTTTCCATGATCAGGACAGAGGAGATGTATAAAACTACAGCGGTAGTCAAATCTGCAGAACTAGTATGGATAAACAGATTGGAAAGCAATGAGTGAGACGCTATTTTATTTGGATGTTTCCCTAAGATATAAATCCATAGACTATTCAATTAGCATATTTTGGTGAATTATGAGATGAAGAATCCCTAGTGAAGAAGCACGTTAAGGTTTTTAAAATTATTTTTAGTTTTTTTCTTAGCATCCTATAGAAATGTGTGATTTCAATTATTTTGTATTCAAGTAAAATGAACTCCAAAATCCTTGAATTTTTTTTTGTCCCACTCCATTTCATAATGAGTACTGATCTATGACTTTAATTAGGTAATGGATAACATTATATTTGGCTCAGGAATGAGCTTGAATTCTTTGTTCAATAGGACAGTTTTGCTGCTAAAGTTTGTAAGCCAATATAGCTATTAAAATGATTAATGTGGCAATTTACTTCAATTAATATGTATGATTTTCACTCCTTTCCTCCAATAAAATGTCAGCTGATACCTGTCCTCAGTCCATTTTCTTAGAAAATAATGTGTTGTATTTGTATGAGAAATTTAGTGCCATCCTTTGCTTTACAGAGGATGTATAACAGGAGTCTTCAAACGTGGCCCTTTTATGACTTGTGGACTTCAACTCCCAGAATTCCTCAGCCAGTGTGCCTGGCTGAGGAATTCTGGGAGTTGGTCCACAAGTCATAAAAGGGCCACATTTGAAGACCCCTGATGTATAAAAATGCTCTGAGACTTCCTCTCCCTAATTCAATAATCCAGTAAAATTGTAGTAAATGTTTTGATTGTATATTGAACAAAATCATATATGACAGTAACTGCTTTTGCTTTCCTTGTATTGTCTGGGATCCGATCTGAAATTTCATATAGTTTTGTGAAATTTAATGTAGAACATCATCTCTTGCTGATTTAGACACAAGTTAAGATGTCAGTGTCACGGACTCATTCTTAAAGCTCCTTGTCTACATAAGGTCTTTGACTACAGATGGATCATCCACAAAAAGATAACATTTCAGAGTCACCTGAAAAGTTATAGTATTAAGGGAATTAATAAAACGTCAAGCAAAACTCCCAAGTGATGTTGAAGAGTATTGGGTATCCGATATGTATTGATGAAAGTTGGGGTGTTAAATGTTTGTCCTTTAATTCACTGATGTCATTAATAATAAATCTAACACTTTATCCACTAATATCACAGCCAATATTAATGGAAACTTAATAGTAGCTGTATTATAAATTATCAGAACTTCCTGTTATTTAGGAGAATTGAGGAAATTCTGCTTCAAATGATACTTTTTCTTTATGGGAACTTATGCAAGGAAGTCCTTACATATTTTTTTTCCATTGACTTTTTCTGCCCTATGATTTTATTTTATGTATATTTATGCAAGCTAGTGAAGATTTAAGTTACAGTAAATACTTAATATTGATTTCTCCTCATTATTCAGCTTATAATGGCTAGTTCTGTATCTTTTGAGATTATGATAGACTTCTTCAGTCACTGGTAATCAGTCTCAAGGTTCTCATCCCTTCTTTGCATTAGAGAGAAAAGTTCTCACCAGGCAGGTCTTTCCTCAGTGTGTGCAAAGCAGTCCACTCCTGTAGTTACCTGCAATTAGAAATAGCAAGTCTTGGAAGTATGGCTTCTCCACTTGCACAGGAGAATTGTAAGCCACCTGGTGTTCGGCTTTCAAGATGGGCAGCTATACAAATGTTACAAACAAACAAACATTCCAGCCTAGGTGTCTGTGGAGGAGAAGGGAAGGAAATGGCCAAATTTGTTGCAATAACATGATGCAAACTCTGCCCCCAAGTCCTTGTCTGCAATTTTGCAATGCAAGTATGAGAGGTCAGGATTCATGTCATGGCTTACCTTGGTTTGGCTTTTGTCCTCATTGTGATTATGAACTGATTGCCCATGGCTTCTGAATGTATGCTGTGATCAGACTAGTGTTACGTAGAAACACACAGTGCAATTATTTCTGGATTCATGGAAACGGTGGATGCGAGATTCACCAAATAGTGAAAGTAGAAAACACCATTCCAGCTACTGTTGTATAAACTCAGAAGGGTGTTGCATTTGGCTGTCCTTTCACAAATCAGGGTTCTTCTGTCCTAAAATAGCTGACTAATTGATCACAAGCAAGGATGCAGTTTATGAATCAGAATCTCAGTGTGTTCATCATAATCATCCAATCTTTGCCAAGACTATTTTTTTATCCATCTCTAGGCCGATTCAATAATATCCACTTAAACTGAGCACAAACCCCATTCCTTGCTAGCACTGATTGTGTTACCTAAGTAATGAAAGTCTGCAAGAAAATAACCAAACTCAGCAGCCCTCATTTAAACCCTGAGCAGCAAATATTCTCCTTTATTGGCAATATCCAAAACCGAAAGCAAAGTGAGGCTTTAGATGAGTTCAGTATCATATAATTTCTAAGGCCAATGCAATGGATTCTGAAGCATGTTGCAGTTTTTTTTAAGAAAAAGAGAGGTGACATAGGTGAACTTTGGCTTTCAAACCATCTAGAAAGGCCTTTTATGTCCTTGAGCTATGCAAAATTAAAATAGCTTTCAGTAGTTTTGAAATCTCTTACTCTCTGTGTACTAGGCAAGACTTACTTAATGCAAGATTTATCTTTCAAAGCACTGCAAATATGCCCTGGATTCCCTGAAGTTTTTGTATTAAGCTTTGTCACTCATTGGGATGGAACAGTGACGCACACATAACAACAGCATCTGTATTGTGTTTTTCAGAGATATTTTCTAACCACCAGGAGACGCTCTAACTATTGCAGTAGACATTCAACACTCTGGCTTTATATATTTCTCTGCTTTCTTTCTCTCAAACTGTACAGTCTTTAATACTCCTTTTTTATGGCTCTGTGCCATGCATACCATGAACTGTTCTATTGTAATAATGTATTTTGTTGTTAAAAGTATTGCAAGAGTGTTGTATTGCTTTTATGGCAGCATACCAGCAGAGTCCTTGAACGTTTGGGGGGGGGGTCTGTGTGTGTGTGGGAGAGAGAGAGAGACAGATCCAGCATTTCTTCCAGGATATCAAAACAACATATATGATATTTTCTTCTCCAGTTTTCACCATAACAGCTCTGGATTAGGTTAGGCAGAGTGACTGGTCAAAGTGAGCTTCTGTGGGTGAAGGTGGATTAGAAATTTGATCTCTCCAGTCCTAGTGAACATCTTTAAGACAACAATGTACCGGCGCAACAACAATCAAATCCTACTGTTGGCTCATTTGGTTTGGATTGATGGAACATATCTGGTGGTAACATGTTGGAGTACAGTAGCTGTCAAAATACTGCAGACATGTTCATTATATATGTGTAAAAGTGATGAAAAGAAGCTTAATCTATGAAATATTATTATTATTATTATTAAAATGTTCTTTTTTTGTTTTTCCTATCATTTAAAGTCTTCCTCTGTATTTTGCAGTTGAGTTCCTCCACCCTTAATTATTCAGTTTTTGTGGGCATAGTTCTAGGTATAATAGTATATTTTCATGGAGTATTTATTGCTCTGTGCCTCTTTATGCCTGTCCCCAGGTATAATGTTAGACCTTCACCAACAATTGCTATTTTTTTTTAAACGATTCTTAACTGTTGCAAGAGAATCCCTTTTCTCTTATAAGATACATTTGTGAGTTTTGTACTATTGTAGCACCTACTTTGAGTATTGCTCAAAATATTAAAACATTCTCAAATATTTTCTTGCTCAACTTTTCTTTGTGCAACAACATAATAAAGATGACACTGGAAGCTGATACTGAACTTTATAACAAAACAACCCATTATTCAAAAATTATTTTGGTCGGTTTTTTTAAATGAAATTTAATGGATCAAGTCTGGAGAGCACCAAGTCTTAAGATATTGTTTTGAGCTAAATGAAAGGTAAGATAATATGTCAAATAAAATCTGCAAATAGCAGCATAACAAAACATTCTTATAGATAAAGCTAACGAGACCAAATGAAAAGTTAGCAGTCCCCCTGTTCCAATACTTTGTATGGTAGATGAGAAAATGGCTTGAGTTCTTTTATACAGGGGGTTTGGTTGATCTGGCAGCTGCAGACTAGTTCTAAACGTGAGCAATTGTTTGTAATGGACAAGGTACATTGTATCTGATCTTCGTATTCCTGAAAAGAATGGGCATTCTTTACACTAGATTTGATTTTACCAATGGTAAACATGGATAGGTACAATTCTTCTACTCACATTACTTGGGGACAATGTCTGTCTTTTGTCTTCTGCATTTACTGCATGATATGTGTTATCTCATAACTTAATTTGTCAGTGAGAAAAGTGGAGACACTTTTGTGGAATAAGATGGGAATACCCAAAACACAGACTTGAAATGCATCCAATCTTCTCAATGTATTTTTTTTATTTAGAACATATGACAGATCTAGGACTATGGGAGCTGCTGATAGTCAAATCGTACTGAGAAACAAGTGGAAAAAAATTCTTGTTTAAGCTTTGAGGTTGATTACCGAGGCCTTGCTCATAGACCAAGCTGAAGGGGGAATTAAACTTGGCAGAGGGACCCTGTTTTGTTGGTGACTTAGCCCATATAGTGCTTCGGATAGGCCATAAATCACTTCTATTTCACTAATAAGTTTTCAAGTTATGGAAGAACATCTGGCTAACACGAGCAATCATCAAACGTTCTGCTTTCATGTACATTATGACATTCTTGTTTCTTATCCTCATATTGGTATTGATCTTTTTAAATTTTAATCGTATGTTATATGCCACCTAAGAAACATATCTTCTGAAAAGCAACTTACTACTCTTCTCAGATGAATCAGTTCACCCAGCATTTGTCAGGTCCCTAGCAAATCCGGAATGAATCCTAGTGCTTCTACCTTCCTGATTAATGATTAAGCATCATAATTAGCTAAACCGGGCTTCTTGGGAGAGATTCTACCTTCCCAAATGGGGAAAGCAGAACTGTCAGCAGGGATGCTGCCCACAAAAGTCTATTTGACAGCACACATGAAAAAGGACAGGGCTTGATCACGATTGTGGCCAGGGGGTGGGGAGACAGAAACAGATGAAAAAAAAGGAATCTCCCTTCCCTTCTCTTCCCTTTCCTTCCCTTCCCTTCCCTTCCGTTCTTCAAGCAGTGTGGTTTTCTGGTTCTGTCTGCTTCTTAATAAATCTGTCTTGTCCTTCAGAAGTAAAGGATGTCCGCTAGCATTCACTAATAGCTGACCTCAGCTCAAACTCGATCTCCCAGACAGTTCTATTACAGTACCCACACATTAATCTTTTGAAATGGGACCTGATGCAACTTCCTTAGTTGGTGTTCTTGGAGTCCTCTGCATAGGCTACGGAGCACATCTTTTAACAAGGGCTTCTGCTGAATTCACCTCTACAGCAATTCTTTCACAGGAGATTTTGAAGGACAAAAGATCTTCTTTCCAGTCTCTGGAGACTTTGTCAAAAGGAGGGGTGACATTGATCAATACCGACTTGGCTTGTGCTCATGTAAAAAGATCCTGAGTGCCAAAGAGAAGGAACTGCTGAAGTAAGGAGCTTTCACCCGCATCTCCTCACTTTCACCTCTCTGAGCAATTGGCACAGTTTCCCAAGCTGGGGGGGGGGGGAGGGATGGAGGAGGAAACTGCGGGATCAGAGAGAAGACAAGGAGAAGCATTCACCAGACAGGCAAAGTAATACAGTTTTCAGCTGCAGGCTATTTAAACAATGGCTCTGAGTTGACCTTAGTGCTTGGCTGGGCAGCACACTTTTAATATGTCCATATTGCAACACTTTGAGAGAAAGAGAGAGAGAGAGAGAGAGAGAGAGAGAAGCTTTCTTTCCCCCAATTACACTCCCCCATCCCAGTTTTGCATCAATATCTGGTCAAGCAGCAGAATATAAGCCAACCTTGTCTTCCTTGTCTGTGTGGTGAATAAGTGTCCATCTTCCACTAGATAGTTTGGTCCTTTGTTTCTTTGCATCTGTTACCTCCTAAATATTTTTTTCTTCTATTTATTTATTTCTGCTCATCATGGTCCTTCCACCTCTGTGTTTTGTTGTGCCTACTTCTTTGCTAGTAGTTACGTATAGCTAAACAGCCAAACTGTAAGCAAATACTTGACTTTCCAATTAGTATACCCAGTATAAGCAAAATCTGTATCAAATTTTGCAGCGCTGAACATTTTCACTACAATGCTTCTGATCTCTCCCCTCTCCTTTTTTTAAAATGCCCAATCAACTTTGTGTCAGCATTTCATGTCCACCAAATACATGCAAAACAGATGCTCCTGTTTTAGAAGTTTCTCCTGAAGGTTTATCTCTCCCTTAGGTTTTGTTGTGTTTGTTTTATTATTTTATTTTATTTTATTTTATTTTATTTTATTTTATTTTATTTTATTTTATTTTATTTTATTTTATTTTATTTTATTTTATTTTATTTTATTTTATTTTATTTTATTTTATTTTATTTATTTTATTTTATTTTATTTTATTTTATTTTATTTTATTTTATTTTATTATTATTTTATTTTATTTTATTATTTTATTTTATTTTATTTTATTTTATTTTATTTTATTTTATGTTGTTTTAGTATTTTTCTTGTGGTATTTCTTTGCATATGTCCCATGTTCCTTCTTTCTAGATAAGTATTTTTACTGAGAGAACTGAGATCAGGCTTAATAATAAAAGAGATGGTGGTAGTAAATTTGCCCAGACTAGTTGTTCTGAGTTGTCACACTCCTCTCTCTGGGGATGAGGTGCTCAACAACATGCCTTTCAAAGTGGTGGTGGTGAATTTACTGCCTTTTTAAAAAGCAAGACACAGAGACAATATTTTCCTTGGCTTCTCCCCTTCTTTGAAACAACTTACTGCAGGGGTCCCCAATCCCTGGGCCGCGGACCAGTACCGGTCCACGGCCTGTTAGGAACTGGGCCTTGCAAGTGGCAGATGAGCAAGCGAAGCTTCATCTGCGCATGCATGGGATCTAGGTTGCACGTGAAACTATCCTCCTCCCTCCCCGGTCCATGGAAGACAAATTTTCTTCTGAAACTGATCCCTGGCACCAGAAAGGTTGGAGGCCGCTGGCTTACTGTACTTCTCCAAAGAAAAATGGTTGATAGCTGGCTTTGAATGATTGAGTGGCTAGTTAGAAGATTTGTACCAATATGGTTCCTATTTATGATCTAATCTTTTATTTTATATTGTGTTTTGGTTTTGTATACTGCCTGAAACTTCTGGAGTGACCCTCTTTATAAATTTAACAAATAAATGAGGTATACTGTATATGAAGATATATGTATATGTACACATATATAGTATGTGTAACACATTCAACAATAGTTCCCCTAGTGACCCCAGGTCCATTCCAATAAGAATGGATTTAAACTTTGTTAGTCTCTACACTAGAGAGCCTTGTGGGCTAAACCAATTCTCCCTTTTTGTGGCCAGCACTTTAAAAGTACATCAAGCATTTTTTTTATTTAGGAATTTTGTTCTGTTTTGCATTCAAGTGCTATTAGCAGCCAGCAGGCCACGGGGCTTCTGTTTACTGGAGCAGAAACCAAGAGTTCTTTTTCATAAAGGCCTCCCCCCTGGAATGCTCTGGGAAGGCTTCCGAGTTCTGGGACAATCTAATTCTTGCTTCATCTGATTTTACCAGTTCATCTCCGGCTGACATATTAAGTCCAGAGAAATCAGGAGGCTGCATAATCTATTATGCACAATAAAAGGAAGTCTAAAATTTCCACTGGCACCTAGCTGCACTTTAGTTCATTCTTACAGAAACTAAATGTGGGCATTTTAGCCGATTTGGCCCTAATCCAAGGACACAAGGCTTCGCGTTGATTGTTGACATTGGCTTTTGGAAGTGCTTTATCCATTTGGGCAGAAACACCTCTTATTTATTGGCAGCTGAAGAACCAAAAGCTGTGATGTTTGAAATGTTTGATAGTAGCTGGTTCATGAGAAATAACATCTTCACTGGAGGAGAATCTTCTAATTGCTAATCTGAAGATACCGACAGGTTAGTTGCTAAAGCACTCCAAAATGACCCATGCTGGCTGAAGAAAGGTAGGAGCTGATGTCCATACATCTTAGGTTTCCCAAGTTTGAAAAACACTGCTTTATATTATAAAACAAATTCATGTTTCAAATACAGTCAAACCAACACCATTCAACACAAGATGTATAAAAAAATCTAAGTTAGAAAAAAAAAATCCATGCAAGCACACAAACATGTATACACACACAAGAACTCATGATAAGAACCCATATCCAGGGAGAAAAAGGATCTTGAGTACATGCTGAGTGAACATGGATGCTGTTTGGCTAGGAAATGAGAAGATGGAAAATTAAAAGGTGGGGAAAAGTTATTTTGGAACAGACTTCCAACTATTTGGCTCCCTGACTATATATACTCTATAATATTTTGTAGAACATTTTATTACAGACTTCACACATTTTGACTTTTAACATGTAGACATCCAGCTGCTGTAAAAAGAGTAATATAGAGATCAGTACAGCTATACATAATATTTATCTGTATGAACAGAAAATCATAGCAGTTGTGGGTATATATCTTTGGTTACACGACACTCTACTGACTCCAGAGAAAATCAGATTTGCAAAAACCAAATTCACAGCTGCCAAGGTATATAAAACCTTTGGATTTTTCCTATTCTTGATGAAAGAACAGCTTAGTCATCTGCAATCCTTCTACCATTAGGATATCCTTTCAATAGGGATGTCATGGCTCCGACAGATGAAACTCTTCAAAGAACTTCAAGGCATTGTTTACCTTAAAGAATCTTTATTCGAGTAGCATAGCATAGGCACGTACATAGGCAAAGGCAAAATCTGAATTCCCCTCCCCTGAGCACATAGTATCAAAGCACAATTCCCTCCTCTAATTAACAGTCAAAAATCACATTCTCCAATTAGTTTGAAATGCAGGCTTTCCCTCCAGTTCTTCAATCCGCCATTTCTTATCATCTCTTATTTCAAAAAACCTTGGTTCTCACACTAGTTACAATATTGTTATGTCTAACTAAACTCCCATGCACATTCCTCCTCCTCCCCCCCAATATCATCTAATTCTAATTCTAAGAGTAAAACATAAGAAGGAAAATGGCTGCATCTCCATATGTTGTCAAAGCAAGAACATCCGATGTTAGCAGTGTTGATGAGGGAATCATGTCTTGAGGACATTTCAGGACATTAGCCATAGATTTTCCATACCTCGGCTTCCCAAACCAACACTGCAAGCCTTGAACTATCAGCTCAAAATTCCCTAAATAGCACAGGACAGATCAATCAACCAGTACAATTACATTTATGTACAAAAAATGTCTTGCTTTGAAAATCTGTTTTGTGCTATCTGGAGGAAAAGCAGATTTTCTTTTACACTGAAAACTGGTTCACTCACATTTAAGGCCAATGACATCAGATGGTGATTTGCATGGGTAAAGGAGTCATCATCCAACAAACATTCCATTCTTTATGGACAAATTCAAATGTGTGTGTGTCACGTAGAGATAAGATAAGAAATCAATCAACCTTGATGTAAAAATGAGCCCTGAGATAAAAGTTGAGCTTCAGAAATAAAGCCTGACCATATATTTATTTATCAGTTTCTGACCGATGGGAGAGAAACTCCAAAGAAATTAACTGCTTAAACTCATATTGCTGTTATTGAGCATACTCACATGTTCCTCAAATGCCTATTAGACTTTAGATAAAGTAGGCTGCCCTAATAAGAAATACCAAAATGCCAATCCATACAAGGCTTTATAATTCAAAACAACATTGGGAACCAGCTGGGGTCTGCAAAACCGTTAGTGTCAGTCAATACACACGGATGCTTTATTTGCAGCCCGCTATAGAGAATAAATAGCACAGAATTGTAATTGTGTGGGGAAACTTGCTACTTGTGCCAGAAAAGGTTGCAACTGACACATTAGCCATACTTGGACAAGGACCTTATAGTCACAGATTCCACTTGCCCATTTAGCAATTGGTAGGAGTCTAAATCAGGGGTCTTCAAACTTGGCAACTTTAAGACTTGGCAACTTTAAGACTTGTGGACTTCAACTCCCAGAATTCCTCAGCCAGCCAAGTTTGAAGACCCCTAGTCTAAATGGACCCCCATCTGAAGGACCTTCTCTATGAGGGACAGTGCCAACCCCTCAAGAGACATGATTGATGCTAACCGTGAGCCATGATGAACAGACTATAATCCCATCTTGCTAGGAATCAATTTTAGCCTCTCTTGTTCCATTGAAAAAAATCCCCAAAATTCCATATATCATTGCTATTACAAATATTGCATCAATCTGCAACTTGATTCAGCTTTCTTACAAAATAAAGCTCAAATTCCCTACTTGGCACTATAGACTTGTTGGTATTGTAACGTAGGTCAGCAGATAACATGGGAACTACTAAATAACATTTGAAAATGAATACGCTCTATGACCATTCTAAGAACAATTCTCTTAAACATTCCAGCACAAAAAGTATATTTCCACTGAATTTTAAGTTATCAGTCAACTGGAAAAATCTGAGCTTCATGGCAGCATCTTACAGGTGGACTTCAGCAAAAGCTGTCACTGCTCTATTTTTCTCTTTCTGCATTTGACAGTTCCTTGGCTTTCCCCTTCCAGCAAGCCTGCAAAATAGGCTCAAAGAATGGAGAAAGTTCAGAGAAATATTTAGGTATGCAATACCTAAATTTTCCCCTTATAGGGGAAAGCTGAGACTTCAAAGCAGTTTCTAGTTAATCTAGACAGCTAAGATTTAAGATAATTAGATTATTTTAAAATATGTAAAGTGTGTCCTTTGAGATCTGAAATATCTGGACCCATTGATCAACAACAAAAAGATAGATGCTGCTGAGATTTACATTCTCTGAAAAAAGAAAAATTACACATTGGCATAAAAGATGCTCAAAAATGGAGGCCTTTGGAGCATATTCCAGGGACTGCAAGTTCTCTCTTGTGCAAAAAAAAAAAAAAATCCCCTATGACTGCAACAATGTGTTATACTACTATTTAGTCATTTATCTACTTAATAAAATAATCATATTTTAGGTCAAGGCCTTTCAAACAGTAAGAACCTTTTTTATCGCATTTTTGTGCCTTGCTATAACAGTATGCTCATGATTGGGATAGTGCCCTGGAGCTATGAAGTTTGTTGTAATTGAACACATTCTTCCCCCTCAAAACCCCCAAACATTATGTGAAACAAATGTTCTTCTCAAAACACCACCCAGTAAATTACGTTTCACTGTATTATAGTACAAAAGCCCTTGTTCTTACCAATGTAGTCTACATAGATTTGCCTGTAAGGTTCCAGTCAAACCAGCACATGAGCTTACTTCTAACTTTCAGGAAAATCACCATCTGAGATTAGTTTCAGTTCAGGAGGAAGGAGGGGGCTTGGCAAGAGTAAATGCATGTGTATGACCTGGGAGCAGATACTTAAATGAAAACGCTACTAAAATCATGACAATCACCCATTCCGAGGACAAGAACTGTGGTGGCCCAGTGGTTAGAATGCAGCATTGCAGGCTAACTTTGCCCACAGCCTGGAATTCAATCTTGACTAGCTCAAGGTTGACTCAGCCTTCCATCCTTCCGAAGTCAGTAAAATGAGGACCCAGTTTGTTGGGAGCAACCGCCAACCACTTAGAGAGGGCTGTAAAACAATATGAAGCTGTATATTATGAAGTGCTATTGCTATAAGTTGGACGGCTGGATGTCGTAATGGTCCATGGGGTGGTGAGAACTGCATGTCAGCAAAGTAGATAAAGAATTGTAGGTTAGTGAATATATACGGGTAATACTGAATTTTAATGTTTTGATGGATATAAATATACATATACATATGTATCTTTGATAAATTTAAATACTGGAATCCCAGGTGTAGACATTTAAAATCAGTAAAATAAAATGATGAACTCCGGGATATAAGAAAAAAGGCTTCTTTATTGCTAAGCTTTCGTCAACTAACTGTTGACATCATCAGAGCAAGGCTTGAATAACAAGGGAGCCTGTGCATACACTTATATAACAGTTATAATGGTCAAAGTATGGAATGTACATATGGCATGCTCATAACACACTCGCTCGCAAACAGTCACGGTGGTCTCAGCATCGATGTGAAAGCCGGTCTCTGGTTGAAATTCAAAAGTCGCGCCTACGTATACATATACATATACATATACATATACATATACATATACATATACATATACATATACATATACATATACATATACATATACATATACATATACATATACATATACATATACATATACATATACACACACATACACGCATTTAGTCATTCATTTTTAGCCATTGTCTATCCACTGCAGGATGAAGGCCTCTTCTGGATGTTTCCAACCAATAAGGTCCTGAACTTTCTTTTACCAATTGGGCCTGCAATACTTGCTGATGTCGCCAATCCATCTTGTTTTAGGTCTCTTTGTGGACACTTTTTATCAAGTGGGATCCATTCTATGACTGCCTTGGTCCACCTGCCATCAGTTCTTCTTGCTATATGACCAGCCCATCTCCATTTCAATTCTTTTACTCTCTTGATGATATTGCATACTTTTGTTTGTTCTCTAATCCATGTCTTGTAATGCCGAGCATGTATCTTTCCATGGCTCTTTGCGCCACTCTTAGCTTTTGTATAGATTGTGAGGTTAGTGTGCATGTTTTGCTGGCATATGTTAGAGCAGGTATCACACATTGATCGAAAAATTTTCTCTTCAGGCATAGGGGAAGGCATTGTTCTTGAGAGTTATGCTTATCTAGATAAATGCCTGCCAACTACATTTAACACACCATTCAATTTCCCTTATTGTATCACCTTCCATTGAGATCCGTTGGCCAAGGTACATGTAATAGTCTACTATGTCTAATTCTTTTCCAGATATAATTATTTTCTTTTTTTGGGTGAATTTATTAACATAACCTGACTCTTTTTCAGGTTTATTATATATATATATATATATATATATATATATATATATATATATATATATATATATATATATATATATATATATATATATATATATATATATATAATCTGACAAGCTGAATAAATTTTTTGATTCACTTATTAAATATTCTTTCACCAGTTGATTGCAGAACGCTCTCCATTTAAATTTAATCTTTTTTCATTATTTCATTTTCTATAAAGTAAAAAAAAAGGCCTTTCTTCCTTTAGAAAAGCATTTAGCACAGGGCTAAATTAATTTTCCTCCTTGCTGTAAATAATTCAGTTAGAGACTCCCAAATGAACTAACTCTTGCTAGCTAATCATAAACATATCAAACACAAAGATAATCTCTGGTTCCATTTTCTACTTACTGGGATAAAAATAAATCAAGGATGCTTACTTATGACTCAGGCATAGAATTTGCCTGCAGAGAGATGTAGGCATCTTCTATTATCTTGACAACAGCACAGTGCCATAGCAAGGCATCTTGAATGGCAGAAATCATCCATCTTCCCCAGTATCTTTTCTGCTCCTTTTGGTGCTTGTGTTAAGACATTTCATTTTACTTTGGTCTTTCATAGATCTTAGCATTCAGGGCCCACATAATCTCTTATCCTTTTATTGGAATTCAGAGGTTAGAGTTTGTTTGCTTGGATTTTTATTAACGCAAAGCAAACCAAAGTTTATTTTTTTTAAAAAAAAAATCTGTTAAAAATAAATGATGTGAGATCTACCTCCAGAAACTTGCATTTCCTCTCACTCCTCAAAATACCCTTTTCTGAGCCTTTAACAGGAATTCCTGAGCAAGGAAATGGCCAGAATCTCCTTAATAGCACAGGATCAAAATGAAAGCTTCTGCACCAGGTAAATGATCCTCATACTTCAGACTACTTTCGAATGCCTTCTTGGTCAAGCTTAGAGCTTTCTTAGTCCCTTAAGGTCTACTAGCTCAAAGATGTTTGACTTCCAGGGAAGATATGAAATAGACAGATGACTCAAGCCACCTTGTTAATGTTGGCATCACTCTTGATTGCAGGGCATTGTGAGAAATTAGATGTGTTACTATATAGATTCTCCAATATGTTTGGAACAGTGTCAGCCCACTCATATCAACTCAACAGTTGCTCCCGAGTGTGAAGGTTGTCCACCAGAGAATATATTTCTCAGGCCCATCCCAAAGGTTGTGTTGTGGTAGGCTCAGCTGATAATAGGGCTTCCAATTAAAGGCTCTCCACATGCTTTTGGGTGCCTTTAATAGGAATGTGTCAAGTTTTTTAACAGTTCTAGTCTGCTTGTGGCCATATGTCCCTGAAATATAAATAGCAATGTGTCCATAATCAAAGTGTTCTATGCAAAGGCAATTTGCATTTTGAACCCACTTATTTGGTCCTTGATGTGAAGCTCTTCAGTATTCAAGCAAAATGCACAAGGAATTCACTTTTGGTTATAAATCACTATCGAGATGGCTTCAATAGCGCATCCTGGATGCCACTTCAGAAAGCAAATATGTGGATTATTTCATCAACTTTCCAAACTTTGCACTGTGTTTCACTGTCTTTAAAATACAACTGGCTAACAAGAAGCAACTCTCAAGGAAGCCACAGAAGAGAGAGAGACCAAATGCTCCCTGAGTTTTCCCTTTTCATTTGTTAAGATTTAGCAAGACTCTTTCCAAGAATGATGGCAATCATTTGCGAGCAACATCTACAGAAGCTGCCATTTCAGTGCTGCTTTTCCAAACAGAAAGTAAAGCAAGATATGACAGGTCACATTTGCTGTCACTTGAGTGAAAAGATTAAAATTGATGGAATATCAAATTAGCCAGCCAGCTTTCTTTTTAGATGCTTGTGTATCATGGACTAATCTCTCGCCAGAGGATAATGGGGATCAGGTGGCTGAGAAACCTGTCATTACTTCATACAAAATCCATGAAAAATCACCCAGAACACTCTCTCTCTCTCTCTCTCTCTCTCTCTCTCTCTCTCTCTCTCTCTCTCTCTCTCTCTCTCTCTCTCTCTCTCCTCTCACACACACACACACACACACACACACAGAGTGAGAGAGAGAGAAAGAGAGAGAGAAAGAGAGAGAAAGAAAGAAAGATCCTAATTTCTTCTCTTCTGAGAGTGAAATTATCTCTCTGGGCAGGCTCATGTCTCAATCCAGCCAAGTCCATCTGGAAAGATCTCCCTGTTTTGACTAAAGAGAGTTCTCACCCCAAGAGAATTTCTGCCTGAAAGAGAAACAGAGTTATGGTTCTGTCAGGGGATTCACTGACTTCGAAATAATCTTTCAAATATTCAAATGAAATGTATTCCTCATTCATTGTTACTATTCTTCAAAAGAAATCTTCCCCAGGGCACAGAGCTCAAGGACAGCCTTTGAAATGAAAGAAAAATAACTGCCTTTTGGTTAGAAGTCAAAGGGGAGTTTTCTGGTTTATGGTGCCGGTGGCTAACTGTGTTATTGTTTCTCCTCTGCACCTACCCCATTATGAATCTACGGACAACAGTTCCACTTTCTTTGTATTATTTCATTCTCCATTTCTTCTTCTGGGATGTAGCATTTCACAGGATTTGTCAGATTGGATTAGCTAGAAAGTCTGGTTGCATTCCAGAAAGAAACTGCATCTTTCTTTTGATGACTCCACTTTAGGTACCCTGTAAAGGAGGCAAGCTGCCTTAAGCTGCATGCTCATTTTTAAGCAAGAAAAAGTCTATAAGGGTAGGCTGGAATTCTAACCATGGCTGATTTTGCAAACTTTAAGTGAGATCAGACATGGCATACTTGAATGGGAGGCCACTAAGAAACACCAGCACTGTAGATTAAATGGGAAGGTCAAAGGAACAAGAACAAAACAGAAATTTGCTATGCCAAATCACTTCCATGTTGCTGCCAAGAAAACTACATGGGGATGTCCACAAAGTCACCCAAAACTGAGTATGATTTGAGACAGAAACTCTACCTTTTAATTCTAAACATATGTATGAAGGACCACATCCATGAAAACAGATGGACATCAAACAAACACGTGAAATTGGGCCTATGTAATCATAGTTAATGTGGAACAGGATTGTATAGATGTGTTCTTTGTGAGAACTATAATATATTCAGCATGGAAACAGGAAGATTGCTGTTTCAGAACTACAGTAATAGAGTGGCCTGTAGGCATATTTTATTACTTTAATGAATTTAGGACTTGATAGTAAATGCTTACAGTATATAGTATATATGGTACTTAGCCTATCAAAGAAACATTTGAAATATCTCTGTGGTTATAGTAATCTTATGGCAAGAACTTTTGGGGAAATAATTTGTGGCTAATTATATATATATATATATATATGTTTTCGTAGATTTTCACGGGTACAGGTATGCAGGTCTTGGCGTATTCGGGTCTTTTCCCGTGTAAGATTGAGAGTGTCTTGGCGACGTTTCGACGAGGTCCCACTCGCCATCTTCAGGCTGGTGTCTTCGGCTTCGTGCTTGTGCGAGCAAAGCGTGATCGGAACTGCCGTCCTTCTATAAATACTGGAGGGGGGTGTGGCGTGTTGGCTTTGTAGCTGTAAGCGGGTTGGTTGGCTGTGTTGTTACATTACATGGATCCAGTCCCACAACACCTGCACGTGAGAGGGCAAGACGAACATCCAAGCTGCTCTCCACTGAAAGAATCCAGCCGGCACAAGACTTCGCGCGGCCCCCTGTTAACCTCGCGCCGAACAGCTGACAGGCACGATCCGGCTTGCGCGCCTAACAGCTGATAAGCGCGACTTTTAAATCTTGTCATGAGACTTACTGCTGTATACCTGCTATTGTCAATGTGATTTTTCTAAACAAGCTTCTTAAGCACGCTATGTGCACATGCCACAATGTAACCGTTTTTTCCAACTGTTATGTGAATTTATGCACATGCTCCCTTGCCATTTAGCCCTTTGCTCTGATGATGTTAACAGCTTGTTAACGAAAGCTCAGCAATAAAGAAGCCTTTTTCTAACATCCCGGAGTTCATTATTTTATTTAATTGACTTTAAATGTCCATACCTGGGATTCCAATATTTAAAATTATTAAAGATATATATATATATATATATATACATATACATATATATAAATATATATATTCATATATTTATGGACTAGAGTATCATAAATGCTTGTAATATTGCTGTAATATTGCTGTAATATTGCTGTAACTGGGTTGTCTGGGGAATGAATGTGGCATATTTTTATATGGATGATACGAAGTTCATGGCTGGGATCCCAAATTATTTGCAATAAATGTCAGAGAGACGGTGTGTTGCAATGAAGAATATCAATCCTAAAAAAAACAAGGTAGTTCTTTTGGACAGAGCAAATGGACTGGATTGCAAGTTATCTACAGATAGCAATCAAGGGAAACAAATCATCTGTATACCTTGCTAGAATGTTTACTAAAGATGGGAGGGCAAATGGAGAAATGTTAAGAGATGGAAAAGCGGACAGAAAGGTAGTATATAACATGTAGACTGTTGCCAGGAATAAATACTGAAATAAGCAAAAATGACTGTAAGAGTGTGGTTTTCGTTATCTGGAATTGAGAGCTGCATATGTCAGAGACAAGAGACCCCAAAGTTAAATTTTAAAGTTAAAACTCCACAGGGAGTAGGCTACTTAAAATACTGTATAAATAAGGACTGAATACATAACTGACAAGTATAAACAAAGTACCTTGGTCTGGCTGGATTTTATTGAGGCAATAATTGAGGATGCCATTGTAAAAGAAATGTGTAAAAGAACTGAGAAAGGGCTGAGAGGAACAGGAAGACTGAGACGTTGGTATTGGTTTGAGTTCATGAAACCCTGAACAGGAGAGAAGTGAAGTGACAGAACAAAAGTCACCATGTAAAGCAATGTGATAGCTGGGATGGACATAAGGATGGATTGCAAAGCTAGAAGATTAGGAGGAATGTAAGCTGGCTTTAGCTATCTTTACTGCTTATCTCATGCTTTTAATTACTTTGGGTTACTTTTCTTTAATTTCTTTTCTGAACTCCACATAACATTGCTTTCCTTGAAAGATAAAAGTGATGAGTAAACATATGTGGAAATTCTATCCTTCAGGGTCATTTACGTAACAGAAGCTCTGACATACTTGAGGGCAGGCTATTTCTGCAGTTTCTATTTTCCTTGAGGGACCCTCTGGATCTGAAAAAATCAAATCTTGTAAATGTTTCTTTTTCGTTTTTTCCCAATAGCCTTCTAAACTGAGGACAAAACAATAGCAAAATGAAACAAAACAACCTAGAATCTGGAATTGGAACTGAGAATATAAAGTGACCTATTCTGACAGTTCAAATAACTTCTAAAGGAGGACTTTCTGAAAAGGTGACACAGTAATTTGGGAATGCTTTTTTTTCCTTTTAATGTATCCATATTCTGTATTTTTTTTTAGCAGTAAAGAAGGTAGAACTGGAGCTAAGAAAGATTAGAAGCAGCCAAAGCTTTCAACCCAGACTGGCAGAGGAAAGCTTCCCAGCTTCTCCCCGTCTCAATGTCCTTCAGGAGGAGCTCAACTCCTGGAATAGTCCTAGGGAGTATGGCCATCGGTGGTGCAGCTGCAAGATAGCAAACGATGAAAGCAGGATCACGCCATCTCAGTACAAACCTTGGCCCCTTGTATAAGTGTGTCCTATGACATTGTACACATGCTCGGAAGGGCCTGTGTTTGTAATCTGACAGCACAACATTACTTATGTCATTTGGGTAATTGTCTCCAATCCTGCAGGTCCCTCTAGGCTTTATTGAAAATTCTGTGAATTGACACTCAGTTCAATTCAACTGGGAAATTCTGGGAGTTGAAGTCCACAGACCTTTCTCAACCTTTAATACGGTTGAGAAACACTGCTGTAAGGACAGTTGCTTGCCAATTCTGGTGATGGGACAAGCAGACCTTGAGGAGAAACTCTTAAAACTGGGTGGACTTCAATTCCCAGAATTCCCCCAGCCAGGAATTCTAGGAAATGAAGTCCACATATCTTCAAGCTGCCAAGGTTGAGAAACCCAGCCTTAGATTATATGCTTTGTCTTAAATATTCAATGTGCTGAAAATACACAAGTTGTGCCTGCCTGCCTTTGTCTTCCTTGCAACTGAATAGAAGACCTGATTCAGTGGCATCTATCAGACAACTCAAACATCATGCAGCCAAATACCAATTCTCAAATTCCTTTCGCATCTCTCTGTTTTACATGCCTCATTTCTCAGCTAATGGTTTTCATTTTGCTGTATGACATAAAATACATATCATAAAAGAGAAAACTGGACGCAAGCCATTACACAATTTAACCTTCCTTCCTTTTGGTTCAATAAGCTACAATCGGAATGGAATTAAGTAGCAAGGAATCTCATTATGAACAATTAATGGCTTCTCCCACTTACAGGAGTTGTTTTATGGCTGTCAAGGGAGAGGCTTTCACTAAGGATCATGACAGCTTTGGCTGTAATGCAGTGCACTTCCTAAAAAGTGGTGAGTGGCAGTCATTCTCAGTATAAGATGACACTACTTTTGTGCTTGCATTCATGAGCTTGCATTCACAAGCATATTTTCTTACATTTCTCTTAACTTGTTGTTTTGCCGCAAGCCTGCATTTATGGAGAGTGACATGCTCCCAATGAATTGTGCAATGTCATAGACATGATCAATCCGCTTATTTTGGGTTAATGTGCTTTATCTGAAAGTTATTATCCAGGTGCAGTGTTTTTTGTCTTGTGATTCTTTTGTTAAGGTTGTTTATAAAAAAAAGTCATGGAGTTATACAAGAAGAAAGGAGTAACAGATAAAGGAGATAAAGGAGAACAGAGGGATTATAACACAAAGCAAAAAAGCCTTGAAAGAATTGCCTTTGGGTTGGTTTTTGAGAGTTACTTTAGCCCCTTTTCTTGGTGTAATCTTAATTTCTGGTTAGGGACAAAGTTCCTGGGGTTCAGAATCTTTTGCATAGCATGATAGAAACTCTGAAAATATATTTCTCCAGCTTAAGGATAGGTGGAAAAGCAGTTCTATATTACCAGGAAATTGTAAAAGCATTGTCCTTCATTTGTGGAAACTATATAAGTGGTTGGGGATCAGTAATCCCTTGAATTTCCCAGTTCTTGTGGCCTCTATGGAATGTGTTACATAGTCACAAATGAGCAACATATAGTAATGGCCTTTTCTAGTCTTAAACAGTAGTCCACTATATATAAAGCAATTTTGTAGAAAAATACTGAGATTACAGGTACTCTAACCATAGGTATCTTATCTTGAGATTCCTTTCTTTTTAGTAGCTGTCATTTATAGTAAGACTGTCACTACTGGCTGGTCTCTTTAGCTTTTCTTGACAAATTAAATCAATCTAAAGGTTGATAGGCAGATTTATCCCTCCCTAAATGACCATATTTCTATTCTTGGTCTCCTCCTAAACTGTGTCCCCTTCTCCATCTCCTTATCTGTCTTCTTTGTTCCTGTATAAACCCAATGAACCTGGCCTAGCTTTGCTTGTCAAGATCAGCCAAGGTCAGCTAGATGCTGCCTAGCTGGGTTTATATTCAGAAAGTGATTAAAGTCAAGATAATGAGAGCAACTTCCTTTTTCCAAATAACATTCACTTAACAAACGTCTTCATCTAGTGAAATGTACCTCCTTACAGATTCATTCCACAGTCCATCCTGCAAGAATGTTTTTCACAATTTTCTGTTCAAATATCTTTTTTTCTAATCTACCAGTAGAGACAAGGAAAGGAACAAAAAAGTCTTTCAATAGCTAGTTTGCCAGAGGTTCAGTGACTTCTTAATTTTAAGCATTGTTTGTCTTTTACAAAAGTTGAATGCCACCCAATGAAGACTCTATGGCAAAATTATGTTATTATAACTTACCACAGATTAAATTGAAGAATCAGCCCAGCTTTTATGTGGTAGTTTATCTGGCACTCTCTGCAGTTTATGGCTGCTTTAAGTACAGTTGGCAGGAATTCAGAAGAATTTTCACCGTGTGTAGGATTCACACAGTGTAGTACAGAGCTCCATCTGTGCTAACTGTGAGCCAGATCCAACACAATTCCCCATAGATCATCACAGAAAATAACAATTTGAAAGGAATGGGATGCTGAAATTTCCAGCATCTGTACATATTCCTGTTTTTCCTGCCTTTATAGTGAAGTCATCATGCTTCAGGTCCAAAAGAACTCTTGGCTGAGCTAGGTAATCCAGCAATTCCTTTAGGCCTGCTTAATTATTCATAAGATAAGAGTTTTTCAGCTAAATGGACAAGAAAGATCAGGGAATAATATTGGCTCAATAAACATCCATTTTAAAAAAAAACAACTATGATGACCATCTGTTTGTCCAAATGAACACTTATTTTTTAATTCCAAGAAATGCAACGAGAAGAACTTCTATTTTGCTGGGAAGTCACAATAGTACATGTTATTTGTATAGTATATGATATAATAAAAAATATCATTGATTCTTTACCTTGGGTATGCAAACTGTTAAGCTGATAAGTGTTTCCTAATCTAGAATTGATTTGTGGCATATTTCATACAGGAGGTGCCTAGGATAAAAATCTAATAAAATATAGGACAGAATCGTATTAAAACTATTGCTTTGTCTTGAAGTCCCCCAATTATTTTCTTGAACTGGAAGTTGTAAATCTGTTGCTCTCTGTTGCTTGTTTAATTCAATCACTGTATAGTTATATTTGTGGCTTTTAAAGGCAGTTAATATGGTTTTTAATAAGTGCTTTACAGCAAAAAAAAAAAGTGTTATGCTTTAGAATGCATTCTTATATCTGTATTCCAAGGCAGAGATCCCCAACCTTTTGGGCACCAGGGACCGGTTAAGTGGAGAGAGGTTTTTCCACGGACTGGAGGGGGCGTGGTTTTGTGTGCTGACTGCATCCTGCAGATGGGGCTTTGCTTGTTTGTGCAACCCGGTTGCTGGCATGCTGCGGCCTGGTACCGGTCCACAGACTGGGGATTGGGGACCCCTGCTCCAAGGTATACTTGAGTGAGTTCCAAGGGGGGGATTGATGCTTGGAAAGATATTTAGGAGTACAACCTCAATAACTTTATCCTGTGTAGTCTTGAATGTGATATTATTCAGAATGCCAACAGTCCAAGCATCCACAATTCATTTAAAACTTTTATGTGCATGTTTCCTCTTGCTTTGGGAGAGAAGACCAAGCCATGGGGTTTTTGGAATAACAAACAAATGTGAAATGCTATGACTCCATATTGAATCCAAAGTATAGCTATTTCTGAGATGGAATTTTGTCTTGCCATTCACTTTCCTTCTTTGACTAGAATGTCTTAGAAAGCCACATCTGACATTTAGCTAACTATGGTCTGTTTCCACACCTGTTTATAAATGAATATTATCAGCTAAGATGAATGCTGTTTGGAAACGTCTCATCCATTAATACTGGGGAATTGCTAAGCCTACTGCCATACTTTAATCCCAAATAGGGCCATTTTCAGGCTTGCAAAATCATTGTTATTTCTTTAGTAGAATCCTGCATGTTGCCAGCTGCAATCAGATGGTATTGCTGGCTGCCCCAAGAGCAGAACCTTAGTTGCTGCATCCCAGACATTGCACACCTGCATATTATCCTGGGATGATAGAGAAAGATCAAATTGCTCTGAGATGAGTCCACTGAGGTCAATTTACCTTCCACCAAACATTGCTTTAAGCTTCTGAGTAAATCTCCAAATAGGGAAGATGACATGTTTTTGTCTTCTGCTGTTCAAATTGTGCTTCAGTTACAACTTCCCATTTATTCCTTCTCATGGGATACACTATAATAAATGTAAGGATTTCTTGGTGTTTAGCTCCAAGATCCAAATCAACATCTGAGAATGTGAGTTGATGAACCATCTTCATGGTAATAGTCTGGCCCATAATTTCACTTTGGTAGTGTGCAGGTTTTCTAAACACAAAGTAGTTTGTGTTTTTGTACTACTGCCTCCTAGTGAAGGAAGTTTCATATAAGAGAGATGAACTTAAGATCTGGAGATTTATTGTCATAATATAACATTTTAGGCCTAACTATACCAGTGCTTTAGTTTCTGTTCTCTTTCCCATCCGGTATTAGTTTCCACTTGGCTTGAAAACACACACACACACAAGATTAGGAAGATTCTTGTGTTAGCTTTCAAATAAGAAAGAAAAAAGTGTTATGCTTATCACTTGATATACCTATAGTTTTCACATGTAACTTAGGTCATTGTGAATATATTTCATTAACAGAACTCATTTTCTCTGGACTATGAAGCATACCTTTACATACTCAGCCTCTATTTAATTTGTTAATTTAAATTTTCTATGTAACATGCAAAAAAAGAAATCGTATGGGGCAATTCAGCAGGTTAATGCTTATTTCTCTTGGAAATTACGGTTGAAATGTACATTCTCGCTTATACTTTGCATCAGAAAACCACGATTTCCTGTCATCTAAAGTTGTTCCAGAGGAAGTTATTAAATACCACCTTGCCTTTATTTGAAAGTTGAAGTTTTTCTTCTCACTTCTCACTTCTTCTCATTTCATTCTGTTTGTTATATTCTTCTCAAAATGTTCTTTAGCATTCTTTCAAACAAACCAATCGATGAATCCTATGAATGAATAGGCAAATAAATATTTATATATGTAATTTATATTTGTAAAGTAATCCCTTTCTCCAGGCATACGGTTGCATTTGATTCAGGAAATTGCTTGATTTAGTACTGTAGGTCTGAAAATAATGAAACAGCTTTTCAAATACTGGCTTTATAATGTTGAGATGCCGTGGAAACAAGATGAGTAAACTGATTTCTTTCTCCCACAGGACAAAGGACTGCTACTGTTCACATATTTCAGAATGAAGTGGTCCATAGATTAGATTAGAATCATGTTTCTGGATATAAAATCAGGAAATCCTACCGGCAGGGATCCAGCCCAGCGTGCTAAAGCAGAAGCAACTGGTATGGGGGAACGGAGTATTACAAGAAGACACAAACACCTCCTACATTTCTTTAAGGCAGGGGTGTCAAACTCACCACATCACATGACGTGTCACGACGTATCATGACTTTTTCCCCATTGCCGGAGCTGGGGTAGGTGCGGTTTTGGCATGACGCATCCGGCCCGTGGGCCAGCAGTTTGACACCTCTGCTTTGAGGCAAAAGCATGCAGCCTCCCACCATCAACTAGTCAACTGCATCATAATTTGTGAGCATACAATGGGCAATAGTTAAAAAGAGGTGGGCCAGGATCCCATTTGAAACATTTTCAGGAGAGAACTGAAGGGATAAAAAAGCTACTTCTAATGTAATCTACTGGATCTCCTGTGGACTGCCCTGTGACTATATAGGACAGATGGGGAGGAAGGATAGCATTTTTTGCATCTTTATCTTAAGAATATAAGTCACTCTATCCTTTCAAGATTTTACAACCGCATTTGCTATGGATGTAGCTCGGGCATCAACAATTTCTTCAAAAGTTGAAAAATTATGTGTTACAAATAATGCCCAAGAATCAGTGGTGGGATTCAGCTGGTTCGCACCACTTTGGCAGAACCGGTAGCTAATTTTTTGTTGCCCAGGCTCAGAACGGACTTCCGGAAGTGACATCCATAGAACCGGTTGTTCACATATTTGAATCCCATCACTGCCAAGAATGATTTATATCTTTCTACACTGCTGAGTGCAGGCCTCTTCTAATGTTGGTATTAAGCCAGTTCATTTAGTCTAAAGAATATTATTTGTACCTTTTGTTTAATGGCAGTGGCTTCCTGGCTTTGTAACAGGAAATGGGGTGGAGAGGAAAAACAGCAGACTGCCTGCCTGACCTGTTCAGATAACCCATTCTCATACATTGAATTATGGTGCTCTTCAGGGGAGACACTATCGATACAAATCCACTTAGAGACAGATCTCACCGCCTCCGCAGTTCAATTTCACAAACGCACTTACATTGCAATTATTTTTCAGAACGAAAAAGAAGACCAGCAAAATTGTACAACATTTTTCCAGTCTGAGGAAATATTGTGGGGAAAAAACAAGGATTATTTGGTAGTTGTTTCCAGGGCAACATGGAGAATGAGCCAAAAAGAATGAGATATTAAAACTGTTTGTATCGGTTTCAGGAACCACACAAGGTCCTAAGAAGAGCTGACTGCTCCACATTCTCTAACGTGCATGTCTGCACACGGTTGACTTTTTCTTGACAGATGTTAAGAGTTGATACTATCTTTCTAGGTTATTTAAGGCTATCAGATGCGGACTGCATAAATAGGGATAACCACTAGATGGCAAGAAAGTTAGTCATAAAACACTGCTGCCCTCTAGTAAGTATCTGGATTTTTGCAGCCTTGATCTGCTGCCCTATCACAAAGGTGAATAGCTGCCACTTGTCTCGGCCATCAAAATTTGCTTTGTTAAAATATTATGCTTTGATAATTGGTTAAGGCAGAGGAGCAGATGAGGCTGTCCTTATTGTGCATGTGTAGCTGGTGAGGGGTAAAATGATTAATCAACTCCTTGGCTCCGCTGCCATCTCTCCTCAGCCTACTACAAGCTGTTGTGAAAAACACTCACCAAAGCATGACAACTGCAGAAGGCATGGGATGAGTTTGGCTCAGGATTATACCCCATCATTTTTAGATTCTTTCCTATGGACTTCCTCCTACACACATTTCTGCATAACCCAAGCTGAGTTTGGGAGGGGAGGGGGAAAGAAGGAGGGAGGGAGGGAGGGAGAGGGAGAGGGAGAGAGAGAGAGAGAGAGAGAGAGAGATCAGAATTTTGAAGGGAGCTGAATCATAGCCAGCCCTTATAATACTTCTCTTTATGCAAGAAATAAATGCCAACTTCCAGATTTCAGTCTGCTCTGTTCAGGAGGCAGTAGGGAGAATGATCCTCTGACTTTACTATCGTGCTATTTCAGACTGTTACACTCTTTCACTGATACTCTTAGCCCTATTTCAAGCTCTGGCAAGTAGTTTTCATTTCACACGGTGGCATCCAGCTCTTTAGAGAAACAGCTACAGAATCTGAGATGAGGCTGGCTAAGCACTGTAGGGGCGGCAGGAGCATACCTCAAATAGACCCCAAGCCCCACAGTCCTCTGATTCTACCCACTCTGATTTCACCTCTGACGTAATGGGTTATAAACTACCGGTATATCAAATTTTACACCCCTTGAGGCTGTCATTGGATGCTGTGAGCTTAAGGGGGAGAATACTACTTTCACACTGCACAGCGTTGTGCCAACAAGGCAAGCTAAGACACCTAGAATGTGGTTTTGAAAGAAAATGGGGAAAATAATAATAATAGTAATGGTAATAATAATAGTACTTGGGCTATACCTGTGACATGATACATTGCTGGAATTATAGGTAGTCCTCAACTTAAACTATTCACTTAGTGATCATTTGAAGTTACAACAGCACTGGGGGAAAAGGGACTTTTGACTGTTTTTTACACTTGCGACTGTTGCAGCATCTCCACGGTCAAAATTCAGATGCTTGGCAACTGACTCATATTTATGACGGTTGCAGTGTTCCAGGGTCGTGTGATCATCTTTGTTACCTTCTGACAAGCAAAGTCAGTGGGGAAGCCAGATTCATTTAACAACCGTGTTACTAACTTAGCAACTGCAGTGATTCACTTAATAACTGTGGCAAGGAAGGTGGTAAAATGGGGCAAAATTCACTTAACTGTCTCACTTAGCAACAGAAATCTTGAGCTCAGTTGTGGGGATAAGTCAAGGAACTACCTTTATATATGTATTTGCTTGCATGTTTTACTTCATCAATAAAAAAGAAGTAAAAAAAGTTCCCAAAACTTCAATACATTTTTAGATTACTTCCTTTTCAACAAGAAATTATGTTTTAGATATTAGATAAATAAGATAAAGATAAATAAGATAAATAACCTTTATTGTCATTTTTTATATTGTGGGCACAATGGCACACATAAAAAAAAAATGAAATTTAGTTGCCCGCTCTCAAAGTGAAACATATACATGACACACACCTAAACATACTATGTACAACATATATATAGACCCACATCCCTACATATACATAGCAAATTCAATGAATATAGTATATATTGTTGGACGTGCAATTAATGTTGAAATTGAGATTTTATTTAAACACTGTATATTGTTCTATTTTAGTAAAAAGCAATTCTGTGCATTAACTCAAATCTGAGATATTATATTTTCAGATATTCATATTCTCTAGCAAATGGGAGTTGACTTCAGACAAAGAAAATTGCCTTACAATCAAAACTTATTGTTCAACATCAAAATATAAACCGATGACTCCAACCATTCAGTGTTTTACAAAACTGATTAATATAGATCAACCTTGGATGAGTAAAACAAATCATTGGCTCAATTTATTGATACGCTTATGTCTGTAAAAATACTTCTTACAAGATTTTCTTTCTTTTCTTTGCAGCTCTCCCTCAGATACTTCTTTTATAATTTTGTGTGCTTTTTCTTTTGAATTTAATTAATAAAAACAACTTAAAGGGAACATTGTTACAGCAAAGGATGATATAAGTCCATTTCATCCATGCGCTGAGCATAAATGTATTACTAAGGGGGCATGGCAAAAAAACAAACAAACAAATGCAGCCCGGGCATGTTTTCACTGTGGTTAAATGAAATGTAGAAAAACCCTATGATGTGGTTTGGTCCTCTTAAATGGCATTAGACAGGAATGCCACATGGAAACTACCATGACATTCCAAAAGATCAACACTACTATCAATAGGCTTTTTAAGAGAACAGTCTCACATAGTTTGTGAAACTCAAATTATGGGTAGTCTGTATCATTCCATAATGTGACGGCAAAAGCACTTCAGTTGAAAGTGCTTTCCATTTCTGAGTTAAACGCTGAAATTAAAAATACAGTCCGTGGGAAATTAACCTTGATCACAAGTTTAAGAACATTAGCAGAATCTTGAAAGTGGCTTTTTATAATGGAAGGGTATTTGAAAAAAAAAAACTTTCCAGTCAGCAACTACTTTTAGAAATATGGGGCTGGATTGGAGTATCTAAATGTAATCCTTCTTGGCCAAGTGAGCTTTTCTATCCTTTCCTTCCACTGAAGCCTCCCTGTGTACCTCTCTAGCTGGTCCTGATATTCTGCTGAACCTCTAGAGCAGGGGTCCTCAACCTTGGCAACTTTAAGACTTGTGGACTTCAACTCCCAGAATTCCTCAGCCAGGAATTCTGGGAGTTGAAGTCCACAAGTCTTAAAGTTGCCAAGGTTGAGGACCCCTGCTCTAGAGAGGAGACATCTTTGGGGGGGGACGAATGTACTTTCAGTGCAGCTTTGGCCTTTCCGAGAATGGCTGCCACTGAACATGCATCACATAAACAACAAACAAAATATGCATACATATATGACCACCACACTTGCATTCATACGCAATTGGACACCAAATCACACAGTCACACAATTCTCTCAAAGGAGGAGGTAATGGAAGTGTGAGGTTCATGTATCTGTGTTGCTTAATGCTTATTGGCAGGTGTGTCTTTCAAAGGCTGGTCTGGCACGGGATACACTTTCAGGCCCTAAGGATTGGCTGGCTATTCTTGATCTACCAGGGTGTTATGAGATGGAAACTGAGAAGCAACCCTGGCAAGGATGATTGGAAGAAATTCTCATTAGAGTTACAGAGTTGTGAATGAGAAAAGGGGCAAAAAAGACAAACCAAAGGCCAACATTCTGTTGTTATTTGAACCAGGCTTTTTTTGGTCATATATACATCTACAGATGTATATATATATAGCCCCCAAATTTCAATTTTCTATGGATTATTCATTCATTAGTTTGATAATTATAATGTGAATTAGTGTTCAAAGTTATCCATCTAGAGTAGACTATATAATTTCAGGGAGCCTTGCAAATAATAGTTTCCTTAAAATGTAACAGTAGTAATCAGATATGAGGCACAGGATGCAATTTGAAGTTCAAAAGTGATGTTCAAATACTTGTGTGTAAGATCTTCCTAAATTCTCCAGCAGCTGATGTCTCCTCCATAATTTTAGCAAGCTGCTAATTGAGGATAAAAAGTGGGGGAAAGACATTTTACTTAATAAGAAGTTTGGTTTTACAGTCAAATTGCATATATATAGGAAATGCACGTTTTGATTTCCATACTGCTTGAAAGCACTACATATAGAAGGTAGTCTTCTATATGTAGACTGTCTGAGAAACAACTGGATTTTGGGTGATCAGAAGCTGTTTGGAAAAAAGAAAATAAACAATTACTGCAGAGAAACTGGAGTTGCATTACATAAATTTTAAAAGATGGCTAGATTATTCCCAAGAGACAGCTCAACCCACACTTAAAACTGAATTCCCAGCGATTTTGATTATAATCCAATACACAATTACACCTTCTTAAAGAAAAAGCTATTAGAACAGCACAATTCTTTTCAAATTAAAACTGTCTGGTGGTGGTAATACTGGGAAACCCATTGCTTGTAGTAGAGTTTATAAAAGGCAATCTTCATATAATATTACTAACTCACACTTCTCATATTTCCTTTTGAAAAAGCTCTTAAGTGATGGGATTTTATTTTTGCTCCACTATGACAATTGAGCTTATGAAATATAAAAAAGAAGTGCTGTAAGCCATAAGCCCATTTATTCTATAGACACAGGCAGGATTGACTCATTTCATTATCTGCCCTGTAAGGAGTATTTTCATTTTGATGTAAGATCATGTTATATTGTAATCTAAGTCTCTATTCACATCCTATTAATATTTCCTAAAATTTAATAATAATAATAATGATTCGTTCATAGCATTATTCAACAGGCATGGCTACTGGGGAGCACTAGGCTGATTCATGCTGGCTGCATTGTAAATGACCAACACTGATTCTGTTGAGTTTCTTGTTGAACATATAACATAAGATCGTTATCTTTCTATGACAGTCTTTCACAGTCTAAACATGTGGACATGCAGCATTCATGCTATTCCAGGATCAGCTCTTTGGCTGCAGCTCTATCAACACATCTTTCAGGAGAAAGGTATCTTAATGGCTTTTTCACTTTTTCTCTACAGGAACAATCGGTGAGCTAGAGAAATAGTTTACATTAAGGACATACACTGTAGGGGGCGAAATATTTTCCCTTCTGAATAGTGTGGGATAAAATGAAGTTTTATCTTGTTGCAAAACCCATGTCAGCTCATTGTGGCAGAGTGATTTTTTTTTTTACTCATTCTCAGCAAAACTGAAGATCATTGGAGATCAACTTCAGACTGCTTTAGAGAGTTTGGGGACAGAAACAGTGGCAGTGTAGAAAAACTTAGAATAAAAAAAATGAGAGCAGCCTGTTTAAAGAAACAAATGTCCTCCACTCCTTTTCTCACACAGCAGTTGCTCTGTCATCAATGATTGGCTTCTCCTAGACCCCTGAACTCCACATACCTAGAGAAAGATTTGAGGGGATAGCATTGGAAATCAATGGCAGACCACCTGGCTATTAGCAATATGGTTGGCAGGAACTGGCCTGCTGCTTCCATTGTGTTTTAATCATTCTAACATTGTAAAGAACACCAGGATCTAATTTGGAATATGGAATTTGGAATTTTGCCACCAAGACAAAGAATTCTGACACTACGTATGCTCAATTGCGCTTTTAAAACATTGATCCAAAGACAGGAAACTACAATACAATATATTCACAGCCTTAAGGCCAGTGTATTTATCATTCTCATCACTTCTAATTTGATTTGATTATAAAAATAACAGATATTTAGAAGAAATAAAATGCAAATTAGGCCTAGTTTTCTACATTTACCGGATTCTCCATTTAGTTGAGGATTTTGTCTCAGTTTTCTATGAAAAGCTGTGTTTACTGAAATTCACTTCTCATTGTGATTATGAATATTCAAAGCTTTCCCTCAACTAAATGGAGAATCCACTCCAAAGGGGCCAACAAATATGCTTCTATGTTGTCTGTTGTCTTTTTAAACCATTATTGGGAAGAAACTGGTGAAAGAATTAGTTTTAGGGTTATGAAAACTGTTTCAGGAATGATTTTCAAAGTGCCCTGATGTGAAAAAAACTAAACATGCACAAGATTAAAAAAAAATATTCTACTCTATATATGGCTTTTGTCCTCTATATTCATTTTATAGACACTAATCAGAAGCTTCCAATTTAGCATTTATCATACATTTTCTTTCATGAACAGCGGTAACCGAACAGATAGTCTCCAACAGAAAATAATATACGTACGTAGCTGAGAGGTGAACTGTGGAGTCCTTGATGCTCTCTGAGCTTGTTTGCTTGCAGATGTTTCATTACCTAAGTAACTTAGTACTCTCCGACTGCCTGGCATTTAGTGCCTGACAATGTTACCTAGTCTGGTAATGAAATATCAAGTCAAGCTCCGAGAGCATCAAGACAGGAAGTCTTCATTTCAGGATTTCTTCTTGTAAGAAGCCAATTGGCTAAAACTAGTGATGAAACAAACTGGAAGGGGATGAAATGGTAGAGGGCTATTTCCATTATAACATGGACAGTCTTCAGCTGATAGAAAAATTCCTCTTCCTCTTTCCTCTGTTGCATCTCCTCTGCACCCCATCTCTGCTTTGGAAGGTTCCCTAATCCTCCAAAGGATTTGGCAGAATGCAGGACTTTTCAGCGGCAAAAGAATTGATCCAATAGTGGTGCCTGTTTGTTGATGAAAGGAAAACTTTGGATGCAATCTGGATTATTAACCTAAGCATGTTTATTTTGAAACAAAAGATTATGACTAAAATAAAATAAAAACCAGTGGAAACAAGCATAATGCTTAACAGCATCGTATTATCCTTCTCTAAAACCTTATTTTTAAACGATTACAATAATATGTAAACAAGCATATTATATGTGCAATCTGTGGATTTATCAGAGCGCTTTAGTTTGCAGGAGTGCAGTTTTGCAGTATTAAAGTGATTTTTTTTTAAAAAAAAAAAAACCTCGTTATTTATTCTTCATAATTTACAAAACCCAAACCAGTCATGGTGAGAACGTTCTTACCTCTAATCTGTACTATTTTGCAAATAATACCATTTAAATTATATTTAAACCCATTATATTTTAGAATGATAGATCTAAACTTCCTTAATTTTCATCACATTTCAACACTGACAGGTTAATCTCTGAAAAAAAGACAATAGCTGATTTTAAAGACATTATCTTCTCTATCTTAATGGGTAACAGTTTTATCAGTATATTTCAGTATGTGAAATTATACAACAGAAGAGGCTATTGTGTTCAAGAGTAAATTTTATAAAATCGTCTTGTGAATTCTATATAATGTAGCAAAGGACATGCAAACAAAAATTAGGCCATGAGTGAAAATTATAATGGGTGGTTCAGAAATGTGAGATACACTGTAAATAAATAAATAAATAAATAAATAAATAGTTTAAGAAAAGTAGAAGAAAACTTTCTCATGCTGCTGCATTGTGTATTAAGTTGCAAATGAATTCACCTCTTGATTATCAAAATTGCATCATTACTTGGTGTAGGTAATGCCTTTTCCTTTTTTTGGATTGTGGTAATATTAAGTATTAGTCCTGTTCACTGCAAAATAAAAATACAACGCACACCTTACTTCTATGATTGAAGTGCAGTTTGAAAACCACGATATATAAGGTAGACCTTCATGATGTACACACAACAAGAATGCAGAGGACGGCTTTCAGACTTCTTCCCAACTCCTTCCCTAACTGTAGTCATAGAAGTTATTCCTATTTTCTTCTCTGGAGTGAACTGATGTTGTTGTCGTTTTTTTCTGTTACCTCTACTAGCCCAGAGTTAGCTCCTAGTATTGCCCTCCGTCACATATATACTGCAAAGTGTCTCGATATTTTGATGGAAGTCAGATGTTTTAAATAAATAAGCGAAGTATTTTTCTAACTGCCTGAGGTCTGGTAGGTTGGGATACTCTGCAATCTGTCTGGAAGACCGGGAGGGCCCTTTCTCGGCTCTCTTACTTTTATCTTCCTGTGTACCACATTACAAATAGTACAAGGAGGTGGAAGGGGGAAACATTCCACCTTGAGCATGTCTTCCTATAAACTCACTATAATTAGAGTGTTGTTTACTATCTTTTGCTCCTATTTATATATTCTTGGGTGTTGATTTTCAGTAGAAGTCATGTGGAACAACATTTGAAAGCAGAACATGCCGTGCGTAGATGCAATCCTGAACAGGGTGTAATGTGAGCTCCTTTTCATGAGAAAAATAAAGAGGGGGGGGCGGGAGGAATGGAAGCACAGAGATCCTTTCCCTGCCTTGTCTCATTTTCAAGTGACCACCCATTTCATCTTGGAATGTTAATAAAATGATCCCCACAATATCCCGTATCAGAAAAGACTTTGAACCTGGTGGAACATGTGCTTCTAAGGCTGCCTTGAAATGATGTAATCTATGTCCAGATAATTTAATAACCCTGAATCTCTCCCTTACACTACTGCTATGTTTGGCTATTATTGTAACTCCTGGCACAATAACATGAAATCATATAACAAATTCAGTACAAGGTAAAAAAAATAACCTGTAATTAACAAGCCAGGCCTAATCATTCCTGAAAAGTGCATAAATAAAAAGTGCATAAAATGATAAGAGAAGGATGTGCCTCTACTAGTTTTTTTTGTGACGCTCCCCTTAGCCAATATTTATGAAAGCTTGCTGGCAGGTGCCAGCGGTCTCCTGCCTCACCAGCTTCATTCCTAACAGTGAGCAGGAATAACACTCTTGTGTTGACAGAGGGCAATTAATTGATTAAAGTGGTGCCACTGTATATTATAATCCATATTCTTATCTAGCCATGCCATGTAAAGCAGTGGGGAAACTTCTGTGGAATTCAAGTCAGGGAACCAGATAGTCCATCCAATAATGTAATTAAGGGTGACTGGAAAGAGACGAGGAAAGAAAAAACAGTGATAGAAAGAGCTTCTGTACATTATCTTGGGTATAAGCAACCCAATAACGTTCATAGAATATACAAGAGATGAAGGGAGATTTGTGGCAGGCAGATCTGCACTGACCTGTACAAGAGTTCACAGAACAGATACCTGGCATGTTGTATATGTGTAGCTTCTCTGTATGTGATTAAAACTCTCGCTTTTAGGTCAGGAAAGGGACAAATATCAGGGTCAAGGGCTTAATGCTACAATCCCTCTTCTGATTCCTTTTCATTCAGCTAATAGCCTCTTATTGGTTACTTAAGTAGAGATAATGAGAGACAGTAACGAGAGACAGGAGGTTGGGGATACATACATTTCCTTTATGTAATTCAAGTACTATGGGTTTTCTCTCTTTCTCTCATCTTTTACTTAATAGTCCATTTCATTTTCATACTGACAGCTGATTCTATACAGGTCTACACAGAAATGTGATTTATTCAGCAATAAGCATATATAGATATATCTAAGATGCCCAATTAATACCTATTTAAATTTATAGTTACTCAAATGAATATGCAAATATCATGCAATATGGCTCATTTGGTCTCCCATTCAATGAGTGAAAATCCTGAACAACTGTCAAAACTAATTGAGAAGCTTCTTGATTCATTTGATTCAATTCTGCCAATAACTGAATTAATTGTGGCTCCTATTGATTGCTATTAACTAATTAATTATTATTTTTCCTGTTTGACAAAAAACAACTCTGCCCCTTATGAGACTACGAAGTGTGTCAGATTTCTTAATTCATTAATTAATCTGCAGCTCATCTTACTTAGAGGCGACTCTAGGCAGCTTATAAACAGGTAAAAGGCTCAAGATAAAACACTAAAATGTTAATAAGTATTGACATAAAAATTGACTTAATAAGTATAAATTTCAAAATGGTACACACACTTAAACGTAGTTACTACAGGTAATAACTTTTTTCTCAAATGGAATAATTGTTGGACACTACTGTATAGAAACATATATTTAAATAAAGCATTAATTTCTATTTTAGTTGTTGCATTTTTTTTAAAAAAACGTATGCAGTAGGTTTCTGTAAGCAAATAGTTCTTGTGATGTTTTAAAATTCTGCTTTCAGCATTTTCAACACATCAATACCAGAACACCTGTAGCAGGCTAGCCTATTACACTATTTCACAAATAAATTCATTTTTAGAAAATCAACAAAATTCATTTTAAAAATAAAACAAAATATTAATCAACATTAGAATACCTGTAATACTTTTCCACTGAATAACTGAGAAAAGTGATTTGTATATGATTCTGTTTGCAAAGTTAATCTGGCATTGTAATTTTTTAAGGAAGCCACAAGGTTAACACCGCGGCCTTTCCAGGAATATATATGTGGACTTTAGCAATGATTCATCCTTCTTCGGTAAAAATGACAGCTCAAGCAATCAGTGGGAAACAGAAGCCTGAATTCAACTGTAGAAGACTAGGTGTTCCATTCAGGAAGTCATATATTTAACTTTGGACAAATTTACCTTTAAGAAAGAATAAAAAGCAGATAGTAAAAAGCAGCTTCTGCCTAAGGTCCCAGAATACAGCCGGATACAGCTTGATTGTTGCACTGAAGAGGATGTTCAGTCATTTTGTCAAAGATCTGTTTCCTGCTTTGCTTACGAAAACAAAACAAATACTTGTGTCAACCGTACAAAACAAAACAAATACTTGTGTCAACCGTTGACTCAGAAAATGTGGTTTCCACCCGTAACTAATAGTTCTTGTTGTTATCAAGCTTCAGTTTTATAACTTATGTATAAGGGGGAATAGACATTTCAAATCACATCCAACCCCCCCCCCCTTAGTTACTATATGCTGCAGTATTGATTAATGCAACCTAAGCTAGGTTGAAGAAAGTGGTGCAACATTGACGGGAAGCATTGGTATTAGTTTGTAATAAATAGACTTGTGCTGTTTCTGGGATGCTATTACAAAACTTTTTTCTTTCTGACTCACTTCTGTAGCCAGACATCTATCTTCAGAAGTACCGAGGGAAGTTTATATGTGCGTATGTGTGTGCACATGCGTGTATATCTATCTTACATTTACAAAGTAAACAAAAGAGTTACTGGAGAAAAACATGATGCTTGCATAAAAATTAAAAACAACCAAGAACATTGCTGACACAAGTTAAAATAGCTAGATCCCACCACTGAAACCAAAAGCAGGAGGGTACAAGATGTTAGATCAAGGGTCCCCAACCTTGGCAACTTTAAGACCTGTGGACTTCGATTCCCAGAATTCTGGGAGTCGAAGTCCACAGGTCTTAAAGTTGCCAAGGTTGGGGACCCCTGTATTAGAGAAGGCATTACTGACAGGCACTCCTGCTAAAATGATGTTTATTGGGGCACAGTAAGAAAGGGCTGAAGAACAACTCGGTAGAAAGACTATGTCAAATAACTATGAGAAATGAGTTAGGTGTGGTAAAATCCACACTTACAGCATCAAATAATAACAAATTTTGACAAAGATACTGAATGAATAGCAGCATTACTGTTTTCTTAGATGTGAATTCTGATGCCCAGTTCAAAATGTCTGAACTCCTTTATGTACAATGGAACATCTAACCTTGATGGATCAAAATGATACAAAACTAGTCCAAAAATTTGGGATACATGTCAAGGTATTGATTTAACAGCTAACCAGCTTATGTAATGTAAGAGGTAAGGTGTAATGTAATGATGGGAATGACTTAGCAGGGTCTGTGTCTCTTTAAGAGCATTTGTATAAAGGGAAGGCTCTGCTGATGTGTTCTCTGTCTTCCATTTCCTGCTGTAATTGTGGTTTGTTGGATCCTGCTATATTAGCAACTGTATGTATATTGTTCCTGGTGTATGATATTGTAGATAGTGTAAGATAAACCACCATTTAATACAAACCACTGTTTACTGTGTTTACTCCTGGGTTATCTCAGCGCAATAAGACTGTGCACGCTCTGGCAATACATTTTGGGTGGGAAACATTTTTTGGGGGTACAAAAGTTAATATAGCTTTAAAAAAAGATGGAGAACAATGTTGCCTGAATTAAAAATCCATCTCCCAATCTCTGTTTACATTTGAACTCTGCATGGACAAGCAGAATTTTGCATAGAAATATCTACCACCTTCAAATACAGAAATAGATTTGGAGCCAATGGATAGCATTTGAGTAGATCCAGAAAAATGAAAAACGATCCATCCATTTTTTCCATAGGAAGATCACTCTACTTACTTCCAGTTATGCCTATATCTGAACCACTATATCAGAGACTTGAGTGTAATAAATTAATTATACAGATAGAGGGGCAGTGCTTTCAGATGAGGATAACGCTATGCTCGCCATAAGTCTCCCTTTCTAACTCTTCAACACATAATAGATGATGACCCTCTCTCGTTTCTAATAAATAAATGATATACATATTAGCTAAGATTTGATGTTTCAGACATTATGGTCTAGAGCAGTGGTTCTTAACCTTTTTGAACGAATCGCCCCCTTGAGCCAATGAGGAAGTTGTCATCGCCCCCCTCCCCCAACATAACCTCTCAATCACAACATAGGAAATAATTCTTCAATTTATGCAAACACTTTTTTTGTTTTCTTTAAAATTGTCATCAAGACATATCAATGCAAATAATTTATTTCCAGTCTTTTCCCCATATCTCAACTGTGTGAAAAAGTTTGGTGCCACCCGTCACTTTATTCCCAAACTTCGTGAATCATGTATTTCATTATTATCTTATTTATTCAAGACACTTAAATGTAATGACCACTGAAAACAAAATTCAATTGCAAGAAAGTGAAATGCCCGAAAAGAAAAACTGAGAATTTCAAGACGAAAACTCTGAAACTAAATTAAGATTAGAGGAAAGTATATATAGTCACGCACACTGTAAAAAGGATTAAAAAGACACAAAGAAAATATAATATCGAACTGGAGTGCATGCTAAAAAAGTACAATACAAAGAGACACACAAAATGTTTTACAGAGCTGACGTCACAGGGGACAGCCACTCAGCATGTGATGTTTCAAAAGAAGCGCTCCCTCCTCCATCACTGCCCATTCTGGCCAATGGCGCGCCACTGTATGGGTAGAGGCTGCTGCGCAACGTGCATGAAGATAAGCGATGCGTATTCACATATGTACGGCGTTCTGTACTGAAGCTAGCTGGAGGAACATTTGAAAACACAATTCAATCCACTAATAGCGAGCGATCTGATGTTTTTGTACGACAGATATACAGCGATTCACTGTACGAAAAAGTCTCAAAAGTGTCCCCAAAACTTCTCGCTCCATCGCCCCCATATTGCCCCCTTTTCGTTCCTTCGCCCCCGCGTCGCCCCTTTTCGTTCCATCACCCCCCTGAAAAACGAAATCGCCCCCTGGGGGGCGATATCGCCCAGGTTAAGAACCACTGGTCTAGAGAGCTGTAAATGTCTGGAAATGAGCTTATAATGCACTTGGTGCCAATCATATCTTGGAGTGGAGTAATAAAAGTAGATGCTATTAGAATAACAATACCCCAAAGAAAATCTCTAGTATATGTCACAGCTGCTTTCTATTGTTCCATATTTCACAACCTGCAATTAATAATATCTATCAGATGAAGGCAAAAGCAGGGGACAGGGCGGGACTTGTGAATCAGAGTCCTTCATTGTTCCTCTAATTTCTGAGAAACACATGCTGCAGCCAATGATGAGTGTCAGCTGTTGTCCTTTCAGCAGAACCTGTTTATTGTGTCCAAAAATTAAGTGTTTTTCTCTAAGGGATAAACCCAGAGAAAAACTGCAGAGCTTTGACAAATCAAGAAACATGTTTGAATGCAATGGACAACTGAATTTTCAGTAAACCATATGAAAAATTCTGCATACTAGCTGTTAAAAACATTTTTCCGATTTCCAATGTGTATATGGTGCTTAAACAAAAAAATTGCTATAGTTTACTTATGTCTCTCAATTCAGGCTTCAATCTGCAACAATTCTTAACAAAAAATGAGAACTGTGTTATGTTTTGACTAACCTCTTGTCCAGGAACAGGTAGATTATATTACACCAAGTCTTAATTATATTTTAAAGTAGCTCTATTAAATAAAGGCACAAGTTAATCAAGATCAAATTACTTTAAAATATCAAATTAACTTGATTTCAATGAACCTATTCTAATTAAAGCATCTAACTTCTAGATGAAAATAGTATCTAAAGATTTGTTAAAGTCTGGGTATAACTAAACCATTTTACAAATTTCATATCCTAAGGGGAATGGAACAGATTTATCAGCCTTAGCTAATTAAACACACATTTTAGCACAGATACCATGTAGTCATCCAGATGTGAAAGGCATTTCAAATGAATATTACTCTCTTTACCAGTCTGGAATACTTAAGTGTTTTCTGGAGTAAGGCTCTTCCTTGCAACAGTTAATGGGCATTTCTCCAGTCTACGAGTCATCAGAAAAATATGTTAACATAATTTGTACTGCCTCATAGCTGAGATCTGATTTGCCTTAGTAATAAAACTTGCAAATGTTTCTGTCCTTACAACTTTCCTACAGGAGAGTTTAAGGGTGAGTAGTGAATTTCCTTGGCTTCATTTCCCCTCCTACCCAGTGTCCCCAGCTGGCAAGCAAAGTGTCAATTCCAATTTTTCAAAAGTGGTAAAAAAAACCTGGATGAATTTAGCATAACAGGTTGCCAGCATGAGTAGCATTTAGGGATAAGTCTTCCAGAAGATCAATAGACTTCTGTCCATAATAGTTTGGCTTCCAGGTCAATGGGAAGAAACAGAGTATACCTACATTAGACCAGGATTTTCTTTCTGACCCCGGGAGGGCAGGACAACAAGGTGGTGTTGGGAAACAATGAATGATCAATGAATGGTCCATAACAATAGGCGTTATAGAAAATTTCTATACTTTAGAGCATAAAATCAGCAGCCAAACAGAATATTAAATCCATCATGTGCTGCTCTGCATGTTTATGCCAGATGACAACTGGGATCCATATTTACTGTAGCAGATATGAAATCCTGACCCACTTCTGCTCTTTTCACCAGAGCAGAAAGAAAATTGCCCTATAGCAGAGGAACAAAAGTTCAACTCCTGACAAGATGATTTTGGGAAACTGCAAGAAAAGCAAGACCAACTTGAATGTAGCGTGGATTGATTACAAGAAAGCGTTTTGAGTCCATGCCACATGTTTAGATAATCAAGTGCCTAGAAATAACATGAGTCAATAGAAACAGCAAAAGCTTTGTCCAAGATCAATGGCATAATGGAAAACACAGTTTCTGGTCAATGGTGAAAGATTGGGAGAATATCAGGAGAGGAATCTTCCACGGTAATTCACTATTGCTCCTATTGTTTGTCATTGCACTAATTCCTCTGTCAACAATGCTGAATAATTTAGGCCATGGCTATCAAAGTTCAAAAACATCTGCCAGACTATTCCACTTCCTTTACATGGATGAGCTGAAGCTGTATGGAAAGACACCATCTGAAATAGAATTGCTGGTCAACACTGTCTGTATATATAGCCAAGATATTGCAGTGGAGTTTGGACTGGATACATGTGCTACCCTCATCATCAATTGAGGGAAAAATAGTGAAACTGAAGGAATCAAGAGACCCTATGGAAATATCATCAAGAGTCTGGATGAAGATGATCACTATTGGGCATCCTTCAGACTAACAACATCAAGCATACTGAAGTCAAGAAAAGGGTTAGAAAGAATATATCAAGAGAGTGAAGAAGATCTTAAAGTCCAAAGTCATTGGAGGAAATACCACCAAGGCAATTAACATTTGGGCAATTCCGGTCATTAGATACACAAATGGAATAGCAGACTGGACTTAAGCAGAACTAAAGGCCATGGATAGGAAGATCAGAAAAATAATGACAATGAATCATGCCCTCATCACAGTGACATTGATCAAGGAAAATAGATGGGCGTGGAATGTTGTAAGTACATCAGATGGTTGAAGAAGAAAAAGGGCATTGTAAGAATATCTGAAGGGGAGTGAAGAAGATGCACTGAAGCTAGTATACCAGGAAGGCTTATTGAGTGCTGGGGAGACCAAACTGGCCTATAAGGAAGACCAAATGAAGAATAGAAATGATATATGGGAAGACAAAGTATTACATGACCAGCACATTTTAAAAAAAATAGCAAAGCAGATAATAAAAAGACCTGGCAATGGCCAAGACCAGGAAAGTTGAAGAAAAAGACCGAGGGGCTGATTCTGGCTACACAAAACCAAGCTATAAGAACAAATGCATACAAAGCCAAAATTGACAAGACAGGAACAGACAGCAAGTGCTGTCTTTGTAAAGAAGCTGAAGAAACAGTGGAACACCTGGTTAGCTGCTGCAAGAAGATTGCACAAACTGATTACAAACAATGGCATGACAAAGTGGCAACACATGTGCATTGCAAGGTCTGCAAGAAATACCATTTGCCTGCAAGCAAAAACTGATGGGACCATAAAATAAAGGCATAAAAATGAAGAAGCTAAAGTGTTCTGGGACTTTAGAATTCAAACAGACAGGCACCTGTCACATAACAAGCCAATTGTTGATAAAGACAAAAAAGTCTGGATAGTGGATGTGGCAATACCTGGAGACAGTAGAAGAGAAGAGAAAGACTGGAGAAGATAACAAAACACAAAGATCGGCAAACAGAAATAGACAAATTGTGGCAAAATTTGATAAGTGGATAATGCCAAATCCAGTCTGACTGTCTGGCTGACTGTGCAATGAATCATAATAATAACTATTTTGATGTTCTTGTGGGGCTTGTTACATACCAACAGGTCTTATCAGAGGAATCAGACAAAGAGTGTCTTTTCCATAAAAAATACGGCGAGACATAAATTACAGAAACCCATAAAGACTCAGTCGTCACCCAGGTTACAAGAACCATGCTAGGTTTTGGAGTTCCTGGACATCTGGTAAAAAATGGGCTACAGGGCTCAGGATTGCTAGCTGAGTAACAAGGGCCAGCAACTGAAGAACTACTGGAAGAAAAGATATTTACCATTGCAAAGAAATAATGATTTTGTACACATCAAGTCCAACAAGGATATTTGAAACAAATGTATCAATTCTGGAAAGAGCAAAATCCAGAATCATAAATAACAGAACAGAGACTAGCACATCATTGTTGATTTAGAATACAAAATATTCACAGAAGAAGAATTGGAAGAATTGCAAAGTTTTAGCCCTAGAATGAACATTGAAATTCACCAAGGAAAGAAGTCTAGGATAGTCCAATGCCAATCAGAGATCATTCCAGCTACATAAGAGAGCCTATTGTGCAGAGGGTTATATTGTAAAGTCTTCTTGCACTCTTTCAGCTCCTCAAAAGCAGCAGTAAACATTCAACATTGGCACACTATCATTCTGATTACTGAGATGAAGTTTTGATAAACTACACACACACACATACAAAACTCACATACACACCTAGCCCTAGGCTGCTGTATCACAGAGTAGCAGACAGAACTGAAAATGATTGACTTCTCTCTTAGCCAGATCTCTGCAATATATGCCAGGTCAGCACTTTCAGCATTACACCAGGGATAATAGATGTTTTATCGGCAATTGATCTGGCATTAAAAGCAAGGACATTTAGGCTGCAGGTATGTCCTAATCCTGAAGTTTAAAAAAGAGGATATTTTATGGAAAAACTTCTAATGAAAAAATCCAGTGGGATATACTGTATAGCAGGGGTCCCCCACCCCCGGTCCATGGACCAGTACCGGGCCGCGGCATGCCAGCAACCGGGCTGCACAAACAAGCAAAGCCCCATCCGTGGGATGCAGGCAGCACACAAAACCACGCACTCTCCGGTCCGCGGAAAAACCTCTCTCCATGGAACCGGTCCCCAGTGCCCAAACGGTTGGGGACCTCTGCTGTATAGCCTACAAATCAAATCAGATTTTAAAGATGTTCCCAGAAGGTTACCCTAAAACAACATAAAATTGCCTTGCAATTTTATTTCCCCACCTAGTGTGTATATGGTCCATTCTCGTGTTACTCTTCAGTGACATTTTTGTTACTGTACAGTTTTAGAGGCATGAACTCTGTCTTAATGATTATATTCTCTTCAGATTATATGGCAACATTGCACCCTAAACTAACTAACGGGATGATAAATCTGATACATCATGTGCTCTTTTCTTTTTCAAGGAAAGCAAGGCCTTCTGTTTTCTAGCAAGCAGAAAGTGCAATACTCATGGGAGTCATGTGGTCCTAATATGTATACAGGTAGTCTTCGACTTACAAAATCATTCATTTAAAGTTTCAACGGCACTGGAAAAAGTGACACATGACCATTTTTCACACTTAACGACCGTTGCAACATTCCCATGGTCACATAATCAAAATTTGGAAGCTTGGCAACTGGTATGTATTGATGACAGTTGCAATCCCCCTGGGTCATGTAATCACCTTTTGTGACCTTCTGACAAGCAAAGCCAATGGGGAAACCAGATTCACTTAATAGCTGTATTACTGACTTAACAACTGCAGTGATTCACTTAACAACTGTCTTGCTAAGTGATGGAAATTTTGGGTTCAGTTGTGGTCGTAAGTCGAGGACTACCTACACCTGCTTAGAAGGAAGGCCTCGTTGAAACTTTCCATCTAACTAAATCAACCTTAAATTTAATTGTAATTGAAACAGTTTGAATTGGTTCAATTCAACAATTATTAGTCACAAATACATCAAGCAATGTCATGGGTTTTAGATGTGAGTTTCATTTATCATATCATATTAATATTATTCATATTATCAACAATATATTTTTGTTTTCAAAATTGCAACCTTATGAACATGTATATGTTTGGACTGCAGCTGCAGTTTTGGGCAATATTTCAGCAAATATTGTGTACTGAAATATTAATTAATAACTAGAGATTCTCTAGAATTGAGGCCTTTGAACTATGGTGCTGGAGAAGACTCCTGCGAGTCCCCTGGACTGCAAGGCGATCAAACCGGTCAGTTCTAGAGGAGATCAACCCTGACTGTTCTTTAGAAGGCCAGATCCTGAAGATGAAACTCAAATACTTTGGCCACCTAATGAGAAGGAAGGACTCACTGGAGAAGAGCCTAATGCTGGGAAAGATTAAGGGCAATAGAAGAAGTTGGACGACAGAGAATGAGGTGGCTGGATGGAGTCACTGAAGCAGTAGGTGTGAGCTTAAATGGACTCCAGAAGATGGTAGAGGACAGGAAGGCCTGGAGGAACGTTGTCCATGGGGTCGCGATGGGTCGGACACGCCTTCGCAACTAACAACAAAGAGATTCTCACATATTTGTTTCATAAATACCTTAAGAGTCACTTTGATTCTGAATTTTAATGCTTACTGAATATTCTATACATAATTTATCTTACATTAAGTATTTAGCAGAAGTATCTTATACTAGGAGTCCCTTCCCAAACTATGACTATCACTTACTGCAGTAAAAAAAAAAATCAACGGTGGCTTATCTGTTTATCAGAAAATGAATATGCAGTTGTTAGTATACAAGATTCAGAAATTTTTCCTCTAGGCTACCTTTTGTTATTTATTTATGTTATTTATATTCTGCCTTTATTATTTTTATAAGCAACTCAAGGCACCAAACAGATCTAATACTCCTTCCTCTTCCTATTTTCTCCACAACAATAAGTCTTTGAGGTGAGTTATAAGGGTGCATATCATATTTTTGCAGCATTCAAGCTCAGTTTTTATATAGATGCTAAAGGAAAATTTCCTGACACCGTTAATAAATGCATAAAAATGCTTTTGGTGCATAGATTTCTAGATGATAGAACAGAAACTATTGCTCAGGATAATTTAGAAAGCTAAAGAATATCTGTACCCCAAAGAAGTTAATGTGCTTCATTTATTATAGAAAGCCCTTTGATTGTGTTATTCACATCAAACAGTGGAAAAGTGATCATTTTCATCTGAAAATGTTCTAGTTAGACAAGCAGTTAGTGAATCAGGGGACTGAATATGTTATAATTTAATAAAATTGTATCTGAGAGGACAAAAAGGGAATTTCTGCTGTTTTTCTCTTCTGACTATTGACGTATATGGAGGCCTTCCAATCTCACTTATGGTATTGTGACTGCTAGATTAGACAGGTTGACTACATGACAGCTGATTCAAAAATCATATGAAGCAATAATCTTGTTTTTAACAGTTTGTTGAATAGCAGACTGGTTGAAATAGCTAGTTTCACACATCACATTGAACCAAAACCTGAAAAACCATATTATTACCGCATTGTATGAACTCTGCCAAAGTATGTACCTTAGTAATAATTAGAACCGAAGGCTCTGAGGCACTTTTGCACATCCTGCCTCCATACTTTCTTAGTTTAAGCATCTTTTTGGCTACTAATAGAGCAGAATCCTAGCCTAGATAAGCCTTTGGCTCTATCAACCAAATTCAACATTCTTAAGATAGTTTCCTACACACCTAACATATGAAACCGAACAAAAGTAAAATGTAATATATCTTTCAAATGTAATATATGGAGTATATAAAGTATGATTTAGTAGATATGAAAAAGCAAATGAGAAAGATTGAGATGTCAGCCATATGATTACTCCTCCAAATGTTATTTCACAATTGGAACATTGCTGACTAAGCTAAAGACTTCGCAGAATTTCTTTCATGCTATTAACAAATGAGAAGTTAGACATTTTCACCTAGTGAATTAGGAAACCTATCAATTTCCACATCCCTGAAATAATTGGAGCGTGATCTGACATATTTATTTAAAATAAGAATGACAAGATTCCTGCTAAATCACTCTAGATCAATATTTAAACTTACATATTAGTTAAAAATTATCTTCTGGTACTGTATCTGATAGTGTCAAATTTCTGATCCAACTATGTAGCCCAACTGACCTGCCTTTTTCTATCTGATATAATTGTTTCCAGACATACAAGAGTTCAATTGTATTTAGATCCAAATTCTGTCCATCCAAAGATGCTATACAGCCAAAGATGCTATACAGTTAGTCCTTAACTTACAATCACAATTGGGACCGTAACTTATACTGCTAAGCAGTTTGGTTGTTAAGTGAGTCATGCCCAATTTTACAACTTTTGCTATGGTCGTTAAATGAATCACCACCACTACGTTAAGTATTTAAGTAAATCTGGGTTCTTCCCTTGACTTTGCTTACTTGTTGAAAGCTGGCTAGGAAAGTTGCAAATGGTGATCACGTGACCCCAGGACACTGCAAACAGTATGCCGGTTGCCAAGCATCTGAATTTTGATCATGTGACTGTGGGGATGCTGTGCAAAGACTGGTTGTAAGTCACTTTTTTCAGTGCCATTGCAACTCTGAACATTCACTAAACAAATGGTTACTTCTATATGTGTATTTCAAACTGAAACTGGAAAATTGGCACCAACTATTCACTTCCGGTATTTAATATGTGACTGTAGGTAAGCTTGATGATAGAGGCGCAGATTCAGAAAAACCAAATCCTTCCTCATTAATTGAAACTGCATTTTCTGTTAAGATATTCTCAGAATAGAAGAATAACAGTTTCCCAAACAGTTTATTTTCTGAAAATATTTCCAAGTATTTGAATAGTGAGTGGGAACTGAAGGCAGTGTAAGCAAATCTCGTCAAGCTTGGGAAGCATGGCGCTTAGAGTTAACATTGGTCTCCAGGGAGTTCTGCCTATTTTAAAAAACATTTTACACTTAATATTTATGTTAAGAGAGCAGTCTACAACAGTTTTTATTAAAATGTGGTTTGAGGACCGTGGGGACCCTCGAGACCCTCTCAGGGGCTGCAAAAATCACATTTACCAGATATTGAAGAAATTTGCAACAACTCATAAACAACACACACACACAAAATATATGCAAAAAATACAAAATTAAAAGATAAATAGAAATAGATTAGAAAAAAAGAAAAAGCCTCAGAAAACAATAAAAGGAAAAAAGAAGAAAAAAGTAAGTAAAGTAGAAAATAAATGACTTCTGACTTTCTAAGGTTACCATATCTCTGCAACATCTTGATAACTCCGTACAATATTAATCCTCAAATCATCTTTTCATTTCTTTCAGTTTCTCGCAAGAAACTGAAGTGGTTTCCCAGTAGAATTTGTCAATCTTCTCATTATGATTATTTGTTAAAAAATAGTTTTCATGAAAAATATTTTACTTATATTAATCGCTAATGGGTTTAATGTTATTTTTACATGATTCATGTAAAGTACAAACAAACAAACAAACAAAAGCTCTATAATTTTTTAAAATGGGAAGGTTTTCCAAGAACAAAAAGTTTAGAAACACTGATCTACAACAAATAGGTTTTCGCAGGAAAACATATCCAACAGATTGGTAGAGATGGTAGAGGGGGTTAAAGTGCAAAGCTGAATATTGTAAATATGTTTTTAATCAAGATTTTGTTTGAGGGGCGAAGGGGTTACTCTAATACTGTATATGACAAATGCAAATGATTAAGAAGTTTGCCAAACTTTTTGAGGAGAGAAACATATCTGTCTGTATGCATTTTATGGACAAATAACAGATCACACTTGTCTCTGGGCAGGTTCCACTAAAATTAGGACATACACACATCATGCTTTTTGAGACTGATATATATTATGGTATGAACATAGGCTCGCTGAGGTGTATAGTTGTAAGATAAAAATAAACACAAGAGGAAACTGCGCATGTTAGTTCTGCTTTTTTTCTTGTCATTCTGGCAGATGTTACTACATAAATCTTGTGTGGAAACTTTTCTAAGTGGGAAGCCATTGGTGGCCGAGTTTTTATCATTTTTCCACTCTAATTTCGACATCATTGATTCTGTCTGGAGCCACATCCTTTGGTGGTATAAAACGGAGAGTTATGGTACTTGGAGGAATTTAACGGACTTCCTGAATGAAATACTGTAGCATATTCTCCATCAACTTTTTGGGGCGATTATTTTAACGTGATTAAACCTGCCTAACTAAAAAATGATTAGCTTTTCACAAAGCTCCCTTATCACGCAGAAAGCATCCACGGGTGATACACTGTTCATGTGGTGGAAAGTTATTGCCGAAAATCTCTCAGGCATTGTTTAGACTAGAGGAAGACGGACCTAAAGCGCATATTTCAGTACTTCCTCTCTCCAATGCTGGAACTGTTTAAATGGCTTTGGCCACTCTGCAAGCGGTCAAGGGCGCTTTCGGTCCGTATTCCTCTCCAATACAGGATTGCCAATCGGCCCTAATACTTTGCAACGGCGCCTCTCCTTTTCTTTCCCGAATTCTCCAGTTACCCCCCCCCCCCACGCCGCCCGCGGACAGAGGCGGCGTGATTCTCCTGCCACGCCACCCGCCCCAACCCCCCATCACTGCGCATCCCGCTGTCTCAGCTCCCTCTCCTTCCTCTTCAGAGGAGCAGCAGCATCTGCTGAGTTCCCGCCTCTATCTCCGCCCGGCACCAAGCAGAGGGAGGCGGAGGAAAGAGAAGAGCAGAGAAGCGACGCTGCAGCGAGGGCAGCCGCAGCGAAAGAAAGGGAGTTTTGTCCTCGCTGCTGCTGTTGCTGCGCCCGGCCTCTGAGCAAGCCACCATGGCCGCTGCTTGCCTCAGGCCGAAGGCGGGCTGCGAAGCGGGAAAGGCAGCCGCGGCAGCAGGAGGAGCAAACGCCCAGCAGTGACCAGCCTCCTTCTCTCTCCCTCGTCCAGGCCGCGTCCTCCGGCGTTGCGCTGAGGGGGCGCCGCTCCGCCTTGCCGTCGCCCCTCACTTTCCCCTCGGCAGCGGAGGCGGTACCAGCACCATGTGGGGGAGGCTTCTCTCCGACATCGGGCAGAACGGGGACTACCGAATAGGTAAGGCGAAGGAAGCGGGCCAACTTGCGCGTGGCACGGCATCGCTATGGGGGGGGGGGGGGGAGGCAGCTTGTCCCGCTCGGTGCCTGCCTGGCCGGCGTCGGGGCGAGGTGATGGGGCAAACGTGAGAGCGAGAGAGAGCGACCCTGGATTTGGGGAGGAGGACTCGACGCCCCGGCTTCTGGGCTGCGCTCTCTCGCTTGCCCCATTTTCGACCAGACTCCCTCCCGAATGTGCCCGGTTGGTTCTCGTGTCCGAAAGAGTTCGTTAACGCACGCCGCCATCAGGCTCGGGGAATCTGGAGAAGGAGCGGGGCGAAGTGAGAGTTGTGGAGGCGACGGCAATCCGCCCGGCGGGGCGGATTGCAGCCAGCCCGGGTGGGAGGAAGGAAGGAAGGAAGAGAGGGAGGGGAGCCGTTGACGCTGTGTAAAGCAATAGAAGCCGCTCGGGGCTATATTTAGAGCTTTTCTCCACAATCCTCTTTAAATCTGGGATTGGGGAGCAGGGCTTGATTTGAGAAATGACAGCCAGCGCCAGTCAGCAGGCTTCCTTCTAAAATTCTCTGCTTTTTTGTCGGAAGCTCCGGAGATGAGTTTGAAGACAAGAGAGAATTTGGCTTTAAAAAGGGAATAAATGAAATATGCTCCACACTCTTGGTGCTTAGCTGCCAGGCAGAGATGCGCGTCCTTGTTCCAGAAAGTAGGGCCAACTTGGGTGTAGGACTTCACCTTGAAACTTAAAACTGCATCATCCCTGTTATAGGACTGAGTGATACTCCTCAGGAGGTAGTATAGTTGTAACATTTGGACTGATACCCAGTATGTCCTGCCCAGTTCACACATCAATATCTCAGTTAGCAAAACAGGCAAGCAATTTGTCTTATTAAACCATCCAAGATAACATTGTGTGGAATATTGCACTGATGATAAAAGCTTTGTTTTCACTGTGAAGCCCTACGTTTATACTGATAGTGGAACAGTTAGTTTGCACTGGTTGAGAACAAGCTGTACTTTTCTGCATAGCTTTTAGGATAAATAACAATTATTTGGTAATTCTTTTGGAATGAATTACTGTACTGTTCTGTATTTTTTAGGAACAGAATGTGTTGCTTGAAACTGTCAGCCGTTCTAGAGGAGAAGAATTATTATACCTCATAAAGATGCAATTGTTAACTACCCCCATTTTCTCATGTTTTCATTAATAATCAGAGCCCCTTATGCTGAAACATTTGAATTTGTTTTATAGTTAAATGTATTAAGTTACATTTGGCTTACAAAAGAATCTTAAAAATGAGTTGTAGAATTTGACTGGTTCACTGTAAATTTATTTGCTATAATATATTTAAATAATGTTTTCCTTATCAATTTATGAAAGTAGTGGTACAGTACTTCAGTGATCATTCATGTGTCATAGCTGGGGCAAAAGTAATCCAGATGAAAACCATAGTAAATTATGAAAAGGTTAATCAAATCTTTAAATTTACTATAAATGATAAAAATAATCATAGAATGCCTATAAACATATATTGGTAAATATTGGAAAAAGTGGACTTTTGCTTCTGTCATGGCAGAACTCAGTATCTTTGACAGAGTGACTTGTGGTACTTATACAAAAAGTTGAAAACCACTGCACTAGAATATATTTTATCTATTTTTATCCTTTGGATCAATGTCATGGTGATTTTCTATATCATGAAATGGTTCGGTACAAATGCTTCCTTATGTCATTCTGGATATTATCTCATTCTAAAGTGAAAAATATGTTTTTATTATGTTCATCCATTATAATTTCTCTGCACTATGCAAGCCTCCCGAAGGCAAACTGACCCATGTACTTGCAGAATTTTATTTAGTTGACCTTTACCAGACCCCTTTATTATTAGATGGACTCTGAAAATTTATCTGTTAACCTTGTCTTTTAATTGAGTTAGGAATTATTTTTGCATATAATACATCTGATATATTTTTATTTGATTTCTTAAAATTGTTTACATCTATAACTTTGATTTTAATATTCTTACAAGTTTGAAAAAGTTTACTTAGAAATCTGGCTTATGATTTTTTAAAAAAATCAGCAGTAAATAAATAATTTGTCAGGTATATTTAGTTCTACATTACTGATTTCTTGCAGTTTATGTTACTTAATGCTGTATTTATACTATAGGGGAAATTAAACATTAAGGGAAAGCCTGTTTTGCATTTTAGAATCCAAATCCAAATTTATTTGGATCCAAATAAATTAATTGAAAATAGAAAACCAAAACCAAAACATATAGCACAAAAACATGGGACTATAGCATCTGTGATCTGGACACTATCAACTTTCTATACTTCAAAAACAGTTATGTCTGACAATTGGCAATCAGGTGTACAGGCTAGTTGAGAATTATACCGTACTATGTCATATTTTAATATTTTGGTGATATTCAATGTTATGAAGTTTTCATGAGATACAGGAAATGAAAGATTAGATCAAATATCATAGTTTTTATTCATCAACCAAATGTCTAAATGGTGACAATCAAAGTTTGTAAGTGCAATTAGCAGATCTTTCTATGAACATACTGTTGAAATCAAGAGATACATAGGTTTATGAAAAATGCAGTGTTGCAAAAATGCACATCCTCTCTCAATATTATATTATTTCAGTATTTTTGCTTGTTCTTATTTTGTTTAGAAAATACTGAAATGAGAAATAAAATGGATTTATTGAGATTAATGATAGTGGAAAATTGACAGGAAGTGATGCTTTTAATTGTAAAAGCTAGAAATTCAGTGTGATTTATTTGTTAAAATATATGTACAATCAGGTAGGCAATAATTTTAATTGTTGAGATATAAAAGAGGCTACTTATTAAGTATATTATTACTAACTCTTTGATTGGTGCAAATTACTGTTTGTTACAGTGCTTCAACCAATCAGATTAGTTTAACTATGATGGTATAAAGATTCTTATCAGCTGGACTTCTTTACATTCTGTGATTCAGAAATATGTGTGAGTACTAGAGGCAGTAAAAAGCATGTAAAGAAAAATGTTACGTAATATTATTATTACTTAATTTTATTATGGCTGCCCACTCCAAAAATCTGTTAAAGTGTTGACCATATCCAAACAGAAATATCAAGCCTAATTGTTTCTAGTTTATTCTATTTGTAGATTGCTTAATGGGTAGCCTTGATTCTACAAATGATGCTCTGTCCAAACACAGATTCTGTTTGCAGTCTGTTAGTTAAAATAACAATATTTATGGGGTGCAATCTTCTCCCAGGGCACAATGTATGAATCCACTGATCATTGTACTTGTTAAGGATCTAAACTTGCTTTGATAATCTAGGCAGAGATATATATTATCCAAATATTTTAAAAAGTCATGAATTATAGTAGCATATGCTTTTTTGAATTTCTCCTTTGGCTGAGTTTTTAACAGGGATCAGTCACCTCATTGTTTTTGAAGAAAATTTCTGAACTCTTATGAAGGAGATAGTAGTTGTGAAGATAAGACTGATAATTTGCTAGTGTGAGCCTAAATACATGTACTCAGTTTTTATTTCATTATATTTTAGATCTCACTGTTCAGAGATGTGACTATCCTCTGTGAAGCAATGTGAATTGACTATGTGAAGCATTACATAATTCATTCCAGATTCAGATGATTTTTTTTTCACATGAAAAATGTAGTATTTAACAATATTCCCAGTTCTCTTTTCAAGATGAAATTGCTTCTGTTGCTTTTCTAGCATTTGAAAATTTCAGAATATATTCCTTTTACCCAACTAAACATGCAGGGCTGATACAGTAGTGTGAGGTGCGTGACTTATCAAGTTACGTATGACATCAGTATGCATGAATGACACAACTGCTCTCTGCTTGTGCTATTTTAAAAATCCTTAATTATTTCTTTTCTCTAGAAGCCAAAGACTCTTACTCTGTGCTATTTAAATGCAGAGAAGCAATACTGCAGATAAGATGTTGTTTGTAAATAACATAATTGTTTTTAATGAGGATGCTAATTCTGCTTTTGATGGGCCATATACTAATTTAATTATCTTGATTAATATTATAGTCCCAATTGAGACCGAAAATAGTTTTCAGAAGTGCTTGCATACAATGAGGCTTTTTTCAGAATGGGCTGACTTCATTTGGTGGAGGACTATATGTTTATTTGCATATGTATTATTCCATATAATGTGGTTTAATGACATTTTTGAAAATTTGAATAATAAAGTGTTTTTAATCTGAAGCATTTTTTTTATAAAGCCTTCAACTTGAATGAGAAAAACATGGCAATCTATGTAAAAGCTTGCTGCATCATTTAAGCATGGGAAAGAATACAAAATAATGAATACATATGTTTGTGGGAGGGAAATGTATATTTTCAAAGAAATGTATAATTTCTTTGCTTAAAATATTTTAGCTGGCCTTTGTAGGAAAATTACTTCCAAAATAGAATAGCATTAATTTTTGATGAATTATATCGATTGTTGTTGATTGCTGTTGTTAATGAGCATATAGATTTTCTCCACGCAGTATCCCTAACTTGATCCTTCAGGTCTTCCAATGAATTACTCGCCATTTAACTGAGTCCACATACGCCTTGCCATTAGTTGTCCTCTTTTTTCCTTCCAACTTTTTGAGCACCAGTGCCAGTTTTAGGTCCAAAATACAATTTGAGCCTGGTCATTGTGCAAGTGAGAAATACCACAGGGAATTATTTTTTGTCATCTTTCTTAGCTTTCATATTACAGTTTTTTTTGCTGAGATTATAAATTTGCTATTCATTCCTGTAGTGAAAGCCAGAGCACATTTTTATCATCCAAATAATGATTTTAAAAGGCTTTTATCTGAGGGAAAAAAATAGATATTAAACAGTTTAGTAGTCTTCCTTTGAGCCAATCTGCCATAATACATGAAATGATTGGGATGAGGAACATGCCTTTTTTTTTCCAAACATGAAGAGTGCTATGAGTTTTAAGTACAGCTGCTAGCCCCCAATAGATCTCCTTGACACAAAATTTCCCAGAAATATTATCATTTTTATCAAGTAATGTTTCCTATTGAAATTATAAATTGAATCTGTTCCTTGGTAATATGTAATAATGGCTATTTCTTGAACAATAACATTTCTTAGCAACAGGTAATTTGTAATGAAAGTGACAACCTCACTGATAATGTCATAATGTAAATTTCAATAGCATGGTGAGTTCATAATCTGTTATGAGCTCTGTAGGGTTTTGTGGATTGGATGACTGTATTTAAAACATAAAACTGCTGAATATGTACTTTATAGATGAAGATACCTGGATAGTATAACTAGAGCCCTCTTTGTTTTATGGGGGTGGAATGGATGTGGGAGAGGAGGATATGATGCAGATAAAAATGCAGTGGTGATGCTGGCTTGTAAGAATGCTGATGTGTCCTTGCAAGAACAGAAACTGATAAGTGAGTTTTTAATTCTTTATAGTAGCACTGTTATTGGTAGAGTGTTCAGCATTAGATTTAGATTACAGTGCAGCAGAGGTGCACACAAAATATATCTAGTTTTGAACCTATTATGTTACACTGTTTCACATTTGCCATAGTTTAGCAGAAACAAAATCTGGAATGTAGGTGTAAAATTGCATAATGTCCAAGCAAAGAAGAAAATAAACCTCAAAACAGACAATTTAACATAGAACATGATGATTTAAGAACTAACCAAAAAGGAAGGAATAAGAAATCAGCTCATATTTAACAATTGTTAATGTTCAGTTACAACTTTCATTACTTTTTTTTATTTACTTTCAGTAAGAAGAAGTTGAATACCCAAGGTCAAAAAGTTTCCAACATTTAGATGCAAGAATTATGTAAAATAGAGGTTATAAATAATAAATCTTGTAAAAATATTATAAAATAAAATCAGTATTGTTATGAATCAGTAATGAATAAAAGCTCCATTTATTATGCAGTACGGAGTAACAAAGACAGTCTTCTTCATTATATGTCACTGTCATGATTTGGTCCTGGAAGCTAATGCTGACTCCAAATCGTATCAGATTGGACGTCTTTTAAGTAGCTTATTTATTAAATACAATCTATACAATTTGAAATGCTTCTCCTTTGTATCACCTTTGTGTATGCTAGCAATCCAGTTTAAGATGATGAGAAATATCTCTAATTGCTTGGGAATCCATTTATTTATTGTATAGGGGAGCAGATGTCTCATATCCATTGTTGAAGAAAAACCCATTTGTTACTAATAGTCTATAATAGGAGGAAGGCTGCTTCTGCACTTGTCTCCAGTGTCAACTGTTCTGTTTTCCACATAACTTTAGAATCCTATCTTTGGTTTGTAACCTGAGGTTCAGGAGTCAAACATATAAGCATACAAGCTTATATTTTCATTCCAATGGTGTCCTTTACTACAAACCACGCTCATAAAAATTTCAATAGCACTTTTGTCACTTTTATCAAAGGCTAATGCTATTCTGCGTTCAACCGCTTCCTAATTTTTTCTGTTAAACCTTTTCTTCTTGAGCAGAGTAAGTTAAATTCAGTGATTTCCTTCCACATAATTATACGTAGGCTTTTAATACATTTGTATTTTCATGAACTGTCTTGCCAGTTTGTTGTCTACTTTTATGGAGGATTGATTTGTAGATTTAAAATCAACTGTAATAACAGTGAAAACTATATTTCAAATTGCATTGATTTGTAAGAAATAACACACTACCATTTATTGGTTCTTGGAAGTGGACTATCATTGACTTGGAGACCAGTATAATCCCATGGATCAAGTAGCACAGAATTAGAGCTCAGAATGATAATGAAAATAGTGTGCAAGCCAACCTTTTAAAGACGTTTGCAGTGTATTTTGCAATTCAAAAAATAGTATCTGTTTATGAGGGAATTTATTTATTAGCAGAAAGTATGAAGACAAAAACATCAATGGAAAATATATTCCAAAAGTGTGGCTCAACTGGAAAAAACATGAAGAGTACATTTGGAGAGAAAATTTTACAACAATAGATACACATTTTCATGTTAGATGAGTCTGTAAATTGATTAGAAATGGCTGAAGCTTAGTAAATAAGAAAAATGAAATATAAATGAAATGGACATATCTGATTAACATATATATATTTACCATGCCCGTTCACATACTGTAGTTTATGAAGGATATGCACTTTGTTTTGAATTTTTCTCACACTAATTCTTTTGCCTAGTTTGAGGACTCAGTAATTTTTTTTGCTAACTGGTACTGCCAGATATGATTTGACTTTTCGATTTAAAAGTCAAGCTAAGATACGATTAGCTTTTGTGAATAATAGTTATGTTATTCTTTTAAATCTTGTTGCAAAATTTCTTTTTTAAATGGTAATGTTTATGCCAATAAAAAAGTATTTATGTTGGCAGCAAAAAAGAGAATATCACATTTTCAATGTTATTTTTGTTTCAGAACCCTGGAGCATAGGGTTCAATTCCCTGTTAAGTCTATGGCTGAGCATGGTGGCCCTAAGAGAATCACTATCTTGCAGCTTCAGGTTCCTAATTGTAAAATGGGAGTAATAGTGACTGTTCTTCAAAAGGTATCAGAAGACTGTAATACTGAAGGTATTTGAATTTGTTTTCTGTTTTAAGCTAAGGTAGATTATATGTAGTATAATAAAATATATATACTTCACATGCCAGTGATAATAACACTCTTCTTCATCCTAGTTTAAATTTTTTTAGCTCTCTTCAGTATTTATTTTTGAAAGATTATATATCTTCATAGGATACATGAGCTTACAATTTCATCTGTCAAGTGACAGTATAAAATAGAATTGTTCATTCTGTCATTATTTTGATTTCATTGTTCTGAGTACAAAAAAATCCACTTTCATGAAAATGAAGTTGAAAGAACAAATAGTAATAGCTTTAGTATCTTTGAAGGTGTCCATGGAACAATACCAAATTGTTCGGGGAATACTGATATTCTTTGGGATACAATTTAAGAAATACTGCTTTACCAAGCATAAGTTGGTTTCTTATACATTTAAACTATTTACATTTTTTTGATTGCTTGATAGCTGTGAACATTTCAAAAGGAAGTGAAGGGATCCAGCCACTTGTCATTTTAACATTTCTAGGGCTCTTATGGGATAGGAACCAGAAACAATCTGGGAAGCAAAAGAACATGCTTGAGTTCAGTCTTTGCTTTCCATCATATCCCAATCTTTTTTTTTTTAAGTTAAAATAAGAAGGGAAAGGAACCTAACAGGCACTACAGGAGGTATCCATTGATACATGCTTATAAAATACATGACAGAATACAGATGCAAGAAAGACATTACATTATAGTTGTTTCTCTAAGAACAAGTCTTTATTTCTTGTATGTTATTTAAGGCTAGTTTATTGGAAAAGTTTGGAAGAGCCATCGTAACTGAAACAGTTCTCGTGTTGTATTGTGAACCTGAAATTAAATGTTGAGGAAATTGTTAGATTAGAAAGATTGCACATTTTTCTTTGTTCGCAAGGCCATGAGCCTTGGGAACAAAGGTTGGACTAGAACTCCAAGGTCTCTTCCAGTTGTATTCTGATCTCACAATACATGCATAAGAGAAAATTGGATGTGCATATCAGATGGAGCTATACAGTGCTTTGAATTTGAGGGCAAAATAGTGCTTGTCAGCAACTCTTTAAATTAAACATGCATTTTTTCTGAGACTTGATTGTAGCTGAAAGTAAAAAAAACTTAGCAAGATACATTCATTTCCCAAAAGAATGATGGAAAGTATGAGTAAGAAAAGTGATGTGGAAGCTGCTTGAATAAAATATTTAGATTACAAAGTGCTGCAGATGTGTGTGGCATTATGCTAATAAGAACTATGAAAAAGTAATGGGCAGGGCAGAAAAGGTTGCTTTCTGGAATGAAGTTGAAGAAGCTGTTGGTAGGAAAAAATACACATAAAAGAATTGTTGCTCAAAAATCAAGGATGACAAAAAGTTATTGTCTTTTATACACAAACACATGCACATACATGCATACACATAGACATGCATAGAGGGAAGGATAGATTCAAAGAATGTAGTCAAAGGATAAAATAGCTTAAGATTAAAAAAAACAGAATATGCAGAGCAATTGTAATAGGACAAATGTTTGTTTTGGAAATAGGTGAAGAGAGTTTAGCAAAGAGCCTCCTGTAGAGTAAGTGGAATTACAAATGAAAGTGATAGAATAATTTGGGAGGAAACTTCATCAAGAGAATACAGGAAAGTGTAGAGTTTTGTGTGGGAGTGATAGTGATGTGTTGAAGAGTCAGATTGAAATGAATACAATGAATGTTAATGTCTTACGAAAAGAAATGGAAAGGAAGACATAAATGCTGTGAAAATGTTGAAGTAAAGTGGTAAAGTATAGGTAGTGTAATTGGTGACATGTTAAAATATGGATGTGGCTTATGGACTCATTTGTGTGTGATTTAGTTAATACATGTGAAGTCTGCAACTGTACCTGATTAAAAAAAAAATCCATTAATTATACCCCTATTACAAAGAAAAAAAATACAAGTAATGAATGCAAAAACTATATTGTGGGATTAGTTTGTTAGTTATGCTTGGGAAGAAGTTTGCCACAATTCTTATCAAACAGTTACACGAAGCAACAACATTTGGGAAGCTCAGTATGATTTTATCCCATGCAGAATATGCATTGGTCAGATTTTTCTTCACCAAATTGCTGAGAAATCTATGAATGTGAGTAAAAAAGTGTATTTGTTGATTTAGAGAAAAGGTATAAAATGAATAGGCTTGAATTATGTATAGGTAGTCCTTGACTTAAAACAGTTCATTTAGTGACTGTTCATAGTTACAATGGGACTGAAAAAAAGTGACATCACCATTTTTCACACTTATGACCACTGCAGCATCCCCATAGTCACATGATCAAAATTCAAACTCTTGACAACTAACTCATTTATGATGGCTGAGTGTCCCTGGGTCACATAATCACATTTGTGACCTTCTGACAGGCAAAGTCAATGGGGAAGCCAGATTCACTTAACCACTGCACTTATTCACTTAAAAACTGTGGCAAGAAAGGTTGTAAAACAGGGCAAAACTCAACAAATATCTCGCTTAGAAACATAACTTTTCAGCTCAGTTGTGGTTGTAAGTAGAGGACTACCTGTAATGTTTTGGATCAATATACAAAAGGTGGCTGGTTTGCATTTGGTAAGAGTGGTATATGATGAAAATAAGGCATGAATGGGAATGGAAAGTTTAACAAATGGTTAGCATTGAGCCTGAAGTAAAAGAAGAGTGTGTAATGCTCTGTTGCTTGTTTAATGTGGAAATAGATAGAAACACAGACATATTTTGGAAGAAATTTTCCAATAGAGCACAGTCACAGGAGGTATTCCAGGTTGACATGTATTAATATGAGCAACAAATGCCACAGTTCTTCTGGTTTCAAGGGTAAAAGGCAGAAACAAATGGTTCACCGTAGTTCTGCCCTATCTCCCTCCCCCTTTCATGTGCTGTACATGTTTCCACCTATCCCAATGTTATTGATGGGAGCTTGCAAAATAAAATAAATGAGAGCCATGCTAATAGCATTATAATATCTGTGGGGATCTTAGTTCTCCAGTTTGAAAGCGACGTGCCAGGAGTTTCTTTTGCACATGTTGAGGCACCTATACATATCATAACGATATCTGGGCCTGGATTGCCTCCAACTCTACACCTGGAAATAGTTGTTGGTATTATCAGTAAGTGCTAATCTATATGTGTTTTGTATAGATAAGATGGTTTTATGAATGGATCCATTCTTTGAATTTCCAGAGGTCACAAGAAAACATGCTGCCTAATTTCTATCTAAAACTGTCTTAAACTTGGGAGTGTTGTTTGGAACAAGCTAGTCATACCTTATTTTCCTAAAATTAGATATACTAGAGATCTGATAACCAACCAGCCTATTTATACCCTAGAAGAGGACAAGCAACACTTTACTACTAGCTACTGGGTAAAGGAATCTGTTGCATTGGTACAAATCTCTAAACAAATCCCCCTACTCAGTATGGGAAACTGCTATAGAATAGTCTAGAAAGGGTAATTCCATCTATAAACGTTAACACTGCACTACGTGATCCAGTCCTTCCACATACATGAGCACCTGCATTCAATCGCTGTGCTGCAGAGAGTGCTGTATCAGATTCCTAAACCTGTCAGAAGAGGTTAAATCAGTAAAACTGCTAAAATGTGTTTACTTTTTTGAATTGATGCCTGAGAATAAAGTGAATTAGTATGATGAAGCCTTCTAGTCTCTGGTCCATTTAACAGAAGGGGAGATAGTTCTTTATTAAGTAAGTTAAGGAAGAAAACATAGGCATGTGCCTTGAACTTTGTGATGATATGAAATTTATAATATTCAGTAAAGAATATATTGTTCACCCACAAACATGGCTGAAAAAGGGGGTTTCCTTCCTAAAAGGAAATTTATCTTGGTCCTGCATTTTCATCAGAAGAATGAAATCAGGTCTTATGGTCTAGTGCAGGGGTAGGCAACCTTGGCTCTTTTATGACTCGTGGACTTCAACTCCCAGAATTCCTGAGCCAGCCAAGCTGGCTCAGGAATTCTGGGAGTTGAAGTCCACGAGTCATAAAAGAGCCAAGGTTGCCTACCCCTGGTCTAGTGACTAGAAAGATACGGGTAGGCCTCATTTAATGATGGTATTTGGGACCAGTAACTTTATTGCTAAGTGATGTACATTAATTGTAAAGTGCCGTGTCATGTGATTGCACTGATACTGCAACCATCCCACTTGAGAGTCAGTTGCCAAGTGCCAGAATTGTGGTCACATTGCCATGCGGATGCTGAGACAGCCATGACCACAAGGTCCAATGATACATCTCATTCAGCAGTGTCAGCAGGATCACATGTTTAAGTGGTCCTTAAACAAAGATTACCAAAGTTTTGTGATAATTACTAGTGGTTGATACTGGCCAAATCTGACAGAATTCTAAATTTGCTAAAAGAGAGATTGCCCATGCTAATGTTTACCTTTATTTTTCTCCCCAAACTAGATATTTCTGCGAGATAGAAGGCTGATGTAATTTGATATGCAAGTAAATAATGAGTATGCAAGGTCATCTTTAATAAAGGAAAAACTGTGTCTGTGTTTATCATAATTAGATAACATAATGATAAGACAAGAACAACTAGCAACTGAGGGGGTACATAACTTATAACTTGCTTCTATTCCAACAATATAACTTTATTCTTTGAAGTGTCCTTTGTAATGGGATCCTCTTTCCACCAATACTACAAGTCTGATTTTTGCTATAAATGACATGTTAGATATAATAGTTGTCTGAATTTGAATTGCATTTCCATAAACAGAATTTATGTCATCAGAAAGAAGGCCTTAAGGGGGGGATACTTCAGTTACCTCCCATCACTGTTTTTATGTCTATAACAGCAAGGTCTTACTCTTATAGAGTGGTGTATAAATCCATTCTCCCTCACTTAAATTTCTTTCATTACTAAAGTAATGGGCTACATGAAGATGATGTATACATTTACCTCTAATGTCAGCTTAACAACCTACTGTTTCATGTGTAATTATTACATAGTGTAATGGCTGCTGGAAAATGGCTTCTTCCTGTTTTAGCTCTTTAATAATACATAAAAGATTAGGTCACATACATTTGTCCTGGTCTTGCTATTTTAGTGTGAATTGGCAATTATGTGATGCAGAAATAATAATGAAGAAGCAGTGGTGTTCTCTCCCTCTCCCTCTCTCCCTCCCTCCCTCCCTCCCTCAGTGTGTATGTGTGTAAAATGTAACAGACAACCTAGGGATGTGCAGCTATTTGGATCCAAATTGGAAAAGGCTTCATATGGTCACAGTTGCTGCACCTCTTGGCTTATCATAAAGAAACCATTAGGCTTTAACAATAGCTGATGTCATCCCAGTAAAAAATATCTGAGTTAAAAAGGTATTAGAAGATGGTGGCAGGTTGCAGGTACTTTATTTTATACTCTTTGTGCCTTTTATAACCCAAATGCATGTTTCCCTTGAACCTTGCAGGTAATGTCTAAGTCCAGGTAAAATAGTTAAACGAATTTCCTCATGCAATAATAAAATTTTGAATGACTCATAATCAAATAATAAAAAAGTGGGGTGAAGAGTGCAGGAAGATGAAGAGGTGAGCCGTCATAGCAAGAATGAACTAATGAATTATTTTTATGAGCTAAAGTAGAAATAAGAAACATCTGTAGCTCAGGTTTCTGTTTCTGTAATAAATTAATGGATTGGTGAGAATAAAGTAAGAGAAAAATAAGAGAAGAAATTCTGCTCTAAAACTGCACACTATTTTAATAAGAAAAGTGATTCTGGAAAGAATCTTAGGCAAATAAGATTTGATTTACATAAACTGAACAGTTTGTTTAATTCATTATTTTCTGTATTGTGTTTGTGAAGGCATTTTCCTTCTGGAATTTGTAATGTTATATTAAATGGCTATGCTGAATATTATAAGGAAAATTTCTTTTATCATAAATTGTTATGATAAATGTTTAGCATAAATTGTCTACCTATATACCTACCTACTTCCTCCCTCCCTCCCTATCTACCTAAAGTGGGTCCCCAACCCCCAGTCCGTGGACCAGTATTGGTCCGCGACATGCCAGAAACCGGTCCGCGCAAACCAGTGAAGCCCCATTTGCAGGATGCAAGCAGCATGCAAACTTATACCCCCTCCGGTCCATGGAAAAACCTCTCTCCATGGAACCATTCCCTGGTGCCCAAAAGGTTAGGGACCTCTGATCTATAGTGTAAAACATTCCAAAGTCTCTACTTAAAGGTTAGGGACCTCTGATCTATAGTGTAAAACATTCCAAAGTCTCTACTTAAAATGATCGGAGAAACAAAATATATAGTCTTTGACAATTTAGTAATTGGTATAGATTGTCTTCTAAAATAACCCATTCCATAGCCCTCAAACAAGCCAAAGAAGATTATTTATAATCTTTCCAGTGCCTCTCTATTTATACATAAAATGTTCTAGTTAATAAGTTGTACTTGCCACCCATAAATACTTGGACTACTAGGAACATGTATTGAATGAAAATACCAAGGAGAAATTAGAGAAATAAATTTGGAAGTATAGTAAAGTATACATTAAAATATTTGTTTAATATAAGTTGGATAGAGAATTTTCAGGAAAGAAATGGAGGACTGAAGAGGGCTCTATAGAAACAGGAGCTGATGAATGTGGCTAAGAACAAGGAGCCGAAGAGTAAATGATTTCCTTTAACAGTCTCTGGAGAAAGAGATAAATTGTGACATTGCCCACATTGTGCTCCATATGGTTGCTTGTCACATGGAGACTGCAAGGCAATAGTCTCCAGAAGGTGGGAGAACCGGAATGAGGGAATTTGTCATTCTTGCTGCAGCCATAGTCGGAGCCTTTGAAGGACACTTAAGTTCACTTTCTTTGCTAACCACCTTTGGAATTTGCCTATTAATTTTAAAAATTAATAATAAATAGCAAAAAGCAAGACATTGGTTGTAGAAAGTATTACATGGATTAAGGACTCAGAAAACATTGGAATATTGGATTTTGAATATTAAGATTTTGAAATTAATAAATGCATTTTGTGGGAAGGAGAAATTATTTCTGATATTGGAGACATATGATAAATAACTTATAATAGTATTCAGAGATATTGTTGAGGAATGGCAATGGGACCTTGAGTCAACAATGTCAGCTATGTTGTGTGCTTTATGAACACCCTGTTTCCAGAAGAAGCTGTTAATAACAGTAGATGCTGTTATAGCAAATTATTTTGAACAAAACTTATCTGACATGATTATGGAGAATATTGTGAACAAGAATTATCTCTGATGCAAAAAAAAAATAGATTGAAGCTCTAAAATTTAAGAAGGACATAAAAATGCCAATTTAAGATTGTTATTAGAATAATTTCTTCTTGTTGGGCTTACAAAAGAGGCTTCCTAAAGTTTTGAAGAAGTTTGAGAGGAGATAATGATCATTCAAATAGACTAAAGAGCAAGGATGTTTTATTTAAAAGGAAGGAATATAAAGTTGGTTTATTTGATCAGTGTTATAATGGGATATGTTGTTGTTATGGGGAGTTCTTTCTGGACTTCCTGACATCTGGACTGGAAAAGATGTGTTATTGATTTGCTTACAGTTAAGACTTGAGATATGAAATGAGTTTTGTTGACTAATGCAATTATTTTAGAACTCTTGAACTTTTGCTGACACCTGAAATGGAAAATACTTTGTTTATCGGACTTGCTTATACAGGTAGTCCTTGACTTATGACCAATCACTTAGCAACTGTTTGAAGTTAAGATGGGCCTCCCCAGGTTTATTTATGACTCAGAGTTTTAATAGCCATATCCATCACTCTTGTCATTTAATCATATTTTGAGTCACAGCAACTGGCCCATATTTATGACTGTTTGCAACATCCCACAGTCATGTGACCGCAATTTAGTGTGGGTTTTGTCAGAAAACAGCATTCACTTGTTCAAAAAGTGTACATTGTGGAAAATGAATTCACTTAACCAACCACAGCGTTCACTTTATGACTGCCACATTTGCTTAATGACTGCTACAAAAAGGTTGTAAAATCAGGCTTAACAACCGGCAAGTCTTATGCCCATAATTCTGGGCTCATTTATGATTATAAGTTGAGGACTACCCATAGTTATATGTTGAGTTATGGGATGAGGAGTTTTATACCTTTTAATAAGAGAAGATGAAGAGATAGTGAAACTATTTATAGTTGTTGTAATGAAGGTGGAAAGTAGCTTTCTTAGTTTTTCTTTTCTTGTTTTTAATTTCTTTTTTACATTCTTGCACCTTTTATTATCTTTATTTTTCCTTTTTTCAGTTTGTATTTTTTATTATTGTAGTTAAAAGCTTTTAATATTAATAAAAACATAAGTTAGAAAGTTACAAGTTCTCTGTTACGTTAATTGGGTTATTTTTTAATGTCATGATTTCTAATATTATATGTAGCTGTAGCCTGGCTTCCTCTGTCTGAAGCATTAATGATTATTTTTGGGGTAGAAATGGACATGTGTGGAATGTTTGCTTCAGTGAATATTAAGTAATATTATATTTTTGTATTTTGTTTGTGCATGTTGGGGAAAATGCATGTGTTACCAGATAGGTCAGGCATAAATTAAATTCATTTTAGATACATCAATATTATAGTTTTATTTTGTTTTTAGAATTTTAGAAAACATTATTTTAAACTAATAAATATGCAAACGAGGCTATCTTCTTAAAATTCATCATGGTAAGAAATTGAATTAGTAGAAATCTCACATACATCATTCTACGTTCAAAATATTACATGAATTTTAAGTTATATTATTAATTGGTCAATTCAATCTATGGCATAATTTACCCAATTATTCCCAGTATTATTTATTTTAATACTGCAGCTCTAAGATATAGTATTCAAAATACTATTCAATCATTTAGTCACCTCCTACTTTTCATTATCCATTGAGCATAATTTTATCAGCATTCTTTATGTACTTATAAACTCATGCTTATGTCATCGGGGATAGTACATAGTTAACTTGTCTTTTGTTAGCCTCTTTTTAAATTGCCTTTGATTATTTCAAGCATCTGGAACTTCTCCAGTGACTTTTGCCTTTAGGGTACGTGTGCAAAATATTTAAGCTTTAGTATTATTGTCAGATCCTCCGGGGAATGTCTGGCTTTATTTCATATATTTTTGAATAATTTGTTGTTTTGTGGTTGAAGGTATTTTTAACAATATAACAAATTTATATAAATAAATAATTTTCTCCAACACCATGAATCAAAGCCATTTGTTTGTTCTTCATTTAGACAATGCACTTTCCATGCTCATATATTGCAGTAGAAGAACCATAGTCGTGACAATATATATTTTTACTGTTAATATACATCTGTGCTTTAATATTTGTAAGGGCTTATAGTAGCATATATTAATTACTAAATTCTTTTTTAAATAAAATTTTTATTAAATATTTTTTACAAAGTTAAAAGGTAAACATAAAAATATTTTTTAAAAGAAAATAAGAAATGTAAAGAAAAAAGTGTTGAAAACAATAGAGAGAAAAAAGGGAACAAAATTACTTAAAGAAGCAACTTCTGATCTTCTTTATAGTTGTTCTATTCATATCCCCCTTCAAAATTTCATAACATAGCTCCCTTCTCCCATGTACAGCTCTTTTTAATCACTAAATCCAGAAATCTCTAGTTCATTCTTATCCATTTTCCGCAAAAAATCCATAAAGAATTTCCAGTATTTTATAAATGTTGTACCCTCCCTCATAAAACAAATCAATTTAAGTATTTTTGTAAGCTCTGTTTTCACAAATTATTCCTCCATTGTGGGTATTTTTGTATTCTTCCGTATTTGTGTATAAAATCTCTACAGTCATCCATGTGAATTTTTGAACTTGGGAAAATAAAGTTTGTTACTACTTTAAAAATTGGATTGGTATTGCCCATTGACATAGTCACTTTACTTTTTTTTACAAAAAATGTGAGCATCAGACTGGCTTTGCACTCTCATCTTTACCCTTCAATAAGGAATTCCTTAAGCTTTCGTCAGTTCCAGCCATAAGAATAGTATCATCATTATATCTCAGGTGACTAATTTTTCTCCAAGCTATTTTAATTCCAATTTCTATTTCTTTCAGTCTGCCATTTCTCATGATATTATGTTTTTGTTTCTTGGTGCCTTGGAGTTGGTGTTGTCTCCTGGCAACTGCCTAGACAAGTCTCTGCAGTTTTCTTGGCAAAATTGTGGAAATGGTTTGCTACTGCCTTGTTCCTAGGGCTGAGAGAGAATGACTGCCCCAAGGTCATTCTTCCAGTTTCTAGCTGGGTGCCTTCACCACCACATCAAACTGGCTCTCTTTGCATAGAAGGTAAATAAGGTAACAGTATACAAGGTGATCGGAGCTTCTACCTCTTTAGAGGCTGACTTGTACATCTGGCAGTTCTTAGTTTCAGATATTGTTAAACTCTGGATTGCAAACCTTGAACATTACCTTAACCAACCTGAGGGATAAGTGCAGTTGTTCAGTAAGCTGAGCATTCTTTCTGCCCTTTTTTTGGTATTAAAATAAGAATTGCTCTTTTCCAGGCCCCTAACCACTGCTTTCCATACCAGCCTACAAATTATAAGTAGTGCTCTAACTCTATCATCCTGAAAGGTTTTAAGTTTGGTTGGTTTAAAAGAGCTTCTGCAGCTTTATTGTCAGCTCTTAAGTTCTAGAGTCCAATTAACTTTACAATGATCAAACCTTTTAACTTTTTTGCCTAGCAGTTCTTTGCCTTCTTTGTCTTTAATCATGTCTATCTTTGCATAACAGTTTGACTTTTATTCTGTATGTATCCTAAATAAATCTCTTTTCCTTCCAATTGTTGTTAATTTCAGTTTCTTTGCATTACTTATTTAGGTGTAACTGCTTGTCTCTTAATCTTCTCCAGAACTTAATTTCCTCTGTCTCTGATGCCTTTTGTTTCCTGCTGTATCAGCAAACACCAGTTCACCTTCTGCTGTTGTTTGCATTTTGGCATATTTTTGTTTGCTTCATCTTAATGATGTCATGAATTTCAATCCCAATTTATTCTAGTTATTCAACCTAATTCGTTAAATCTATTCTTAGTAATTTCATAATCATATGGAGTACTGCTGAAGTTGTACCTTGTTGGTCTGATGATTTTGTTTTTCTTAGCGTAAGTTGCAATTTTGCAAAAAGGAGTTTGTGAACTGAGCTTTAATCAGCATTAGGTCTTAATTTTGCTAATTAAAAAGAATAAACATCCAACATGCTTATAGGGAATTGAGACCAAAATTTCTATCCCTAAGTATGAGAGGTTTTGGCCTGGAAGGAAATTCCAAAAACCGGTCATAACAGCCATTCAATGCCATTGTAATTTCAAATGTTTGCTAAATGAATGGTTATAAGTTGAGGACTGCCTTATTTGTATGGAGAGTATATAATCAGTTTGATTTTGATGTTGTCAATCTGATGATGTCTACATGTAGTTTCATTTAGATTGTTGAAAAGGTATTTGCCATAAAGTTTGAATTTTCTTGCCAGAACTTTTATTAATTTGTTTCCTCCTTTCCAAGGTCAACTTTTCTATTATTCGACATATAATATTTTATTTTCAAGTTAAGCATTTCAGTCTCCTGTAATTTATGTATTGTTGGGGTTTTTTTTGGGGGGTATTTCTTATCAGAAACCTAGAGTTGGCTTGTTGTTTTCTTTTTCAGTGAATCCTATTTACTCTTAATTCCTTACCTATGATCTGCCTTTCATGCTTAAGCTTACTGGAAATCTATACTTTCAGTTATGTAGTATTGAGATGTGAAAGCCCCTTCAGTAATAAAAGGCAGAATTGCAGATAAAGTTTTACTAAAGTCATTACTCCCTAAACTGTCTGCTAATACTCCCTAAACTGTCTGTAAAAATAATGCCCTGAATTATTTTCTTCAGGTCATCATTATTGAAAAAGCCCTTTCAGTATGTGAGAGAAATTTGATAATGGTCTCCAGTGGAGATCTTAGTGTCCTAATAGGAAAATGAGAAGGAACACTTCTTCAGGTTACATGACTGAAAGCTATTTAGGCTTTATAGAGTAATACTATTTCAAATTAGACCTTGAAAAATGTCCTGACCACCAGTGCATATAGCAAAGCACTTATATATATCATACAAGTCGGCTCTGGTTTGAACTCATTGAAGTTTCTGAATAATTTTCAAAGGAAACCCCATGTGCAGTATATTGTTATACAGTAATTCAACTGGAAAGTTACTGGATCATGAAAAAACTGTTGCAAAGATATCGCTGTGCAGATATGGTTGTAGCAGATTTAGTAATCTGATCCCCTTGTATTTCTAGTGGAAATCATAGATCCAGGTGTATATTAATCATTTAGATTAATATACAGGTAGTCCTTGACTTACAACAGTTCATTTAGTGACCATTTAAAGTTATAATGGCACTAAAGTGACTTATGATTGTTTTTCAGTTACGACCATTGTAACATCCCCATGGTCACATGATCAAAATTCAGATACTTAGCAACTGGTTCATATTTATGACGGTTCCATGTCCTGGGTCATGTGATCAGCTTTTGAGACCTTCTTACAAGCAGAGTCAATGGAGAGACCAGATTCACTTAACAATCATGTTACTAACTTAACAAATGCAATGATTCACTTAACAACTGTAGCAAGAAAAGTCGTAAAATGGGGCAAAACTCACTTAACAAATGTTTCACTTAGCAACATAAATTTTGGGCTCAATTGTGGTCGTAACTTGAGGACTACCTATATTATATATTTTATCTAATATTCAGTGCAGCTTCCTATAGAATCAATATACGAGGGCAATTTGGAAATAAACCTCCATTTGGTTATCAATGACAGACAGATACACAACTTTTATTATACACATTAGAAAACTACAACATTACATTATTTTTTGACATAATCGCCATTCAAATTGAGGCACTTGTCATAACGTCTTACAAGGTTTGAAATTCTTTAGTAGTAGTCACTCGGTGCCAAATCTGGGCTATGGGGGGATGATCAAAAACATCCCAGCGGAACTGCTTCAGAAGTTCTTGAGTGTATCTAGTGATGTGCGGGCAAACATCATCGTGAACCAACACCACACCAGAAGTCAGCATGTCCTGATGCTTGTTATGGATGGCTCGTCTTGAGTTTTCATAACGTTTCACAGTAGACTTCTGAATTGATGATCGAACCACACCCCATGAACTTCACTAGCAATACTCCTTTGGCATCTTCACATTTGGCGGGATTTTCTATGGCACCACTATCCGGTGTGGTGTTGATTCACGATGATGCTCGCCCACACACCGCTAGATGCACCCAAGAACTTTTGAAGCAGTTCCGTTGGGCTGTTTTTGATCACTCCCCCATAGCCCAGATTTGGCGCCGAGCGACTACTACTAAGGAATTTCAAACCTTGTAAGATGTTATGACAAGTGTCTCAATTTGAATGGCGATTATGTCGAACAATAATGTAATGTTGTATTTTTCTAATGTGTATAATAAAAGTTCTGTATCTGTGAGTGTCTGTCATTGATAATCAAATGGAGGTTTATTTCCGAATTGCCCTCATATTTTAAATGAGAAGATCTCTCTCACACACATACCACTGTATATTTGCCTTTAAATCATAGTTTATGAATACTCAACCAATTATCAGTATTAAAAGTATCCGCAAGATCTGTCACTATCATGAAAACGATGAAAGCAGATCTAATGGAATGTGTGGATGACCTTGGGGAATAAGGGGAAGTGATGCTGCTTGGGAAACAATCAGACAAGAGAGGGAGGGGCCCTCTCTGACCACTGAAGAAATTTAGGAAGGAACTGCTCTAATTGATCGGGAGGTTAAAAGTGGTGGCAGGAGGTTTGTACCTTCAGACTTGCAATATTATATTAATATAGTCTTACAATAAGGTAGAATGAACTTTTCTAGTAGTGTTTCCTATCTGGTTTACTGGAAGGGCTTATATCAACCATGCAACTCTAAAGGTACAAATCTCCTGCTGCCATTTTTAACCTCCCGATCAATTAGAGCAGTTCCTTCCTAAGTTTCTTCTTTGAATGCCATTGTCTTATAACCATGTAGACTTGTAGCAGGATACATAATTCTCCTAGCCAAAGACAAGGCAAGTTGATCAGTGAGTTTTGTAGCAATATGATGGATAGATACAGTATATAGATGGAAGATAGAACAATTTGGGGAAAAAATTACAACACTCTGCTTTCTGTTGTGCCAAAAATAAAGATGAAAGAGAAAGAAATAACTGCTGGTAGTATGAATTACAGAAAGTAGATTCTGGCTGAGTAGTTAGAACACAAAGCGTAAGTTGCTCGAATGTTCCTCTCTCTCTCTGTGTAGAAAAGAGTAAAAAACTGGAAAAATATGGAACAATTACAAAAAGGCAGCTTTTTTTAAATCTTGGCAACTGCATAATTAAATGAGGCTGAATGACTGTATAAAAGAAGAATGGTTTCTGTTTGGTTTTGCTTAGTTATAAAGTGATCTTTGTATAACTATGAACTGCAATTTTCCTCATTAGGTAATTGTTTCATAGTTATTCTTTTAAAAGTTCTTTTAAATCTGATATACTTTTGACTTACTGGAATAGTGAAATACGTCTTGTTTGTAATAAATAATGCCAGAGGTCATAGAATCTTTTTCCTAATCTTCAGAGTTTTGTGCTGTATACTGTCAAGTTAGATTGCTTATGATTGTATGTAAATTCTTCCATTAAATATAATGGTTGATGAAATTTGCTTTGTGATCAGAGGTTTTCTGTGTTTAATATAAATGGAAATCTGTGGTAAAGAAATGCATTGGGATTTGATACATAAGTACCATATAAATTGATTGTACTTATCCATTATTTCAGCAAATATAATTTGGCAGAATCAATCTTTTATAACACTGAGTATAATTCTTCATGTGTCCAAAACCTAAAATTTCCTGCTTACTTCTCAAATACTATTAAAGGAAATTTAAATTTTGTAAACTGAATTTTGAAGTCTAGTCTAAATCCCAAGCAAATTCACATTGAACAGAAGAAGAAAAATGGTTAATACTGATAGTCTTATTCCAAGCTACAAGAGGTTTTTTATTCATATTAAAAACTCACGCATTAAGAAGTAAATTACAAAACTGTTTGCTATAAAGTTCTATAAAGTTATGTAGTTTCTACATAACTGAGTTTATATTTAACTCATCTTAAGTTAATTTTGTATTTAAACACTTTTTTTTTCTATGCAGGTCCAGAATGTTCTTCATCAGGATGGTTTTCGGGTACTGATTCTCTGTGGCAAGCCGCAGCAGGTCCACCCAGCCGTCAAAGTACCCATATCAGAAGACACAGCATAGCTTCTGACAGTGGGGATACAGGTGTCGGAACTTCCTGTTCTGATAGTGTGGAAGGTCAGTAGATATGCCTAAACCAAAGGACATCTAGTAGAAAATCAGGAATAATTGTTGTTTGAATAATTAAAAAGCAGAGAAAGATACAGAGACTTAAGGTGACCTTTTTAAAGACTAAAAGATGCAATATGATCTTAAGGATGATTTACTTTGGAATTAAAAGCCATTATGTTTTTTAAATTTAAGTTTAGGTTTAAATAAAGTATAGGATTGCATTCATTGCATTCATATTTTTGTTTTCCTTCTATTTAAAAAAGTAATAATTTAATTTGAGAATGAATATATATATATATACACAGTAGAATGCATATACTTTATCCTTGTTTACATGTTTTCCTAATTGAAGATGGTGGGATAAATTAGTTTTTCCCCTAGTGTTACCTTTAAAATACTCTATGGACCAGTACTGGGCTGCGACATGCCAGCAACTAGTCCGCACAAACAAGCAAAGCCTCATCCTCAGGATGCAGGCAGCACACAAAACCACGCACCCGCTGGTCCGTGGAAAAACCACTTTTCCCAAAAGGTTTCCACAATTTTGGCCACTACTGTAAATCTTGCTTCCCCACACGTTATAGTACCTTTCAAGAGAGTGTGGGAAAAGTACAGAATAATTTATCCCTCCTCCTGCTTGTAGCTTGATTTTAACAAACTTCAATCTGGTTTATGGTTGTTGCCCATTTCAAAAGTAACCTCTGCATGTTCTTTCTGTTTCCTGATTGTTTTTGCCAAACAATATCGATTTTAATATCTTTTTTCCTGTACTTCTCGAGTCTCCTTTTTTCCTTTTTCTAAATGCCTGCATTTCTTGTTCCTAGAAGAAATGCTAAGGAATATCATAGTAACTGCCAAAAAGATAAGCAATTGTGGGCACTATGGTAAAAGCCTCAGCTAAACATATTGTTTCAGATTTGTTTTTTCTTTCAAAAATATTATGCTGCTTGAAAATAAACTGAAGTACAAAACTGTTCATGCTCTTAAATACAATATGTTGAAAATACCTTAGGCCTTAAAATTCAGAGGTACAATGCGATGAAAAGAGGTGAAGGAGATAAAAAAACAGCTATAGAGCGGATAGTGTTGCAGTGAACAGTGATTAACAGTTGAATGAGAATTTTGTGCTCAGTGGCTGCTTCACTTTATTTCTTCTTTATATCTGAACTGCAGAGGAAACAAGTGTTCAGCTGAACGTATTTCAGTTTTTTTTTTAAAGAAATAATAGTGGATGGAAGACAAGGATTTTTTTTTTAAAAAAGCCTGATTATTTTATAAGAGAGAAAGAAGTCATAATATTTATTCAGACTCATTGATATTTATGAAAAGACTATGAACTAATATTGTTATATGCTCCATTTCTTTGAATGGTATGACATTCCATGAGTAATGCTTTCAGAGTTTAGTAAGGATTATTTTGGTTGAAAAATAGAGAATTATCATATATATTTTATTAGATGAATGTTTTGTCTTTTTTCTCTGTCAGCTAAATATGTTGCCCATGACAGTCCTTTTTTGTCCAAAGCAGCATATAAGGAGTATGCTTTGCAAAATGGTTTTATCTGTATGGCAGGTTACTGATGATACTTCTCCCCAAAATTTTTGGATTGCATAATGCCTCATGATTTATTCTACTATGTTTTTCAATATTTGTATGAAGGTGCCAGTGAAATTATCAGGAAATACAAGCCCCAGTGCCGTCTTTACTGGATGATGCTCAGATCTTCCCTTTCCCTTCCTTGGCAGATGTGTAGGCCTCCATAATCAACTCCTGCTTGGTCCAAATTGTGGTGCGGATGCAACATAAGCAAACTAAAACTGAATCCAGAGAAGCCCGAGGCTTTGGTTTTTAGTGATTACTCTTTCTGATTGGCACTATACTGCTCTGCCTTTTGTGTTGAGGTTGCAGTTCCTCTAAAAGAATACTTTCATAGTTTGGGGATACTTCGTAATCTTGCAACAGCCCTGAGTGCTCATGTGAATGCAGTGGTGATGAGTGCCAACTTTCAGTTACGTTTGATGAACATCACTTCACCGTTCCTTGATAAGGCTGACCGGGCTTCCAGTTGTGCTAGTTACCTCTCACATAGATCATAGGTACTCAACTTACAATCACAACTGAACCCAAAATTTCTGTTGCTAAGCGAGATACTTGTTAAATGAATTTTGCCCCATATTACAACCTTTCTTGCCACAGCTAAGTGGATGACTGCATTTGTTAAGTTAGTAACATAGTTGTTAAATAAACATGGCTTCCCCATTGATTTTGCTTGTTAGAAGATGGCAAAAGATGATCCATGTCCCCAGGACACCACAATTCTCATAAATACAGGCCAGTTGCCAAGGGTCCAAATTTTGATCATGTGACCTCTAGAATGCTGCAGTGATAGTAAGTTTGAAAAATTGTCATGTCACTTTTTTCAGTGCCGTTGTAACTTCGGTTACTAAATAAATGGTAGTGAGTCGAGGACTTACCTATATTGTAATGTACTTTAAACTGATATGCCTTTGAAGTAAACCTGGAAATGATAACAGGTTCATAATGCTGGGTCTAGGCTTTTGTCTGGTGTCACCTCTGAAGAGCTTGTGTTACCTATCTTGTTTCAATTGCACCAGCTTAATATTAATTTCTAAGTCAGACTCAGATTGCTTGTTTAAACATATAAATCCTTTCAAGCTTGGGTCCCAGCTACCTATGGGAAGATATTCCCCATTATGTCACCAACCTGAAAATCCATTCATCCTCCATGGATCTGTTACAAGTGCTGCTTAGAAAGAGGGCCTAGCAACCTCTAGTGGCAGAAACTTCTTGCTTGTCGTTAACTAGAATTGTGATGTTCCTTAACCTTATGGAATGCAGACTTTACTGTTGGAGCTTGATTTTAAAGTCCCAAGGGAGAGAGTTTGAGTTTCGTACAGGTTTAATTCTGTAGCTTCTGAATTTAGAAATTAAGTTGAGGACTGTGTGCAGAGTATAGCTTTGAAATAATTAACAATGATCTGTAAGTGGGCATTTAAGAATTAATTGTAATATATTATACCTAGCTACTTGCTTTCTCCTTATCATTTTAGCTGCAAAGATAAGAGTTCTTGTTGTTTTACCATGTTACATTGCATGCAAAAGAAATGGGTAGAATCCTGCAGAGTTTTTGAAGATACTGTAATTCATGGGTGTCAAACTCGCCACGTCACGTGACGTGTCGCGACGTATCGCGACCCTTTTTGCATTGCCGGCAATGGGGTGGGCGTGGCTTCGGTATGTTGAAACTGGCCTGCGGGCCGGCAGTTTGACACCCTTGCTGTAATTGGTTTAGATTCAGAATTGGGAAGAATAGAAGTTTTGAACTTAATCTCCCTTTGAGTGTAGGTAGTCTTCGCCCTTCATTCTCCATCCACCTCACAGATCCCTATGAATACAGAAATACGGTCTACAAAGTTGGGGGACCCTCTGAAGAAGTAAAGGAAGGAATGCTATAGGCTTAAAAGCAGCAGCAACAACAACAACAACAACTAGAAAGCTAACCCCCCTTTTTCCATCAGAAAATCTTTGCTTGGATCCCCATTGCTTCTGTGAAAGGAGGAGTCCTTCTTAGAGGTCCAGTCTTGTTCCAAACCATTGCTTCTTAGACATTTTGTGTCTACGAAAATGAAGGAAATTAGCCAACTTTGATGGAGATTAGTTGAAAATAAATATAATAAGGTGTACAGATCACTTTGTAAACCAGGAAAAGTAATTGTGGAAAACATTAGTTTCTCAAGGTAGCTGTTTCAGGGGTTCCCAAGTAATTGTTGCAGGAACATAGGAACAGACTCTCTATTAAAAGCTAAGATATTTTTAAAGGATTCATTTAATATAAATAATTAGTAATATTAATAATATGCATTTGGTGACATTTTGTGCTCCAACTAAAAGGAAATATTCAAGTTATAATAAAGTAATATTTAATGTTAGAAAGGAAGAGGAAAGAAAAGAGTTGAAAATGTAGATATCTTTCAACATGGTGGAATTCCATGGAGAAAAGCAAAAAGCTTATATCCAGATTTTTTTCCCTTTCTAAGAAATGTACTTACTGGAGGAAGCAACTGTCTTGGCAGCATGTTGTATTGATTTTTAAGTTGGAGACTGAAAGTCTCTAAGAATCTGTAACAGTAGACTGTAATTAGTTGAAAAGTCAAATTGGCTGTAAATCAAAAATGGTTTTGTAGACCAACCTGCTCATTTTGTATTGAACTGGAGTTAAATATACCTCTCATTTTTCTATTGGCTTTTTAACTATTGCTAAGCAATTACCATTAAAAGGAATTATATGAATATTAACCTTTTGAATTTAAATATAGACATAATATTTTTCAATATAAAAAAGTGCTATTATAACTTTAATAGTTGACTAATGAGATATTGAAATATTGTGATTTTGAGAAGCATAGATATCAGAAATGTTATCTAACAACTATTTGTGTCTACTGAAAGTCATTATTTTTTAATCTAAATTTAAAATATGGATATAAACATATTTGTTCTCCATATTTTTAAAACGTGCACATTTATCCCCTCTTTCTCTCTTAAAAAGAAGTCTGGGATCCAGGTCAAATTCAGACATCATTAAGTTTCATGAGCCACCTTAAGTGGAAAGATTGTTGGTTTAATTCTGTCACTGAAATTCATGTAATTCAAAATGCCTAATAAATTAGATTATATATATAAATTTGATAATACAAAATTATAATAAGTGTTCTGTAAATTACTTTATTATAAAAGACAAAAAAGAAAGAAGCAATAAACAATATCAACTTTTAAAATAAAAGCTTGAAGTTTCTTTAGCAAAATGTTTGGCTATGAATCTCATTAATTGTACTTTAGGAGGCTCAATGCCACATGGGGAGAGGGAGTAGAATTACATGAAAACTGTAAAAAAATATAAGGTCACAGAAAGAGTAGAGGGTGCCCCTGAAGCAATAATAATCAACCAACACAAGATAGAAGGCATACCATGCTACACTAATCAAATTATAGGAAGCAAAGCAATTATTACGGTATCATTGTTTAAAAAGCAATGTGAATGCTGATTGTTTGTTGAGAAGCATATGGAAAGAATAATGCCTGCATATTTGCTCTGTATTGTTCATTCTGTAAGAGAAATCTTGTAAAAATTAAAGCTGTGACTCCAAGGATTATGGTTCATGGGGAAGGGATTTTCCCTTTTTGCTTTCTCCCAGGATATATATTACTATGAGTGGTCACAAAACAAAGTTCTTCAACTGTCACTAGGCTTAATGTTTCAAGTTGGTTCTCTTCCTGAGTTAATACCTATCAGATATAAGAAGGATGAAGCAGGTGCTGGAATTGCCCACCCTACTGTTTTCTTATATTTTTCACAGTCTGCTTTTAATTCTTCCTCCCAGTGTTTGAATTGTGCAATTCGGTTCTCCCCAACCTTATACTTAGAGAAAAAGAGCTGTGCTGTCCATATGGATAGTGATTAATATGATTTACAACTAGAAATATTTAAGTCTTAAGTGAAACAATATGTCTGTTTCAGAAATTCCACCAAAAATCTGAAATCATTGTCGGAGCTCAGAGGTACAATGTGGAATTTTTAATACCTGTATCAAGTTAGCAGATGGAATGCTTGAATGTTTGTTTATTGAATCCATTTGTTGCCAGGCAGCTTACAAAAAATCCCTACGTTCAAACTACAGTTAGATATGATAAAACAAACAACAACAAAATTCATTGTAAGGTCTAAAACAAAACACCTAAAATGATATTAAAATGTCCAAGTACACCTAAGCAACCAATCAATATCACATACAGGTAATCCTCGAATTTCAAATGTAATAGAGCCTGCCAATTACTTTCATAACACGAGAATTAATTAATTGTATCACGTTAAATGAACGCGATTCCTCCTTGCTTTACCCAATGACTTTGTTAATCGAATGCACAGGTGGTTAAATGCACACAAGATATCTCAGGGTGGGGAACACCATGGGGGGGCTAGTGTTTCCAACCACCAAGGCCTCCCCTTTACACTTATATCATGCTCCCCCCTCCCCCCCAAATCCTACCACGCCAGAACTCCGCAGGCACTGGGCCTGTAGATCGAAAGATTTCAATTGAATGCAAAACTACATATTTTTAATAAGATGCAGTTATCCTTTTATAAGTTTTGATATTTTTGTACAAGTAGTCCTCGACTTACAACCATTCATTTAATGACTGTTCAAAGTGACTTATGACCAGTTCTCACACTTCTGACCGTTGCAGCATCCCCATAGTCACATGATCAAACTTTGGGCCCTTTGCAACCGGCATGTATTTACAAGGGTTGCAGCATTCCGGGGTCCTGGAATCGGCCTTTGCCATCTTCCTAGGGAGCTTCTAACAAGCAGAGTCAATGGGGGAAGCCAGATTTGCTTTAACAACCACATGATTCACTTAACTGTATTGATTTGCTTAACAACCATGGCAAAAGGTCATAAAATGAGGCATGATGCAATAAACACTGCCTTGCTTAGCAACAGAATTTTTGGGCTCAATTGTGGTCATAAGTCGAGGACTACCTGTAGTCTTAGTGCTTCAAAGGGGCTTGATTAAAGCAATCACCCTTTAACAAGTAGGTAGAATATTAATGATATTATATGTAAGTTACGTGCTTTATAGAGTTTAATCCTTTGGGGGGGAAAAAACAGTTTATCCGGTACCTTATATAACAAGTTCATTATGGAATTGAATGCATGGCAAATTATCACTGATTGTCTCTGGATTAAATCCACTCTCTCACTGAACTATATATAAAAACAGATATTTAATGCTTTAACATCATCTTTATAGCAGTCTAATGTAGCTTAAATGGAAACTGGATTACTATAATATATTTATATAAAGCAGACATGTCAAACTCGCGACGTCACGTGACGTCACACGACGTATTGGAGCTTTTTCCCCATTGCTGGCAATGGGGTGGGCGTGGTTTCATTGTGATGCGTCCGGCCCGTGGGCCGGCAGTTTAATATCCCTGATATAAAGGATTGGCAAAACTGCTATTTGTTTTTTTCTCTTCTGCATTAGAATATATAAATGTTCAAACCTCCAGTGATTATGTATTATGTCTGTTTGTAAAATGAAAATAAACATGATGGTTCCAGTATTTTGTAAAAATGCTGGCAATTTGTTCCTTTGCTAAACTCCTCACCAGCATGTAGTTGAAAATTACTACAGCAGAGGTCCTCAACCTTGGCAACTTTAAGACTTGTGGACTTCAACTCCCAGAATTCCTCAGCCAGCAAGCTGGCTGAGAAATTCTGGGAGTTGAAGTCCACAAGTCTTAAAAGTTGCCAAGGTTGAGGACCCCTGAACTACAGTATAAATTGTTGCTCCTCATTTACATTGGTCCAACTAGGAACTATAGGTAGACCTCAACTCTGAACCACAAGGCCAAGGCTAAGCAAGATGGTTGTTAAGTGAGTCATGCCTGACTTAAGACCTTTTTTTGCCATGGTTGTTAAGCAAATCCCGCTTCCCCCGCTGACTTGGCTTGTCAGAAGGTCACCAATGGTGATCACACGACCCCAAGATGCTGCAATTTTGTAAATGCATGCTGGTTACTAAGCACCTGAATTTTGATCACATGACTGTGGGATGCTTTAATTGTCATAAGTGCGATGACCAGTCATAAGTCACTTTTTTCAGTGGCATTGTACCATTGAATAGTCACTAAATGAATGATTGTAACTCGAGGTCTACCTATAAAAGAAGTCCTAGACTAAATCTGGATATTTTCACATGGTATATTTGCTTTGTTGTTTAAAGAGCACATGAGAATATTACTTTTATTTTGAAAAAGGATACTCAGCAACAGTTCATGTTCTTCCAATACATGTGTTAAAAGTTTTTAATTTATAGTCTCTGAGTATGTGTTGCAGTTACTTGCCAAAATTAAGCAATTCTAAGCATATTTTCTTCAGTGACCCTAAGAATTAAGAAAATGTTATGACGTATTCTAATGGCATAGATATTTTGCTATGTTCTGCTGTTCTGCTATATCATCGGAAATATTTAGTGAGAAAACAATCTTAACAGCTTATGGGTTCTTCTACTAATCTAGTTTACCTTTTAATGAGTGTATGCACCCAGTCTTAAATATTTTAGTTGGTTTTAGCTTATCCAGGAGATTTATTTTGTTGTTGTGCAAAAAGGTCATATACTTGAATGATGATAAAAATACTGTTTTCCCAAGCTTTTGAACATTTACCATTCTGTGTGGTGTGCAAGAGTATGCATGCAGGTACAATTGCCGAGTGTCACTGTTCAGCCTAGTGGCTTTGTTGGGGCTGGATTTGCTATAACAGTGAGATGATACAAAAGTCATTAGAAATTCCACTGTGCAAAATAGCTTCTTTTTAAGGATGAGGGGGAGGAGAATGAGTTTCAATAATTTAACGACACTAAATCATTCTAGTTTACTGAATTGGATATGGAGATTTTAATGAATGGAGCACAAAGTTTATTCCTGTATTCAAATATGATAATGTTTAATTATCATAAATGAAAGTTGCTTATTTTTTTTAATTTTTCAGTAACATAAAATTTGCATGCTAAAATAATCTGTTGGGAAACTGCCAGCTAGATTGGAAGGAAGGAGAAGCCAGCTTTTGTTGAATGCCATCGTTACATAGCCTCAAGTGGCATAAGTTTAACCTCCCCCAAGATCCATGAAACCTTATTTGGTCATTCCCAGGGACAGGCAAGCAGTCTGGAGAGATTCTTGTAACATAGGTAGTAGACAATAAAGTTGCTTACTTTAACTATTTACAAATGGCTATGTTTGCTTATAATAATAATAATAATAATAATAATAATAATAATAATAATAATAATAATAATAATAATAATAATAATAATAATAATAATAATAATAAAGTTGGAAGGGACCTTGGAGGTCATCGAGTCCAACCCCCTGCTCATGCAGGAAACCCTATACCGTTTCGGACAAATGGCTGTCCAGTCTCTTCTTAAAAACTTCTAGTGTTGGAGCATTCACCGCTTCTGGAGGCAGGTTGTTCCACTGGTTAATTGTTCTAACTGTCAGGAAGTTTCTCCTCAGTTCCAGGTTGCTTCTCTCCTTGACTAGTTTCCATCCATTACTTCTTGTCCTGCCCTCAGGCCTTGGAGATAGCTTGACTCCTCTTCTTTGTGGCAACCCCTGAGATATTGGAATACTGCTATCATGTCACCCCTAGTCCTTCTTTTCATTAAACTAGACATACCCAATTCCAGCAAACGTTCCTGATATGCTTTAGCCTCTAGTCCCCTAATCATTTTGTTGCCCTTCTCTGCACTCTTCTAGAGTCTCAACATCTTTTTTACATCGTGGTGACCAAAACTGGATGCAGTATTCCAAGTGTGGCCTTACCAAGGCATTGTAAAGTGGTATTAATACTTCACGTGATCTTGATTCTATCCTCTGTTAATGCAGCCCAGCACTGTGTTGGCTTTTTTGGCAGCTGCAGCACACTGCTGGCTCATATTTAAGTGATTGTCCACTAGGACTCCGAGATCCCTCTCACAGTTACTACTATTGAGCAAGGTACCCCCTATACTATACCTGTATATTTGGTTTTTCTTGCCTAAATGTAGAACCTTACTTTTTTCACCATTGAATTCATTTTGTTAGATAGCGCCCAGTGTTCAAGTCTGTCCAGGTCCTCCTGTATCTTAAGCCTGTCTTCTGGAGTGTTGGCTATTCCTGCCAGCTTGGTGTCATCCGCAAATTTGATGAGTTCCCCATCTATCCCCTTGTCCAAATCGTTGATGAAGATGTTGAAGAGCACTGGCCCCAGAACAGAGCCCTGGGGCACCCCACTACACACTTCCCTCCATGTAGATGCGGTTCCATTGAGGATCACACGCTGAGTACGGCCGGTCAGCCAGCTTCGAATCCATCTGGTGGTGATGCTGTCTAACTCACATTTTTCTATCTTATCAAGTAGTAGGTTGTGATCTACTTTATCAAATGCCTTACTGAAGTCCAAGTAAATTATATCCACAGCATTCCTCTGATCCACTAATTTTGTCACTTGGTCAAAGAATGCAATAAGGTTTGTCTGGCATGATCTGTTTTTGACAAACCCATGTTGGGTTTTAGTAGTGATTTTGTTTGCCTCTAGGTGTTCGCTGATTCGTTATTTGGTTATCTTTTCCAGAATCTTCCCAGGTATTGAGGTCAGGCTGATAGGTCTGTAATTTCCTGGATCCATTTTTTTCCCTTTTTTGAAGGTGGGAACTACATCAGCTCTTTTCCAGTCCTCTGGTAGTTCCCCAGTGCTCCAGGATCTTTGAAAAATACAGTTCAGTGGTTCTGAGATCACATCTGCCAGTTCCTTGAGAACCTTGGGGTGTAATCCATCTGGTCCTGGTGATTTGAACTCGTCCTAGGCTGGACAGGTGCTCACTTACCATTTTCTTGCCTATCTTAACTTGTGTTTCTATTCTGTTTTTTATGGCACTATTTTTGATAGGTTGGTCTGTTTTTTCCCTTTGTGTAAAGACAGATGCAAAAAACGAGTTAAATAGTTCTGCTTTCTCACTATTGCTTGTCACCTTCTTGCCACTTTCACCCACTAATGGACCAATCATTTCCTTCACTTTTTTCTTATTTTTTACATGTTGAAAGAAGCTTTTTTTTTGTTATTTTTTACTTTGGTCGCAAGCCTTAGTTCATTATGAGCCTTAGCTTTCCTTACTTCATCTTTGCAGGCTCGGGCTATTTGCTGATATTCTGACTTTGTTATTTGCCCCTCTTTCCACTTTCTATACTTGTCCTTTTTATCTTTCAATTTATCAGAGAGTTCTTTATGCAGCCATGCTGGTCTCTTTTGAGAGCTGTTATTTTTCCTCTTTGTTGGTATTGTGCTAGACTGGGCTTTTATTATCTCGCTTTTCAAAATTTCCCAAGGTTCTTGAGTTGTTTTCCCCTTGAGGATTCTCATCCATGGAATCCTTCCCAAGCCCTCTCTAAGTTTATTGAAATTAGCTCTCTTGAAGTCCAAGACTTTAGTTTGACTGTGTTCTATTGCTTGTGCTTCCATAATGTTGCATTCCAATATTACATGATCACTACCTCCCAAGGTTCCTGTGGCTTCAACACCTTCTATCATTTCATCTCTGTTAGTGAGAATTAGATCCAGAATGGCTAATCCCCTAGTTCCCTTCTCTACTTTTTGGAAGACAAAGTTGTCTGCTAGGTTTGTCAGGAATCTGTTTGATCTTCCACTTGGTGCAGAGTTTGTCTCCCAGTTGATGTCAGGGTAGTTAAAGTCCCCCATTACTATTGTGATGTGCTTCCTACATACCTTAGTTAGCTGACTAGCAAAAAGTTCGTCTATTTCCTCTGTTTGGTTGGGTGGCCTATAGTATACACCTATGGCAATGTCTGTGCCTGATACGATGTCAGGCCCAAGCCCAGAGATGACCCAGCGAAATCCAATCGAGTCTAATCCTTTAATTGCTTAAGGACAGAATCTTGCCAAACTTAAGCTATAACTTTCTAACCTGCTAGATATATCCTGAGGCATTATAGGGCGTGGCTACCCTGAACTTCTTCCCTCCTCCCTTCAGTTCAGAATTGTGTAGTCTCTTAATCTGGGTCTCTCTCTGGGAAAATTCTATGTTGCCAAAACTCTCCTCTCCCCTGCTTCTCTAGGTGCACATATCATCACAAATATCCCAAGGTGCTTTTTCAAAAGGCAGGTGGACTTTGTTTTTCTTTGAAGATGTTTCACTTCACTGAAGCTTCTTCAGTTCTGACTGAGTGGTGGAGAATAGAAGGATTTATGTTACTTGCAGTCATCTGGTTGTTAGCAGTCTCTCTCAGAGTCATTGAGGCCACGGAGGTTTACCTATGCCCTCAGAATCACCTGAATCCTGTAATCTGCAATTTTTTAAAATGGAAATCCATTCATACTCCATACCATTTGAAGGGTGTTCACCCCAAAGTGCATAGCTAAATGTCTGTGGAGATTCCCAGCATTTGCTTTGCCTTCTTGTATTTCTTGGTGGTGCTGGAAACACTTCACATGAAACCCTGAAAAGTCACTAGTTGGTGGCAATGGTGCTGGGTTAGACGCTGCTCACTGGTTTGACTCAGAAGAATAAAAGTCTTAAACATTATATTATCCTTCTTGTGACTCTTTAGTTATTTAAAATACATAACCGCTAGTTGAATAGTGTACTCTGTTACAGTCTTTTCTTAACTATAGCCATGTATCTTTTTCCCTGGGATAAAGCATTATTTATGGGATTTCTTTTTGAGCAGACAACTACTGTATAGGATTATATTGCTCAGGAAATTAATGGTTTTAAAATACAAATAGTGCCTATAAATATAGATATATTTATATTTTATACCTCATTTAAAATGAACTCTGACACTTCTATCTGTCCACCTTGTTGCCCGGTTTTTCTTATTGGATATTCCAGGAGCATACTGGATCAATAGAGGCTGTGGTTGGCCTACCCCATATACTGTCCGTAATTGCCTGGGTGGTTATGAACAATATTCAGCACAATTTGTATTAAGAGTGTTAAATATTTAGTTTGCAGTGGAGAAACAGCTCTAGGAATTTACATTACCAGGAACATGAAAATACTTGCATATATCATATTTTATATAACATTATAATACACTACCCTGGAAATAGTAAATAAACCTATATTATAACAATGAGGAAAAATTGAGAATTTTCAAAAGGGCTAACAGAAAGAGCATTTAAGCATTTTCCTATGAAATTAGTCATAAGAAAAAATCATGATTTTGGTCCATAGAGGTATCTCTCCTGAAAGTTGAGAGACTTTTTACATCAATGTTTCTCAACCATAGCAAGTTTAAGATATATGGACTTCAATTTCCAGAATTCCCCAGTCAGCCATTGTTGTACATGGTAGTGATAACAGAGATTTCTTCTCATCTTTACTTGATTTTTGACAATCCTTCAGAAACCTTTTCAGGCCCTATTATTCATAGCATTCCTTGAGCTTCAGGAGAAGGTTTTTGGAGGTTACTGAGGTGGAAGAGAGTTCAGGGAAGTTATCTTTGTATATTTTCCTTCTTCTGATACCTCTTAAATTCAGGTCATCTGATATCCAACTTCTAGCAATTAATGCATCATCAGGAGACAGAATGTAACATACACTGATCTCAAAACATGCAAGCAAAGGTAAACCTGCGTAGCACTTGGATGGGAGATCATCAATAACGTTTAGAGATTAGGAAATTGAATAATGTTGAGTAATCTGCAGATTGTATAATCATTTCTTCAACCCCTTTATGCTCACAAAAATGTTGTTTAATGATTTAAACAACAAGGACCTTGCCACTATAGGCAACAGATTAGCAGGTCTGCAATTTCTAGAGCCCTCCATATTCCCTAAATTTGCTGTCTTCTAGTCTTCTATGACATTCATCTGTTCTCCAGGATTCCAGTTAGTGGCTGTGTAACCACTTTCTCTAATTCTTTCAGAATTCTAAAGTATAATTCATTGGTCCTGGGGATTTCAGTTCCTTTATATTAGCTAAGTATAGCCAGAATATAAACCATATTGCTGTATCACTTCAACAAGCTTTAGTAATGACATAGCTGTCATACTAAGCTGTAATATCATTAGCATATAGAAAAATATAATATTCGTTATCAATCTCCATCCTACCTTTAATATTTGAATCCTATCTAATCGAATAAGCCATGGTTTGAAAATCAAATTGAAAATTAAAAGAAACAAGGTATATCCTTCTTGAATGCCTCAAAGTAATGTTGTATGATGAAGACACCAAGTTACATTCCAGTGAACAGAAGATAACGGAAACACATATGTTCTTAAAATAGATCTTATGAATTCAGTCTAAATAATTTTAAATGCCCTTTTGCCATCTAGTGAAATTAGAACTTAGAACACCAACAGTTGCTTCCAATTTATCTGTAGCTATGTCCAAATATTATCTGATGGAAACTGCAGTTGGAACAAGTCAAGATATTAGATGTGATATCTAGGTTTGTTAATTAAGCATGATTTCTACAGAAAATTTCCACGTGAGCATATTTTGTGTACATAACCATATTTCTTATGAGATTTGACTGCATTTTATATTGAAAAAAATTCTTTATATAGTTAAAATAGGTTTTTAAATTTTTGTTTTATTTATTCAAAGTAGATGCAGTGGACACTCCTGTTAAAATGCCAGAGATAAATCACTTCAGAATTATTTTCACCTTTAATAGAACATGTACACTGTACAATTCAATTGAAAAACAAATTGAAATTCTTTAAGGGGAAAAATAAGGGGTTTGTAGACTTTTTATATCCACTGTAATACTTTTTTTCAGCCACATATCCAAAAGTAATTTACTGTAATATTTTATAAAATTCAGTAGGATGACAGTCTTACCCTCCAAAATTACATTTTAAAAGATACAATGTACAAGAAAATGGGATTAAAGAGGCATCAGGTGCCTCTTCCTGTTTTAAAAAAAACACCCCTTCAGATTTGATAAGTAATAGATTTCCACTAGCTGACTATTATGGATGAACAAAAGACCTGTTTGTTTCTAAGTGGAGGCAGCAGGGATAACCCTGCTTGTCTTTTCTCCATTTTATTTATTTATTACATTTTTATGCTGCCCATCTCATCCAGAAGGTGACTCTGGGCAGCTTACAAATGATAAAAAGGATAAATATAAAAACAATTAAAATAAAAAGTGTTACATAGGAACCAAGACCAAGGGGACAGAAGGCATGGGGATGAGGTCTTTTTATCCTATCATCTCCAGCAAGGAGCATCTCCATTGGAACCCTATTTGCTCTGCAGCTTGTTGAAAGCTATTACAAATACATTCTTTTAATAGGCTTGCTTGGTATGAATAGGTAAGTGAAAATGTCAGATACAAATTATAACAGTAGCTTTTCTGAGTTTCTCTTTAATCAGTCGGAACTAATTAACTGCAGTTTTCTTTCAGATAAACTGGGAAAATCTGCAATAATTCATGCCATTAGTAAATTTGTAATTGTATTTTTTTCTGTGAAAACAGTACAAGTAGCAGAGTCAAAATAACTGTTTTAAAATAAAATATAGTACACTATGATAACAAAACAAGGGCAAATTCATTTTAAATCGTGTGGAGGAATATTGGCAGGGATGATCAGATAGCATCGAGTATGATTAAAAATAAAATCCTTTCGCTTAGCTTTGACCTTCATTTCAGGTGACAGACATTTTTATTATATATGGCCTTTTTACATTTACTTAAATTAGACGATGTAGTAAGTGGGAAAAAATCAAGGATAAAACTGAATGAACCTGTGTGCTTGCCAACCTGAATTCCACATTGCTGACGAGCCAGCCACAGGACCCAAGGTCTTGGATTAATTGTGATTTATAGCAAGAGAGAAGGTCAATGAAGACAGAATGAAAATGTGCCAGGAAACGTAACAGTAAGGTAGTCTCTCCAGATTTGTATTGAGAGCATCTTACATTGATTGAAAAAGTAGTACTCCAAGGTAGTTTTTCTTTTAGTTTGGAAATCAAAGCTGGGGAAAAAAACCCTTCCTGTATTGGTCATGGTAATTATTATCAGTTCTCTTTTCTCTAAGCTATGTTTCTTAAATAGTTACTGTAGATATCTCAAAGTGTAAAACATTATTACATTTTTCATTTAAAATAATTGCTACCAAAATCCAATATTATGGGGGTTGTTAGAATTTGGTTGTAGCTGAAACTGTATCTCCATCCATTGATATACTGTGCTATAAAAAGGTTTATAGCTATATAGCAGAGTAAAAGAATATGTATTTACATATAATAAACATTTGGTACTGCTGGTTATGAAATATATGGTTGGACTATCTAACAAGATGCAGTTCAGCGGTGAGAAAAATCAGATCCTGCACTTAGGCAGGAAAAACTAAATGCATAGAATAGCCAATATCAGGCTCAACAGTAGTGACTGTGAGAAGGATCCTGGTGTTGTAGTGGACCACCACTTAAGTATGAGCCAGCAGTGTGCTTCAGCAGTCAAAGAAGCCAATGCAGTCCTAGGCTGCCTCAATAGAGGGATAGTATCAAGATCATGAGAAGTGAAAGTATTGCTCTATACTACACTAGTGAGAACACACTTGGAATACTGCATCCAGTTCTGGTCGCCAAAATACAAAAAAGATGCTGAGGCCCTAGAAAGAGTGCAGAGAAGAGCAATAAAGATGATAAGGCAGGCATGTCAAACTGCTGGCCTGCGGGCCAGATGCGTCACTCCGAAACCGCACGATACGTCACGCGACATCATGTGACGTCACGAGTTTGACATGCCTGTGATAAGGGGTCTGGAGGCTAAACCGTATGAGGTATGACAAAGGGAACTAGCTACGCCTAGCAGAATGAAGAGAAAGATTAGGGGTGATATGATAGCAGTCTTCAGAACTTGAAGTGCTGTCATTTGAGAAGAGGGGATTGACCTGTTCTCCAAACCACCTAAGGGCAGGACAAGAAGTAATAGGTAGAAGCTCATTAAAGAGAGATCTAAACAAGATCTGAGGAGACATTTCCTGACAATGAGAACAATTACTCAGTGGAACAGCTTGCCTCTTGGAGTTTGGGTGCTCCATCCATGGAGGTCTTCAAGAAAAGACAGCCATTTGTCCTGGATTGAATAAAGTCTCCTGTATTGGGCAGGTGATTGGACTAGAAGACCTCCCAAGTCCCTTTCAGTCCTTTGATTCTATTATTCAATGACCTTTAGAATCTTTGCTGGCCCCAAAATACATTGGTTTCTACCCTAATAAGTTTCTGATAAGTCTTATGTTGTACTTTTAGGCTATAGGAATACAGAAAGCCCTTAACTTATGACTGGTTATTTAGCAACCATTCGATGTTACAACAGCCCGCCCCCGAGCTACTTATGATTTGGTTTTGAAGTTAACAATGTGTTCCCTTCCCACAGTCACATGACTGCATTTTTGATGCTTGGCAACTGCATTTACAGCCATTTGCAGTGTCCCATGGTCGCATCACCGTGATTTATGGTTTTTTTTGCGGAAAATAATGTTTACTTATGGTTTCTGGAAAAAAATACATATAGTGAACAGTGGGTTTGCTTAATTACTGTGGTGTTCACTTAACGACCACCAGGGTCACTTAATAACTGCTACATTTGCTTAATGATCTGCTGCAAAGAAAGGGAAAAAAGCATACTACATTATTTAGGGAATTCATCTCTCTTAGAATGACATATATATTCCAAAACTTTTCTATTTCTTTAACCATATTCAAACAAATGTTTCTTTTTTAAGCATTCTCTCTGGTAAGTCCCATCATCTATTTTCTTGGTTTCCACTTTAGTCTTTTTTCCTTTGCCCAGTATCTTTCTTAATCAATGTATTTTGCTGAATCAAAAAGTTTTTCCGTATGTTCGTAAATGTTGCTGTAGATATAAAAAGTAAGTCAGGTGAAGTGTCTTCGTACAGGGCTTCTGCCTTTCCATGTTTGTTGAAAATTCTTTCTTTCTTTCTTTCTTTCTTTCTTTCTTTCTTTCTTTCTTTCTTTCTTTCTTTCTTTCTTTCTTTCTTTCTTTCTTTCTTTCTTTCTTTCTTTCTTTCTTTCTTTCTTTCTTTCTTTCTTCTCTTATCATTTCCTTTCTCTCCGATGTTCCTGACATCTCTACAGTCCATTTTATTCAATCTGTTTTCTTGTCCTCAGATTTATTTTTTAGCCTTAAGGGATGTTGTTTTTTCCAATTCTTGTGAATTTTTGTCCACTAGGATTAAATCATGTTTCCTTGTTTTGTTAAGTTCCATCTTTAAGTCTCTATTCTCAATTCTATATCCATTTATCTGTTTTATCTGCTCCTTCTCTGTTGTTGTTTTCTAGGAATTTTTTGTTATAAAGTTAACTTAGAAATAGATTGATTTATATTTTCAAAGTCATTGTTGTTTGAATTAGTTGCAGTATACTATATATCTCCTTCTGTGAAGTATTTATGTTTTCTTGATATGTTCTTTCTACATGTCTCTGATCCATGATGGCCAAGAATTTGAGTTTTTCTCTTCCTTTCTTTCTCTGCAAATAGCTTTAGAGTCCAAATTAAATAGATATTTGTAATCCAAATAGTTCAAAAAAGATTTTTTTTCCTGAAATTTATAATTCTCTCTTTGTCTACAGCCCAGATTATTGTCTCTTTTTTTTGTCATAGCTGTTCTTTGTTGTTAAAACTTTGAAGGTCACAAACACAGATTAGCTTTTCCCAGGTTTTGCCAAATCTTATATTAAAGTCATAGCTGTCATAGTCTTCATCCACCACTAGGTGTCAGCAACTATTTGTTTTTCAATTTCCAAAATGAACAATTATCTTTAAAATGAGAGTCTTAACCATTCAAACAATTTTAGATTTATCCAGATTTAAGTTTTAAATTTCAGGTTTTATATTTATTTCACTTCCATATATTTTGATCCTCCATAAAAAGATTAATTTGCCGCTTCCGTTAGTATAAGGGTGAGGCAGAAATTCCCCTCCTTCCCTTTCGGAGGTATTTTGCTTCTTGGGGATCTTTTCCAGGAAATTAAATGTAGAATAGAAAAGAGAAGATCAAATTTCTCACCCAGTTTCAAGCACGCTGTTCACAGTTGTGCTGGTTAGTGCTTTTGGACTTCGGTTGCTAGTAGCTTGGGCTGGTCGATGCAATATGGCCAGCCTTTCTCCTGTCGAACGGAACGGCCACTGCCGTTCCAGAATCGCTGGAGCACCCTTCTTTCTTCGTCGCTTCTCCAGAGCGACTTGGACTCATTTAGGGTCCCCAGGCGGGGCAAAATGAGCCGCAGGGGTGTGGAGAATCTGCAAGCCCGCAACCGCTCGCTACCGCGCAAAACCGGACATCCAGGCTTGTGTTTTCTATTTAACCTGATTAATTTGCAGTCATAGGCATTGCATCAATGTGCATTCTACAGGCAGAAATAAAGTATTAGAAGATCAGCCTTCTAATATAGAAGGAACTATCTGTAAATGAAGTATCTCAAATAATACAGATGGTAACACTATATTTCCTAGGATTGTTCTTGCAATGACTTTTATTAAATTTACAGCTGTAACAATAGTTATGATAATATGTGAGATGTTCTTGGTGTATATTTTTTGAAATACCATTTATCGTTTATTTAATTCTCTGGGGTAAGTCTTAAATTGGTTTATAATTGATATCCAGTGATGATAGCTATTGATTTTAAAGGTCAGTGGAGAAATCCATTGACCATAAGCTTTTAATGGTTCTCCGTTTTCATGTAATGGAAACAATGTATTTCTAGTCCTGGAGGGCTGTAGCCTTCATTGTTGGGCTTCTTGATGGCATCTGGCTTCTGTCTGTTGAAAACTGAATGGTGAATTTGATGGGGCTATGACCTGATTTGGCAAGGCAGCTTTTATGCAAATAGCCAGTTTAACTGATTAAGTAGGTTGCTAGCAAACTGCATCTATCTTGGCTTTGTATTTGCATTACTATGGCAACTTCTGTTGTGTTAGTCTCTCTTTTTTAGCCAGGAACACAGCAGAGCAGTTGCATTTTAATGCAACTGAACCTATTGTTGGCTTGTTCAGTGAAAAAAGAGACCTACTTACATTTTTCAATATAACTCTATAGTAGAACATTAAGATATTGAGTGTGGTTGGTGGTTAGAAAAATGCAATATTATGCTTTTGGGTGCAGACCGTAATGATATGAAAGAAGAAGAAAGGATTGGCCTGAATAACTTGTTTTGTAAGCCACCCCCCACTATGCTGCCTTATAGCCTCATGAAAAAGAAAAAAATGTAACACTTTAAACATTGTAGTGGCATTTCTTTTGCTTACTTTGTTCCCAAGAAATTACTGTACAGTGAAATAAAATTCTGTAACTAACATTTATTTTAAATAGAAAAAAACCCACAGAGGTATCATTAAGTCATGTTGTTGATACACAACTCCTTGAATAAAAATACTTTTAGCACCTTTTTTTCGTTGTTGATGGTGAAAACAGTCATTGTACACATTCATTTAACTGTGGATTAAAAATGGTAACTGAACACCTGAACAGTGCAAATGACTTGGCAAAATTATATGTGTTCCAGTGATTATCATATGATTCCTGGTTATACAGTTGGAAATTATCATCTCTGTTTAATTAGATTAACTCCTGTTCGTTTTTTTTCACTCTCACTCTACTTTTCACTCTACTTGGAACCAGCAATCAATACAAACTTCAAAATATGAGACTTTGGAAGAGCTGAATGCTGTGCAGAACCCATCAGAATGCAAGCTGCCTTTTCACTGAGTCGCAGTTAAAGAAGAAAAATTTAAGGTGGGGGGGGGAGTTACTTGGTATTCAGAGTAAACCTCTGAATACCAAGTAACTCCCCCCCCGCCTTAAATTTTTCTTCTTTAACTGCGACTCAGTGAAAAGGCAGCTTGCATTCTGATGGGTTCTGCACAGCATTCAGCTCTTCCAAAGTGTCATATTTTGAAGTTTGTATTGATTGCTGGTTCCAAGTAGAGTGGGGGGGGGGCGGTTTCCTAGTGACGCGTCTGGCCTGCGGGCTGGCAGTTTGACACCCCTGCTCTAACAATATCCACAGGAAACTGAATGCAGTTGCTATTAAGCATTGGTAAAAACCTTGAGCTTAATTCCTAGTAGCTTCACAAGTCCATGTAGTTTTCTTCATGGTAACACAGAAATATAGTAGTCTGCCACTGCCACGTTCTAAGATATTTTTGTTGTCTTCCATATGTAGCCTACAACGCTTGTATTCCTTGATGATCTCCTGTCCTTGTCTTTCTAAGTCCAGACAAACTCATGCCAAATTCTACCTATCTGTTTATTTCCACTTAATCCTATTACAGTTACCTGAGTATATGCCCCAGTGAATTTATAGCTGATTAAATATACATATATTGGTCAGTTAATCTTCTGTTCTATGTAATGCAACTGGGATGGGAAAGATGTTTCTGATATATTTATTCAAATTTAAAATGCTCAGATTAGATGAGCAGGAAAATATTAAATAGTGCCTCTTCTTCCAGTAAGTGGTATTTTAAATTAATCCTCACTTAACAACCATTTGTTCAGCGACTTTCAAAGTTACGACAACGCTGACCAAATGGTAGTTATGGCGGATCCCCAAAGTTACAGGCATTGCAGTGTCCCCACAGTCACCTGATAAAAATCCGGGTGCTTGGAACCTGCCTACATTTATAAATGCCAGGTACACATCAAATTCCACTACTCACCTATTCCCCCCTCCCCCCATCCCTGACCTTTTGGCCATCCAACACTCTGCTGCTCCCTACCACTGCTGTTCCCCATTGCCCCCAGCTGACCATGGCTATCTTCTTCCTTCCATTGCTGAAGAAGCACACCCAGTTGAGGCAGTTGCTGACCCTTCACAAGGTCTCTCTGATCATAATTTGTGGCTTCCTTTCCAGACGCCAACATACAAAGTAAATGGAGAAGCTGGCGGTAAGTCACAGTCACATGAGGCCTTTGCTTAATGACCCATTACATCTTTCCAGGGTTAGGGCCTCTTCTGAATTTCAGTAGTGTTATTTGGCTTAAATAACTACCAGGCTTGAGAGTCAGTCTTTTGGAATGATTGGTCTTCAAACTCTTTGTGTGCTGTTTCAGAGAAAATTTACTTTCCTACCCTAAGAAGAAACACCACCATCAATTAAAATCAGAGGTGTCAGGCCCATAAGGGGAAAAAAGTATCTTAACATATAGGAAAGATTGCATATCCAAATATGAGTTTAAATTTTCATTGTTGCCAGCCTCATGGTACAGGAACTCATTGTTTATATCCAGGTGCTTCAGAATGGTTAACATTTAGTATAACATTTAAGTTTGTATATAATACTTGAATTAGATTGAAATATTTTATAATTAACGATGTCTTTGGCTACATTGATTAATAGATATATATCCATGAAATGCAATATGAGAAGTATCATATATAATGGAATTCAAGCCTGATCTTTGAGGATCCCTACCTATCACATCTCTGTGACTTCCAGGGATTTCTGTGGCTGATTCTTTACCCAAAGAGTTGAATACCATTAAATAGATTTAGGTACAGTACTTATTTCTTGAATTCTGCAAACAGTTAAAGTTGTAGAGAAATTGCAGTAACATGAAAGAAAGCTTCAGTTGTTTCTCCATTTCAGAAAACCAGAAATGTGATAATAAGAATAAATGATATGACTTTTTAACAAGCCTCCTGTGTAACAGCAACGTGAGCAGCAGCAGCGTGGGGGGAGGTTGAGCTGTGTAATGTAGGAGGTTCTAATACCAGGATTAGCTGTTTATTTTTGCATCTCTGCAGACTTTGATGCAAAGCAGCAGTTGTTTGTCATGGGAGAGCTGCCTCTGCCTCACCTATGTTAATTTTAACTTGCTTATTTGTCTAGCAACATTGGCACATAGGGATTTTCTGTAAACCTTCTGATATGTCAGATTGAGAATGGAGCCAGAATGAGAACAGTTGTCATACCATTGCAACGTTCTGTGTTTTTCCAGGTATGGCCTTTGATTTGGCCTCCTGTTTTATGAACGCAGTAGACTCTTTTCACATTCTCCTTTCTTCTGCAGCTTCCTCTTCCCCATAGAGGCCTCTTTCTGAGAGTTGGGGAAATTCATATGATATTGTAGGGATTGTTGCAACAAAGGAGACATAACAAACCTTGGAAGCATCCTTACCTTTTTGGCTCCAGCTTATTGCGTATCTATATTGTCTGTCTATTTGAATGTTTCTTATAATGATATTAGCCTTTAATTTTTGAATATCATAAACAGAGGAACAATAGCATTTACATGTCACCTAATGTTTAGGTTCTACTTATCAAGTGCAACTTCCGTTTTAGTTACTTAAAATTATTTTTAGAAGTTATTACTAAAAAGCAACTGTTTTTTTTAAAGTTTTCTAGTTTCTCATTATAGAGTTTCATAAACCAACCAATCAACAAAATAATTGATATAGTTTTTATTTCCTGGCTTGTTATTGACCTCCATAGTCTGGTGTATAATTGTTTTTCTTTTCCACATCTCTGCTACAAATTCTGTTAGGCCTTAATCTTGTATTTATCTGTCAACTGTAAGACCTGCTAAATAAATGGATTTCTTACAAGGAATTAAGTATGAATACATTTTATAATTGTGTAAATTATATGCAGTAAGTCTTAAACTTTCTGCATTTGTACTTGCTTTTAAAGTAAAAAAAAAACCAAAACCATTCTCCAAAAATTGAATAACAAGAAGTAAAAGGATTAATTCAATAATAATAATAAAAAAAACAGTTCTCATAGGACATGTTCATACAAAACGAACAATATACAGAATCTATTTGCTTTAGTTCAGCTCTTTTTGCAGAGAGGATCAGATAACTGCATCCAGGTATTATTATTAAAAACTTAGCATTTGTGTGTGTGTGTGTGTATCTGCATGCAATTATTTTCTTAGCAAGTCAAATTATTTGTTAATTACAAAATTCTAGTCTGAGACTGGCTTGTTACGAGGAGAAAGAAGCTTTCTTGGTAAACATTTGATTACTATAACTCTCTGTAGGAGGAACCCGTTCAGAGTTCATATACAACAGTGTATTTCAGCATGGTTGCTTACTAGTGATAGGGTAGAACTCATAGCAGTTGTTGCCAAATGTCCATATATATCTTTGTAGAAAAAAGTCTTAAAACATATAGTCTTAAAAATCATGGTGATGTCAGAATTATGTTCCATGATGCAAATGATTTGAATAAAATGCTTGCATAATTTTATATTATGATGCAAAAGAACTTTAATAGATCATTTGAGTCATTTGTGCCATGATACAATGCAACATCTCTTGCCACTACATCTGTCGATGTTCATGGATATATTAAATGTATATTTTAAATAAATTAAACTAATTTCTTTGTGTTATTCCCATTAACACTGGCTATTTCACAAGAACTCACATGATGAAAATCTTTCTTCCCAGATCATTCCACATCAAGTGGTACTTCCTCGTTTAAGCCCAGCCGCTCGTTGGTCTCAATTCCCACTGCCCATGTAATGCCATCTCATATCAACACTTCGCTTTCAAAACAAAGGGATCCTCTCAAGTCCAACTCTACAAAGTGGAGCACAAGCCTTTTGAGATCTGCTCAAAGCAGGCATCAGGGCATGTTGGACAGCTCTCTTGATATGAAAGATTTGAGGCCTGTAAGGAAGTGGTCATCGTTGTCTAAACTCAGCACACCTCTTAGTTGTAACCAGGATGGGGATGTTTATTCAGCAGAATGCAGGACCAACTTGGATACAAATGGAAGAGACAAGACTGTTTCACCACAATTAAGAACAAGTGGGTCAAATTGCTTCTACAACAGTATGGAACTATTAAAGTCTGAGGACAGAGAAAATGGGAAGAAAAAGAATTCTACTTTGAACTGTAAATACAAATTTGAAAGTTGCAGCAAAGAAGATTGGGGGGTTCCTGATGCCTCAAACAGGAGACATGCCTTAGATATGACCTATAGTGCCTTACCTGAAAGCAAGCCTGCTCCATTAAACTCTGAAGCTTTTCACCAAGAATATATAACTTTGGAACCACAGGCTGCAGTTTCCATTCAATCTTCTGAGAGGACTCAGAGGTGGCTTACAGAACAATTTCGTACAAATCCTCCAGAATCCAGGCCTTCTGAGGAGTCATACAGCTTATCTCCTTGGCAGTTACAGCAACTTGAAGGACTTAAAACAGGAAGTGAACATCTGCAGGTAAGAATCGAACTTCAGTGTTTGCTGCCACCAAGTGGATAATGAGAAAAATAATATCAGACATCTTTCTATTCAATGAATAAGCTTGTATCTACTCTTCTGTTTTATTATAAATGCTTTCATTGAAATCAATTGAGATAGCAGTTGTTATAAAATGGTGCTAACATATTTCACTTAATTTGTCTCAGATTTTTCTTTCTTTCTCCAAATGTAAATATTGGAAGGAACATTAAATATGAATATGTAGCTTGAGCAGGCATCCACAGAGAGGCAGTGGTAACACATGCATTACACTATTATCACATCAATGCTGCAACTTACATGCTTGTGTCAGTTATCATACAAATATAGTCATATTAAGCTCTTCGCAGCCTACTTCAACCCAAAGCAGGATTCTCCTAGCATTTCCTTTAACAAAAGTTATTTGAAAAGAAATGGAATAAAGTTGCAGAAACTTCAGCAACTGGACTGTTTTTCCTTTAGAACACACATATTAAAGCAGAGAGTTCTTACATTACCATTACAGATCACTTTTTATCTGATGGCCACATATGGCCATACGTACAAAGAAAGAGGGGAAAATGCCCAAAGTATTGTAAACACTCCTTAAGACAGCAGCATATTTTTTCAGGCTTACACAGATGTCTGGAAAATGGTGAGCTGCTTCTAGAAATATCAAAGGGGCATGTGCAAGATCAGGAAACACATTTGAAACTTTTTGTTTTTTTGATACCTTCAAGTCAGCATTGATTTCTGGAAACTGGTCTAGTTCCTGTAGTTTTATAGGCAAGGTTTTTCAGAAGTGGTTTGCCTGCTTCTTAGAGGGAATGACTGGCCCAAGGACGTTCAGTTGGCTTTTTGCCTCAGTGGGACTAGAACTCGATGATGATGATGATGGCGATGAGGATGAAATTTATTTCAGTGATCTCCTGCTTTCTAGCCTGGTACCTTAACCAGGACACCAAACTAGCATACCAAATCCTATTTATTTATTTAAACAAACACAAGTGTTTCTTTTTTAGATTGTTTATTGCTGCAATTTAAATGCTTCTCAATTCTAAAAAGGCTCTGAGGGGTTTCACTGTTTTTGCATAGCGTGAATGGTTCAGGTGACAGAGAAACACATCTATCTTCTCCCATTTACCTATATATTTAGCTTAGCTTGTTAATTGCAAACACTGACATTTTGTGGCTAGACATCACTTATTCAGCAAGCGCACCTCAGTCACCTCGTGGTTCTATATTACACCTAATATATCAAGGTGCTGGTGGATAAGATGACATCCACATAATTTGATGTAGAGCTCTGGGTAATTGAAAAAGAATCAGTGTTCCTTTGCAGTTCAGGTAAATTGAAGAACAAAATATCTGTGTTATAAACTGCTTCTTAAACTTAAGTCCTTGACTCCTTTCATTCCAGTCAGCCAAAACTCTTCAGGTTGATAATAGGATTTACTGTGGCAGTAAATATTAACATCATGGTTAGCATCAATTGTGCATTAAACTTCTGTGGTCCTTGCAAGGAGAAATTAGAAGCTGCTCTTTCTATATTGTTGCAGAACTATAAAGGAGAGAGAGAAGAGGCACCAGTATGCAGCCTTGGCAGTGTTTTTTGCCCTGCCAGTAAGAAAGGAATACTTAGATTTATGTGGCATGTACATGATCTAAAAAATTATTAGATATAAACTTCAATTTATTTACTTAACATAAAGCACAGTATTTAATAGTTAGTAGAACCCTATAAGGTAGGCTGTTTTCTTTTGCCGTATGGTAGAGGGCTAATAAGACTGAAGGAAGGGGTAGTGTTTTACGTAAAGTCCTTTAGTGGGTTTAGAGTAGAAGCAAGATTAAAAGTAAAGTCTTTGTTGTTTCTTAGCCTCTTGATTATAATAGTTGACCACAGATTTGTCAGGTATGTCATAATTAGGAAGAATAATTATGTAACAGTTTCATTTAACATTCCCAATGTGACACAGAACAGTAATAAATGATATGAAAATAATAATTGTAACACTATTTGGATACAGATACACGCACATATTCTACTTCGGTGTCATAATTCTAATATGACCAGGATCCTTTGCTAGCTGTTAATAATATAATATATTTAAAATAATAAAAGAGGAAAAAAATTGGTTTTCTGTCGTTTAGAACACTTTAATAAGTTTTTTTTTCTTTAATAATTTTACAAATCCTATAATGGTGAAGATTCATTTATATGCCTAAGTTTTATTGTGTGTTGTGAAAATAATTTTATACTGAGAAATAGAGGAAGTCATAATCCAATCAAGTCATATAATTTGAGTTTTCTTCTCCTTTGGGCTTTTTTTCACCCTTGTGATATTGTTGCTGCTGAGTCAGTGAGGAAATTAAAATAATTAATATTGTCACACATATTTGTAGAGATGGAACATGTTATCTTCTTTTTCATTATTCAGTAAAAATGACAATGTTGATACATTAAAATAAATGACATAATGAATCAGTAATGCAATGTATTTATTAAAGTATTGGTACTGACTTTTGCATGCAGGTAGATTTCGACTTATGACTATAATTGAGCTCAACTTTTCCATTGCTAAGCAAGGCAGTTGTTAAGTGAGTCACACCCCATTTTAGGACCTTTTTGCTGTGGTTGTTAAGTGAATCACTGCAGTTGTTAAATGAATCATGTGGTCGTTATGCAAATCTGGCTATCCCCATTGACTTTGCTTGTCAGAAGCCGGCTGGGAACATTGCAAATGTTGATCACGTGATTCCAGGATAATGCAACTGTCATAAATACATGCTATTGCCAAGCACCCAAGTTTTGATCACGTGACCTTTGGGATATTACAATGGCTGTAAGTGTGACAACTATTCATAAGTCACTTTTTTCAGTGCCACTGTAACTTCAAATAGTCACTAAACAAATGGTTGTAAGTCTGTATATGTGTAGGTTTTTTTTTTTTTTTTTTAACTAATTGTAGCCTTCCTATAAACCTCAACAAGGTGCAGCAATTGCTTGTTGGTTGTTTTTGAAATTCCTCAAAATGTCAAATTTTACTGTATTCCAGGTCATATTTAAATAAGAGCCCCCTCCCCCTAAATAGAACAAGATATTTGTGTTTTCAATGGCAACAGACTCCAGGCTCCAGAAGCCAAGACTAGTGGCCTAAGTAATGTTGAGAACGGAGAGGTATAATCTGCTAATGTAAATCTGAAATTTTAAAATAACTAAAGTATAGATGAGTTACTCAAATGTGCATAAAGATGTCCATAAAAGTGTATACTCAGACATTCTACCATGTTTCTAGATTATCAGTAGTTTTTTGTTATAATTATTTGTATTTTTTAAAAGATTTACAAAATTTTGTAGCTGTTTTCTGAACATATGGTATCAAACTTAGTTCGTCTTGTAACATTTATTACATTGCCAGAATTCTCAAGTTTTTGAAAGTGACTCTTGTCCTAAGATGGGCACATAGGCACATACCTCCCACCAATACAGGTAGTCCTTGGGTTACGATAACAATTTGGATCAGAATTGCCATCCCTAAGCAATTTATTAATAAATGTGATGTCACATGACCATGTCACTTAGTGATGATAGTTCCACCAGTCCCAGATGCTGTCATTAAGGACTGCACGGGTTGTTAAGCGAGGACCTCAAGTAACTGTGACTTCCAAGTTCCTGTGGGTTTTCCATTGACTTTGATTGTGGGAAACTGGCAGAGGACATCAGAAATTTCAATCACACCTAGAGTATAACTTCACTGGGTGTTTCATTTCGGTGTGAAATATAGATAAGAAGAGAAAAAGTGGCAAATGGCAATATTTTGCTTACAAAGAAATTGTGCATTCTTAGTTTCTTAAATCTGCTTGAAATTATAATTTGCAATCTCATCACAACAAAAATCAATACATAAAAAAATCTTAAAGTTATATGTTCTAATTGTCTTTTAGATTCCTCTCATCTGGCATGAAAGGCATATGGAGTGAGTAATTGAATTGGACTTAGTCTGAAACTTTCTAACAGTAGTGAGTTTGAGAGACAGACTCCCCCCACACCCAAATAAAACCTCACAATAGAGACAAACAGGCTTGGAAGTAACTTACACAAACTATGGGAAGGTTAATATGCTTTTAGTGAAAAGAGTATTCTATGGTTTGCTATAGATGTTATTACAATAATACTCTATTCTATAATACTCTATTATAGCACTTTATAATAGAATATAAATGTCCTGTTTTAATATTACCAATAATAAGCAATGTAATCTTATGCAAGGTAGTTCATAACAAAGTCTCATTATGCTTATTTTTATTCCTATGTATATGTATATGTATCACCATGAAATATGCAGAAGCATTTGTCTTCATGTAGTTTTTCTATTTCCTCTAAATGGCTATTTGCTCTCATCTTCAATATAAAAATCACAGATGATTCCATGTTCGCACCATTATTTTCTTCCTGTAGAAAATTTCATGTTTGTTTTTCCTTTTTTCTACTTTAGATTTCAGATTGTGCTGTTGATCTGATCTGTTGTGTTGTAAAAATAGTATTTTTTCATTTCTCTAATACAGTGAAAGCTTCCCTGATATGCAGGTGTTAAGTCTAGGGATTTTTTTGTCTTGTTCATTTTGTTTTTCATATTCATACAGTTTGAAGGTTCAAGTTACCATGATGGCATAAATGAAGAGTTTAAAACAAAACCTCACATGAGCTTTACAAGGATGAACATAAGAACAAGAACCAAAAAAATAAGTAGAAAATTGAGTAACAGGTTGAGACCTCTATTTGCAGCAAAATCCATTGTGGCAAACTTTGCACTTATTTTGCTTGCAGTAGAAATATTGATTGTTGTTATAAGCAGGTTCAGTTCAGTGACAGTGAGTTACAGTTGACGTGTGGGTTGCAGTACTCTTGTGATCATTTCTTGACTCATAAGAGCTTTGTTTGTCCAATAACCTGAAAAAAAATGATAGTGAGTCACAGCTATTGTGAGTACCATACTGATGCCTCCTCCCCAAGCTCATGTTAAATCTAGACTAGTGATCTAACAAGCCATAAATTACCAGAAATTCTATATTGGCATTACTTTTTCATGCCAAGTAGGATAAAACCTTCTCCCATTCAACATATGTCATAGTTTAATAAATTGTATTTAATACTAACTGCTTCAAAATACAGCAGCATTGTTAATTATCTGCTCTTGTTCTAAATGTTGTTAACATTGTTTATAAAAGAATTTAATATAAAAAGCAATTTATATGATTAAAGTTTACTCTTCAAAGCACATTTTCGATTATAATCAGCTATTCACATGTTCTTTTCCATCCTGCCTCACCTCTCTTCTCTGATCTGGAGGCCATTAAGGGGCTGGTATTAACTATTAACTAGAGTCAGCAATGACTAGCGGAGTAGGGACTCTTTTACCTTTTTACTACCTTCATATTTAAACTGAATTTGAATAAAAATTTCCCTCAATTTTCCCTCAAGTTCCAGGCTGAAGAGTGAGATGGACAATTAGATACCTGAGGCATAAGATCTTAGAATCTTTAGGAAGGGACATATGGAAAGATTGAATTACTTTCTACCAAAAGAAGGGCCAGTTTCTCTTTTGGGAAACTGAAAGAGTCATTCTGGCTATATTTAACTGCAGTGTGAAGGATATGTAAGATATACCCCATCCACAGACATGCCCACTCCCTTACAGTAAAAAAAAAAAGGAGCTTAATACAATTGAACTCCTGCAAAGGCAAACTGAAAATAAAAAAACAAGGATTTTGTTACAGAGTAATAGTTCTGTTAGATTTATTTTGAATTAACTGTTGGATAGAATGGAATTTACTTTTGAGTTAATTCAATGAATATACTTTGATGGAGGCACTAGAATTGTAAATTCTCCAGCATGAAGATGGAGAATCCATCAATAGGTTTAGACTATCTTCCTGCCCAATAAGACTAAGTCTGTCAGAGTTGTCACGCCTCCTGCTGGGCTTGATGATCCCAGACACGACTTAGTCTTTGGCCCAGCAAGGACACTCGTGTTGGCTCTGAAGATTCTAGGCAGGTTGTATAGTTCCATCCCATTAGTGGATTCTCCTCGCATTTCACAGCATTCAGGGACGGGGAACCCCAAGCCACAAATCGCTAATAGCCCAGCTGATTATCGGGGATTTTCCCCTCAGCTGCAGTACAGCTGAGTGTCGGCCTCCGGGCTTGCTCATAGGCCGTAAAGCACCGCTGACTGCTCGCTCAACTCCCCTTTGATTTTACCATCTGATCGTCGGGGTTTTTCCCCTCAGCCACAGCGCAGCTGAGCGTCGGCCTCCGGGCCCGCTCACCGGCCATCAATCGCCGCTGACTGCTCGCTCGAATTCTAGGAGCTTACATAGCTCGTGAGCTATGTAAGCTTACATAGCTTACATAGTTCACAGCCCAGCTAAGAGTCGGGGTTTTACCTCAGCCGCTGCGCAACTGAGCGTCAGCCTTCGGGCCTGCTTACAGGCCGTTCCTCTCCGCGGCCTCCAAATCGGGCAAGGAACTTCAGCAAACCTCCAGCCCTCTACAGCGAAATTCGATCGCCGCTAAAACGCTGCGATCACTGCTGCAACGCGGCTTATCTCGCTACGCAGCTAAGTGCCGACCTCCGGACACTTTAGGGGCCGCTTTCCGGCGCGAACGCCACAAGCTCCAACCAGCCCTCTGCAGCAGATTGGCGACTCTGATGGCTTTCTACCTCGTATTCTTGGCGCGCAAATCACGGCCGCCATTTTAGGCACCCAGAGGCCTGACAGGCCTGACAGGGACGGCCCAAGCAGGCAGCAGCCACTTCAAAGGCAAACAGGAGGCCGCTTACAGAGGCCATTGGATAAATCACCAGACCTCCTCTCTCCATCCTTTGGAGGAAATTAATTCAGGTCTAGGCCCCTCAGGCCAAACAGACCACCTCGCCATTTCAAGCGGCAGCCATTTTGCGGACTTGACAAAGCCGCCATTTTGCAGCATCCAAACTGCCACTGGCCACATAAGCTCAGATTCTGATCTGGCACAAACAATTCCGAAGTTAAAACTTGGACAGGAATTCACTTCTTAGCGTGAGTTGGCATGCCTTTTGGCCCCGCCGCCACCACCTAGGCTCTGTGTGCAGGCACATATCACTCAGGTGATTGCCGCCACCAATAAGGAGAGGAGTGTGCAGGCACATATCACTGAGGTGATTGCCGCCACTGATCGGCCGAAGTGTGTGCCGGCACTTGCCGATTGCGACCCACCCACTGGGTCTGCCGCCACAAGACGCCTAGCCAACGCGCCACAGTGCGTCATTGGGCATTTTCAGCCTTTCGTAGCCTTAACGCGGGCATAAGGGCGATTAGGTGAATCGCAAGCCCCGGAGCTTTCGCTGGTCATCAGCTTCTGCTGTACTAGCAGCTTGGTAATCCGCTCCTGCTCCTGAGAGACAACAGGCCACAGGCCTCACTTCCAATGGCTGACAGCGCAGCTCCTCAATCTGCGCAAGGTGCCCCCGGCACTCCCGTCTCAGGGAAGCGCAAGTCCTCCAAGTTGGAGGCAGCAGGCAAGATTAAGGCTAAGGCCATTGCTAGCAAAAAGAGCTCTAAGGCCGCGGAAAAAGAGGCCGGTAGGAGACATATGGCTCTGGAGAAGCAGTTCTCCAGGGCGCAACGGCTAACTGCAGGGCACCAAGCACAGGTTCCCCTTGCCCCTCAAGAGAGCTCGCTCTTCAACCCCCAACCTGTCCCACCCGGTCCGCCAGACCTGCGGGTCCTCTCTCCGCCAGGACCGATAGGCCAGGGTGCTAATCTGTTCACTGAACAGGGAATAAGCCCCCAAATAATGGCTTCCCCGGCCAGATTTCAATCATCACCCGAGGCCACATTCACGCCCACAGCGGCTGGACTTTGCCCTCCCGAGCCTCAGGGGGTGGGACCTGAGCAGCTCCAGGCGTTACTTGCCCAAGCATATGCCCAGGGCATGGCCTCCTCATTTTATCAGAACCCCAGGCCTGAATTTGTCACGCCCGCGGTGCCAGCACAATTACGGACGGAAATGCCGGAATATCCGGAGTCCGTTTACTCGGACCATTCCTTCTGAACACGGGACTCTGTTTCCGAGGAGTATGGGTCAACTGACTTCCAATTATCGGAAGATGAGGAGTCGGCCCCAGACCCTTCCCCCTTCATTGGTCTCTTTGACCCGGGCCTGTTTAAGTCTCTCCTGCTGAAGACCACTACGTCGGCCAACATTGACCCCGAGCAGGAAAAACAACCGACTGCCTCAATCAGCCAGGACCCAAAGCCACTCTTCTCCGAACCTACGGTTACGGAGAGACACATCCCTTGCCCCCCATTTTCCCTAGAAACCATCAGGAAACAATGGGGGAGCCCAGGCACTCTACCAACACCTGGGGGAACAGATAGAAGGCTGATGACTGTCGCCCCAGCCTTGTCTGATCTCCTGGAGGTTCCCAAGGTGGACGAACCACTAACTTCTATTTTTTCCTCCTCCACCGTGTCAGGTGATATGTCTGAGGCCTTAAAAGCAGAAGATAGAAAGTCAGAAATCTCTTTGCGCAGGTCTCATCTAGCATCGGCATGGTCGGTGAAGGCGTCCACATCCACCTCCTTTTTTGCCAGGACATCCATCCTCTGGCTCAGGGAGCTCCAAGCCTTGATTCCCCCCGACCAGGTTCGTGCCCATCAGAATCTGGGTAAGTTAGTGGCCTCGGCAGAATACATGGCGGACACATCACTTCATGCCGCCAGATTTTCGGCACGGTCCATAGCCGCTAATACCACAGCCCGCAGGCTCCTATGGCTTAAGCAATGGCGAGCAGACTTGAAGTCGAAATGGCGTCTGGCTTCCGCTCCCTACAGGGACGGACACCTCTTTGGGGAGGCACTAGACCCTTACCTGGTAGAAAATAGGGACAAACGCAAGGTGTTGGCCCACCTTAACAGGAGGCCGGACAGGCGAGCCACTCCGTACCCGCGGAGACCGTCCTTCCGCCAGGGGCCAGGAACAGAGTGGGCCCCTTTGCCTCGTCCCTCTTTCCCCAGGCCTGGCCGCCAGCCGGACCGTCCAGCCCCCAGGCCTAGGCAACAATTCCAAAACAAGCGGCCCTTTCGGGGCGCAGGAGGCCGTCCTTTCAGAAGAAACAAATGACTCAAGGATGGACCTCCCCATTGGCGGCAGACTCACTTTCGGTCATGAGATAAGACTCATGACCGAGGCCATTCACCACTTGTTGAAAATCAGGGCCATCGAGCCGGTGCCTGCTGGCCAAACACATCAAGGGTTCTACTCCATTCTCTTCGTGGTCCCAAAGACTTCGGGAGGGTGGAGAGCGATCCTCGATCTGCAGAGCCTGAATTCTCATTTTGTCTACAAGAGATTCAAGATGCAGACGCTACAGTCCATCCTGGCCAGTATCAGAAGGCACAATTTTCTCACATCCATCGACCTCACGGAGGCATACCTCCATATTCCCATCTTTCCCGACCATCGGAGGTTCCTCAGGTTCTGTTACGGGTCCCAGCACTACCAGTACAGGGCCCTACCATTCGGCCTATCGTCCGCCCCGAGGGTGTTCACAAAGATCCTGGCCTCACTGGTCGCCCACCTAAGGCTGATTCCCGTCCGGGTCCAATGCTACCTGCATGACATCCTTATCCTGTCCTCCTCCCTACAGCAGGCCCGGTCGGACCTGAGCTTAACCATCCGGACCCTTCAGACCCACGGCTTTTTGGTCAATTTCTGGAAGAGCCTAACAGCCCTCCAATCGCATCCTCCACCTAGGAGTGATTATAGACACCGACCTCTGCATGGTCTACCTGTCCCCGGACCGCCGGGACAGCATTCGTTCCCTGATCAGACAGGTACGAAGGGAGCGGACAGTCACACTGGCCTCACTTTCCCAACTACTGGGCAAGATGGTTTCTTGCATGGGAATAGTGCCATGGTCCAGATTACACTTCAGAACCCTCCAATGGTTCTTACTCCCGTACCAGAGGCAGGGCACCAGTGCATCCAACCAGAGGGTCAGGGTTACATCCCGAGTTCTAGTCTCCCTTCAGTGGTAGACTTCCCCAGTTGTAGCCAGGAGCTCCTTATTCAAGGAACCGGACAGACTCACCCTAACAATGGATGCCAGTCTGTTCGGATGGGGAGCACACCTAGGTTGCCACTTAGCACAGGGGCGATGGTCGCTAGTGGACCTCAGCCACAATATAAATTGGCTGGAGCTCAGAGCCATACATCTGGCACTGCTTCGCTTCAGCGACAAGGTGGCGGGACAACATATCTTAGTGCCCACGGATAATGTGGTAGCAAAGGCCCATGTGAACCGGCAGGGTGGCACTCGGTCCAGGGCCCTAATGACCGAAGCCCGGTCACTAGGTACTTGGGCGGAGACCAATCTCTCCTCCTTAAAAGCGGAGCACATATCGGGAGAGGCGAACCAACAGGCGGACTTGTTGAGCCGGTCAACATTGGATCACTCCGAGTGGCGCCTGCATCCCAATTTGTTCAGGGAAATTTCGGAGAGGTTCGGACTCCCGGTGTTGGACTTATTCGCCTCCCCGGCGAATGCCCAACTCTCGAGATTCTTTTCCAGGTTTCCGTCTCCAGGGGCGGAGTGGACAGACGCGCTCCACAGCCCTTGGCACCAAGGCCTACTCTACGCCTTTCCTCCTCTTCCTTTGTTTCCGGCTCTAATCCGGAAGATACTGCAGGAACGGGTGGAGGTGATAGTGGTTGCTCCACATTGGCCGAGGTGGCCGTGGTTTGCCAACCTTGTGGGCCTTTCCATCTCCCCACAGTGGAAGATTCCCCCAGATCAGGTCGCTCTCAGCCAGGGAGCTCTACAACACCCAGAGCCCCAGAGCCTACAACTAGCCATCTGGCATTTGAACGGCGGCTCTTAACACAGGAGTCGTATTCTGCGGGCGTGATCTCCCTGATTCAGGCCTCCAGACGCCCTTCGACTAACAGAATATACGACTCCTCGTGGAGGAACTTTTGTTCTTGGTGCTCCAGGAACCACCTTGACCTCTCGGCTGTCACTATCCCAAAAATCCTTGAGTACTTACTGGAGGGACTCAACAAGGGCTTGTCGCCCAATACCACCCGCAGATAGCTGGCGGCTCTGTCCAGTACTCACGTGTCATAATTCAACACCTTTGGCCCAGCACCCAATGGTGCGGTCCTTTATCAAAGGCACGACCAACACCAAGCCTCCCGTGGTTCATCATTATCCCTCTTGGGATCTCCAACGGGTCCTGCAGGCCTTTACCTTGCCTCCGTTCGAGTCTATCAAGACCTGTTCACTGCAGTTCTTGTCTATGAAGGTGGCCTTCCTCGTCGCTGTCACATCCGCTAGACACATCTCGGAACTGGCTGTTCTCTCGGTCAGAGAGGACCTATGCGTTTTTCACAGCGATAGAGTAGTCCTCCGACTGGACCCGACCTTTGTACCAAAGGTGAACTCCTTGTTCCACAGATCGCAATAGGTGGTCCTACCAAATTTCTGTCCCCAGCCTTCTCACAACTTAGAACGCCAGTGGCACACCTTGGACGTTCAGAGGGCGTTGCACCAGTATATCAAGAGAACTTCAGCCTTTCGCAAATCGGAAGCGCTTTTTGTTTCGTTCCAGCCTCCTTCCATGGGGAAGAAGGTCTCATCTTCTACCATAGGCAGGTGGATCAGGGCTTGCATTGCCAGAGCATACCAAGCACAGTCCTTGTCACTGCCAGGCCGTATTACCGCTCACTCTACCCGCAGTGCCGCTACATCGGCAGCGTGGGCTACACAGGCGCCCATTGGGAATATTCGCAGGGTGGTGACTTGGTCCTCACCTTCCCCGTTTGTGAGACATTACAGGATGGACAAATTTGCCTCTGCGGAAGCATCGTTCGGCCGGAGAGTACTCCAGCAAGTGGCATTGTCCAGTAGGACACAGGTCCTGACCGATTCCCTCCCGTAGGGACAGGACAGCTTTGGTATGTCCCATTGGTGGATTCTCCATCTTCATGCTGGAGAAGGGGTGTTGTCTTACCTGAACGCCTTTTCTCAGCATGACGATGGAGAATCCACGCCCGTCCCCTTTAGGACTGTCAGGTCCTGTGTCGGGGGCAAAGAGAGCCAACACATCGGTCCATCGTCAGTAGCTTCGCCTTCGTTGTGTCTGGGATCATCAAGCCCAGCAGGAGGCATGACAACTCTGACAGACTTAGTCTTATTGGGTAGGAAGATAGTCTAAACTCATTGGTGGATTCTCCATCGTCATGCTGAGAAAAGGCGTTCAGGTAAGATAACGCCCCATTCATAAATTTTTGCTCGATTACTAAGGCTAATAGAGTTACTATATGAAGGATTATAATTCAGTCTACAAAAAATGGGTTTCTTATAAACTGATCTCTTTCCCAGGTGTCTTACGTTAAGTAGCATAACTTGGATACATGGGGCATCATCCTACCATTATTAGCTATTTTTATTTTTGTTTTGTTTCAGTTAGAATGTTGTAAGCATGTATTTTAACCTCTGGCACAGGATGTTTTTCTTTTTAATCAAAAGTGGTATAAAAGCTCAAATTCTATAAAATATAATTTTTCTGATTAGACTTAGACATTCTCACTGTGGTTCTTCAGAAATTACATAATTGTGTCTTTTTTTAAAAAAAATGGGAAGATTTGTAATGTCCTGGATTTCCATGATATGCTATGAAAGATTTACATAGACTTTGGGTATGAAAACAAGATACTTTATTACAATTAGTATTGCTTTTTGTATAGTAGCATTTGTTTTAAACTTGTATGCTTTTTAAATATTCCAGGGACAGCCCTTGAACATCATTTGGGATAATTATGTTATTAAATTTTGAGATCAGCAAATAATATACCATGGGCAAAATCATATGTAGAAAAAGAATGGCATTTGGTAAGCATTTCTTTCACCTATTTGTGAGTGTGATGTGGTGCAACTGAGCAGTGTTTATGGAACCTTCAAAAGTAAAGAACGGTTGCAGTGAGGCTATGTAAAAAGATGGAAAACCACAGAAACAGCAATAATGGAAGAATGAATTGTTGGCTGAGTTTGCAGAAATGGCTAAATTGACTTGTTTGCTTAAAAAAGGGAACTACAACTACCCTTATAAATGAATGCAAACCTTTTATAGACTCTGCTGAAAATGGATAAAAATGAGCTGGTGATTTGGGGATTTATTGATTAAAATGTTTTTAAGGGAAGAATGGAACTCTGGTATGCAGTATGTGAGGATGGCCGTGCTATGTTTATTACTGCTGAAAAGAAATGAGAAGATATTTCTTTAGATATATTTTTCTTTTTTCTTTTATAATCTCTATTTCTTTTTCTGTCTTTCTGTAGTTTTTGAAATCTTCATAAAAATTGCTTTTAATAAAAATTATTCATCAGCAAGTAAGGAGGGGTTACTAGTTAATTATCTGGCTATACATTTTCAAATTTTTGCTACCCAGATGCAAGAACAAAATACTATAACTGGATATAGGGGAGCAGAATTTTGAAATTAAGTCTTAACATTGAAACAGTTGGGAATAAAATGAATTTGTTTTCTACATTAATAATCTATTTTCTACAATTAATAATTTGTTTTTATCTTAGAATTCAGGTAAACATATGGGCACATGCAGCTTTTATTATAATGATTAGAGTGAAATTGTACACAAGCTCTGTCTTTTTGAAGCATGCAGGCAATACCACAACACTGTTGACATCAGTCTCACATTTCTTTGCTTGCCTTGGAAATGCTGCCTCCAGCAGATTTCCTATGTAGATACTTCCCAACTTCCGGAAACCACTTGTGCTTTGAAACCAGTATTGATATCTGATAGTTGAAATTGTTCATTATATAGTTATTTGTTATTTTATATAAACGGAGCTTTGTTCAACATTGCAGAATCCAAAATTGAAGAGGTGAGAGAAGGTCCTGAAATAGGCAATAATGATCTGAAAACAATGATCTTTAGATCTGATTTTGACATGCTTTATTTATGGTCAGATAATCCTTAGTGTTGACAAAAATGATTGAACTAATTTTAATGTATTAAACAGTGAAAATTGAAATAAACTCTAATACCTTGTTAAACAGTTAGCCTTCATTTTATTTTAGGAAAGTTTAGAGCTGGTTGTTTCTCAGTAGGGAAAATAAATTCATATGTAACATAATTATGATATGAAGATTACATTCTCATTCTCAATGAGTGGAATTATTCTAATATTGTAATAAATCATTCATCATTTGTTTCTTACCACTTTAGGTATAGTGATATCATATACACATACATATATAGTTAAAGTGACATAGAACTTCATAGAAGTGATAAGAAGGACCATTCTATAAAAGAGGTTTCACACGACCAAACTAATTTTTATCCATAGTTCACTTAATGTCATATTTGGGAAAAATTTTGAAATCAGATTTAATTCTTCATTTTTTTTAGATGTGCTAAAAGAACAAATGCTATTTGTTATATGCAATCTGACAACAGGTGAACTTCTACTGCAACCAATAAGAGGCTGTTGTACAGATTTATTTATTTTGGCTGTGATAGATGATTCTTTGTGGAACAAAAACATAAAAAGATCAAACTTGCAAGAATTCACCATCTAGACCTCTTGCTAAATTATATGAATGAAGAGCAACTGCATAATGAAAGTGTTACCTGGAAGATATCACTAGTGTTACAGAAGAGAATATATTCAATATTTATAAATATATCAAACAAGACAATCCATGAGATCATTTTCGAGATATTTCCTTAACTAATCAGAAAAACAGAATGACTATGGGCAGGCAAACAAGCAGTGGGAGCAGAAGCAGCTCCTGGCTTCCTGCTGGCCACAGGAAAGGATCATCATCATCTTGCAAAATTTCAATTCCACAAGAGTAAATGGGTCCCAGATTTTGGGTGCCTTCTTTAAGTTATCCCATTTCAGGTACTTTGATTCAAAAATTGTTGCCCTATGATATATCATTTCACCCAGTTGAAGGTTACAAACAGACTGTATATTTATATTTGCATTTTAGTAGAACGAGGCAATAAATATGCAATGCTTTATTGTCTTTTTCAAACTTATATTATGAATAGGTAGGGGAAAAGAAGTTAATAATTGCTTCAGTTAACAATCCAAGTACTCAAGCTATGCATATTTTCTAGAATATATAATAATTTAATTGTGCATTTAATAATAGTGCATTCAGCCCATTCTTTAATCATGAAAATAAACACTTATAGCTGATTAGTAATAACAAACAAATAATCTGGAACCAAAATTTTGAGGCTGCTGTTTAAAACTTTATAGTTGGACTTTTTACACATAACACAAGTAATTATAAACACTAATCATCAACATCCACACAAGTCTTCCTTTAAAAATAAAGCAGGCAAATTAGCTCATGCATTGCCTTGTGATAGTAGTTTTCACATCACTGTTCAGTACAGGTGCTTTTAATGGTTACAGTGAGTAAGAGTGGAGATGGTGAGAAATTTTTTAGACTGAGTGCTGGACTTTCTTGCATAGATTTCCTTGTGCTGGATGTTTCTTGTTTGGTTGTTTTCTCCTTCTGGTACATTTCCCATAGTGAAGATCAATCAAAAAAAGCCGGACTTCAAAGAAGCATCACAATGATGCATATAAGCAACAGACATATTAAGATAAGACAGAAGTTTACAAAAAGCTCCTGAAGCCTTTGCCGTGTTTGTGGATGCACCTCAATAGTTGAGGCTCTCCTCAGAGCAGAGCGAGTTATGTACTGGACCTTCTCCATGGCAACAGGAAAGCAGAAATTTAAGAAAGAATGGATTTCTAAGAAGCAGAGTACAATGTGCTTAATATCTTCGGTTTGAGAAGTTTTAAGAATCTTTGTGGAGCTAGAGAAAGTAGGAAAGTGAAGTTAGAATTATAGCAAACAATGGTTTAATCAGCAAGTGTAGATTATTTTAAGGTGACAGAATGCAACACATTGTATAGTGAAACAAAGTCTTAATGAGAAACAAAATATGTAGCAACTCTATACCAGTATTCTAAATACAGATTGCATTAAGTATATTTTTGTGCCTTAATGGTGTATATAAATTGGATAACTACAACTGTACACAGAATTTGTGAATAATTTTAGCCCTTCTGGCTGAAACCATGTTCTGTTGTGTAAAATAACCTGCATAGGAAAGCAGTCTTGAGAGACAGTAGATGTTTGACACAGTGGTTGTGATTTGTAACTCACTGCGCTGAGTGCAGTCTACCGACCATGTATGGTGGTGACTCAGAGGGCTCATTAAGCTTCCTCTGTCTGATGCCCACCAAAACAAAAAAAGCTGTCAAACACCTGACAATCCAAAAAAAACACCGTAGTTGGTGGGCTGCATTCAGTTTGAACCATAATTTTTGCTGGAAGCATAATAAATATGCTTCACAGTCCTTGCTTTTCCCTACATTATTTTCAGTCCTGTTTGATTCTGGAGAGATAAAGGGCAGTAGTCTATTCGCCATCAAAAATATTTGCCTGACGCTATGTCCAGTTTCTTTTTTTGGCTTACATTTGTCAAGGGTTGATACTGTAATAACAAAACTGTATTCTCAAGGAACTCGGTAAAAATGGTATCACTCTTCTGGCCAAATATGGACACATTTATTCTAAAATGTTTATCCTGATCCCAGCAGACTATTATGAATTAAATACTTACAGATTAAACACATTTGTTAACTTAATACTTGACAGATATACCTCATAAATAGATGATAGAAATATTTATTTTATTGACATGTTGTGTAAAAGCATAGATATCACTCTGTTGAATTTCACATTGTCATGACATTTATTTTATGGAATTTTCCATGCTATTTGGAAGGATCAACTGTTTACTTGGTGATATAATATAGTTCTGTTTCTGACAAGGTTAGCAGTTGCTATTTCAATATTTAAAAATTGGAAAATGAAAAATTGAAAGAATTAATGATTAATCCTCATATACTAGTGTTCATTTTATGTCAATATGCAACAAAGTCAGCTGACATTAACTTGATTTAATACTATCACTTTGCTTACAACTATTTGACTTTGGAAGCATTTTAGAGTTCTTTATATCTGTTGATAATATCAGAACTACTTTGAAGAAAATGGGAATTTATGCAACTTTTTAAGATCATTTGGGACTGCAATTCAGTTTTTGTTCTGAAAAGGTTACTATTTGAAATTAGTATGAATAATATTGACAGTATAGAACTCTTTTTTTCTTGTGCCTAAAAACTGAATTCTTGTAATTATGCTGTAATAGTGTTTTTCTGTGTTTTACCGATATTTACATTTGAATATTTTTCCATCTTATTTGGAGTTTTATGGACACTTGAATTCCTCAAATCAGTTTAACTGAAATTATAAATCAGTATATTAGGGTGTCCCTGTGTCGAAAAGCTATCTTGAAAGATGAGCAAGTACTTTTTTTTTTTAATAAATAAACAAAATTCATTCACATGTTATACTTCGTTTTCTCATGTCGCATGCAATGCAAGTTCCAGTTGACAAAAGTCAATAGAAATTCTGTTAATAACTTTCTATTCTGTTTATGTTGTATAGAACTGTTTTAAATATCCAATTGTTATAACTATTACACAGCACACAATCCTTTTAAAAAATGATTTCTATTGTCCGTTGGCTGTAGACTTACTCAGTTATGTTAAGTAAAATGTGCTCTTGCTCTTTAACTCTTTGTCGGCAAAATCTAAATTTAACACAAAAATAGTTTGTCGCAGTAGCGTCTGCCTATAAAAGCTCCTAGATTGGGGCTGAAAGGCAAAAGCAATAGTAGATTGCTTCGTCCCATATTTGGGTAGACCAGGTGTTCTATTAGACCGGTTTCTCCGGAAAACACTTAATACACACACGCACACACACACACACACACACACACACACGATCCCTATGAACTATGGGATACGGATATTTATATTTTACAGTGATTTTTCTTAGTGAAAGATTGTTTTAGGGTCAACCTGTTAAAATGTCTGTTTCATCATCACTTAGCAGGAGTTGCTTTTACTGAGGTTTTCCATCCTGACTGATTCTCCTCAGAAGCAATTATTTTGAATGTGGCATAGGTGTGGGACTGCATAGTTTTCGCAACAATTTTATTCAGCAGTTGTTAAAAACACATACTGGCTGTGTGGGGCAGTTAGACTTCCCAATAGTAGGTTAGTCCACATGTTAAACATAGGTTTAAAATGCCCCATAACAATATTGGATTGCGTGTGGGTATTTACAGTGTGATATAATATAACAGATGTTAATTTGTGGAACAAAAAGTTACTAATGTGAATCCATCCATAATTATACTGTGTAGGATCTTTTTTTTTAAAAAAATACTATGTTATAAGCTGAAGCCTAGTATACATGTAAGTAGCAATTAATAAAAAAATAAAATAATGAATAGGATTAGTTTCTTTTTTTTCTGTATTGTGCAGTGAAAGGCTGGCTGGCTATGTTTCTGGAAGATTCTGAAAACTTACTAAGTGCTTTATTGGTTTTTGAGGACCCCAATGATGGTCTTTTAATTGCTTCAATTTTTACTCTTCCTGATTTAAATGTAGACTTTTAATGTTACGGTTTCAGTGTTGTTTAGATGTTACGTTTTGTTAAAATTTATGTCTGTCTATCTGTCTGTCTGCTTGTTTTGGGAATTATCTTGACTTTGTTGTAATTTCAGAGTCTTTTACAAACAACTAAATAGTGAGATTATTTTTCCATTAGAGGGCATGAGTCTCCTGCTGATTTCTCCTGCTGAAAGGATATGCAAGAGAAAATAGATTGGAGCTGATGATGGAGCCCAGTAATTATATTTCTCAGCCCTATATTAACAAAACTGCTTTGTTGGTTCCCCAATTAAAACTGTAAGTTCCTTCTTCCACAGTGCATCATTTAATTGAAATTTTGGCAGGTGTCAGTTATTAATTTCCATACAGGTAGCTGGGTTTTCTTCATGATCTCAGTTGTATTAGTTGGGAATCTAAATTATGTGGTCAGTGATGGATCTAAAGTAAAATATATTTTAGAAAATACTGCAATATATTGTTAATTAAAGATAGAAATTAACAATTTAATAAAATAAGGAATAATTTATTAAGAGATAAATAATAGGAAAATGCCCAGAAAACTGAGGGAATGGAGATTAAACATAAGCGGGTTAAGAAAGTTGAAAAGAGGCAGTAAGTGAAAAGAAATACTAATATTGAATGTTAAGAAAAAATTAAAGATTATTGAAAAGTGGATAACTTAATATGACACTCTGCCTCCATTGTAATCCAAGAATCACACTGGTAAATGTTTTCTCAAAAGAAATAATGGAATTAGCCTCAAAAGATTTTTTTTTTAAAGGCGAGTTAGGACTAGGCATGTTACATCCTAAAATCCAAAAATGTTAATTATAGCAAACTTGTAAATTTGTCAATCTCTATTTGATTTCTAAATTCAAAATATCTATAAGAGAATTTAAGTAGTTTAGGCAGGAATAGTTGGTTCAGAACTGTTGACTAGGATCCAGAGGAATACTGGATCTGCTTGCCCAACAATTTTTTGTGCATGTATTTCTTGACCATCAGATCCCTCATTCTAGTCCAAAAATAATAGTATTAAAATTGAAGGCATTTTAAAGCCAGTTTGTCCAAAAAGGGACTTCTGCTAAACATTAGGGTCTTCCCTATATATATTACTCTTTTGAGACTTCTCTGATTTGCTTTTTGGATCCAATATTTCCTTAAATATATATGATTCGTTTGCTGGGCAGCAGTAAATATACACATACACAAAATACACTTTGTTGACACCAGAATTGATATATCGATATTACAAATGATTGTTTTAAAGGAAAATTGTTTATGTATCTAACAAAAGTTAAACTAGAGAGGAGAGGAATGCTAAATGCTATATAGTCTAGATCTTTTTTGCAGAAAGAGCTGAAATATTAGATTTGATGTTTCTTTCTACTTCACTTCCCCACTTATTTTCTCTTTTTCTCTCTCCCTCTCTTTGGCTCTAACATGCATACAGAATGCTTGACATGTTTGCTTCTTTTATACAACAAAAATAAACACAGAAGGTAGCTTACACTTGATTTCTGTATCATTGTAATGTTCAACAAAGGTATAGACTGTCTTTTGTTACTGGAATCAGGATAGTTAATTGGAAAATAAAAAGTACTATTATAATAAAAGTAGAGTCCCTTACCTTAATGACTGATGATTACTGAATTATATGAAGATGTGCTGTGGGAAACTAAAAGACGTTCTCTGTCATCAGATTTATGGGAGCAAGTGAAGTTCACTGAAGGAACAAAAAAATAACAAAAGTTTCATAGGCTGGGTTCATGATGTCATTCAGGAATTTAACTCCGGTGATTGGTTACACAACAGATTGCAAGAACAGGGAGATGGCAGAGCTAGCCTTGTTTAGGGCAAGGATGTTTAGTATTTCTTTTCACAGGGAAAAAGAAGAGATAGAAAATGAGATAGCACGTCCATAATTCAAGAAATCCAAACAAACAAATGATAGTTCTGTTAATAATATTTAGATAGTGCTTGTTCATTTCCTTCCATTCAGCTTGAATGATAGCACTTACCTTTATACACACATAAAACTACTAGGTTAAAAAAACATGATATTGGATATACAATTTACATATACTTAGGGGTAACATACTTGGACTGCAAAAATATGGATGATCTCTAGATAACAGCAAAGATATACTCCAAACTCCAACTTTTAATGGTCATCCAGATTTTTGGAACTGAATTGTGATAGCCCAACACAATAATATTCAGACCATTGTTCAGTTAACAAATCTGTATACCACAGATACTTGAAATGAAACTTCCACATGTTCTTAAAATTTTGTGTTGAAGAAGAGTTTTATAATGTTCATTTTTAAATTCTTTAAAATATTTCAGTGCTGCTTTATAATCAGGAGACCCTCAAGTCTACTGAAAGGACAGTTGTTATTCATTGGTGGGGGAAGGACATGGCAGTCAGCTATTGTGTGCTTAAATTAGCATTTGGATTTATAGTCCAGATAATTTGGACATTGAATCAACATGCAGTCTTGTTACTATGTATACTTCTTACTTAAGCAGTTCAAGAGAGTCATATTGTCAGGTGAATTTGCAACATTGGCAGCAATATAAGATATATAGCTTTAGGTGACAGGTGATTTTGGCCTGTCTTTTAGCTGAGATAAGCATTTTAGGGTGATATAAGCGGCAGCCTTTTAAGTAACAGTTATTGTTCCTTGTCATTGTTGAAACTACATAGACTTTTAAGAGAATGGTATTTGCCCTTTCAAAAAGAATCTTCTTAAGATAAAGTTTTCTTTTGTTTAACATACATGGCACTGATATTTCACTAAGGTTAGCCAAGCTATTGGAAAAGGTGTATTGTGTTTCATCTAGTATATTTGGTTTATACATATTGATTTAAAATATGCATGGCTAGTATTCTATGTGCATATATTTAAGTGAAAAAAATGGTGTGGACTTAAATAAATAGCTCCCTAATTTAGTTTTATTTGTATTGTTTATTTAAAGTTGACAGCTACCAGTAAATATTAATTGGGGCAATATATTAGGAAAGGAATAATATACTGTGATCCACAAAACATTTAAGTGATAATACATTTGTTAGTCTTAAGTTCCCATGAGTTTTTAGTTGTGTTTACTGCAAAATACAACTAAACCTGGCAGCTCCTTTGAAAATCAACTATGTATTTATGGATATTTGACAAGTCTACTCTAGATTAAGTCAGTCTTCCTAATTCTGAAGATGCTGCTTAAGAATTTTGAAAGTTACAATCACAACTCATCTGGAGGACCTCAGCTTTGGAATCTAGCTGCATTGGGTATGTTGGCTTCTGTTACACAAATGAGTTGGATATATGCTGTTATGCTGCACATTTCACCTTCTTATCCCTTGGCATCAGTACATTAGAAATCTTGAGTTAGACCTAATGTAATGTACTGTGCATGTCATTGTTGGTTAATTTTCTTCTGAGCAGAGATCCTTGAATTCTTTTAATTCCAATAGGAAACAATACTATAGATTTAGATCTCTCTTTTCAAAACCTTTAACATCCCAAAATCTGTTTCTATCTCTATTCCTGCCTATAGTAGTAAAGCAAATAATTCTTCTATGATCTTGACGTCCCTTTGCTTAGAACCCCTACACATGGATGACTTGTACTGTATCTTTTCATATGTCTAAAATCCCATTTAGACCAATTCCATTTCATCAATTATTGGGTTTTATGGAACATTTTAATCCCATCGTTGTACAAGTTTCTGTTCCAATTTACAGTAGACCTTATAAAACATGATGCTTTGTTCATCACAGATTTGGAATTTTTGTAATAATCTGTAAAACCACTTGGTCAGCCATTCTCTTTAGGACGTGTATCAAAAAATCATATTTAGTGTTATACTTTCTCCGAACAGAAATTTTAAAATAAAAGTAAAGTAAATCTGACCCATTCTTTCTTCAATTTAATATTTGCAAATTTTAGGCAAGCTTGTACTTGGATGTGCAGGATATTTGTAGAGGAAGAGAAAAGACTTTGAAATGCTCTTTGAAATTAAACCAGTCAAATACAGAAAATTCCTGAGAAATATTAGAAAATATGAGAATGCTGAATGATTTGGAATATTGGCACACTTAAAAACAGCGTGCTTGGTGTTTTGTTTTTTAATTTGCTTCAAGGGACAAAAATATGCAGCTGCTGCTTACATGACCTTAAATGGAAATAATCTGGGCTTTCTCCAGAGGGATTAAGAATCTACCAGTAGAGCTTCTTTTTTCCTTTCCTTTCCTTTCCTTTCCTTTCCTTTCCTTTCCTTTCCTTTCCTTTCCTTTCCTTTCCTTTCCTTTCCTTTCCTTTCCTTTCCTTTCCTTTCCTTTCCTTTCCTTTTCCTTTCCTTTCCTTTTCTTCTCCTTCCTTCCTTCCTTCCTTCCTTCCTTCCTTCCTTCCTTCCTTCCTTTCCTCCTTTCTCCCTCCCTCCCTCCCTCCCTCCCTCCCTTCCTTCACTCTCTTTTGATTAGATTCTCTAGATTATCTGGAATCACATTTAGGGAGGAAGACTTCTATATTTTCTAGTAGAATTTTACAAACAACATCATTATCTATGCATTTGATACACATGTTGGCATTTTACATTCACTATATGTTGAAGTACACTGTGCAGGTGTATTCATATTTCAAACATCTCCAAATGTATGCTTAGAAGGTAGAAACTTAAAAAAAAACCTCATGATCTTGATAGTGCACACTGGTATTATTTATTGATTCAAAATGTTGTTTCTTGTACATAGTTATACATCTAGAAACTGCCATACATAGTAGAACAGCAAAAATGTTAAATTCTACTTCAAGTATCACTGTTTGTACCAAATTATGTTTATAAAAGACTTACAACTGTTCCTGCAGATTTAATCATTGGCATCTTAATTTTACAAGATTACTAATACAGGTAGTACTCAACTTACGACCAAAATTGGGACTGGACTTTCGGTCACTATGGGATGTAGTCATTAAGCGAGTCTCCAGGTGACTGAAGCTGATTTTACAACAATTTTTACCATGTTCCTCAATTGACACTGCTTGTCAGATACCAGCTTGGGAAGGTCGCAAAATACAATAGCATGACTGCAGGATGCAGCAATCAGTTGTAAATAAGAGTCACCTGAATTGCAATCACATGATTACAGAGGTGGTCCAATGGTCATAAGTGTGAGGATGGGTCTTAAAAAACTTTTTCTGAGACTGTAATAACTTTAAACCATTATTAGATGAATGGTCATAAGTTGAAAACTAGCAATATTTCTGAGACAATAGAAATCTTATCACAGCCCATTGCTCAAGACAAGTGAACTAGTATGTTGAAACAGTATAATGCAGTTTTGTATGTTTTGATTTGCTATGATGATAAGTCACATACAATATGGTAGGAAAGATGTTTTTTGACATTAATGATGCAGAAAGAGCTAATCTATGTAAACTAAAAAATGTCCTAAAGTTAATAATAATAATAATGATGATGATGATGATGATGATGATGATGATGATGGAAGGGACCTTGGAGGTCATCTAGTCCAACCCCCTGCTCAGGCAGGAAACCCTATACCATTTCAGACAAATGGCTGTCCAGTCTCTTCTTAAAAACTTCCAGTGTTGGAGCATTCACCACTTCTGGAGGCAGGTTGTTCCACTGGTTAATTGTTCTAACTGTCAGGAAGTTTCTCCTTAGTTCTAGGTTGCTTCTCTCCTTGATTAGTTTCCATTCATTGCTTCTTGTCCTGCTTTCAGGGGCCTTGGAAAATAGCTTGACTCCCTCTTCTTTGTGGCAGCCCCTGAGATATTGGAACACTGCTATCATGTCCCCCCTCGTCCTTCTCTTCATTAAACTAGACATACCCAATTCCAGCAACCGTTCCTTATATGCTTTAGCCTCCAGTCCCCTAATCATCTTTGTTGCTGTTCTCTGTACTCTTTCTAGAGTCTCAACGTCTTTTTTACATCGTGGTGACGATGAACTTCTGGGTGCAATCATTTTTCAATAACAGTGGTAATTTTAAAGCTTTACTTCCAACTGGACTTTTAGATAGATGGTTTTTTTTAATGCTATGCCATTTTTTTTCTTTGCCCTCTTGATGACACCCATGTGTTAAAATTGGTTTTTATTTTTTTAAAAACCATTTTTTTTTTATAAAAAGGAAAGTATTCACTGGGAACATAACCAAAAAGCTTGTCTGAATAATAGCAAATAAGACCAAATTTAGAATGTTAACACAGAACATGAAAATGCTATTAATTCTCCTTCAAATGTTCCTTCTCTTCTGTACTCTTGACCAGGTTTGAAAGAATACAAAATATTGTGTGTGAATGTCATATTTGAATGTGCAGAACCTTTTATTTATTTAGGTTACAATTTGGTATCTTCATCAAGTGACTAAAAGTATTACAGATAGGATTGTCTCTCAACCTATCAAATTATATTGTGGCACCTGAAAGGAATGACTTTTCCTTGGTATGCAGTTTAGTTGGAAGAACTATTGGTTTTTCCATTAGTTAATTGCAATATATTTAAGGTACGGTAGCAACCAACATTGAATATCAATTCTTCACACATGCTGATGATAGAATGGCTATCCTTGGTAATTATGCATTGTCATCACGCAGTCTTATTAAATTGTTTATCCTCTGAAGATAGTGGAACAAATTTAATTTATTGCCTTTGGAATATATTTTGTCTATAGATTATTTTAAGTGATTGGGATTTATAGTCTGTAGAGACTCAATTAAATATTGGATTTTATATCTTGAAATATATCACAATATGCTGAATTCAATCTAACTTAATGTATAAATTCAGTTTCAGTAGATATAACTTGATGGTGGAAATTTCTTTTTAAGTCTTTGGGGCAAATTTAATGTTAACATTAATATTACCATGAGAGTAATGTATATTTTAAGAGGGTGGAGGCAGAGTTTTTTTTAATGATATTTTAATCTTTGGGCCTATTTAGAGAATAAATGTGTAAACCTTTGAAATCTTGGAAAGTTTTAGATTCCACATGTAATAAATAGAGGTCTTTGAAAGCTGCTAAGCATATTTCATATTTCATTTATTTTTTGTTAATAATAAATGATTTTATTTTGATCCCAAATCACATGAGAAGCTTATACAGTGGAACAACCTTAATTTGAAAATAGTGGAGAAGGTATTTTACTAGGATGTTTAGATTAAATAAGGGGTCATCGCTTTAAACCAATTAATTATAAAGGCAGTTTTAAAAACATTAAGATATGTGAATATGAGGAACCATACATTGCTTAAATAGCACGAACCAGATATGCTAGCAGACCCCCAGTTATCTGCAGTTCTAGGATCCTTAAGAGATGCATTGCTTCAATGGAAACCAATAATTAAATTTTATAAAGAAAAGTAGAATGAAAGGTAGTATTGGAGTATTCGAACTATGGAATGGAATGAAGAATTGGGGCGTCTAATTTTGGAGGATCAGTAGGCCATGAATTAAAATATATATTTCTTATGAATAAAAAAATGAAGTTAATTCATCAGAAAATATTGTTTTGTATTTATTGGGCCTGTCAAAAGATGCTTAATCCATAAAACATTATCTTTTCAGCAGAAAGTGGTATCAGCAGAAAGTTCATCCAAGTAACAACATATTGTATCTGTTTTAACCTTGCACAAATGGAACAACCTGCTTCCAGAAGTGGTGAATGCTCCAACACCGGAAGTTTTTAAGAAGAGACTGGACAGCCATTTGTCTGAAATGGTATAGGGTTTCCTGCCTGAGCAGGGGGTTGGACTAGAAGACCTCCAAGGTCCCTTCCAACTCTGTTGTTGTTATTATTATTTATTATATAAATCAACAGTATATTCTGTCCTTTTACTTCTAACAGTTTTAATTTATAGCTCAAATATTTATATAGCTCTTCATTATTTCTTTATCCTATCACACAAAGTTCTTTGGGTCTTTAATAAGGCTATTTTGTACATCCAATAAGAAAAAGATATCCAGATTATTTTTTTAATTTACCATTTCTTTTGATTTTTAAAATATTAGCCATTTTTTTTGGGGGGGGGGCTGTTTTTGGTATATCTAGCAACACATCTTTTTCCAAGTTAATGTTGGCCTGTTATTCAAAAATGCACTTTCAGTACCATCTCTATCTTTTCATATAAAAATTTGTTCCACATTTATTATTTCCACCATAACTTCTTTTGGACATAATCTATAGAGGCAAATATCATGCCTGACACTTGATATTATGGCTAATGATTTCTGGCTCCATTCTTAATATTTTTAATGTTGTAATATTTTCATTTTAGGTTCCAGTTAATTAACACAAAATATGGGCTTGTGTTTTTTCCCCTCTGACTAAAATCTTTACTCCCTTCTAATGTCCAGTTTTAAAATTATAGAATTACTTATGTTTGTTTTATCTTAAAAAGCCAAAACAGATCTATTTCCCACAGGAAGCTGCTCGTTCTTTATAATTAATTCCAAAATACTATTGTAAAAGTTTATATCTTTCAAATGTATACCCTTAATCCACTCATAACTTTTCAAGATCAAAATCTTATTTAGCTTTTTGCTGTTTGTTTCAAATTCTTTAAATGTTTAAGCTTATGATTAAAAGTCTCTCATTCAGAATTGAAGGTAAACTCCCCCAGTGTTTTCAAACTTCTTGATTCAAGGGTCTCTAATAGCTTAAGACTAGTTAATAAGCAATTTCCCAAAATGATTGTAAAGTGACTTATTCTCTGTTTTAAGGAATAATTCCAGTATATGTGTGAAAACTATTTTGAAAAGCCTCTACATTGTAAAAATGAAAATATGATGCAAATAAATATCTATATAAACTAAATTTCATGATAAGCTTAAAGATTGTATTTAGTTAATATGGCTATCTATTGTTATTACAGTATATACAATTATTTCTATTACTTTATATTCCTTTGTGTAGGTTTTTTACATTAACTTTACATTAATTTTCTTTGTTTATAAGTTCCCAAATTATCTTGAGAGTTTTTGAACGTATGTGTTTTGAAGAACATCATGAGAACATGGCATGCTTTCTTTTCCTGCTCTGCATGTCATGATTTATCACAATGTATTTCTTTTTTCTACTTCTTCCTAGTGCTCTCCCGCAAGTGCGGGGTCTGTTTTTTTCAGACCAACCACGTGTTGATCCATTAGTTGTAACAAGAATCGAGCAATAAGCTTGTCACCTGAGCCTGCCATCATGGGCTGAGAGAGAATGACTGGCCTAAAATCATCCAGCTAGTTTACAAGCCTAATTGGGACTACAGCTCAGAGGCTCCTGGTTTCTAGCTTAACCATTAGAACAAACTGGCTCTCCTTCCATTTTTCTCTTATTAAACTTATTATACTTGTTTCTAGCAGTCAGCATCTCAGTGTGCAGTTCATAGTTTAGATTACCGACGATGCAGAACACCCATATGCAGAAAATATAAATTAACTTGTGTTTGTTCTCAGAGTTATAAAACCATAACATTAACCAGACTAAATTCATCATGTATTTGATAATTATAAATGTAGATCCAGCTTACACAAGAATTTTTAGCATTTTAGCAGTAACACTACTACTTTGCCCTGTAGTCCGTTTGGAAGGCTTCTTGAATGAAAGCTCAAGTAAGCAAATAAGATTTTTACAGTGTGAATTCCTCCTTCATCTTGCATACCATTTTGCATCAGAAAATGTTACATGTCTGGCAAAAAAATGTGCTAAGAGACTTGTAACTTTGGAACTGTGTTGAGTGTTTTCCTGATAAACTGTTCCAGGAAACAGTGAGATTAGTTGTGTTCTTTGACATGTTTTGAGTGCTGGATGAACACAGAGGCAAAGACAAATGAAGGAGAGATAAAAGGCTGTAATGCCGATTGAGGTACTGTTCAGTTACAAATAATTCTGGAGCTGGATTATTTCCATTTTAGCAGCAATTATTTAGAGGCCAGAGATTGTATTTGTTGCTTTAGTTATGGTTTTTCAACTGTGTTTTATACAAGGGAACATTCCAGCTTTGAATAACTTATTAGAATTTACTGAAACAATTAAGAATAATCACTTTCAAATTTTACATGTTCATTCTCAGCATCATACTTTCTGATTAATTATTAGTATACACTGTCTAGAGTTTACCATTAGCTTTTCTTAACTTGTATCCATAGAAAATTTAAAACATAAGTCATGGCAGAATTTTGGGTACTGCATATGCCAAAGAAATGCTGAGAGGGAGATGAGCTAACATAGAGAGATGTTATTATACTGTACTGAGTGATGGCAAGGAACATTTAATGTGGCTTGTGTCAAAGGATGGGATTCAGCATCTCTAAGGACTTTACCACCTATAAATGATGATCACCTATAAAACCTTCATGACATACACCCTGGTTATTTATGGGACTGCCTGTCTGCAATACTTTCTACCCACTTGCTGTGGTTGAGCAGATGGGATACACTCAAGGTCCCTTCATTCAAATGTCTTCTCATGGGACCAAGGAAGTGTGTTGCATCTCTTTCCTCTGAAATAGCATTCCTGTAGATGTACGGATGGTGCCACTCTCTTAGGGTTCTGGAAAGTCCTTAAGACCTGGCTCAGTTCCCAGACTTGGGGTTAATCTGTTTGTGGAGACCCTGACGTGTTTTTGACTGTAATGGCTGTTTCTTTGTTTGGGCTACAATGTTTTGTTATTATGTTTTTTATTATTTCAGTTACATATGTTGTAAGCCACCCAGAATTAAGAGTTTGACCATAATAAATTTAAATCATCATCATCGTCATCATCATCCCCCTGAACTGCAACACTGTGATATGCATTTTTTTCATTAATTAATAGCAGTCCTGTGGAGATGCACTTATTGTATGCTCATGGCATTCAGTTGGTTTCAGTGATTTTTGTGGAAAATCTTAAGTCTTTTCCCTTGAAAAAATAATTTACTTAATACATGGCATTCTGCGCAGCTGAATTCTGGTTTATTCACAAATGATTTTGTGCATTAATTTAGTAATGCATAGGAATACATTTTTGAAAATTTGTTCAATTTATGTCCTGTCTTTGCTCAAACAATTCAAGGAGCTATAGTAGCACTCTGTTCTCCATTTTTATCCCCATCCCAACAACCCCATGAGTATGACTTGTATTGAAAATACTCTGTAAAATCAATATTGTATTTTTCTCTTTTTATTATGAATGTACATTTTGGCAATATGACAGCATATTGAGGAATGAATGTTAATTAATATCCTGTATTATTTTATTCTATACTTTTATTCACTTTACCTTTGTTTACTAACTTTCTTCTCTTTCTTTGCTCTAAAATATACATTGCCCATTTATAGGAAAACATTCACACATTAACTAAACATATTCATGTTTAGAAATAAAAGCACATGGGAGAATAGCAATACAGTCAATTAGCTTTAGAAGATGTATGGATAGCATGTCCTTATCTGCTTTTAAGGGTTCTTGGCACTAAACGTATACTGTATTTTCTTATATTCACAATTATCTTTCCATGTTATCCATGAAGTCAAATTCCAGTGATTATCATTTAGAATTTTTATAAAGACAATTGATACATGTTTTCCTCAGATGATTTTCATCAAGCTGCTAATTTTTGAAAGATCCTTATCGAGTGGCAGAGGTCAATTTTCTGAAATGAAACAAAAAGTTAAGCTTTTTACCTTTTTCTCACTATACATTTTCATTTTTCTTAATGGACTAATTGCACTTTCAGCAAGTATAAATCCTGTCAGAAGTTAGCTACTTTTCTAGATGATAAATATGACAAGATAGCTTCTTTCCCTTGTGAAAGGCTTGTTTTTCTACCTGTCAGTGGACTATACCTCTTCATAAGATAGAATCTATATTTCACTTGGTTTTAGTATTCAGCTAAGTTTTCCTGGCTATTCCAGATTGATTGTTAATTGAAATTGGAAGAGTCTTCTTTCATGCAGTGGAAGCAGTCTTCATCTTAGGAAACCCATCTACTGAATCTTTTCATACAACTTTTGGAAAAAAATATTTGATTTTTCGGTAGCTTAGAGTACTTCATTTCATAGTTAGTTTCATAGAGCCAATTGGTGAGCGATTAAGGTGCTAATGAATATTAGCCACAGTTATATCAAAAATTTCTGATGTTATCAGTTATTTAGCCCAAATATTTGGCATTGTTTTAACTTCTTAAAATGTAGGGTTTCATTCAATCATATAGTAATAAATTGGAATAATGTTATTATACTTTTTATTCCACAATTTAAAAATTGATAGGCCTTTAAAAATTAATAGGGCTCTAAGAGCTTCAAAGAAGATGAAGGGGTGTAATGATCTTTAGTAAATTTCACTGTAATGAGAAGATAATATAAACACTTATTAAAACAAGTGTTTCTATACTTAGGAGAGACCTTCTGTTATCTCTGGAAAATTCCAGACACACTTGCTCTGAATGTCACATGAAGTGCCACCTAAAAGTGTTGTCCATAACATGGGCCAGAATATAAGTTGAAACTTTCTGAAAATGTGTGACTAACTTTAGTGTAGATCTTCGCAGAATTTGTTAATGTATTAGATATTTTGTGTCTTAAAATTTTGTAACTGATCCATGAGTATGTAAACTCTTTGCAAGTATTTCTCTCAATGAAATGTGTTGATTGTAAAAATGTTACAAAAGAAAGAGATGAATTAGAACATTACATATTAGACAGAGAAATGTTTTTCCTCACATCAAATATTAATATAGTAACCAGAGAAGAAAGAGCAGGTAAAATAGCTCATTTAAGCTCCATGAAATATTTCCTGCCTAGATGTAAAATTGCTAAATGAATCTGCACTAAATTGTTACTCAGAAGCTGAGAATAGTATAGTTGATCATAGGATTTGACACCGTGAATTCAGAATATAAGGTTTCTGCATTTCTTAGGTGGCCGCCTGTGTTGATCCAAGTCTTCTGTCACATTCTACAGTAGTAAGAATATACATATATGCAGAGCCCATTAGTATAATTTTTGGAGGAAAAAGCTATAAACATACATAAAGATTTGTATGTTTTGTATTAAAAGAATCTTTCCCAAATACAAAGTCCAACAGCTGAGATTTTAGGAAATTCTAAGCACAGAAAGTTCTTTACTTTAAGCAGTATATTCACATTGCATGTTCTAAATATTGTATTTTTTGCTTTACAATTTATTCATCCTAATGTTTACAATACTAAAATATAGAAGCCAAAGCCAAGCTCACTTTTATGTAACCTTCATTGGTCTATAGAGTACTTCTGGTATATACTGAAAGTAAACATGTCTTATTACAAAACTGTTGTATTGGGCTTCAGAAGCAATTCAGCTATAGTTTTAAAATAGCTTATTCTTAATCTTTTGGATTCCTCCAAGTTAGTTAATTACTGATTAATTAAATTGACTTATTGACTCTTTTAGGATGCTACCTTTTAATATTTAGAAATATCACATAATCGGTCTTTTAGTCATGCAGGATTTTTTTTTCTGATTCAGAACTTGCTGTGACAATTCAGTACTATGTACCCTATAGAATCAAAAGTTCATCTGTTCTGAATACCTGTTGGTCAAATAAGTTATGTTACTGGTACTGGTAAAATAGTGTACTGTAAACTACCCAGATTGACCTGATTGAATCAGCATTTCTTTTATGAAATTATTTTAAAGTTGATTTAAGTAGGAAAAATAGTTGAGATAAATGACAATTAAACAAACAAATTAGCTTATACTGATATATTAATTCAAATATAGCATCTTAAATTTTTCAACTCTGGTATCCATAAATTTTAAGAAAAAGGATACATAGTGTGTATCCGGCATATGCCTTACATGCTGCAACAAAACAAACTCATAGGGAGCTTTGAGATAGGAACCAGTACTATAGGAGTACAGATGATCTAGAAAACATTCTTCTGGTTGTAGAACAGTACAGCTAGTCCTTGGATTACAACCATTATTGAGCCCCAGCAAAAACATCATAAGTTGCAGTCATATGACTATAGGACACTGCAAATGGCCGTAAATGTTGACCATTTGCCAAAGGCCCAGAATATTGTCATGTGACCTCTGAGAGGGGGGCTGGATGTCAGAACTTCAAAACTGGGTCATAGGTCCCTTTATCAGGGTCTATTGTAACTTTGAATGGTCACTAAGGGACACTTTGTATGTCAAGGACTACCTATATTCTCCTAGGTATGTATGTCTTTTTTTTTCCTTGCAGCTTTTTTAGCAACATTTTGGGGATTGGTTTGCCATTGTCTTCTCCTAAGGCTGAGAAAGAGAATGAGTGGCCCAAAGACATGCAGCTAGGAGTAGACTCACTGTCTCCCGGCTTCTAGCCTAATGGCTTTAACCACTACACCAGACAGGCTCTCATACATGCCTACTGAGCTGAAAATATGTTTCTTTTAAAATGTAATACTGATATTCAGAAGACAATTGTAGAGTAGGAAGTGGCATTTAATCATCAGATCCAGTCCCCCTGCTCGATAGGAAAAAATGTCCTCTGGTCAAGCTTAACTAGTGGTTACACAGACATATCTGTGTAAGTTTTTGGCAACAGCACAAAGTTGGTTTACCATTGCCTTCCTTTGGAAATTTTTCAACTTCCAGTGCAACTTCAATCCTGGGATTTATTGGCAGTCTGCTTTGTATGCATGAACAATCCAACAATCCAACTGTGCTTAGCTTTTTTTAAAAAAATATCTGGCTAATTTATGAAACCACTCCTGAGCCCTACATAGAGCTGACTTTCATAAATCATTGTAAAGAAAAAAATAAAGAATACATTTTTCATTTGTATAGTTTTATTATCTACAATCTTCATTGAAATGTTGCACAAACTGTCAGTGGCACAGCTTCTCAATATGAGATATTCATTGCCTCCAAAATATAACCAATGAATCCCAGGATGATGAAAATGCAGAAAATAAAATCTGTGTTAACGCTTCAGTTAGATTTCACTTCCTTAAAAGAAAACATTAGATAGAAATACTGCAGATTAAAGCTTCTATAAAATGTGAAACAGTGATACCTTAAAGAAAGAAGAAACATAGATATTTATAGTTTCCAAAATACATTCATGAAGTATATTGGCTATTGGCTGTTTATCAATGGCTAAGCACCTTGATACATGTTATAAATGTGTAAATATAAGAGGAAGATAGACTTTTCTCATTTTCTGATTTATTAATGGTGCTTTTATGCATATTTTTGTGCAGGTTCTGGGTGGATCGTATCATCAGAGTTATCCAGCTACAAACTTTCAGGACTATAATAATTGGGAGTCCCTGATGAAAATTAAAGAAGGGCTGTTAAGGCAAAAAGAAATTGTGATTGATCGGTAAGTAAATCTATTGTGGCCTCAATTTGCTTCACACTTGCCTTGCAAAGCAAGGCATTCTCTTATTTTGTCCTCTTTGAGTAGTGGGCACTGGGGCTGTTTTAGGTAATAGAAATATATTTAGAGTTTATGGTGTGTAACTGTGTACCTCTATGTAGCAATATAGTGGTACGTATATTATCTTGTGAATATAATGTATGCACAATTTTGTATACTTTCAAGTTTTAAATTTGTATAGTTGTAATATTTTAATATATTTTAATAATTTTTCTTAATAATTTTTCTATTTGTTTTTATACTTTGTAAGCCCCCAGAATTGCCTTATAGGAGAGATGGGCAGCATAAAAATTTAATAAAATAAATAAAAAAAATAAATATAGTATTATAGGATAATGCTGAATATTTGATCTCTGATGACTTTTGTTTGTCAAAGCGTAACAAGGCTCTGTATTAAACTACACTGATATATAAAATGTAGTGTCATTAAACAAGATGCAATTAAAATTGAACAATACTGTGGAATTGCTTCATTTCACTTTAAACCTATAAACATTTTGCAAAGTGTTGTTCCTGAAGATTTATGTACAGCATTTGATGCAGTATGGTTGCCTACATCCATATTTCATCAATTATGGGGCCCTATCTAGTCTGCTCTTACTTCACATTTTTATGGGGCCAGTAGTCTTCCTTTTGGTGTGCCTAGGGTTCTTTGCTTTTCAGCCCTTCATACTTGCATGAAGAAAAGCATATAATAAAAACAAATGGATATGATTATGTTAAAAAAAAGTGACATCCATACTGAAATTGTTATGGTAAAGGTATACTCTTATACAGTATATGTTTTGGGCTATGATTGACATTTCCTTGATACAAAAAGATAACCACTTGGTCCATAAGGAAATACACATTCTCATTCTCAGCATTACTTCTGATCACATGGATTGATTGAAAGATAAAAAGAGTTCATGACTCTTTGAAGATAATTCATTAAGAAATTTTGAGAGTTTTATTCCAGAAACAGTTTAATTGAAATTGTAGTTTATAGTGCATCACATTAGATGAATTTAATAAAGGTGTGAAGGCATGAGAATGTTCCTATTCCCTTCTTCCTGACTGCCATATGATTTAGTTTTGCTTTATTTTTTTTTATATTGCCTCATTATTTTCATTATTTTGCAATTATTAAAACACTACATTTTAACACTAGAGGGAGTAGTATGTTCTTATATGATTTTGCATAGTATTACATTTGTGCCTTGACTTGGCTCTCTTGAAAATAACCTACACTATGCAACTACTGCTTTACAATATTTTAAATTGTTTTGACCTTGATTGGCCATGGCATACTACTACTGAAGTGTTCGTGCTAATACTGGCACTGTTTATTGGCAAGGATTACTTAGAATGGTAGTGTGAATAAATTCCAGATGCTAGGCACATGACATAAGTCCCTGGAAATAATAGCTTTTGCTGTGTTCTCTGTTAAACAGCATTGTGGTGTTCAAAAGGCTTTTTTAAGGAAAGGTAAACTCAAAGTTTAAGATTTGGAGGAGTAAATGTCATTCCACATAATACAATAATACTTGAAATTCTGAAGCTGATCATCAGAATGGAAATATGATGATCACTGATTATCATTAATAGAAATATGGTTAACATTGTGAGTCTGTTGATTAAGTACATGTTTTTTGTTCCATATATTATTGTATTTGCTTTGACTTGACCAGTGGCAGAACAAAGCCATATTGATATTGCTTGATGCATAATTGAGTCATATCAAAGAATTGGTCTTAAATTTAATATGATTAAATTCTACCTTAGAATTCCTCCTAGCAAGTCCACTGTTCATGTGAATTCAGTTGCCTCATACTCTGTTGAATTGCATGCTGTTTGGATGTACTTTTAAATATTCGGTAACAAGTTCCATTTTGCACAGTTGAGCTGTTCTTGCTCTTTTATGTGATTGCTCTTTTTTTTTTTTTATACTGCCTAAGATATATTGGGAATGCATTCCAACATGGGTTACAGGGTCCCACTTGTTCTTTCTAAAAGCCATCTAACAAGCAGCTAATGTAATTTCTTAGGATTCCACTAAGCTATGCCCTTTTGGAAGGAATGTTACTGTTAATCAGCTTCAGTTCTAACGCCAAGTTCTAATGTTATAATGGAGAGGGAATGCTCTCTATTAGTGCTATAGAGCTATTCATTTTATAAGCCTCTGTCTGGTTTGTAGAAACAATACTTCAACCCTTTGTTCTTTTATAGCTGAAAACGTAGGCACGCTTACTTAAAAGTAATCCTTTTTTAACAGAATAAAAATAATTCTGAAGAAATTTGTGGGATGGCTGAAGATTATTTTCTTGTTTTGAGTTTTGGAATATGCTTTTCAGAGCAGAGTAATAAAACTAGGCATCATTGGTAGCAAAGGAGTGCAATAATGGGAGAGCATCTGATAGCATAACAGATCCTCTCACCTTCTTAAAAGACCCCATGACTTCTCAGTTATGTACCAGAGAATTGGCATCGGATTGAAAGAGCAAAGGAAAGTTCCATTGCATGAGTGGATATCCAATCACACATAGTTGGACTTCTTCCACTACTCTAAATCTGGCTTCACCAGAGATTTATATCAATGAAATATATACATGCTGTTTTTCATTTGAAAAAACAAGAATTAATATCCAGAATAAATTAAAATAAATATTTTCTATTCTTATCTTACGCTTGGTCAAATATGACAAGAATTTCACTAAAGCAAAGGCAATAAGAGGTCCAGTTTGATGTAGTAATTAAGGCACCAGGATAGAAACCAGGAGATTGTGAGGCACAAAGCCAACTGGGTGATATTGGTCCAGTCATTCTGTCTCATCTCTAGGAAGCAGGCAGTGGCAAATCACTTCTGAAATCTTGCCAAGAAACTTTTCTCGTTTAAACATATAGCGGTATTTATGTACCTGTGTTATATCGAGAGTTTTACAAACAAAATTATATAAAATATATCTGAATATACTGTAATTAAAATTGACTTCAGAATAACTGACTTGGTTATTGAAAAAGATAATGCAGGCCTGGAATCAAATAATAGTAGCTGAAGATATTAACCTGAATTAAATGTTTAGTTCTCTGGCTGTAGAATATAGAGAGAAATCAGTTCATACTGTATAACAGTTGAACAAATTCTAAAAACCTTGGTTTATATCAAAATCAGATTCCCTCCTCCCTCAAAAAGCAAAGGCGGTGGAATTGGAATGCTTTCTCTATTAGTCTAAAAAGTTATTTTCAGACTTATTGTAAATTTTAAAATAAATCCATATATATATAAAATACCATGTTGTTTTATCTTATTGAACACACATTATTCTGAATTTGAAAGCTGTACATAAAATAAGAAGAAACACCCCCCTCCAATATTTCAAGTTTGTCCATATTTAAGTTCTATCCGTTGAAAAAGCGATAGAATCCACACAGTTTCAATCAGCATTTATAAATAAATATTATACATGTGAAGATTAAGTGTATAACTGAATACCTATTGCCTCTTAGCACCTGTTTATGTGCCACCGCCTGCCAATTATATGCAGTATGTTTAAAATATATGTAGAGGAGAAAAGAAAGAAAAATCTTGGAACTGGATTTTGAAATAACCAATTTCAGGTTTTATTAAACCCATTAGGAAGAAATTAGGTAAAAATTGAATCAGCATTTATAATTAACAGGAAGAAAGGGCGGAGAACAAAGTGGCCTCAGTGTTCCAATAAAACAGTGGAGGACTTGTACAAAGAAAATAAATGTCAGCATATTTTCCAGGCTTCTCAAGGGAAGATTTATACCTCTCCAATAAGATACAGTTTTGTGTGGGACATTTTCCACGTCCGATTTCACTCTGCTGGGGATCCTAAAAAGGGTCTAAAGTCACCCTGGAGAGGCGACGAAGAAGAAGGGGACCCTAGTTGATCGCGGAGGGGCAGTGGCCCTTCCATTTGATCCGAGGAAGCCCTTCAAACCAGGAGAAGAAAGACTGGCCACATTTATGAGGCCAGCCAGAAGCCACCGACAACCCAAGATAAGCACTAACTAGCAACCTCTGAACAACACGGATGGAACTGGGTGAGAACAACCCTCTCTTTATAATTTTAAAACCTCTTCCTGGAAAAAAGAATTGGAAGATGGATGTTTACGACATCTAGTGGTGAACCTTGGCATTACAATTTATTATGCTTAAAGAAAATTTTGCACGAAGCCTGGACTTAGATAAGGCGCTTTGTTATTCCTGGAAACTTTCACTTTTGCAGATTGCAGCTGGGAAAAGGGGGGAAAAAAAATCTTTGGGCTGTTTTATCTGTATGATTACAAATATTCATCCTTAATGGGACTTTTAAGACATGAATACCTAGATGTTCTTTTATATGGTTCAAACCCTCTACCATTGAAGTAACAGACCTTCACATTTTAGATGACTATATACAGTGCAATGGCTTTTGGAACTATCCAGATCATGTCATTCTACCCAACCCACCAGAGTGGGGAGGCAGGGAATTCTACAGATCCCCTCCTAAGGAGGCCCATCTAGTGGGACCTAGAAGAAGAACCTTCTTCCTGGTGGCTCCTTCCCTGAACATCATACTTATGGAGATAAGATTGGCTCCCACCTTGACACTTTTTTGCACGACCCTGAAAATCTGGCTTTGCTAACAGGCCTGGGGACCCCACAGTGGAATGGAACCCATGAAGTGGCTTATTTGATAGTTGTCGCCAGAGGGGTGGGGAGGGTTATTGCTTTTTTATTATTTTTATATTGGGTTTTTTATCTTTGTAAGCTGAGAGTGAATTGGGCAGCCATATAAATTTTCTTAAATAAATAAAATAAATAAAATTCACATTGAAGTCATGTAAAACCTGTCCATGGGGGTATGACATAACATAATATTTGTGTATCTCTTCTCTGAGAGGTTAAAAGAAGGTGGATTGTATACATCATTTTGATAGGAAGTCACAGAAAGTAATAGGTTCACTATTACTGTGGATTGCAGACCTCATCTCCACTATTGTGTCCAGCACTGGTACTTGTATTAAGAGGATTCAAATAACCTGGAACATTCAGAGAAGAGGAGTTAGAATAATCAAGGACTAAAAAGGAAGAGAGTTTAAAGGAATGGAGAATGCTTAATCATGAGAAGAAAAGACTGGGAATACAATAGAATTCTTTAAATATTTGAAATGTCAGACTGAAGAGCAAGATATGTTCTCCATTGCTCCATAGCAGGACATGAGATAATAGATTGAAGTTGCAGGAAAGTAGATTCTTTTTGATTGTTAGAAAAGGCTTCCTGATACTCAGAGCTATTTGGCAGTGGAACTACGGGCTCTTTGGTCACTAAATATGTTAAAGCAGAAGCTGGATAACCATCTGTCATGGATGCTTTAATTTGAATTCTTGCCCCAAAATGGGAGGTGGGCTCAATGGTTTAAACACCTGATTCCAACTCTATGATTATATGATTCTGGATACTTTGTAAGGAAGGATCTTCAGATTCTAGGATACCATTTCCCCAGACATATCCTCCTGGAACAACGTGCAATCACCACCTCTGCGGCTATCCAGGCTAATTTCTTCTTATTAGGCTTAGTGGAAAAGATACCAATTGTTTGGATCACTCTGCTTCTCTTTGGTAGTTACAGAGAGTTATTGCTTCTGTTTCTATCCACTAAAGAAAGAAGACAGGTAAGCTGCCTAATTAATTAATGAATCACAATTAAGCAACACTCAATATTTACAGGAGTCTGTCATGTAGGTGCAGCTTACTTTATCATTGAGAACAAATGATTGTGATTGATATTTTACTCTCTGATAAGTGCAACTTATCAAATATAAAAATGATTGATATTTAACTTTGTGATAAGTGCAACTTACTTTGAAAAATGTGATCAAATGAATAGGGGCTTTCAGCAAGGAATAAATTAAAAGCACCTTGGAAAGAAGTAATGGATCCAAGTGATTTTTAAAAGGATTTTAAATAGCTTAACTAAAGTAAACTTAACTTTAAAAAAAAACAACAACAACCCATGATTGACTTTGAGAGCAAATCATTTCATTTTGGTATGTGAATTTGGATTTCTCTATAGCAGAAACTTGAAGACCTTTAATGTTAAATTTAAGAATCTAAAAGATGCTAGTATTATTTCTAGACTACCACTGTTGTCATATTATTTCAGTTCACATGCTGAGTAGATTTCTGGGATCATAGTGTGAAGTGCATGCTGCATTTTTTTTAGTAAAGCCTTATCAACATGGAGTTACATAGTGGATTACTAGTAACAGCTGTTGAGGTACCAAAGGATTATAGCCACCATATAACATTATCAACAACGAAATGCACAAGTCATGAGACTTTTATTGTCAGATAACTCCAGAGACTTAGAGGATTATGTGCAGAATTGAAGATATTCCTGTAGAGTTTGATTTTGATACACTTTTTGAATAGCCACCATCTTTTACATTATCTTTTTAAAGGTTCAAATTATGAAAATTAAAGTTGTTCTAGCTAATTGCTTAAAAATTAATGAAAATATTAACATTGATCCTTGTTTTCTTTTTAGTTAGGCTTGAGTGTAACAAGTCATCCCTAGTAAGACATTCAGCTGCTTTTGCCCACAGCCAGCAGGAAATCCTGCCACCCTAAATCTTGCTGTCACCACAGTGTTCTGTAACTTGGATTAGGTCTGTGCTGGTCTGCTGTCCAAACAGCTTGAATGCACAACATTCTAAGGTGGTAATTGTGTTGCTTTCTTTGCTAAAATTCCAGCTCTGGGAACACTCGGCATAATGGTTGGAAGAGACTTTTTAGTACATGTAAAGCTTCCTCCAGTTGTTATGCAGAACACTTTGGCTACTCCATGCAATGTCTTATTTCCCTTTCACATTGTATCAACAACTGCTTGAAGTTAAAGAAAAAAATTAAAAACACAATCAACAGGTCAACTGTTTAGTAGTTGTCTGAATTTCTTGTAGTTGAGATGCATCCAGTAAGATGTATGCTGCCAAAAAGCAACAGTTTGAGAAAGATAAATTAGCTTGGGGTGGGAGACATAAATTATGTAATATGAGGAGAGGAAAACAAGAAGCTAAGATTTTCCTGGGGGAAGCAGCAACTGGGAAAGGAATTCCCATCCATACAAGCTGTAGAGGTACAAGAACTGAGTTCTTTCAATTGCACTTTCAATGCGTTAAGTCAAGTGAATTTCAAGCTACAGTATGTAATAATCAAAAGCTCATCATCTTGGTATGAAAACCCATGGAAATTGGAATGTATTCGTGAATCCAAATATATAGGTACAATGAAAATATACCGTAGCACAACTAAAATATATAAAAGTTAATTTTACATGCCACTTGCAGATTTCTGGAGATGGAAAATACATGTATATTATTCCTTGATGTATGTAGGAGGTACATTTTCTGTTCTGAAATAACATATTCTGCATTTCCCATTAAGAATCCCATTTGCACAAGGGACCTTTTCCCAATCAGTTCACTAAAAACAAGAATCCTTTTTTATTTTTTTAAGTGCAGAAAGAGCTATGAATCCGCTGAAATGAATCAGAAGGTTTTCATAGGCATGAAAGTTTTATATGCTCAACAAAAATCATAGGGACAGGAATAAAATGCTGATTACATCATTAATATTAATTGAGATGGTCAGTACAAATTCCAAAATTACGTTTGAGATAATAAAATGCTAATTCCATCTCAAATGGATGAGAGGATGAAAACTGAAGTTGAAAATAAGACTCAAGTAACTTGACTTTTTCCTTTCTTATAATTTCCAGGCAAAACCAGCAAATTAACCTTCTGTATCAGAAAATAAGAGAGAATGAACTACGAGCTCAACAAGCAAGATTAGGGCACATTGTAAATTGTGAAGAATCATACATAAATAGTTTCCAGGTAAGATGAGGTTTTTGATCTGTATCTGTTATTATTAGTCTAATGAAAATCCTGAATAATTCAACATCCTTAAGGACAAATTTATATTAACATTACAATCAAACATCCCACTTTCCACAGTTTGAAGTATGAAAGAAATTTGATGCATAGTGTAAAGGAGCACTTATGCACTTGAATATCATTTGAAATCAGTTCTATATATGTGTTATTATTTCCTTACACGGAAATAATAAAATTGACACATATTATATTTAAACATCTAAAGTTTCGTTGTATACATATCACTAATATTATTTATTATTGTATCATTAGAGGTTTGAGTAACAGTATGACTTTAGAATACAGACTTTTGATCATATAGGCGCTTTTCCTTTACTTTTCTCGTTGATATGCTTTTTTGTATACTAGAAAAACCTATGACTTGTTGAGTCATCCTTTCACAGATATTTCCTTACCTAAACAGAGAAACAGACTACAGACAAGCAAAAAAGCAGGAACAACTTCCAAATTCCCGCTGGCTTTCTCATTGATTTTGCTTGTGAAAAACTGGCAGGGAGGGTTAGAAATCATTCCTTCACTCCTCCTTGGCTGAGCCGCGGAACTGTCTGCCACTTTGCTGGGTAAAGAGGCACAAAGGAAGCTGTGGGCTGCAAGGAAAACAGTATCCCTGCTCCCCACCCCAGCGAATCCCCAAGGTCTCATTCAGGAAGAGAGAAGGCTCATCTGTCAACTGCCGGCACCTCACAACCATCCCTATCTTGCCAGCAGTTAACTTGAGTCAAAAATTCCAGTAGGAGAGCCTCTTTGAAGAGCTTTCCTTCAGCTGTGTGGTAGTTAGTAACAGTTTCTTCAAGGAATCCTTTTTCTAATCTTCTTCTTTTCCTAAACCAGCCTCAGTATGAGAAAACATCAATGCCAGCTCAATTTGCAGAGAGATCTTTGACCCAATGTGAAAGGGAGCAAGTTAAGCTTGTATCAGTGCAAAATAAGGAGCTACAGCTCAGTGAGTTTTTGAAAGAAATAGTAAACAAATCCAATGAAGATAAAAAGAAAATGGAAGAGAAGGTGAGTCTCATACTGATGTTATTGAATCATTTGATCTCTATAATACAAGCACACATTGCTTAGTCGTGTATGCTGCATTACAGCCGGCAGATTTATTTACTGGATCTTTAGATCATTCACTAGGATAATTTTCCCATTTCGTATAATTGAAAGAAATGTTTCTTCTAGATTGCTTTAAAGTGCCCTATATTTCCAGATAAAGATAATTGAATATTAGTTTCATTGAAATCAGCTGGACAAATTGCTTGTGACAAGTCTTACTGATTTAAGTGAGAGTTAAGTTGAAATGACTACATCCAACTCATTCTCTTGTAGGATAAAATGTATATATACTTCATGTTATTACCCTAGTGCAGAGGCCCCCAACCTTTTGGCCACCAGGAACCGGTTCCATGGAGAGACACTTTTCCTTGGACCTGAGAGGGCTTTGCTCATTTGCGCTGTTCAATTTCCGGCACGCCGCAGACTGGTGCCGGTTTGCAGCCTAGGGGGGTTGGGGACCCCTGCCCTAATGTGCATAGTTAATTCAGTTTCACCATTGTTTTTTCTGTCCTTTATTAAAGTTACCATCGGATTTTGTTTTGTTTCAGATTATAGCCACCAGAGAAAGAAATACTTAAAAAGAAGTTATATCAGTCCTAATAAAATCATATCTTTCAGCAAAATTCTCTACAGCTCTGCACAATGTGAAAATGAAGAAAACATTTGCTAAGCTTCTGCTAATTATGAAAATGGATAAAAATATGCAAAATAGTATTGTCCAATCTTATGAATCAAATTGTGCAGCCTATGGCCTTTAGCATTAAACGGTTTTGTATTTTAATGTTTTACTGATAGCTTTGTATCAATATATCCTGAAACAAATCAGTATAAACATTGAAACATACAAAGCTATCAATAAAAACATTCAAACACAAAACTTTAATATATATGATTTTTTTCAATATAGATAAAAATAAATCAACAAAAGGATATAAAGTAAAAAAAAGGTTTTCTTTCACTTGTGATGCTGTTGTGAGCCACACAGTCATATTAGTGATGTGAGCAGTTACACAAATTGAATAAATAAATACAATTTTAAAATAGCTTTTGATAAAACCCATAATACTTTTCCACTAGCTTGCTGATCACTCCTGTTAGCATGACATTCGGTTATTCTGTTTCTAGTTTATCTTTGTTCTTTTAATGCATTTTTTAACTAGTAATCTCTACTAGTTTTTATGATAATCAAAACTAATACAAGTGGTATGTAATTTTTAATGTGATTAGTGAACTTAAATAATAAGGTATGTAATGGGTGGTAATAGATACTAAATATAAGTATCTTTTGTCTTTCTAAAAAAATGTTTTGTATTTATTTGAAGTGAATACATCATTCGAAAACCATTAAGCATCAAAGCTATTTATGCAGTTTTAAAAAATATTTTAGACGTAGTGTACCAGCAGGAATAAAAATTATGCTACTTTGAAGAAGTTTTTTTTTCCTGTTGAGGCAGGTAATCTCAGGAAGCAGAATTTAATTGGTCTCCAGAGTGCTGGTATTAATAAAACAAGACATAGTTTGGATAGACATGTAGGTAAAGCCTGTAAAAATGTTTAATTATGGAAATATTACACTAAGCAAAAGTATGCAGTCTTTGAAAAAAAATCAACATTATTTTGCATCCTGTTTATCTTTTCACTAACATTATTTTTATTAAAATACTAAACAACCCTTGCCCCATTGGGTTTATCGTTTCAGAGATATTTCCTTGTCAGATTCCTCAATGCCTTCTACAATGACAGAACTTATAAATACACTGCCTTTATGGGAAAAGTTAGGATAGATTCAGAAATGTATCTGCCTTGAAAATAGCCCACATTGAACTGTATAGCACAGTCAAACATCAGCCCATGAAATATTTTGTGACCTGAAGTACCATATCTTAAACTGTTTTATGATTATTTTTATATCATAAAATGCTTTACAGTATATAGATTTGCCAAATTTCAATTCCACGGGCGTCCTAACCCCCAGTTTTTGGACACATTCTGTAAGTTAGCCCATTTGAAGTATCTTGGTTCAAAAATTATTGTCCTATGATGCACTTACTAGTTCAAGGTTACATTTTTAGTAATATATAAATAGATAATGCTGAAAATAATGGTGATTGAGCTTGAAGAATAAATCAACCTATTCTTTTTTTATTGGTTCCTTACTTTACCTTTTACATCTAACCTTACCTTTTTTCTAGCTCAAAACCCGAGACAGGTACATAAGTAGCCTAAAAAAGAAATGCCAGAAAGAATTGGAACAAAATAAAGAGAAACAGAGACGAATTGAAACGCTTGAAAAATACCTAGCTGATTTGCCAACACTGGATGATATTGAGAGGCAAAGTAAAGAGGTAATTGATGTGTTGTTTTGCTTTAAAAGCAGCTCATTCAAAGGTTTTGCTGAATGATACATTTTAGTGCTTCCTACCTGCCCACAATGTACTCTATATAGTTTCCACACTTTTAACGGAAATCCCTTTAACAATCAATTGTGTTCAGAATTATTGAATATACAGACAATAAATCCAACAGTGTTCCTATACCAGTGCAATAGCCCCACTGTTGGAGCATCAGTTCCTAGTCTCTCCTGCAGCCTCCCGGTTCTGCTTTCCAGAAGTTATGTGAGAGTTTCTGCAGAAGGAAGAAAGAGAAAATATTAATGCACAAATAAAAATTGCTTGTCTAACATTTTTGTTTAGCCTGTAAGATTTTAAATTGACAGATACCATCACTTTGTGTGTGTGTGTGAGAGAGAGAGAGGGGGGGGGAATGAGTATGTGTGCACGCATGCACATGAATGTGTTTAAGGAAAACTTAATTATGAAAAATGATATTAATCTTCAATTTTATAATAATCCAGTTGTCGCAGTACATATATTATCTTTAACATCTTGTACTCCTGGATTTAAGAAAATTAATAGGTGTGGGATTCTCATAATTACAGAATTAATTTTCCAAGAAAAGCCCAACATAATCTGTCAGGATAATACAAAATAATTAGTTTTTTACATTACAAATTTACATTATAAAAATTGTTAAAAATGAGACTTCCCCCTATCCTTAAAATGAAGCACTTTTAAATTAGATATGATAAAATGCCTTAAGGATTATTATATTAGAAAAAACAACAAACCTGAAACATTTCACTTTTGCTATTTAATAATAGTACAGAGCCCAGACAAAATTTTTAGTTGGATCTTTTGGATTTATAAGTGCCTCAGAAAAGAAGAAATTAAAAAGAATTATGTTGAATTTTAGAAACTTCAAAAAGAATCAACAATACTGGAAGTTGTGTGCCTTATTCCTTGTCCAAAGGTGCTTTTTTTAAAAAAAAGGCAACTGGACTTTCTGATTTTTCTTTAAGACATTTCGTTTCTCACCCATGAAGCTTCATCAGTTCTGCATTATCCTTTGAGATCTGTATAATTTGTAAAAATGCTGATTTCTAGACAATATTAAAAGTCAGTTTATGGCTGTGCTCCTTTACTTTGATAGCCTCTACAAACTATTTTCTTTTACTTTGCATTTGTCTTTTTGAATTGTGCCAAGAGAACAGATTTCATTCTTGCAAGTCTATGGGAAAACCTTCCTTCCTTCCTTCCTTCCTTCCTTCCTTCCTTCCTTCCTTCCTTCCTTCCTTCCTTCCTTCCTTCCTTCCTTCCTTCCTTCCTTCCTTCCTTCCTTCCTCCCTCCCTCCCTCCCTCCCTCCCTCCCTCCCTCTCTTTCCAATTCCTTGCAGGGTTTTTTGGCAATCTTTTTTGGGAAGTGGTTTGGCTTCTTGGCTTCTTTCTAGGGCTGAGAGAGTGCTACAGTCTCCAAATGACCAAGACATGTCTAAGGCAGGACTAGAATTCACAGCCTCTTTGATTTTTGTCTGATGCCCTTAAACTTCCTGTTTTACAGCTACAGGGTTTTGAAGAAAAAAATAAGCAACTGAAAGCTACTATGGTTAAGCTAGAAAAGGAATTGGAAGAATCTAAGACACAATGTAAAGAAAAAGAATTGCAGCTTGTGTGCCAGAAGAAGAAAGAAAAAGAGTTGATAATTGCAGTGCAAAGGTATGGGTAACTTAATTGGTCACCTTCTGGGTGTCTTGCTGCGTATAAGGTATTTCCATCTAGTGGTCTGCTGATTCAATTCTAGTGGAGTTGGTAGAAATAAACTTTTCTTTTCTATATCACACAGAAGGCAGGGCAGCCACATATTAGTGCTTTAAGCATTGAATAAACAGTGGGGTACCACAAGGTTCTGTCTTAGGCCCAGTACTCTTCAATATCTTCATAAATGACTTAGATGAGGGAATAGAAAGGATCTCATCAAATTTGCAGATGACACTAAGCTGGCAGGAATAGCCAACATCCCAGAAAACAAGCTCAGAATCCAAAAAGATCTTGACAGACTTGAACAATGGGCCCTATCCAACAAAATGAGTTTTAATGTGGAGAAAAGCAAGGTTTTACACCTGGGCAGGAAAAATAAAAAATATAAGTACAGATTAGGCGAGACCTGGCTCAAAAACAGTAACTGTGAGAGGGACCTTGGAGTCCTAGTGGACGATCACTTAAACATAAGTCAGCAGTATGCAGCAGCAGCCAAAAAAGCTAATACAATCCTTGGTTGCATAAACAGAGGCATAGAATCAAAATCGTGAAGTATTAGTACTGCTTTATAAAGCTTTAGTAAGGCCACATCTGGAATACTGCATCCAGTTTTGGTCACCACGTTACAAAAAAGATGTTAAGACTTTGTAAAAAGTGCAAAGAAGAGCAACTAAGATGATTAAGGGCCTGGAGATAAAAACCTATGAAAAACGGTTGCAGGAATTGGATATGGCCAGTCTAGAGAAAAGGACTAGGGGTGACATGATAGCACTATTCCAGTATATGAGAGGCTGCCACAATGAGGAGGGAGTCAATTTATTTTCCAAAGCACCAGAAGGCAAGACAAGAAACAACGGATGGAAACTAATAAAGGAGAGAAGCAACCTGGAATTAAGGAGAAACTTCCTAACAGTGAGGACAATTAACCAGTGGAACAGCTTGCCTTCAGACGTTGTGGGTGCTTCATCACTCGAGGTTTTTAAGAAACGATTGGACAGTTACTTCTCTGAAATGATATAGGGTCTCCTTGAGCAGGGGACTGGATTAGAAGACCTCCAAGGTCCCTTCCAGCTCTATTCTGATTGCTTCCGCATTATTGTGCTTTTAGGGAATAGGTCTGGAAAAGCTCTATTAAATGAATTATTTAATTCATTAGTTAAATGATTATTCATGATTGGCTTATGGTTTAAAACTGCTTCTCCAACCTATTGTCCTTTTAATATTTTATAATATGTCCTCCATCAATGACATGATGTATGGCTATCTGATGCTAAGTTTCCAGCTTAGTATAGCTGGCAAAACTTCAGTGTTCACACACAGTGGCATAACAATCAAAAAGATCTATCCTACAGAAGTTGGCAAACTTTCACCCATAGATGAAAAGCATCAAACCCAGGAAGAACTGTTCCCAAGGCTTCTTCTATAGGGAATAAGGACTGCTTTTCTCTGTACACGTGTCTGGAAATTATTCCCTGTTTTGAATAAAGCAAAGCAGTTCTTTGTTTAGACATAAAAATTCAACTTCTCTGTCTGCAAAAAAAAGAACATGCTTCCCTCTGGACAAGGAAAAAATTGTTCCCTCCCACTGCGGTGAAATGGGACCATTTTCTCTACAGAGAAAAGAAATTAAGAGTGGTAAGCTTCCTAGAAAAAAAATGTTATAAAATGAAGGGGTTTTTCCCCCCATTGGACAAGGCTTCATGGGACATGTTTCTCCTCTATGACGTTCCACCCACTTCTTTTACCTAGTGTGCTGATGATGTTGGAGGACAGTTTGGCTCATGGCAGCATGAAAGTATTTTATCTCTGCCTAACATCTTAAAAATTAGCAAACAATATTAGGAAGAGTCTGAAAAATGCCATGAAACCCATCAAGAATTTCTTTTAATTTCCCTTCTGTATCTAATCTCTACAGATGATAAAGTCAGCTTGGAAAGTTGTATGTTTGTTAGTTTAGTTTCCTGAAAGAAACTAACAGAATCCAAAAGATTAGCAATTTTAACTTCCGACAACAAAATTAACAATATGTGGCATCTTTAAAGGCTGAAAGAAGTTTTGTGAACTACCAGGTTTCATGTGGTATCATTTAGATGTCATTTGGAAACAATTGCAAATGTATCTTAAAATAAGGCAACTGGAATCCCTTGTTTTATAAGGTTTTTTGAAAAAACTGTTACAGAAATTAAAAGAAAAATTGGTAATTCTCCAGTACAGATAGTAACAAAAAATTATCTTAGTATTTCATTTTGAATATCCTAAAGTATGGGCCACTTGAGTTCATGACCCTAAAAGATAGAAGAAACAAACACACAGCTTGTTCAGATGATGAAAGGTTAAATATTTAAGGACAGTTAGCCAAATCTCTGAGTGCATTGTTTCCATCTTACATTTGGTACCTCTTGTGTTTGTTAGAGTATAATCCACCGTGCTGGTTTTGTGTTCTCCTGAAAGTCTATACATATTTGAAGCAGAGTCTTGTTTCTATTTTAAACCACAATTTTCATTGTGATAATATTTTCATCCTTGAAAAATGATGATAAGTGAAAGTCAGATGCTTACCTGCTCTGGAACATTTGTATATCATAGGGCTATTACATGGACAAGTCTTTTTTTTGGGGGGGGGGGGGACATAATATTTCACCGATATGGGAAGAAACAGTGTGAGTTATCCATGTAATTTTTCTTGTCTTTGAATGGCAACTTTTGCCCTGACTTGTCCGCTTGTTTGTTTTGCTGACCGAAATGTAAACGACAGCTTGCAACAGAAAGTAGAAAAATGTCTGGAAGATGGTGTCCGCCTTCCTATGTTGGACGCAAAACAACTTCAGAATGAAAATGAAAGCCTCAAAGAAAAAAATGAGAAGGCTTACAAGGTCAGTACATTAAAATGATCATATGGTTGACTAAATATCAAGTGGATTCAGTTTGCTCTCATATTAGTTTTTCCTCTCTGTTACCATTAACAAGAAAAGGAAGTACCAGCAAGTGCTTTTACTCAGGATTACTGTGTGCTCAGATAGAGAGACAGAGATTGAGAGTGGAGGCAAATCAACGCAAGCCTGTTGTTACCGACTTGCTGCTGTTAGCATTTATGTATTTATATAATATTGAATGGAAGATATTTTATTCCAACATTACTATCTTAATATTTATAGATATATTTTCCTAAGAACTTAAGAATATCCCATTGGGATTGAGCCAGGCCCCATCTTCATCTAGCTTTCCCTCCATGCTTACAATTGTCCATGGATTCCTACTCTGCTTTCTGGCTTTAACTGGTTAGCAATTCATAATGGATAGGTCCTTCTTTCTCATGACCTGGAAAAGTTTACTGAAAAGCTGTTGAGGAATTTTGTCAAAGACTTCTTGAAGGTCAGGAATGTCAGCAAAGTAACCAACATGATTATTAGTATTCTCAAAAGCTCCAGATGGTTGGATACCTTGTGAAATCCATGCTGATTTTATTCAGCAACATTCTTTAGTTGTTCTTTTCTGGTTATCATTTCTACCAATTTTCCAGGTGCATATATTAAGCTGACTGGAACTCCCCTGTGTCCCTTTTTAAAGACTAGTATTGCTTTCATTCCATCCTCCTGTAAATGCCCTTCAGAACATTAACATTTCTAAGCTCTTCATCAATCTCTCTGTGTTGTTAATTCCAAACATGGTGTTGCAATATCTTTTAGAAGTATATGTCCTTCAAAAAGGTACAGGAAACCAGAAACACAAATAAGAATATTATTACCTTCTTTTCCTCAACAGGTCATAGACAATCAACAAAATCGGATCACTGAGATATCTTTAGAGATACAGGTAATGCAATGTGATTTTCACAGGTTTCATGTTTACCTTCTGCATCAGAAGAAAGCATTCTCATCATAAAAGGAAGCTGTGAATGCATTTCATAAACTAGCATTACGTTAGTTAGTGATATTTAAATAGTCATTTATTTTGCTTCAGTCATTTAGCTTTCTGAACTGCAAGTCTAAAAATAAATCATACAGCGGAATAAATGCTATAACCTGGCCAGCTTGAATAGAAAAGGGTAACCTTATCCTTACAGACCAGTTATTTCCCCCTTCAGCAGGACTTCTGTTGTGTCAGTGAAGTGAGGCTGGAATTTATTGACTAATGTTGGTATGCACCTGACTGTTGATTTATGACTAGCTGACTTGCCTAGAATGCCTTATGATACAGGGGGTAGAGTTTTTGGTGGAAGAGGGCAGGAAGATAGTTGCCAGTTTTACTCTGTTCATTTTCAGTAGTAAAAACCTCCCACATAACAGTAAAACAAATACACTTATAACCGATGCCTTAACAGTATATCTTTGCTGGTATTTCCACATTAGTTTCCCTACAATTTTCTCTGCATTTTCATGCCTTTAGCTTGCTCTTTACAAAAATATATGTTAGTTTGTTCTTTAAAAAAAAAACAAGAAAAGAAAACCAAGTAGTTTTTCCCAAAAAATTTACTTTAGCAGACAACTTTGGGTTATATTCACAGGCAGGAAAAATACTCTGATCATAAAGTGGTTTTTTTCTGGCAAAAGGGTTTGTGAGAATTTTATCATTTTTGAATGTGAGAAATTGTTTACTTGCTGTCAAAAAATTGGATTACTTAGCTTATTAACAGTGGTCATATACTGCATAAAATGAAAAACCACCACAACTTATCTAGTACCAGTGAATTTTTTCTGATCAACTGTTACATGCATAGAATTGTCATGTAGGAGCATCATGACTTTATGAAGATGGTATTGAAGTGGTTGAAATTGATGACACTTATGCAAATTGAAGACACGGGTTATTGCTTTTCTGCACTAAAACTTAAGTATTGATTGACATGATGATAATAGTAATATCTAGACTGAGATTTTAAATTATTTTACTAAGATTTTATACAGTTTGAATATGATTTCTAATTCTGTATGTCATAATATTAAGCAGAAAATTAGCCTTACATGAGCTAATAGCTCTTACTTCATCTAACTTCTTGTATACTTCTATTGTCATTTCTTTCAATTTTAGTTCCATATTATGTTTTAACAGAATTGTGACTGGATTTCAGTTTGATAACAAGGATATAAGTTTAACTGGAGTTAATTTTAAACTGCAGTTAACTTTAGTTAACTGGAAACTGCGGTTAAAGAATCCACAACATGGTGCTGAAATTCTCTCACAGCAAAATCATATGAATCTAGTATCTATTCTTCACAGGAGGATAAATATTTATGAAGAATAGGGTCAGCTGAATATAAATGAGTTTAGAGCATTTTTCAGACTGGTTATTACTGAGATGTGCATACTCAACAGAATCCCCAACCAGCATGATATGTATATATATTATCATATGTATATTATCATTCTGGGGTTGATGTTCACAAGGTTTGGCATCTAAAGACTACCAAGTTGGGAAAAGGTGACTTAAAGCAAATAAAGCAAACGGAGTTTTAAAACAAATCTAAAGTGTGGTCCTGGAACACCAGTAGAAATGCTAGTAACACTGAGATCTTGATGTGGCTGTCTTGCTGATCAAATATGTATTTCTGTTTCGAATATGGCTTGTTTGACATGCTAATTATTTTTATACTTTCTTTTTTTTTTGTACTCCTCCCAGAATCACTTCTTGTGAGATGGGTGGCCATATAACTTTGATAAATAAAGAAATTAGGAAGTAGATTTTATATCCAACTGCAGATATAGCAAGAGCAAAAGAAGGATGGACCTTGTAAAAAAAAAAAAAACTATCAAAAAAAGAAGAAGAAAGGAAGTAACGTTTTAAAGGAGGCAGATATATTTCATTTTTCTTTCTCTTTTTGAGGAACGTTGAAAGCTGGACTCTTGAGATTTCCCCCAGTTCAAACTCTGCCTTGTTGCTGGGCACTATGCAGGGATGGGAAAAAATGTTGGCTGTACTTGACAATCCTTGTGCAATCCAGGCTATTTGTTGTTCAGCTGTGAGGGAATGATAAGCAATTCATATACAAGGATGGATGCCAAATTTGATGCTTTCAAAGCCAGAAAAGATCTTTGACATGAAATAGCTATAGACCTGGCAGTTGGGCTTCTGTCCCAAAGTATTCAGTAGTGTGAGGTTTTATGAAATCTTTACTAAGGGAAGACAAAACATTAAAAAAAATCTGTTAGACTACTAGATTAGATTATATTTATATAAAATTCCTACTGGTTATTGTTAAAAATAGAATGTTTGGAACAGAGTTTGTTGATCAGTAATTTTAGTTGCAGGGCAGTAGAATTCTGTTTTAAGTTCCTAGTCATTATATTTTGCAACTAATTTTATCCTTTGTCAGAAGTACAGTCTGAACGGATGAGGATCTGTCCCTCCAATCCAGTAATCATATTTTTCAGAGATGATCAATAATGCACTAAACTTACAGGGAAAAGGGTCAGCTCTGTTCTGACAAGGCTGTTGCAAAGTTGTATTAAGGCAACATGCTAGGTGGAAAGGAATTTAGCCCTCTTTCATTCACAGTACAGCTGGACCTTCTTATCTACAATTCTGTGTATCTACAGTTGATAAATAAAATGGATAAATCGTGTTTCTCCATGGCAAGTTCCAACTGCTGACAGGTGGGGGGAGGTCTAGTCCAAAGCTCCTTTATGTTCTCGCCTCTCCAGTTTTAACATCTACATGGAATTGCTAGCTGAGGTCATCTGTCAACATGGCATCAGGTATCATCAGTATGTTGATCACACAGTGTACATTTTGACCTTTGGTCAATTAAGTGATGCCGTTAAAGTTTTGTCCCAATGATTGGAAGGGTTTCGGGTCTGGATGCATAGGATCAGGCCTAAACTGACAAGACTGACTAGATATGGGTACTGATTCTTCCACTGCTGATGATTTTTCATATTTGGCTTTGAATGAAGTTAAGCTACTCTTAACAAAACTGGAGTACAATTTGGGAATCCTCCTTTACCCAGCATTCCTGCTGGAAAAGCGGGTGGCATCTGTGATCAGAACGTCCTTTATATAGGTCTATCTGTGCACCAATTGCACTCTTTCCAGGACTGGGAATCCCTTCTCAAGGTCACTCATGTTGATTATTCAATGCACTTCATTCAGGACTGCCTTTGAAACCCACTCAGAAGCTAAAACTGGGTCAGACTATAACAACAGGAGCCGTTATGAGTATGCCTATGTAAGAACTCTGTTACATGAGCCAAAATGGCTTCTAGTGAGTTTTCATATGCAACTTGAGGGTGCTGGTTATCACTTAACAAAGGCCTTCATGGATATAGGGGACGTCTATCTGAGATATATCCTGGCTCTTGTAATGACTGCCCAATCTATTCTATCCAGTTAGCACACTTTGAGTCCCATATATTAACCAATGTCCTTTGATTGGACATAGGAAGTATACCTTCTCTGTTAAGGTGCCTGGAATAGCATCCTACCAGAGGATTGGACTGCCCTTAACCTGCAAGTCTTTAAACAATCTCTGAAAACCTGATTTTTGTCCTGAAGGTCTGGGATAATAGGTCTGGCCATCTGAGGTGCAGTGTCTGTTTCAGTTTCAACTATTTCAGTTTCTATAAAAGAATTTAGAAATGGAGCTATTCAAGAGCTCCTAAAGATGGGCATGGACGAGCAGTTATACAATCTGGAGATTGAAGTAAGGCTGAGGGAGAAACTTAACCTTGCCTTGAGCTTCTTTAGGATAAGCTATAAAAGGCTGGAAAAGCTTATAAGATTCAGGTAGGCCAGGTTTGAAAAAGGTACCAGATTCCAAAAGATTCTAGCTATGCTACTTTATTGTTGTAAGGGGTAACAGAATCTTGAAAGTCGGCGCCTGTTTTCAAGCATTATCTCTATTTTTAATCTGTACACTTCCCAGAACCTTTATTGAGTTGGGCAAACTTATATAGGTAAATAAATAAAACCAGTTACTCAGTCCAGAATTTATTATTTGTGGTGAACAACTTTGTATATCTACATGGCTCTGATCCGTTTGCTGTTTTGTACAATGCAGAAGTAAGCATTGAACTCTCCCCTGGCCCCAAATTAATTTGCCAGTGACCTGCAGGGTTCTGACCTTATATGGTCACCTTCCTGCATGTTACCTTCTCCACATTGAAAATGAGGGTTCTGCTGAGAGAAGTAGTAATTGTTCACACAAAATATTGCTGTTGAGCACGAAGGTAAAGTTAGCAAGTTGAACAGTCAAGCTGCTAACCAAAGAAAGCACCAGCATTGCAAAGATAACTATTCCCATCACAAGAAAGAGTTATGAGACAACAACACCAACATGTTCCCATAGCTTTTAAGAGGAAGTAATGATGAATGTTCCAGTGTTTTTTTATTTTGATTTTTTGCCAGAGGCCAAAGGGAGTTGTAGTTCTGCTAACTCCAAGGAAATCCACTGCTTTTTTACTCTTTATTTATTTTGAATAAAATACAGTTTATTTTTTTAATAATATCTTTACTTATTGTTCTTTATTCAAAATAAAGACTGGAGGAAAAGAAGATATGGTACCTTTAATTCTGTAATTTCTTTTATTTCTAGTGATTTGGCATCATATTCCAGGGGCTATAGAAGCTATATGCTTATTCTCATAGGCTCCATGTCTTGTTACCTATAGCCAGTGGTGGGATTCAAATAATTTAACAACTGGTTCTCTGCAAGGGGGAAGTGGGGGGGGGAGAGGGGGGAGCTGCCCCATGCACCCCGCAACCACTTACCATGCCGAAGGGCCCCCTGCAGCCAGGCCTACCACGCCCCGACACCCGTTATACCTCGCCTGTTTGGTAATGGCTTCTCCCGCTTTCTCCTTCTTCCTCCTCCTTTGAACAGCCCTTCACTCCCGTTGCTGCTTTTTCAGTCCCAGAGTTTTGTCCAGAACCTGTGTAGAGGGTCTTTGGAAATGAAGCTCTGCAGCGATCGGGTGGGGTGGGAACGATTCTCTTCGCTTTTGGACCGGCTCCAAAATGGGCTGGAGGGAGCGGCCCAAGGACTTCAATCTGGCTTCGCATCAAGCAAGGGGATTGGAGGCACATGAATGCGTGCTAGTCTGGCGTCTCAAAAAATCAGGGTTTTTCCCCCCCATTCTGGATTTTCGCAGCCATACTGTTTAACTTTCTTTAACGTTTACTTGATGCAGAGTGTGGACCCTTCCCATTCTGCATCAAGTAAACTTTTAAAGAAAGTTAAACAGTCTGGCAGCAAAAATCCAGGAGCAGGGGAAAAAACCCCGTTTCTTTGAGGCGCCAGACTAGTGTGCATTCACGTGCCTCCAACCCCCTTGCTTGCTGCAAATCCAGATTGCAGCAAGCAAGGGATTGGAGGCATGTGAATGCACACTAGTCTGGCCATTTCGGAGCCGGTTCCCCGAACTAAAGAAAAAATTAGGTATTGGTTCTGCCGAACCGGTGCGAACCGGCTGAATCCCACCACTGCCTATAGCTTTGTTGATGGTTATATGTTGGAATGTTGAAGTGTAACCTACATATAGTTGAAGTACAGATGGGGATTACAAAGCTGTACTTCGAATGAGGTCCATCTCCACTTCAAAATAAGGATGTGATCTAAAGAAAATCAACTCTTACATATCGTTGCATTCCTTAGAATTCAGCCATTTTTTTGATATGTGAAACAGTTCAGCACAAGAAAGTGCTCCTTTTGGTCTATAAGCAGATATATTTTCCTATCCTAAGCAATCAGTGGTCAGGCAGCAGTAGTTTCCCCCCTCAGAAACTAGAGAGCAGACAAATGACAAATGATGACTGAACATGAAATCACTGGAATTGACAGTTTTGTTAGCTAACAGCCTTTGAAGCACCAGAGGATAGATATCTTCTCTAAACATTTTTGTCCTTCCCTATAAAGGGAGATGGATGCTTTGGCAAAGTTAATGCAGAATTCCTCTAAATCTCTTCCTGTCAAGATCAGACTAAGAAGGGGCTTTTAATTCACTGGAACTGACAAGCAGAGAGTATACACTGATCCAGTGGAGAAATACTTTCTGAATCTATTCTTATAGTATAATCATCCAACTGTTGTCCAAGGAATGTCTCTCTTCTCCCTCCAGTCCTTTATAACCTGAAAGTAATAGATTAAAATGCCCATATTAGGGGATCTGGTAATCTTGAGATGACTGCAGATATACTGATTCTTGTTTCCTCAAATTTTGAAAAGTATTTATTTCCCCCTGATCAGCATGTCAGATGTTATGGGCATAGTTCAGTCCATCGTTTAGTAACAGCTGCCTAGAGATTAAGAGAAGTCTTATAATGGCCCTAAGTTTGCTTTTAAAAGATTCTGAAAACGTTGCTCTTTAGAAGGAGATTGTCCTCCTCCTTGTTGATGGTAAAGTGCATTGCTGAGCAAAGGCTGAACCTAAATAGCCACCATTCCTGCAGTAGAGTTGTTGCAGGGAAGAGAGAGTCATAAGCAGCTTTTTCACTGGAGTTCTGAGTACTTTCATTATCAAATACTAATCAACAAGGAAAATACAATACTGAAAATTTTGAATTGTTGATTTATTTAAACAACATAAGTAAAGGTAATTTTTCCATTTCCCCCCAGTCTATGCAAGAAAAGCTTTTAGAAGGAAATCTGACAATTCAGAAACAAAAAAATGAACTTGAAGAAAAGGAAAAGAGTATACAGCAGTTAAAGGAGGTACTTCTTGAAGTAAGTTTCTGAGATTATCCTCTGAATCAAATTTACCCGTCTGCCCTTTTCATATATTGTGAGCGAATTGTGAAATAATTTCCCAACTTGCAATTAAGTTCAAGTGCTTTTTTGAAAATCTCAGTACTAGACAGGAACCAAATACATTAATGAACATCTTACTATAATTGGGAAAGTCTCTGGTGGACCAGTAGCTAGTGGTGACAGATTGATTTGCTATCTCAAATAAACAAACAAAAACCTGCATGGTTTCAGTCCTCACATTTTCAGTCAGAAGAGAGATTTAGATAGTTTTATTAATAATTGTTTGCTTCAATTATCATTCAATTATCATTTGACAGTGTAGGAGCTCCTCTTGCTTATAATAAAATGCCAAGTATTGAAACTTACATTGTGCAGCAGAACATTTTTTCATTTATAGACTAGGATCTAAAGTACTACACTGCTAAGCTTATATACTCAAAGAGGCTTTTGTTTTCAGGATCCTAAAATGTAGCCCAGATTTCTTTTAGCATCTCTTCTCCAGTTTGTGCAGAAAGAGAAGGATGTTACAGGTAGTGTTCATATAAACAATGGTAATTGGGATTGCCAACTTCGTCACTAAGCAAACAGTTGTAAAGCATGATGCCACATGATTTACAGCATCAGTTGCATCAGTTCCAGATGTCATTCTTAAGGGAAAACTCTGAAATGTTAGATGTGACATCACATGATTGCCATTTGCCACCTCCTGCCAGTTTTCCCATTGGAAGCCAGCAATGAAGGTTAGAAATGGTGATCGTGGGTCTGCAGGATGGTGCAACTATTGTAATTACAAGCCTGTTGTCAGGTGCCTGGATTATGATCACATGACCATGGGAATACTTTAATGGCCACAACTACAAGGACCGGTCATAAATCTCCTTGTTCAACATGTCGTAACTTTGAACAATCTCTGAACAAGTTGTCATTAGAAAAGGTCTATCTGCAGTTTGATTGATTATCTGAGATAATATAAAATATGTTAGATCATCAACTGACTAATATGTAACAATGTGGATATTTGTTCTATCATAACATGTTAACATGTGAGGTCCACCACTGACCTTCCATTTCCCCACAGTTTTCTTATCAGATGCCAAACATCTGGTTCATGCCCCGGAATGCAGAGTTTCTTCGAAATAAAATACAAGCAAACTCTTTTTCAGATGCTTATCTTCCATTAGAAGTTTTCTGAAAATAAACCAATTGAATAAAATAATTTTTGTTCTTTTATTTTCATCTTGTTTTAATGAAGAACCAAAGATTTATGGAAGAAAATGAAAGTTTAAGAGAACAGATTCATCTGATGGAGCAGTCCAGACAACCGGTGGCCGAAAAGTTACCTGTGGCAGATCAGTTATTCATAGAGATGTCTCACTGTCTGTTTGACTTGAAAGCACTTTGCAGTATTCTTACTCACAGAGCTCAGGGCAAAGAACCTAACCTGTCCTTGCTGCTCGGAATCCAATGTAAGTAATGTGGACAGAAATGCCTACTGGTCCTTTTGGCACTGAGTAGATCTGGGAAAGGAAAATCTAGGGATGTTAGTAGGAGAGGAGTAGGAGGCTCCAGATTGATGTACATTTCTGACTTAGGTAAACTACTAATAAATACATAAACTACTAATAAATTTGGAATAGGAAAAACAGGTATATAGTATATGTAAAAGGCTTATTTTCTACAACTGTAATTCAGAAATGTACAGTTATGTTTGAGAATTAAATTTAATCTTCTTACGATATTGGGCTCCCTACAGCTTTTCTGTAGTATAGTTGTATGATGTTTGTGGTCTCCAAGCAGCCATGAAGTCATGCTGAAAATTGGTTCTTTGAAACAGGCAGCCTGTGGCACTACTGCTAGATTTTTACCTCAGAGTATCCTGCTGTCATTTTAGTTCCTTTAAAAGCCTGAGGAGCAAGACATTCTAGTATTTTCAGCTGAATAAGTAGAACACTCCAATTTCCCCAAAATAAACTTTATTAGGACCTCATTTCTTTATGCTAGCTTGGATCTCATATGTTCTGGTGACTGTCTGAACTGGTTATTATTGTCAGTTTTTCTCAAGTTAACTTCTAATTCTGGCAGAAAATAAAAACAACCTCTACTAGACAATATTCTTTGACCAAATTTGCTTCCCTAAGAACTCATCTCTTTATCCACATTCTATTTTAGTAGGCAGAAAATATAAAACCAAGATGCTGACTTTCTTCTCTATACCATGTGTAATTTTAAAGTGATCATAACAACACGCATTTTGTCAAGAAAGTGAAACATTCACATTTTTTTTCTAGAGCACAGCAGAATTAGGTCATTAGGTCATTTATAATTGTATGTTTTGAACTAGTGACTTGTTTTAACTTCTAGCCCTGGTTCTTCTTTAACAGCAATGAACTGTTCCTCTGAAGATGAGAAGCACCATAGCACAGAAAGTCTCTCGAAGAAGCTCACAGAGGTTTGTCAGTTACGGAAAGATATTGATGAACTGAGGACTATAATTTCAGACTGCTATGCTCAGGACATGGGAGAAAATTGCATTACACAGTGATGACACCTTGGCCTCATACTAACAACTAAGTTATTAAATGCTGCTCTGGTTTTAGTTCCTCATATTTCTGTTACAAACAATACTGGAAAGCAAATGCTGTGCCAGCTGAAAAGGTTTCATACGTTTGTGCATAGTTCATGCAGGTAATACGATCTTCTATCGAAGAGATTTTGTGCTGCGGGAAAAATCTAATTTCTTTAAAACTACTGAATGTAGGTCAAAGCTGTGAATAATGTTGTTCTTTTGAAAATGGTTTTTATTTCTTTCGTTATGCTGATAAAAGAAAATACAATGTTTTCTGGAATAAAAATGGAATTACCAGAAGAGGGCACTGTAACAGTGGTTCAGCAAGCTTTTAGGATAGAAGACCAGGCCTGAGAATCTTCATGACAAAGGCAGTTGGATGTGCTTGGTTATTTGAACGCCATAGAACTATGGATGAAGATATAGAGTCCTAACAAAGATTTATTTTTTTTGCATGAAGAGAGTACTGATGGTTTGGGCCACGTTAGGTAAAAATTATATGCTCTTTAAGGATTGCATTCCCAGTTTGATTATTGTTTTATTCTGCAGTTCTTGTGTAATGCAAAGGGAAAAAAAGATGAAAAAACATTCACATTTCAGGAAGGGATTCAGACTTAGAATTTAGTCACCAACTATTAAGCTCTTTTGCATTAATTAGGTTGGGCAAAATGGTTTTGATAAAATATTTTTTAAAAAAATCAAAAACATTTAAGTGTGACATTTTCATATATATATTTAAACTTTGTTTGAAATTTGGCAAAGTAATGTCCTCTGAATTTGAATGTTGGAATTCCAGCACACAGAAAAATAAAAAGCCTTGAAGAAACCCGATTTCTTCTGGCAATCTGAAACAGTAGATCTTGATGAATAATTAATATATTTGATCCAAACTTATATCACAACTGGCATAAAAACCTTATGTGAAAACAGAGTTCTTGACTATTCAGACAAATATGCTTAAGTTTCTCTTATTGTCAGAAGAGGACTAGGATGAACTCAGCAGTGCCAGCCTTCATAGATGCAGTGTTAAAATGCCTGAATTATAGGTATGCCACTTTATAATCCAGGTTTATGTATTTTGCTGTGTTAGAATTTATACACTGTTTGTCAAGACAAGCCTGATACCACTTTATTCTGACAATCTATTCTGCAATCTACAAAAAACACCTTCTTTGAAAAAAAGGAGGCTAAATACAATGCATGATACTCATAGATGCCACGAGGCTCATAATTTCAGTCTTGTCAAAAGTTGATACTTAAAGAGCAAGAAATGGATTACCATTTTAAATTTCTTACATTACTATTTTTCCTTAAGCAATTTTTGAACATTGATTTTAGAGTGATATTTTCACATTTGTGTGAGCCAAATTTATATTTTATTTGTATATGATGCAGTTTAAAAAATTGGCCTTTTTAAAGTTATACTTATTTTAATAGGAGTTTATTCCTACTCTGTGATGGCTATACTCTCTGTGGAAATTTATTTTAATATTGAACTTAACTGATGCTCAGTCGTTTTAAATGCACATTTGTAAATATTAAATAGAAGCAGCTAGTAAAGGATAAAAGATACTTAATCCTGCTGATTGAGGCCTGAATTTAAAATATTACGGTCACAATCCCAAAAGTGTTACTAGAAATAAAATTGGGCAGTACTTACAATTGTAACTTTAAATTCATATCTATGCAGATGAAGAGGTGAATGATCAGAACTAATTAGCTGATTCACTTTCTCACCAATGAACAATGAGTGCAAGCCTGACTTTCTTACTATACTGTGCTATTAAGAAGCACAAATGTCATTTTTTTATTCTAAATGATCTCATTTTATATTCTACTGGACTCTCTATCTTGCAAATAATTTGGAACTGCAGCCTTATGTTATTATTAAGAAAAAATCTTCCACAATAAAGATTGAAGCAGTTTGTGGAAGTAGATTTTTGACGCCAAATTGTCAAGAAATTTCATGTTTGCATGGGCTGCAAATAACTGATTTTAATTAACTAGTTAGCTGGATTGTTTAGCTTCTTACCTTTAACAACCAACATATTTGTCTACATTATGGCGCCATGAGGTCATATCACCACTTTTACTTTGAATAGACAATCATATAGCACTCATGGAAGAGCTAATTTTCGAGAGATTATCCCAGATACCTGATAACTTTGATCCTTGCTCAGATATTTAACTTCTGTAGTTTAACTGTTTCAAACATATTCATACTCTAATGCATGTTTATGAACCTTTTTTTAAAAAAAGGTTTGACAAATTGTTTTACAAATCTTATTTTTAAAAGATATTTTTGCTCTAGAAATAAGAATTGTGTCGCAAGAAATGCCTTCTAATATGCTATAGAGCAGTATTTTTCAAACCTGGCAACTTTAACCAGGACTTCAACTCCTAGAATTGTCCAGCCAGCATGCTGTCCACATACCGAGTTGCTAAGTTTAAAAAACACTTGTAATTAAGACATCAGTGAAAATAAATGGGTATAATTTGTTTATCAATAGTAATATAATTATTTCAGTTTAACATGCATATATGTATCCTTGTGAATACATAGATAAAACTTCACTAGGCAATTTGTTAAAAAATAAAGCCAATGTTCCACAGCACTTTGGGGGAGTTGCTTTAGTGTTCACCCCATCTTTCCACTCATATCCATTGAAACTATGAAGGTGTAGCATGCATTCCAGTGATTGCAATTCATTGATTGAATAGAGGAGACTCCTAATGGATGTGTGTTGATAAAGATATCCAATGTTTTAGAGAAGGCCTGAGGCTGTACATCTGTGTGGCCTTCTTTATACTACCAGCAAACACAGAGTGTTGGGAATTAGGGCTATTAGTACGACCCTCTTTTCTTCTTACACATTCATGGAACAACTAAAAAGAGGTTGTGATTTCTGACATTTTGGCCTATCAAACTGGCCAGTAAAAAATAGTATGGTGTGAATCACAAATCTATTCAAGCATTTGATAGAGACTGCTAAGTGGTTGTTCCTGTGTTAAACAAGGAGGGACCTAGATTTATCCTCAGATGCTAGCTAGATAACAGGGAGAAGGCATCAGCAACTGCTTGTATGTAGGTTATGTAGAATACAGAAAGAGATTTATTTCGCCAATGAAGGCTCTATGTCCTGGTAATTAGTTTAATGTGTCTTAGTGAAATGAAAACAGTCAAAGGTGGTAACCAAAGAAAGAAAAGCAGAAGGACAAAATTAAATGAGCCATAAATGCACAGTATTATTTTATTAGTAATAACTTTTAGCAGCTTTGAATCTGAAGAACCTACCAGTTTACAATGGCTATTTAATAGCTTAAATTCTGCATAAGAAATGCGTGAGTTTTTTCATTGAATATGTGTGTGGCCTCATTCAACACATGTTGTAAAAAGTGGTTAACTAACAACAGCTTTTTAGAAAAATGGTTCACAATGGTATTACTAAGTTGATTTAGTCATGACAACCTTTCCCCGCAGATACAGGAGATCATCCAAAGAGCTGAAAAAGTATTACTAATAAATAAAGTGTAGATAGGTTTGTCAGCAAAGATGAAGGCAAAAATTACCCATTTCGTATGTCGATGTTGCATTTTTACAGATGTGTAGACGGCATTCTACAGTAACTACTATAAGAATGTATCCCAAAAAGGAATTTAGAAAGTTACTTTCATATATGGCTAATGCAGTTATTTATATGCCATTTGTATGTACAGTATTCAAATTTAGTACTGTAGTATAAACTTAATTTGATTTTATTTTTTGTAAAGCATGGCAGTGATCCTATTTGGAAAATTGACTTAGCTCTGATAGTAATACCCAAATCAGTAATACTTCCTCATCATATAAGGGTAGAGTTAGTTGTTAAATAAATATTTAAGTTTTTGGAATGTAAGTTATGAGCACAGATCATTTTTAGTAGGTTTACCATAATCAGTCACCCTGGATATAGATATTTTTTTAAAAAGTAATATAAATGAACCAAAATTATTTTTAACTTTTTTCTTACTCTTTGAATTAGTTTTTTAGTTATTTATTCCCATCCCACCCCCTTTTAGAAAAATTGTGAAAAATTATTTGTTAGATTCCAGAATGAGAATAAAAAGCTAAAAGATAAATGCAAGATGCGGTGTGCATCAGTTTTACTCTGCCTAAAACTTAAACTGGGGCTAAATTCACCTAACCGCAAAATTTATTATTCAGTAATGCTTCTGTAAATCTGTATATTTAAAAATAACTCTAAACATAAAAGAGATTTGACATCATATTCTAGATTTGGATTTCAAACAAAATTGAAGGCAAAGTTACTATTCTGTAAAAAGACAATGGATATTAAAAATTAGGTGAATCAGTCAATAAACAAATAGTCTTTGGAGTATTATTTCCATCTCTTTGTAACTGCCTTTTATTTTTGTTCATGGCTTAAAAGTAACATTTTAATAGCTATGAAAGTATCAAAATTTGCACTTTGTTTCCTCTGATTTTTGAGTCTTTAGCTTGTAAATGTGTGAGAAACTTTTCGTAAATAGAAATATTTTTTAAAAGTTGTAGTTCACCTTTGAAACTTAGTCTGGTCTGTTTTTACCAGCTATTCTGTATATGGTAGAGAATATGCAGGAAATTCAGTCAGAGTGTCCTTTTGTATATATTAGGTATATCATTGTTAATCAGTGGCTAGGCAAGGGAAAAGAGGGCTCTCCTTCAAAGCACAGCAGACTTAAACTGGATCAGTTTTCTAATGCTGGTAGCTCTTCAATGTTGGTTCAGTTTTTGAGCCACTCAGAATACCTCACGTGTACATAGAGTTGTCATGACTTAAATCGAAATGCATTCAGTATTGTTGCTGTTTTTAATTTTTATTTTTAAAGAGCCACTGGCTGGCTCATCTCGTTAGGCCTGTCATTCTTGCCTATCCTCTTTTTGTAACTTTTTTTAAAGTAGCATTTACAGCTAGAATTTTGAATGCCAAAGTTCTATTTATTAAATGATAAAATTTTCATTGTTGATTATACTAGTATTTTTCCACTCAATATGTTTGTTTGATGTTTGAATTTGTATCTGCAGAACAAAAATAAATTTTGTTAACAAAAGCTGGACATTTTCTTTGTTGTTTCTAATTTTAAATAATATGGTATCACTGGGATGAATGTTATATATCATCTTTGCTTGCTGATAGCACAAAAGAATATTGTCAGCGAATGGACATGAAATCTAAAATTAAATAACAGTCAGGTGGCATACAAATTTAATTATTTTTATCTGTTCACAACAATGTGAAGTCACAGTTGCCAGTTCTTTAGCCTGTGTTGGCCTTCATATTCATTGAGTTTTTCCCAAGTACCTAAGATGTTGTAATGTATCAGCATAGTATATGTGCAGATCCAAGCAGGTCTTTTGCAATTATTATTACTATTAAATAGAGCTGCTCACTAGAAGTTATCCAGCAAGAAATACTGCGTCTTCTGTGAATTCATGTTGCGGTTGTCTCATTAGAGAATGCTGTGATATAACAAGGTAAGAAAGACTTGCACTCGCTCAGCTTTAGAGCATAATATGGAGACAGTGCTGGGGTCACACTTGTCTACAATCTTTGGTGGAACCACTATGGGGATGCTGCATCCTATCCTAGTACTCCTTGATCTCTCAGCAGCTATTCATACTGTTGACCATAGTATCTTCATGGACTGTCTGCAGGGTTTAGAAGTGGGAGCTGTTGTAGTCATTTGCCCCCTTCCTCAATGGAAGTCTCCAGTTGGTGTTGGGCCGGAGGCTGTTTGGATCTGGATGAGGAGGAACAGGCTTTGGCTCAATCCTCATTGGCTATGGCTTTTACTCCCTCCCCCCAAGTTAGAGACATTTTCAATGTTTTGAATGGGATTGCACTTCCCCTTTAAATTGGCACCTGTGGGCCCTCCTGGACTTGCAGCTGCTGCTCTACGACAACCTTAACAAAGGTTCATCAAGCCCATCAGTTGCACTGTTCCTCAACCAGGAGGCCCTTCAGATGGTTAATTGTGCCATAGTCACCTTGTGACTAGACTATTCAGTGAACTCTATGTGGGGCTGTCCTTGGAGACCATCAGAAAGCTACAACTGTTCCAAAATGCAGCAGCATAGACAGGAACAGGCATGATGTTATGCTCATGTGTCATCAGTGCTACACTGCTCATTTCAAATACACTCTTGACAACTCACGGCAATTAAGATTACATTTTAAAAAAACATAAAAACAATGTAAAAAGCCCTAAAACAACAGTTTTATACATAGTTCAGTTTCACTGTTTCTAGAGGCTGAAAAAGATGCTTCTGAAGAGAAAATAGTATAGTATGCATCTCTGTCCAATACTGTTTTACTTTAGTAACTTCCTTTAGCTACTTTGGACCAGATTTTTAGAGTATTTCTCATGGAGTTGAATTTCTAGTCTGAAAAATAAATCAAAGGTATCATTGGCAAATAGAGCAACAGGAATCTCCACAATGAAAGAGTAAAAGAAAAAAACTGATAGTTAAATTAGATCTATTACTCTAAATTGCTTCTACTTTTGACACTTCCAAATGGGTGGGGGTTTTTTTTTGCATGCATTCCCTCTGTCTCATTGGCCAAATTTAAATAATGTAAACAGTTTAGTAAAGAGTTTTGGCTGTAGCCTCCGCATATCTTAAAAATATCTTATTTGCTTCTTTATTAAAATTGCTCAAAAAAAATTACACTTCTGAATGATTAATGGTAACAAATCAAGAATTAAGTTAAATTATAAAATAAATCACGACCAGAGAGGGAAACCTATCCCCTGAAAGAGTAACACTGTCCATTTTTTTAAAAAATAGCCATTGAAAAAGTGAAAATCGTGAATTTTGAAAGAATGGTTTCCAAATATCTAGCACCATGGTGAAAAGTACACCCTGTCACCTTCCATGCAATTCTGAAAATATTTCTTCCTTTCAGCTTTTTTTTTTTCAGAATGGAAAAGTAATATGTGAGAATAGAATAAATTAAATCTCTACTTCTGTCAGTCATAACTTTAAAAAGATAGTTTTGAGTGCCATATTTCAGTGTCCCATGTGTCTCGTATTTAAAAGTTTAGCAAGAAGGAGTTTTGACAGGGCAAAAGTTTTTTGGTTTTTTTTGTACTATGCCAAACTTACTGTCAAAGTTAATGGGAAATCCTCACTTTCCAACAATGAAACTAGACAGGACATTACAGGTTTGCAATATGCTTTCTAGCTTTTAAAAGATAGCAAATAATCACTTATTAAGAATGATAAAAGCTGCTGCAGTTGAGAATTTCCACCATTGCTCTGGTTCTAATAAAAATTGCATCTACTTGCGTTTACTGTATAAGCAAAGCTACAATAAATTACAGGTAAAAAAAGGTTGATGCAAGTAAAAGCTTAAGAAGGGTAGTAATGGAGGGCAGGGCCTTGAAGATGTAACTTACCAGTTTTTCCAGCTGTAGAACTGATCAAGGTCTGTTTTTATATGAGAACATGGAAGGTAGATATACTCAATTTCCTATCTATTTTGAGCTGTAAAGCCACAGATTCAAGGTTGTCAGTGCTATTATTCAACCTTGGCTAAAGCACTGTTGCTCATCTTTAGGCAACTATACTGACAAGAGGGATGGTGGAATGATGTAGAATTGTAGATGAAGCTTTCTGTATATGGTGCAAATACAGAATAATGCTGAAAAGGTAGCATTCAGCACTGACCAAGAGCCAGTACGAAATCAAAAAGAGGAGAAATCCAATACAGTACAGAGGTCCAATTGGGCTTTTACTGGCCAGATTGTAACAGACCATTTGCACTTAACCAAAGTACAAAATTGAATTTTTGACTAAAACTTTACTCAATTTGCTAATCCACACATACTAGCATTGTCAAACTTTCCAAGGCAGCTCAGTCCATTTAAGCCCAGATTGTTATACGAGGGCCAGAGAAAGTTGGAGGAGATTAAACAAACCTCCACTGGTTCTGTTCAACAATAATTTCATCCAGAAGATGTCACTAAAACATACACTAATTGATACTACTGCAGTGTGAAATGTGTTTGAAGGGATTTTTAGAGAATGCGTTTATAAAAGTGAGAAGAGAATGTGAGATATGTTACAGTATTTATGTAAAAACCTATTTAGAGTTAGTCCAGCAGAACTGTAGTATATTACTAATTAAATTGTATAGCTAGGGAAGACTGCCTGTTCTTCATAGTTGGAGATAATTACTGGACAGAAGCAATTGACAATCTGAAAGACTGAGGATACAAAATTATATTCCCACTGAAATCAATAACCAAAAGATAGTTTTTTTAAAGGTTTACAGACTAGCCTGAGAGGTACAGCCTATCTTCAAAATAATTGTCAGAGTCCAATTATTTCTTCTCCCTCAACGGACTGCTGAACACACAGAAGAAAAGCTCATTTCTGCATATTCCTTCTCCTTAAATTCTTCTATGTCAATGTTTCTCAACCTTGGCAACTTTAAGAGTGTGGACTTCAACTCCCAGAATTCCCCAGTCAACTGTTGAAGTCCACACATCTTAAAGTTGCCAAGATTGAGACACTCTGCTGTACATAATGCATGGGAGGCTGTGTGAATAAGAGGGACAATTGTATGGATGAAGTTTTGATCATTTCTGATCTGCACCTCACTTTAAAAATGTACCTTTCTCTGCTTTATTCCACAAAACATGCTGCTATTTAAAATATGAGAAGGCTAGATTTTATCATAGTATGACTCCAGTCCTAAAGGCCTCCAGTCACAAATCTGCATGTTTTATAGAAATGTGTCTGACAGAAGTATTAATTCTTCACACCTGTTCTGTGCTATTCACACCTCATTTATTTAGTATAACTTAATTTCTGAGCCATATTAACTCACTGTTACTGATATTCTTGTTTAATTTCACTACAAGATGAAGATTACATTTTCAGCTTAAATTGAGAATACAGATCCTCTGGTTGCATATTCATTTCATCATTAGCACTTTTTAATCAGTCATAAATGTTCTCTGAAACTATAAAAATAATGGTGAATTCATATAAAATGTTATATTTGTGTTCTTATTACATACAGTATATACTGTTGTTGTTGTTATTAGTTGCGAAGTTGTGTCCGACCCATCGCGACCCCGTGGACAACGTTCCTCCAGGTCTTCCTGTCCTCTACCATCTTCTGGAGTCCATTTAAGCTCACGCCTACTGCTTCAGTGACTCCATCCAGCCACCTCATTCTCTGTCATCCCCTTCTTCTATTGCCCTCAATCTTTCCCAGCATTAGGCTCTTCTCCAGTGAGTCCTTCCTTCTCATTAGGTGGCCAAATGTACGGTAGAGTAAAACTGATACACTTTGATCTAGAAGTTCTCTCCCTTCCATGGTGACAGTGTTGTGGTCACAGAAAAATCACAGTCCAATGTCTATGGAGATTCTCAGTCATCCAGGTCATGGCTGTCCCAAAGAACTTTTTCAAAAGGCAGCTGGACTTTCTTTGTTTTTCCTTGAAAATATTTTGGTGAATTTCTGAAGAAGCTTCTTGGATGAGAAGTGAAAGGTCTTCAAGGAAAAACAAAGTCCAGTTGCCTTTTGAAAAAGCACCTTTGGGACACTAATAGCCCAATTAATAAATATTAACCATCAGTGGAAACAGCTATGTTCATTCATTTTCACCACATGTAAGCAATTTATGAAAGATTAATATTATGGGAAATAGTCCTCAAGGCACCATTACTATTTCTACACAACATATGCTATTATTTCTCTTATTCCTAAAATGTGTTATCATTTTACTGATGCTGGATTCAATCCTTTGGAATGACAAAGAATAGGCCAAAGTTTTCTCTTATTTTTTTCGATAGTTGAAGTGCGGATTTCATTTCTCTTTAATCTTGTCTTGTCACGGCTGTACATGCCCAATTCCCACACTTCTTGTAGGACCTGATTTCCAGTCCCCTGATCACTGTTGGTTCCTTCCTTTGAACTCGTTCCAATGATCGGAATCCTTAAAGCCTGCTGACTGGGTGCAGGAGCCATAGTCACCATGTTCAGGCTCTGAGCAAAGCAGCTAAACAGTACAGACATGCACTGGAATAATATTCCAATTATTTCCTGTGATGTGAGAGCCTAGAGCTGGGCTAAAAATCGTATCTCCCTTCCTTGCAGCTTCTTCTGCATTGCTGAATTTGCCTGTGCCTTTGATTCGCTAAATTAACAACTTGATATTTATCTCTGTTCCAAATTGCTTCATTATGCGGTGACCAATTTATTAACCTTCTGCAACCTTTCTGAATTTTATTTTCATCTTCTTAAACTGTTAGATAATTGCATGTCCTCTGCAGATTTAATAGATTTAATTTTGTTTTCTTTTCCAAGCCAGGGTACTACTGCACAACCCTTAGATACATCATTGATAATTAGTATTTGAACAGCTTCATAGAGATTAAAAGAAGGGAGAAACACCTTCAGATTTTAGCTTCAGATGAAAACGCAAGATTTAAAAACATCTTTTGAGCAACATGCGCAACATGGCCCATCATGGTGGCTTATATAATGGATTCTCAGGGGGGGAAAAAGGATTTTCATTTACATAAGAATAAGGCAAATAGTGGCATGCCTTTATATGATATGAATTCTGTAAGGCGGCTTAAACCACAGAACCCCAGCTATGAATTCCATTTACCACCACCTGTTATCACAACAGCTTCTCTGAACCTTTTCCTAATATGAGGAAAGTTCTATAAATATGAAACTTCGCTACTTCCACTGTTTCTGCCGTATAAGCAATGATGCCACATCTTTTCATTTGCACATGATTTTGCTACAACTTTATCTCCCAGATATCACAAAGATCAGTGCATATCGTTATGCTGTTTCAACAAAGCTTTCTCCTAGAAATCCTGCATTTGTTGGAGTATACAGGTAGTCCTTGACTTACAACAGTTCATTTAGTGATGTTCAAAGTTACAATAGCACTGGAAAAAAAAGTGAGTTGCGATCTTTTTTCACTCTTACAAGTGTTGCAGCTGCCCTCTGGTTACGTGATCAAAATTCAAGTGCTTGGCAACTGACTCATATTTATGACAGTTGCAGTGCGCTGGGGTCATGCAATCACCTTTTATAACCTTCTGACAAGCAAAGTCAATGAGGAAGCCAGATTCGCTTAACAACCATGTTACTAACTTAACAACTCCAGTGATTCACTTAACAACTGTGGCAACGAAGATCATAAAATGGGGAAAAAATCACTTAACAAATGTTTTGCTTAGCAACAGAAATTTTGGGCTCAATTGTGGTCATCATTCAAGGACTACCTGTGTATGTTACAGAAGAGCCACATTCATATAGAGGTTTTAAGTTACCAGGCTAGAAACAGGGAAACTCTTGAGTACTAGTCCTGCCTTAGATACAAAGCCAATTGAGTGACTTTGGGCAACTCACTCTCAACCCTAGGAAGAAGGTAGAAGTAAAACCATTTTTAAAAATCTTGCTTAAAACAACTAATCCATGCAGACTTTATATCATTTGCTTGAACTCTAGTTGGATTACATATGTTTAGGGTTTTTTTTTCCATACTTGAACAGAATCTCTAGTTCAGGGGTAGGCACACTTGGCTCTTTTATGACTCGTGGACTTCAACTCTCAGAATTCCTGAGCAAGCCATGCTGGCTCAGGAATTCTGGGAGTTGAAGTCCACGAGTCATAAAAGAGCCAAGGTTGCCTACCCCTGCTCTAGTTGATCACTTCACCAAGCAGATTCTGCAAATAAGAAAGAACTGAAAGCATCAATATTCAAATTCTCACATGTATAACTTGTCAAGTTGGTATTAGAAAAATCAGAACTACTTCTTCAACACACGCATGATCAGGGCTGTGCAAAACCTCCCAAACAGGTAATTTGCAACATGTTTGTGAAGCCCCTTTCTTTCATTCAGAAAAACAGATGCATTTTTTAAAATGGGATCAAGAGGCTGCTTTGTCAGCTGTTTTTAGATTCCTATGCATGTGTTTTATTTCATTAAGCAAAATTCCAAGGCTGGCCCGTTCGCCATTTACAAGATCCCTCACTAATTAACAGCTATGTAGAACCAAGCTCTAATTATAGGAACAACCTCTGTGCCCTGAGATGTCTTCCTCCCTCAGCCACTCTCTACCTTGGCAACTTTAAGATGTGTGGCTTCCGGGAGTTGAAGTCCACACATTGTAAAGTTGCCAAACTTGAAAAACACTGCTCGAGGGTATGAACAGCAGGAAGCAAAGCAAAGGGAACTCCACCATGGAGATTCCATTTCTTTTCTCTTTTCTTCTTTTCTCTCCTGCCCAAATAAACTTTACATCTGTCTTGAAAGGCACTACAGGTAATCCTTGCAGACTGTCTCCTTGATTAGCAACCGATTGAAATTACAATGGTGTAAAACCCCCCCCAACTTTGTGACAACTCCTTGCATTTACGACCACTGTCACGGTAACATGATTGCCATCTGCGTGCTTCCCAACTTGCCTGCCACAAGCAGAGTTATTGAAGAATGTGGAAGAAAAATCGTAAGTCGCAGTGGCACAATGTTTGGTGATTCACTTACGACCAAATGTGGAGTGATGTAAGTCAGCGGCCCCCAACCTTTTGGGCACCAGGAACTGGTTCCGTGGAGAGAAGTTGTTTCGCGGACCGGAAGGGACATGACTTCATGTTAAGGCTGCATCCCGTAGATGGGGCTTTGCTTGTTTGCATGGCCCGGTTTCTGGCATGCTGCAGCCCGGTGCCGGTCCATGGACTGGGGGTTGGGGACCCCTGATGTAAGTGATGTGTCCATCATGGTCACATGCTTTTTCTGCTTAGGAACCCTGGCACTTAGTGACAGAATTGCTGATCCTAGCTGTGGTTACTAAGGAAGGACTACCTGAATATGAATTCCAGTTATTGTAATACTGATGTAATTGGACAGCTAGTTTCCAGAATGTGAATTTCTCTTTCACAATGAAGCAGGAAGATTTGTAAAATCGAGACAAGCCAGCTTTTAGTTAACGTTTCATCAGTGTTGCTATATTTGAATAGCAATCAAGGGTTGATTTCTTGACATGTACTTCCATCAGTAGCTGTGGCAATATTATTTCTATTTTCAAATAAAGATAAATAAACTACTACATAATGGCATTATGTTTAATCAGTTGTAATAAATCAAATTTAAAATTCAGCATTGTATTTAAGAGTTCTCAGGGTGATAACTGTCATTTAGAGTGTTATTGTTATTCATTTGATCATATCTACTAAAACTGTAATGGCTATGGGACAACCCTTAATTCTATTCACAAGCTTCTTAAAAGATAAATGTTGTGCTTGAATAATCTCAAATTAAAAACAAAAAAGCCCCCCTACATTGCATGGTATTTTCATTTCTATTGAAGAGCCTATGCTAATAAGCTCAATTTTAAGAAAATGGAGCACAATGCAGTCTTAGCCAGATATGTAATCCAGAGGGAACAGAGACAATTTCTGATGCAAATCGATTTCCTTAAACAATTAAACAATCTTTTGTTAGTTCTATGAATGCAATTATAACTTCCTGCAAAGAATTGACAGAAATAAAATGCTTTCTCGGTATAAAATATATATAAAATATTTTCCTAAAGAGAAAAATATTTTTAGAAAAGAAGACAGCTACGGTATATTATGGAATTATATAGCTATCAAAAAAGATTAATCTTTTTGGTCACGCTGAGTTTACTACAGCTTTTCCATCTTGGCTAGTTCTGACATTTTCACAATCCATCCATTGCTCCCCGGTGGGAATTTCATTCTTCTTCCTTTGTTGAGCACACAATAGTCTTGCTTGCAGTCACCATATACAAAATCAATCCACCTTGAGTCTTCTCTATTTCATTGACAATAAGCCCCAATTAAAAATGTTGCAGTTTCTTTGCAATATTTAGTAGAGTTATTATGTGTGAATTGCAGTCAAAGGTCAAAGCTATTTCCTCAGAGTGAATCAAGTAAACTTTCATTTTTTCCGGCATTCTCATAACTCTACTACTTTGACAGTAGCTGGACTTGGTGCATATTTATATAGTGCTATTCCTCCTAGTAGGAGGTTCAAACTATGCACAGTACACTTGGTGCAATTACTCTGTTGTGAACAAAATGGAAATGCTTCTGGGTGTAGAAGGAAAACATCTTTCTTCCTTAAAAGATTTTCTGTACATACTTAATTGAATATTGAACATTGAGGAAAGGGAAATTAATCAGAATTGTTGTCATCCTATTTTGCAAGTTGTCTTTCCTTCTCCCTGTTTTTAATTAATATAGACAAACTTCAGCAACCTCTGAGACATAAAACAGATATTGAGTCCATTAGGTTATCCATGATCTATTTCAGCTCCTAACAATCTATTTAATGCCAAAAGTTACATGAGTTAATTAAAACAAATATTGACTGTGGCTAGTCAAACACCTAGAAGGTGTTTGGGATCCCATTCTCTTAATAATTTCATTCAAGAAAGTAGCAATTTTATGAGATGATTCATTTGATTCCTAGTTAGTGTGGGGTTCTTTTATCTGTGATGGAACCCTTTTTTTTAATTATCGCATTTCACACTTTCCCCACTACAAGACATGTGTCTTGGCTGTAGAAGGTTAACCTTACATTCCCAATTATAATGAACTGACCTAACCAGTAACGAGGCTTTTCATTTACTCTAGTCTTCTTTGCCTCTTTAAACTCTCAGAGTTCAAGTGGCATGGAGCCCTTGCCTCTCTCTGGAATTAGTTCTGCAGCCTCAAGCTGCAAGGTGGAGTGGCTGCCAAAGTTGAATTCTAAGCGAATTGGTTACTGAATATCAAGCTGAGCTCCCAAGCCAAACTCCAGCAAGGGTTTAAGTGTAATCACTTACCATGGCTTTTAGTCCTGGTAGATCAGGGGTCTTCAAACTTGGCTCTTTTATGACTTGTGGACTTCAACTCCCAGAATTCCTCAGCCAGCATGCCTGGCTGAGGAATTCTGGGAGTTGAAGTCCACAAGTCATAAAAGGGCCAAGTTTGAAGACCCCTGTGGTAGATGGATGTCAACCTTGTTTATTACCTGTTTCTGATTCAAGCGTTCTTTTGTTCTCTTACCCTCCTCATTACTCTCCTGATTACTTGGTTGGCTTTGTCTTTTCTAAGCTGAGAGTATGGTTGGGTAAAGATGGGATAACCTGACAGGTTATGGATATTGATGTGTCCTTGAAAAGGCCCAGTGTGGCTAAACTATCCAGCTGAGGAAGTTGAGAGTGGCCAGTCAACTGTCTGGGAACACTAAGTGAGTCTGTGGCAGTCAATAATAACTCTCATGCCTCATTTGGGTGGGGGTGTCAGGATAAATATTAAATTAAGTCAACTCAACAGATCTTTCAAGTTGTGTTAGACATAAGGCATGCTAAAAGAGCAATGCAAAAGCCAACTTGGTTGCCCCAGTCAGAGCCGAGATGTCACCATGTCTTGGATGAAACCATATGTCTTTGCACCCCTTTTTTTACAAATTAGAAGTCTTACATGCTTCCTAAGATAGGCATGACAGCAAGAAGGGTGGTGTATTAATTTAATATAAATAAATAGGAAAGAAAGAAAGAAAGAAAGAAAGAAAAAGGAAGGAAGAAAGGAAGAAAGGAAGAAAGGAAGAAAGAAAGAAAGAAAGAAAGAAAGAAAGAAAGAAAGAAAGAAAGAAAGAAAGAAAGAAAGAAAGAAAGAAAGAAAGAAAGAAAAAGAAAGAAAGACTCACAACTCTGAAACTGTTAGGGATAAATTGCCTACCAGAAGGCATCTTACGCTTGCTATCTCTGCATGGAGAACTTTCTAATGATATCTGTTAAACAAGCTCCAAAAAAGACAAAAAGACCACACGGTGATATCACCAAGTTTGGGTAATGAAATGTCTGCAAGAAAATAACAAAGCTCAGAGAGCACCAAAAAGAATTCCTATGTAGGTGCACATAGACACACTAGGAAGGACAACAGAGGGGTACAGGCAGCTGTTCTCTCTAGAATTCCATGGTTGCGCTCATATGGTTAAGATCTGTATACATATTGGTAGTGGTTATATTTAAAAGCAAAAGGATTAGGATTTAAGGGCAAGTATGTGGTATTAAAATATTAATATCAATTCTTTGTGTTATCTCACTATTTTACTTTTTGGATATATGTTTTATCCTTGTTAAATTCTCCCTGAAGAAATAAAACTTCTTTTCTTCTTTTAAGTGAATTCTTTTCGCTGATCATTCTTTAGTATGGGTAGTAACTCCATACTGAAACCTGTAGTGATCCAGCTCATTAGATCCCACAGTAAGCTTCTCATGTTGTCTTGCTTTTTTTTTACATTAAAGAGAAAAAATTATGATTTGTAGTTTTAATGATTTGGGGGGGGGGAAACCTTGCATAATAGAAAAGAGGGATCAAGAAATATCTTTATAATTTCACAGGTAATTTTTGATTTAACAACCAGTCACTTGGTGGGCCAGTCAATGTTATGAGGGATGCTGAAAAAGAAGTGCAGGGAGAACATATAAGACTTTTCTCCTCAGTGGTGTGGTTGCCTGAAAACTGGGCTTAAAAAAGGTGGGTTGGCTGGCAAATTTCTTATTTACATGGCACCAGCCCAATATATCAGCAAGAGAGAGGGTCAAGGCCAAGGACCACTCAAATCTGAAAGCTGAGGGTTGGATGGATTGGGAAGAGCCAAAGAACCAACAAGGGGTTGAATGCATGTGAAGGAGCAAGGAGAAGGTCCGAGGGAGTGCAAGTTGCCAGAAGTAAGACCTATTTTTGCAAGGCAGCTGTGGTTGAGTATCCTTGTTAAGAAACGAGTTAGGCTATGGAGTGTACGTACTATGTGTTTGGGTATGTACCATACAAGAAAAATGTCCTGTTCTTGTAAGGTATCTATTGGGATGGGTGAAGCAGATACTTGCAGTCCAATGAGTTCAAACGTTACCGTTAAACTTGTGTTTAAGACATTATGCAAGACATTAAAGTAGAATTGGGTTCCATGCAAATAATAAAATTGACTATTCATAACAAGCAGTTGTTGTGTCTTACTGTATCTAGGGACAGGGGAATGTCCCTTAGTGCATCTGTTGGTTAATTAGCAGCAGGCTTGGTTGAAGAGCTTTAAATAGAAGGTTGTTTTTTTAAAAAAAACCTGACAGGGATTGAGTGGGAGTTTCCTGTAAGAAAATTTCTCCAACTTAGCACTAGCTACTGTAGGACAACCAAAATGGGCTAGAAGCATGTCCATGAAACTGGTGATTGGAGGGAGTGAAGAGCTGTGGTCCTTCAGCAATGTTGTATCAAGAGTTTCAAATCCACTTGGCAGTGTTCAATAAAACACTTTTATTTATAGAACTCTATGTGAAAGGAAAATATATTTCATCTGTAATAAATCCACCCAGCCATGGCAATGGATATAATAAATAAATCCATGGCACGCAGCCATGGCAATGGATATATATATATTATCATATACAATAGTGATAAAAATAGTTGTAAATATAAAATAGCTTGACTGAAAGTATGCTGCTTAGGTTTTGTTCTCTGGCATATTAAAGTATACTCCAGCTAGCTGACTGGCACAAGTAGGAACATACCAGTTTAGTGATGGGAAAGGAATTCATATCATTATTACCCTATCTAGTGGCCCATCTCTCCTTTCCAACTCAATGGAAATTGCTAATAATGTGGCTTAGTAAGTCATGAGCACAAAGATTTTCAAATCACTGAATCATATACTCCAAGGTTCAAATTATTCAATGTCAGACCCTCCCACAAATTAGTAATGCTACTAAAATTAAGGGGACTTTTCATAGTTCAAAATTTCATATCTTCAACTATGGTATCAATTATGGTAGAGCAACTCTGAGGCATTGTACCACAAACTGCTACAAACTAATATTGTTAGTTAAATTTGATGGTGTAGCGCTAGCACACTATATTAATGCAAGACTTTTTTCTACACTGTTTCCCGACTTTGGGAACACTCATTGCATCTTCAAGAGGGAGATATTTTTGCAAGCTCTGTATTGACCTTGGACAAAAACAATGGTTTCATATGCTATTGAAAGGCAGGAGGGATGAAACCAAACACCCATTGCCTAGTTTGTGTGATTAAGTTCCACTGCTTTGAATGGGTCTGCTCTATGCATGACTAAATCTAGATGTGACTTCATTGGTATTTTAAATACCCTATCCATCTGCCCATCCATCTATTATGTGACTCTTTCAAGTCATAACTAGACTCTGGTGACGGTGTATTTTTTTTTTTTGTCTTCCATGATAGAAAATAGAGTAACAGCTCTTTAATAAATTGCAAGACATAAGAAAAGGAGCAGTAATACAAGTACAGGTGACTAAACTTTTACACATCGGTTGTAAATGTAATTCAGCTAACTGAATGTTGTCTTATTTTGCTTCCTTCTCAAAGAATTTCCTAACAAATGAGATTGATTCTTCCTTTGTCTTCTCCCTTCCAGACGTTGAATCACTGGGAAGTGTTCTTGTTCGTGTTGAGCTATCCAATGTCTGACACTGCTTTTCCCCACAACATCCCTGAACATTTGTCAAAGCATTCAGTGAAGGTTGGGGGCCCCTCCAGAGAGAAACTGGGGAAGGTTGTAATAGAATCAGATGGCTGTAAAAACAGGGGAATGTCTTTTCTTAAGACTTTCCATTAATACCCTGCCACCATTGGATACAACCCAATGTTTGATTTTTTTTTATGACAGCTGTTTTTCAGTGTCAGTTTCCATAATTTTATGGGATTAGAATTGAAAAAAAAATGTTCCTGCAAAGGTCAGGCAAAAAGGTAAAGTGTGGATATATTAATTGATTGTGGGCTGTGTATCTCTATGTTTAATCTCTCAAGACATTCCAGCAAAGTACAGGAAAATATTAATGGTGTTGTGAAGATTTTTAAGTGTAAGGAAAGTTCAGAAAGAATTAAATAACACAAAACAATCAAGTGTCCAACATCAACATGAATGTACATTGCGTCTGGGTTAATATGTCAAATGTGTGGGCTACCTAAAGAAAAAGTGTGACCTTATATATTATAAACATCTGTCCCCAGAAGCAAATGGGCTTGGGATGGAGAATGTTCACTTGATTTTAATTCAGAACAAAAACAATCTTGGCTTATATAAAGGATTATCTTTTTTTTTTATTTGAAAACATTATACAGGCATTACATTGCCACAGCCAGTCCATGTTGAAGCATGCAAATATCAAAACAGAAGATAATTTGTCTTAGTGAATATTGTGGACGTTCCTTGTTTTTGGTTCTTACTTCCATTTGTAAGTGTCAAAATTAGTGTGCTTTTATTATGGCATTTAACAATTAAAATCCTACCCATGGGGTAAAATTGATATTTATAGCTAGCTTGAGAATACTAATGTCATTTTTAAAAAGAGAAAATACGACACACTGGTTGAAAATGTTAATGGCACAAGTTAGCAATATCTAAAACTATGTACGGAAGCATCTTCATCTGACACAGTGATGCAAAACATCAATTGCTTGGTCTGTCTTGGTTGCTGATTGTATTCTTGAGTTTTCCAGTCGAAGACAAACCAAACTGTTGCTGCAGCTTCCTATTCATTTACTGAACTATATCAGTACAGTCAGGATAGCTGAATACCTTTTTTCACCTCCAGGAACTGGCCCATCCACTTTCCAATGAAGTCAATGGCTAAACTGATAGTGTAGCTACTTGCTGAACTAAAAGAGCTTTGCTGATGCCCCACCCCTCCACCCCCCAATTCTTAGAATGGCAAGACATCAGCTGTTCAGACAAAGAAACTCTTGCAGATGGACCTGACATTTCATTATGCATCAATCAATTTATCTTGGCATTTCATTTAGGCAATAAATATGTTTAACAACATTGTTCAATTGTAGAAGAATTAGAAAAGCTTACTGCTCAAGAGCAGATTGTGTGATTTCTAAGCAGAAGGCAGAGAGGCCAAACACCATTGTCTGCAGATACAGGAGCTCAGTGAGCTGGCAGACCTCTGCCCGAGATTTGTTGCCAACCAGAAAAAACATTATTTGGGTTCAATGGAGCAATAATAATTTAATATAAGGCAGCTTCCATTGTTAAACATGCCAGTCTTCCACCTCCTTTGTCTATTCTCCTTGCCCCATGCAAAAAGAATAATTTGAAATGTTTTGGGGGCTGGGGGGGGGGAGGTGAAGCTCTCAACGGTGGCCATCCAGCCTTTGAAAGATTGCAACTTGCAACGCTCTATTTCAGTAAGAGCACGTTTGAGTGTAGCTGAGTGATGCCTCTCATCCAGGTTGCTTCTACTGAAAGTAATCTACAAATTAGTGTCATAAGAATGAGTTATTTTTTAAAAGAGAACCTACAACAACATTTGGCTTACAAAATAAATACTATAAATAAACGTCCTCAAAAGTTATGAAAGACAAATGCTTAAGCAAGAAAATAAAGGCATAAGTTCTTCAGAAAGTCATTGAGATCAAGCATGGGACCACAGACTCAGAGAAAGGTATTTAATTGGTATAAAAGGTAGCAAAAAGGACTGGGAGATGGCAATGCTCATCAGCTGACTTCTGATTTTTAAAACCTGAGAAAACAGTTAAGGCCCCTGAACACACTTAAACCCTGTTCTTTAGATACATCCAAGCATATTCAGAATTAAAGCCTACATTTATCAAGAGAGACTTGATATAATGAGTCAAGCCAATATTTAAGCCACAATGAAATATGATATCAGTGATATTTAAGCAGTGCCTGGAACTCACGTACACCCTCAGGAATAACATGTGCTCTAAATATATAAATGATCACCCAGCCGTAACATTCTGATTCTAAAAGAAATGGTAATTTTGCACAACTGTTTTATGGGTGAGGTTTCTAATTCTACCCCTCTCCTCTGCACCCAGCTTGTGAAAGCCTGTTGCAAAAAGCAGTACAGAATCTTTGTCATAGAATAATTCACAAAATAGTCTTAATAATTTGATTTGTATGCAAAATGAAGCAGAAACAAGGCCACTTGATAGCACTGGTTAAGCAAAGGGCTGTTGCTTCCACCCAGTTACCTCAGAATGACCCAACCTGGCATCTCTCAGATATACTGGGACAGGATTCCCAACTAAAATGGTCAGATCCTGGGATTTCTAGTTTTATAATTGGAGAGCAGCAGGAATGAGAGAGACTGTCAAAACAGCTCACAGTCGGATTCTTCTTTGCACAGAAAACCGATGAGGGCCATGTAAATTATAAAACAGGTGAATCGCTGTGAGCAAACTTCCTTCTAGATGTGTTGAACGGTTCCCATAATCTCTTACCATTGGTCATGCTGTTTGTAGCTAAGGGGAGTTGATGCTAGAGGGTGCACAGTTGTTATCTGAAGGCATTCGATTGTAAAGAGGAGTGTGTAAAATTTTCCGTATGCATATTGTTCTGCACATGAAGCAGAATAGTTGATGTGGTTTATGCCAGGACCAAATTCTGTATTTCAAATGTTTTGGTCGAAGTAGAGGAAAAAAATATGGGGCATGGACCGAACATGATTCCTCTGAGCAGAATTGATTGGGGAGTCTAAGAATAAGAAAAAGTCAAGGCTGAGGGATTTCTCTGACAGCAGCGTATGCAAACATCAGAGGTAGATGGAGGGGAAAGGAAAAGGGAAAGCACTGGGAATATTGGGATGAGGGCAGGATATATTAGCTGTGGGTTGAAGAGAGATAGGAAAGACAGGGAGGGTGCATATGGTCTAGCCCATTGGCCACATGGAGGAAGACGGAAGAGAAAACGTAAGGTATACTCTCTGATTCTCTTTGCCATGTAAAAAAAGCACCACGGGGTTTCTTTGGATTTTATTTGGGCTGAAAATGTTTCAGGTTTTTTTTTTCCCTTCTTCAGTGCTAATTCAAAATGGTTCAGTAGAACTACGTGAACACAATTATTTGTTTTGAGTTTGAAAGAAAACATGTTTTCAAGTTGTGCAAATCCCTAGTTCTGTACTACCAAAGATATTCATACTGGATTTCTAAAACGGAACAATGCCTGATGGTGCTATAATAGGCAGCTCTCAGAGGAATTAGGATTATTATGAAGATCAATTTTTTAAAGAATGGACTTCGTGAATGTAATTTTCAGACATAAAAATGCAGTAGCTTACTTTGACTGTACTGCATATTGCAAGCTTTTGGTACTAAGAACAAAAGAAAGAGGTTCCTTGGCAAAGTAAGCTCATTGAGGAAACATTTTGTACCTTTGTAGCCTCATCTCTTTGCTCTTTTTCTCCTGAGGTAGGTAAAATAATATTTTTATAAAATTGGGCATACTTCAAATATTATTAGGAAAAAATGCTTCAGACTTCTTGCAAACGCAACAGCTCTTTGCCACTTATTAAAACAAATTTATGTTTTCTCAGGCTTCTGAGTTAGTCTAAAAAAAAGATCCTGCTGTTTTAATGAATCAAATAATTAAATTAGTACATCTAAAAAAACCCTGATGTATCTTTTTTCAGGCTAATTCAGAAACCTGAAATCAGCCAATCAGGTTTGCTCTAATGAAGAGCAGCAAGATGCTGTATTCATACCATAGAGGATCCAAAATACTTGTTCTGATTCATATTTCAAATGTGCACAGCCCCAGTATTACTGTGATCAACTGTGCAGAAAGAGTAAGTTTTAAAAGAAGTTATTTGATTCTTCCATTCTAACAACACATTTTGAAAAGCTTCCCTATCGTTGAAACAAACAGCTATCCTGATTTTCTTTCAAGAACTAGAAACTCTAAAGAAATCAGATTTTTGTTTCGGGTTCAGTTTCAAGGCTCATAAATCACAGGAGTATCTTTGTTCTGATGTTAAAAGACAGGAGATGATTCTAATATTGTTCACAGCACTATGAACATAGTATTATGCCTCTTTTTCTTTGTAAAAACTGTAGCCATGATTAAGACAAGGCCCCAGTTATGGAAACTGAATCCTGCTTAAGTAAGACCAATTCTATGCTGGTTGGGAAGTAGCGGTACTTTGAGAACTGTTATGTCACCAACTTCGTTCAGATGATTACATTTCTGAATACATAACTACAAAAGAATGACTTTGGCCAATATTCTTGAGGGAAACAAAGCTACTGCCTAGTTGCTAAATTAATTTTGCAGACAGAGAAAAAAATCAGTTGGTTGCTTTTCCTAACCAGGAAATGAGGCTATATTTTAATTAACCAGTTTGAGCATAATGCATGTGTCACTGAGCAGTGACAATCACAAGAATTTTGTTAAGGAAAGGAATGTTCAATCCTTACTAGAAGACTAAGGATCTAAGCAGCCATTGCATCTGGAACCAGGAATGGATTAATGATTGAAAGCAAAAACAATGGACAAAGATTCAGAAGAAATATCAATTATGTAGGTCTCCTCCTCCAAAAAATATGGAATAAGCATAAAGACTCTGAATATACTGAGTTCTAAACAATTCAGATCTGGCCAGTATCAGATTGGGAATGAGAGCAGCCCAGGCCAGCTATTCTTGTGTGCTTCTCTTGGACAGAATGTCTACAAAAATATTCCATTTCTTCTTTCTTAGTAGCAACTAAATTTGCGAAGAGTAAGGAACCTGTTTGTATCTGTAAGGTTAAGACACTGAAAGTGGAAACATAGTTTTGTTATCAGCAAATCTCAGCTGCCCACAATATTACTGTAAAAAATATTTCAAAGGTCAATGTTTGACTACTATATTATTATGCACATATTTTAAAAAAAGGTTAAAAAGTTTCTTTTCAACCTATTCTTAGAATAGAGATGGATATTGGTAGCTGTCCATCCATGGCTCCCCAGAACTTCTTCTGAGTCATCTTCCCAAAACCTCAGCCCTTCAAGAGATGTTGGAGTGCAACTCCTAGGCAGCATGGCTAGAGGTGAGAGAATTCTGCCCACCACATCAGGAGGGCCCAGGTTAAGAAAGACTACAGAGAATGGGCAACTAGATAGCTAAGGTAGCTGAATGAACACAATGGCACTAGGGTATAGATTCTGTGTACCTCAATTGGACAACAGTTGTTAATATCTATGTATATTTGGCCCTACTAGGCATTTCCCTTGTTGCATTAAGTGCTAATTACCAAGTTTTCTTGCTTCCCATGCTTCTAGTCCCTTTCCATTAGCAATTGGTGAACACATCCACATTCATCCTGAAAATATTCAGGTTTTCAAGTCTTCACTCAAACTTACACTAAACAGGCCCTATTGAAAGCCTGCCTATTTCGCTTCCATTATGTCAAAAAGAGGAGATAAGGAGTAGTAGCGCCAGGCTTTTTTTTTTTTTTAGATGCACAGCATTGTCTCTTTTCTTGCTGGCTACCGGGAACTTGAATGCAAATTTGGCATTAATGTTCCAGAAATTATCACTGTCATTGAGGAAGAGTACCCATTCTTGGTGGAAACTGGTATGCAGAGTGAATTTTCCTGACATGGATTTGGGGTCTTGTAGTCAGTTCCCAGATCTCAGTTGGAATCTACCCCTAGATTGGAGCATTTGACATTGTTCGGAAGTTCTTTTCCCCAGGTCAAGGTGTATGTGTGGAAGGGTTGTTTTTTTGTTTTTAGTTTTGTTTGGAAAGAGCGAAGCAGAAAGACCGGTGGGAGTTCTAGAGGTTGGAAAAAAACTGAAGATAACCCACCTACCGTCAACTTCCAATTCTCACCTGGTATTCATTCCCACTTCATCCCTTTTCCCCATCAACATCACCTGCACTAAAATTCTTTTTAAAGCCCAACTAGACAAAACTGCACAAAAATAGTTCTCGGAACTTCATTTATTTTCTGAATGAAAAATGTGTAACGGTGGAAAATAATCTACCAGTGTCATTTTGGTCACTGTTTGGTCAGGGAAAATATACCTTAATGGAGAATTATCTTTCAAGGTTCATCCTATTGGTTAGATATGGTGTTCCCAAGTAATCAGTCTTTGGGCAAAATACATTAAAAGGAAAAACCATTTCCTAAATCCTTTTGCATAGTATCTTTTGACTTGAATGGCATTTCTGCCAAGAATCAGAACAATTTTAAATTTAAAGCCTTAATATTGTACTGTTGCTTCAGCATTCCAGATGGAAAAGGTTAGCAAAGTGACACTGGGAGATACCTGTCCACCGGTTTCCTTGTGATCTTTTCCCTTCCCCTCCCCCCTCCCCTCTTCCCTCAGAATCTACTTCTGTATTTCCCCAGCATACTGCGAAGGGTCTCAGGGCATATTGTAGAATGGATTTTCGGTTCAGATATGGCTCTGGCCAAGCCTGTTTGCCTCACCCTATGTAAACTAAAGTCTGTCCTCTACAACATACAGATGGGTTCCATTCCAATGGAGGCTTTAAGGTAGGCAAACTGTCCTTCAGGAAAGTTTCCCTGCCATTTCACAACGTCTCCTTAAGAAAACCTTAATTAAGGTTTTTAGATTGAAAAGCACTGCTCCAAGAAAAGGACTGTAAATTGTACTCCTAGTCAAGCATTCTTGGAAAGATTTTAATAGTGGTGGTTGTTTTTAATAAACCTCCCCTATTTGCTACCTTGCAGCTGACTGGAATCACTGCATCTGGAAAATACCTTTCTCTATGAATGATACAGAGATAATGGTGATAGAAACTCCACCAAGGGTGGCAGGGCCTGAGTTTAGGCAACACGGACTTGAGATTCTTCTTCCGTTTCTTGGCCGAGGCTGGTGTAGGTTACTGAAGGTTCTAGCTGCCCAGTGGCTGGCAAGTCTACAACAGGTCCTGAAGGATTTCGGAACTGCTTGTAAACCCGTGGATCTTGGGCAATGTATGTGGATGTAGAGAAGTACAGCAAAAGGCCAACAAGGATTGTGAAGAATGACAGCAGATAAAGTCCTGAAAACTAAATGTAAAGAATAAAATTAGTAAAAAAAAAAAAGAATGCAATACGCAAGAGTTGCATGCAAGGTTTTTTTTCCTGTGTAAAGCTGTTCTGTATCAAATCAAATTAAAATTCAGTGCCAAAAATAAATTACTTAAATCAATTGCATGATTATTTTGTAACAATAAGTAAACATCAGTAAATTAATTTGGCTTTTACTGCTTTCAGTCAATGATCGCTACCATTTTCTAAGAAACAAATGTTATGCTCTCATGTAAAATCTTCAGAACTTCAATAGCAGAAGTAAAAATCCAGTGACAATGGAATCAAAGGTAACTAAAACACAAAAGAATCAGAAGAATCATAGCAACTTTGTGAAAAAACTAGACAATTCATGCCCAGTTAGGTCATTGTTCCAGAGATTTTCTTAACTAAACAGAGAAACAGAATGATCATAGGTGAGCATAAAAACAGCAGCAGGAGAAGCAATTTCCAACTTCCTGCTGGCTTCCCCATTGAATTTCCTTGTGGGAAGCTGGAAGGGAGTGTCAGAAATCTTCCTTCCTTCCTTCCTTCCTTCCTTCCTTCCTTCCTTCCTTCCTTCCTTCCTTCCTTCCTTCCTTCCTTCCTTCCTTCCTTCCTTCCTTCCTTTTTAATGAGGTAGTATAAAGGCTCTACAAAACAAACAAGTCTCTGTATGCATATATGTTGTGGTGTATATATTATCTTGCTACTTCCAAGAACAATTAATTAAATATAATAAATGTCAAGATGAAACCAAAATCAACAGCTTCAGGCTAAAAAGTATTATTGAAGTGAAAGTTGAAAGATCCTCTCAGAAAAAACTAAGCTGTTCCACATTAAATAGAAAAGATCCTTAGAGTCTCTGAATAATTAAGACATGACTAGCTGAATGATTCTAAATATGCAGTTTTTCTTGGGAATATATAACTTGCCTGCAAAGGTTCATTTGAGTCAACTTGCCCATTGGAAATGGACAGTAGTCCACCACAAACCTAGTTTTTCACTGTGAAAATCAATATATTATGTATTGATTAAGTAGCATACAGTATTTGAAGAAAAATGGAAAACCTGTTCAGAAAACAAGATATTTTGAGGAAAAAAAATGCAGACCTGCTTTTGGAAAAAAAAACCAATATCCAGCAAATTACAATGTTCAGACTATTTCATACAGTCATTGCATATTAACACAAACACAGCTACCCGGAGTTTACCTTTCATAGTTTGATATGGCCACAGGACTTGTCTTTATGTAAATCATGTCTGGGTATATGTATGCATGAATATGCACACACATACATCTGATAGGTTGACAGATGGTTAAATTTTCTTAAAATGTACACATCCACAGATGCAACGCAACACACCAGTTGTAAGCTCTGATGACATCCCCACCTGCTGCAGTTTTCCACAGTTAAGACTGTAATTGGCTCACTTCAGAAGGGAAGAAACCCTACCGAGGAAACTTCAAAGCACGACGGAGAGAGGCTGTCTAGTGGGCAGGCCAGTTAATTGTTTTTCTCTTGCAATATCTCATTTTCCCTTCTTGTGACATCTCGCCAGGTAATTTAGTACAGCCACCCTATTGCTTTGGCAGCTAAAAATACAATGTCAAACATCAACAGTGCTGAAGGACAGCTTTCACCTGGCATTGCGTTCATGCAGACAAGATCTGTTTTGTGCAGCTTTCTGCTGTTATGCATACCAAGTGATCTGAATAATTCTGGGCATCCTGATCACACCTGAAATTCTGCAAGATAGAAAGCAAGCTCAGTACTGTGATCTCTAATGACAGAGATCCCAACCCTGCTTTTAAGAGGAACCTCCTATGGACCTCCAACTCACCAGAACTCCAGACAGTCTTCTCTCCTCATTGTGAATTGCCACTGGATAGATTTTTTACAAATAATGGGAACGGCAAGGGAACGTCAGCACTGTCAGTACCTGAGCTCAAAGAACTATGTCTGGTAAAGATCAAAGGCATTCTAAGGCTGGGAGTAGCTGCATAATGCATACATGAGTACATAATTAGGAAGTTCTATTTGCTAGCAACAATGACTTTGCCTTTTGTGATCATCTGGCTTTCTTGCTCTTGACTCCCTGCTTGTTATCCTTGACATCACTTGCCTAATGGATTGTGTATCTGACCATCAACATGTCTCTACAGGTTTCACATTTCTGTTGTGGTGAGTTTGGCTTCCTGCTTTCAGATATAGAGAAGCCAGATACTCATTCATAGCATTAACTATCCACTGGCCTTCACTTAAAACTTTGGAGATTTTCATAATGAATTGTGTTATTGGTGGTTACTGCTTATTGCTTTGGTTTTCTCCAGTAACAATCTGGTAATGGTAATGAGCTATAAGAGAGATCTGGGACAAAAAAGGCCCCGGGATTATTAATCCTGATAATGGGTTTTAAATGATAAAGCACATACTACTACTATTACCATTACTGGAAATGTTACTGGGAGTGTAAATGGGGAAACAGAGAGTTACTTGACAAAAACTGGAAGGAAGCATAAACAGCTTTCTTCTCTAGGCTGGTACCCTCCCTGAGTGTGAGGACAATCAAAATCCCCAAGCCAGAAAATCTCCAGTACATTGGGGAAAGGTATGCTACAAATATGTGTTTCCTGATGCACTTCCCAGTCAACTCAAAGCTGTGTTTGTACAGAAGAAGCTCCTGCGGCTTCCATAATATGTGTCACATGGATTCTCAAGGGAATTATTTCTGGGTAGTCGTCTGCTGGAAGTAAGCCAATGCCAAGTCATAAAGAACTTTACAGGCTAAAACCTGCACTTCAATTTCACTACATAACATTTTTCAGCCAGACCAGAAAGTTCTGTTTTGGTCTCATCTGTCCTACATGTTCTTTCACAAACTGTAGGTGGGCAGCAATGTTCATTTTGGAGAATAGTGGCTTTCTCCTTGCTACCCTGCCAAGCACACCGTTGTTCTTCTGTGTTCTTTTGATTGTGTTCTCATGAACACTGACATTCACCAATGCAAGCGAATCCTTTAGTTCCTTAGACCAGTGGTTCTCAACTTTTTCTTCACTATGGACCCCCTTTAATTACCTTTTGTGGCCACAGACCATGGCCATGGACCTCCAAGACTTAACTCAAGATTTAAATAATAACATTTCTTCAAGCCTTCACGGATCCCCTGTGATGACATTGGCCCCCACCCCCGGGGCTCGCAGACCACAGGTTGAGAACCACTGCATTAGATGTCCCAATGATGCTTTTTCATGAGGCAACTGGACTTTCTTGTTTTTTATTTCTTCTTCAGCTTCCTGGATGAGAAGCAAAACGTCTTCAAAGAAAAACAAGAAAGTCCAATTGCCTCGTGAAAAAACATCTTTGGGATAACTATGACCTGGATGACTGAGAATCTCCATAGACACTGCCTTAGATGTTACCTTGGAGTTCTTTGAGACTTCCCAAAATATTACACATCTTGCTCTTGGTATATTCTTGGTTAGTCAACCAGCCCTCCTGGGGAGGGTAACAATGGTGCTGAATTGCTTCATTTGTACACAATCTGCCTGACAGTGGACTGGTGGAGTCCAATTCTTTGGGAATAGTTTTGTAATCTTTTCCAGTCTGGTAAGGATCAACAATTGTTTTTTGGAAATTCTCAGAAATATCCTTCAGTTCACGACACATATCCACATAACTGTATTGTGAAGACCAGACTTTGATAGTGAATACCCAGAATTCTGTTCTTTAAATAAAACAGGACCTCCCACACTCATATCTGATTATCATCCCATTGATTGAAACTCTTGATTCTAATTTCCCCCTCAAATGAACTGATAATCTGAGAGGTTTGCATACTTTTGCCACATACAAATATATAATTTTGGATTAGTCTCCTCAAAAATAGGGGTATAAGAATTTTTTTAAATTGGGTTCTCATTTTCTAGTTCTAGGACTTGTTGGAGATAACTTTTTAGGTTATATTTACGCAGAAATATTGAAACTGCCAGCTTCTATGCAAATTTTGACATTTTGGTCCTCAGAGAATCCAAATCCCTCTTTCTACCAGGCTTTTGGAAACTCAACACAGAAAATGCATCAATGTTTTCCTTTGAGGCTTGGGTGAAAACAATGCCTTTATAAAATGGTTTTCATGTAAAATCTGTAGTTCACCTCAGAAACCACTGAATTTAAATATTACAGATGGCTCTCCTAATGTTTAAAAATTTTTACTTTGAAAACACCTCAGTTGGCAAGGGCCTCTGTGTTCATTTGACAGGTTTATTCAGGGATGATACTTCAATGCACATTCCAAGCCAGATGGATGCAGGTCTGTAATATGACACGTTGGGACTTAACTAAAAAGGAAGCTACTTCCCTTGTAGATTGTCTGGAATATTTTGTATTGCTTTTAAATGTTTGTAAGCTGCGCAGAGTCGCTATTGTGACATGGGCAGTCATCCAAATATATATATATATATATATGTCTTTGGTAATTCGGGTTTTCTCCCATGGGATCACCCCTCTCACCTGTCATTGCAAACCTCTACATGGAACACTTTGAAACCCAAGCTCTAGAAAAATCTGATCATAAACCCAAACTCTGGCTCAGATACGTAGACGACACCTTCATAATCTGGCCACATGGGAAAGAAAAACTAGACAACTTCCTCACACACCTCAACAGCCTACACCCCAAAATACAGTTCACCATGGAAACAGAAGCTAACAAGCAACTTCCCTTCCTGGATGTCTTAGTCTACAAGAAATCCAATGGCTCCCTAGGACACACCATCTACCAGAAGAAAACACACACAAACCGCTATCTGCACGCACTCTCACACCACCACCCAGCACAGATCAACTCCGTAGCCAAGACACTCATCTCGAGAACAAAACGCTTAGCTGACGAACAACACCTAAAAACCGAACTACACACTCTCACTAATGTACTAACATCCAACGGATTCCAAAGAAATAAGATTACCAACTTAATCCAAAAAGAAACCCCCACTAAAATCCAAGACATAGAACAAGAAAACGGCAAAGCCCTCCTCCCATACATAAAAGGCACCACAGACAAAATCAGCAAGATCCTCCACAAAACACAACATCAAGACAGCATTCTGCACAAAACCGAAAAATATCCACCATCCTAAGAAACCCCAAGGACAAAATTGAGTTAGAAAATCAAGGAGTATATGAAATCCATGCACCGCTGCCCCCACATACATCGATCACACATTGCTTCTAGAAGCACGAGGCCGAAGAGACACCAGCCTGAAGATGACGAATGAGACTTCGTCGAAACGTCGCAAGGACACTTCCAATTTTACACGGGAGAAAAACCCGAATACCAAAGACCTACATAAAAACACCCGTGAAAACCTCAGAAAACAAATATATATATAATATATATATATATATATACTTGGCAACGTTTCGACGAAGTCCCATTCGTCATCTTCAGGCTGGTGTCTTCGGCTTCGTGCTTCTAGGAGCAATGTGTGATCGCAGCTGTTTCTTCCTTTAACTGCCAGTGGAGGTATGAAATGATTGGATGGGAGCTTGGCTGTGTTCTGATTGGGTGGAGGTGTGTTCTGATTGGTTAGGGGCTTGGCTGTGCTCTGATTGGATGGGGGGTTGGCTGTGCTCTGATTGGATGGGGGTGTGCTTTGCTTGGGTAGGGGCCCTGTTGTGCTAGGATTAGTCTGAGTTGCAGGGGAATTTGAGATGGAGAGCTGCATTGCTGTAGTTTGGCTTCGCGTTCGTGGTCGTGCCACATCTTCAAGGTGGGTGTCAGTTTGCTTCACGTATGGAATGTAGGGGTTTAAAATGGCCAATGATGCAGCTGTGGTCTGGTTTCTGGTCCGCGGTCGTGCCTCATCATCGGTGCGGGTTTGAGTCTGCTTTTTGCGTGGATGTGTGGTGGTGACATCATGTGTGGTCTTCGTGAGTGGGGGTCCAGTGTCGCTCCTTGTGCTAGGGATTCGTCTGTCAATAAGGCTGGGTTTCCAAATGGCTGGTAGGCGGGAGGTATCATCTCGTTTATTCATGCTGTGTGGGCGTTTTTCTATCTCGATGGCTTCTCTGATTATTCTGTTGTTAAAGTGTTCAGTTTTGGCAATAGTTCTGGTATTTTTAAAGTCAATTTTATGTCCTGTGGCTTTGAGGTGTTGGACCAGGGAGGAAGTTGGTTCCTCTTTTCTGACTGAGTTCTTGTGTTCTTCAATGCGTGCGCTTATTCTTCTGTTGGTTTGCTTTGCTTGCTTTGCTTTGCTTGCACAAGCACGAAGCCGAAGACACCAGCCTGAAGATGGCGAGTGGGACCTCGTCGAAACGTCGCCAAGACACTCTCAATCTTACACGGGAAAAGACCCGAATACGCCAAGACCTGCATACCTGTACCCTTGAAAATCTACGAAAACATATATATATATATAAAAAAACTTAGACAGACAGCAGACAGCCCGACGGAAATAAGATCAATGCAACTGATTGCGGGAGGGCGGGGGCCAAATAGACCCATAACGCGCTCATTAGCTAAACTGTTAGCCTCACAGAGACTATAAGAACGTGCCTCCCATTCCTGATTTACACTCTGATGACATCAGCAGGCGCTAACGAAAGCTCAGTTTTAATAAATTTCTAGTCTCGGTGATCATTGTTTCTAGTTTTATTATGAATATACCCGAGACTCGCATTTTTAGGACAATTTTTCTTTAAGCACCTACAGTTCAACATTTTAAGTTCCTGGGGGTATATGGGTTTGATTTACTTATATATAATGCACATGGATACATGTAATTGAGCATACTGTGTATCTTGATGTAAATTCTCAATACACTCATAAAGCATTTATATGCTCCAACTATGTTCATTAGCTCACAGCTAACTTTCTTGGATCTTTTAAAGAAATCAATAAGCATTTGGGGGCTAAGTATTAATGTAAGGAAGCTTTTTTCTCTTCTCAGTTAGGAGGTATTGTTTTTTAATAGTCTCCACATCCAAAAAGATCTGGGATTGTATTTAAACCACTACAGGTAATCCTCAGTTAGCAAACTACAATTGGGACCAGCAATCTGGTCATTAAGCAAAGTGGCTGCTAAGTGAAACGGCAACTGTGCTTACATCCTGCTTCAGATTTCCTTTGCTTTATAGACCTGCGAAGGACATAAATGTGAGGATTGATCACAAAGTTACTTTTTAATCTCCACTGTAACTTTAACATTTAGGAAACAGTTACTAAATGAGGCAGTTGCTAAATGAGAATTGTCCGTATCATGTTGAAACTGAATACAGCACTTCTGATTTGAAGGGGTAAAAATGCTCTGAAGCATGTGCAAGTGAGCAAGCACATAACATCCTTTGAACCCAAGAACTTTTCCTGGGGTTGTGTTGCAGTCATGGCCTTGCAACCCCAGGAAGCGATGCAGATGCTTTAAGGAGCTAAGTAGCCACCCTGAATTTTTTTTCCCCCTTCAGAATTGAAGCCCTGCAGAGCTTTTCAAACTTGGCCTCCAGCTGAACAATACTGCAGTCAAGTTCCCCCCTTTGTAGGAGCTGATTTATAGACTCATCCCGGCTTGCAAGCATCAACTTAAAAAACAGAGTCTATCACAAAGTTTGTGGGTGATTAGTAAAAAATTGGCCAGGTGAGAATATGTTCAAGAGGGGGAAAAGGAAGAGAACCAACATTGATTTTAGAATTGTTTCCTTGAAGCTAAAATATTAAATTATTGAATCCTATAGTCACCCACTAATGTCCCAGGCTTTAGACAGCCCTGATCTAAGAAAATCAATTTTAAATAATTATGAGACTTTTTTGTTTTTTGTTGCAGTTCAGAAACATGTCTAAATGAAGCCATTTTCCTTTTCTCATTTATTGTTTTTCTAATGTTTTCTTGCATTCATGGTTTCCGCATGCAATGTCGACCGGGTGCCTGTGTTTCCCTTGGCTTCTGAGCATTCACTTTTAATAAAGTATCAGCTTCTGGTGATAATCGATATTGCATTGCTATCTTTGAGGCTGTTTAGGGCTCACCACCAGGGGTAGAGTAATTGATTCAGCCTGGGCCTGTGGCCAATTCCTTTTCTGTTGAATTTTATAACTGGCACATTCAGTCGAGCTGTCCAGGGATTCTTTTGCTGTTCTTCCCCCATAGACGTGGCGCTCATTCGCCTTCGCACAAACATTTCACAGCTGCAGCTCATTAACCTCAACCTGAATGTAAAAGTCCCTTGGGGAGAAAACAGTGCAGAGGGGTTTCTCCAAGAGTTTGTTTTCTTCTGACATTGCTTTGCATCTGAGCTTTTAATTGGAGATAGATGTTCACATTAGCCAATGCCCGCTTTTTATTGCAGATTTGTTCTTGAGCAGATAGTGATTGTGTATGAATATACACGCAGACATGCAGACAGATATACAAGATGTGTAAGGATACATCCTACCATACTGTATGGTAGGAAAGAAACTGTATGTTGTGGGCACAGAGCAGGAAGGAAGATGGTGCCAAAGGTCTCAAAAATGAAGGCAATGCCAGATCTCATGCACTGTTAGCTGGATAATGAAACAAATTCCACTCGGGATATGTCTTGTTGGGAAAAGCAAACTGGTTTCATACTATATCTTTTCTTCCTCAGATCAATAGGGTGAACCCAGAGCAGGTCATCTTAAGCATTTGGCACTGATAAGGCAAAAAAATAATTTAATTTTAAAACCATTCTTTAGCGTTAAAGGTTTAGGTAGGCCTGATATGAAATTGTTTTGAAGATTTCTTTTTAATTTTAAAGGCAGATTGATGTGAAAGGCCAAGTTTAAAGACCTAAATAGTATTAACAATAATTAATGCAACTGCATATTCAAATATTTCTGGATTTTAAAAAAGAATGAAGAATCCATTATCTTCGACTACGGCCAATGATCTCAAGAGGCTATTTCACATTCCTAAGTGGTCAAGTCACAAATTTTAGCTATTTGGTAGAAATCTGTGAAAATGCCGCAGGGCTCGCAAAAGAGAACACGAGAAAGAAACAACTTCTATTGGAGAGGAGGAAGCTAGGCAAGCAAAGAAATTTCAGGTAGTTTCCACAACTCATTGACCGTAAAAATTGACAGGCCAAAGGATGTCTCTCCTAATCTTATGTCCTCTATAAGCCAGGTTGGCTGTGCAGCACTACAAAGGCAGAAAGGTGTTTTGGACTGTGTGCGATGCATTGTGAGTCCCCTGCAAACTCTGAAGGACCCATTTGCCCTCAAACCAAAAGTGTACCACAGCCTTTCAAGATATTTATCAGCACCAGGTTTAGGGAAAGCTGTTTTAGATATCAAAAAGATTTCTGTTTTCCTAGGTCTTAATCTCAGCCATACACACAATGGATTTTTGTATTAAAAAAGGAGACCGGGTTCTTTTTGGTTTTGACTTTGCTATATTTTAGATTTATGGAGTCTGTGATTTAAAAATAGTTTAGTAACAGAGATTACAAGGAAGCAACTATATTCATATTATGCATTCATATCTCATTAGAATGATGGCAAATAAATGGCTTGAGTAATGTAATAAATAGTAGCTACACTACCTCAATACTACAGATCTGGGTTTGATAATTCCACTCAAGCAATATATAAGCTTGGTTATTAATGTTATTTCACAAACCCTGTTAAGCCTTTTGTACGATATAAGAACATTTTTTTCCAGTTTGTTGCAATGCTATTTTTTGCAGCTGTTCTAAGAAACCCAACACCATGGAAATCACTAGTGTCTCATAATGTGATAAATAACAGGGTGAGGTCTTTAAACCATAATACTCATGTTTCTTTAATTGCTCTTCATATTTACCAGTTTTGTGAACAATTGAATGCATTCTTATTTATTAATCCATATTATCTTATCCTATTTTCTATTTTTCTTATTTTTTTTCAAGGGCAGTAATTTCATTCATAGAGATACTTTAAAATGTAGACTCTACGAATCTAAGATGGATTTTCAAAGCGTATTCAGACAATATTCAAATTTAGTTATTGGTTTGTTCCTTCTCATTCACAAAAGTGATTCCTGATGTTTCCTTCACTTCTGGCTGAGATTATAAAATAATCTGGCATGCCAGCTGAGCTAAAGGAACATCTTCAGATATCATTTGGAAAACATTTTATTAATGAGTTAAATGAATTTCCGCTATTTAGAATGCAAGTACTTCTAAAAAGTGAGCTATCGCAAAAATTAAGGCAGAAAGGATACAGAGATGTATCCAGGATGGTTCTGCCTTAGTTGAAAGGCTTCTGCTTGTGTAAGTAAAAAAAGAAGAATGACTGCATTCAACTAGTTTTCTTGGTGGTGTTATGAACTGATTTGGAATCCTTTTCTTCAAGGATGTTATTTGGACTTCTTGGTAGTAAGATGCTCAAAATTCACCAGTCTTACCTATCAACAACAACTCTCTGGACCATATCTTTCCACTGTATTGAAGAGAGTCTATCTTCAAAAAACATTTTTCAATCAAGAGGAGAGTACAAGAAGATCAGGGGACTGATGAAAATGAAACATTCTGAGATGCTTTATGATTAAGGAAAGTCACGATTTCTTTTAACATAAAATCACAGACTTTGAAGGGATCTTAGAGGTCATCCAGTCTGACCACCTTCTCAGTGCAGGATTCACCACAGCATCTCTGACAGACGACCATCCAGTCTCTTTTTGAAGACCTCTAGTGAAGAGAACTCATAATTACATGTGGCTGTCTGTTCCACTCATACAAGCTCATACAATCAGGAAATTCTTCCTGAAGTCTAGTTTCCCTGAACTTGCTTCCTAGTCAGGTTAAAAGACCAGATCCATAACTGAAGTTTCAATTAACCTGATTTATTCATAAACGCCTATGCACAGGAATCTTCTCAACTAATAGTCAGCACCTGGTTAGAGTTAGATAAGGGTCAATGACACTGAAGGGGTGTTTTAGTTCACTTTTGACTATGTAGAGATTGTAGGCTGATTCCTCTTTCCACTCCACCCCCAGGTTCTGTCAACCCAATGGTTCTTGTCCTGCCATCTGGGCAAGAGAAAACAAGTCCATTCCTTCTTTTAAGTAACAATCCTTCAGATATGGTCTGAAGGTTGAGTCATTACAACTGGATTAATTTTTGTTGTTAGTTTGAGATGTTTTGCTGCTTCATCAGTCAGAGCAAGGCAGTTAGGCAAAGAGTTATTGGAATGTACCAACTCCTGAAATCCTTCAGATATTTGGCTATCATATGTCCACTTGCCCATTTTCTGCATAATTTAAACAGTCGCAGATCTTTAATAATTCCTTACAGGGCTTTGTTTCCAGACTTTTTTTTTTTTTTACCAACTTGATAATCCTCTTCTGACACGTAGTCTTCATCTGTTATTGATTTTTTTGAAACTTGGTACCTAGAACTGGACACAATATTCCAAAGAGAATTTGCCAGAAAAGAGTTGGCTGGATCAATTATTTCCTATGAGGTAAACTCTATGTTCCTCTTAATGAATGGTTACATTTTTAAAGCAATAGTCTTATACAAACCTAGGAAGTTTATCATGAAAAACAAGAAAGCTCACTCACATGTCACCTTGGATTGTATGTGTTGAGGTCCATCAACACATGAGCCGTGGTGGCACAGTGGTTAGAATGCAGTACTGCAGGCTACTTCTGCTGACTGCCAGCAGTTAGGCAGTTCGATCTTGACCTTCCATCTTTCTGAGGTCAGTAAAATGAAGACCCAGATTGTTAGGAGCAATATGCTGACTTTGTAAACAGCTTAGAGAGGGCTGTAAAGCACTGTGAAGCGGTATATAAGTCTAAATGCTATTGCTATTGTTATCATGGAGAGGTAAGATAACAGAGCCCTGCAAAGTGCAACTTGGTTTAAATCTTCCATACAAATTCCCTTTAGAATTGACTAAAGGGAGGGACCAAAGTTTATATAAGATTGAAGACAAAAAAAAAAAAGCAAAAACCTTGAAGAATTATTTTAACATGTAGTCATTTTTCTCTCTACTCCCCATTTTATGCATGTACTTTCACCTGCTGATATTAGTCCTTTCTGCAAAAGGTATGAGAGGAAAGCTATGAAAGCGTTCAACAACTTGCTGTATTGTTTACCCGAGAAGTTTTGCAATTCAGAGGCAGAGACATGTTTTCTATGCCAAGACCCAGTTTTAGTTCTTGACATCGTCTGTTAAAAATGAAATAACAGAAGATGCAAAAACATTTCTGAGATCTTGAAATGGGGGCGACAATCAGCGCAGACAGTAATAGTCTAACTTTATATAAAATGAATTCCTATGTTTCCTTTGCCTTGTATTTCTTGGTTTTTTTCTTCAATGATCTGTTTGCACAAAATCCAATTAAAGCATTAGTCTAAATGTGCATAAACACTGAACAAAGGCTTTGAAAATAAAGCCCCTAAAAGTGTCCTGAATTACATTTTTTTTTCATTCTCTGTAGCATTTTTCTTGTGTTTTCTGCATCAGACAAAAAAAAATTGCAACGGCAGCTGTTTCATAAAATTATCTATTGATTTTCAAAAGTAAAGTTTGTGTTCCAGACAAGGATAAATCTCTAAGATGTAATATACAGTGTTGCAGTGTCAAAAAGCAGAATCCACGGATATTGTTAATTCACACTTAGAATAACTTTTCCTATGAAGAAAAGAGCAATATAATTTATTTGGAAAAAAAAACAACAACCTTGGAGGCAATATAGCCGACAATTTTATCATTGCTGTATATTATCCACATAAAGTTCATATAATAATTTAAATAAGAACAAGATATAAGTTTCTATGTATGTGTGAAAATATACACAGGGCTGCACAATCATTTTTGTGCACTCCAAATAGTCATGTCACCACAGGGAGGACCAAAATGTAAGATTAAAGATGAATTAGCTACACTAAGCTTAACTTAATCAACTTCTATTAGCCTTTACTTTGAGAAAATGTGACAAATTACCTAGCAGAGTAATCTTGGGTGGTTCAAAGGACCCAAAAGTATAGTGATGGCACCCAAAATATAGGTTCCATTCTTGCTTTAAAGTTATTCAGTTTTTCTTGTGTACCTGAAGATCTTCATCAAAATCACCAGCAGAAGTTGAACTGAGTGAATGACATCTCTTTTTGCAAAAATACCTTTCAGACCAGATTAACCATAGTATTGTGGTAATATGTCTCGCAATGATCATGACTTCCAAGTAATTTTGGAAATGACCCCAACCGACTTCAGATGTTTTACTGTATATTGTAAAATAGACTTGCCCTTTGGCCAGGCATCAATAGCAATATCTACTTTGAATGGCATCTTGCAATTCCTACTGTTATGGTCGATGCTGATTCTTTGAGTCAAAAGCTGAAGGGCCTGATCCTATCATGTGGAGAGCTAGCAGGGAATCAATCAACCAAAAAATAAACAAGGGAGACCATCAGCAGGAATAGACAGTTTTAGATTCTAGCAGAGCACTAAAGCCCAGGATGTACCAGCAACTCTGAAGGACAGAGCAAAGATGAGCTGCTTGGTTTCACAGGAAGCAAGGGAAGGCCCCTGACTCAGCTGTGTTTGCAGCTGGGACTACTTAGGAACACTTGCTAGAGCCTTGCTCACCTTTGGAAACAACCCTCCAACGTTGAGCCTTTATGACATGGCCCAGCTTGTGGAACTCTAGCCTGATCTAAACCACCCTGCTTCTCTACAATGCCTTGCTCCACCTTCCTGGATCTGTGGTTACCTACTTCTATCCCTGGATCTTGTCTCTTATAGCTACAATTCCAGCCTGAGCTTTGCAGACTTTTAATTCTGGAAGCCTTCAAGTTTCAACCTACATCGGCTCTACCAGCATTATGCACTGGCTACCAGACAGAATCTCACCAAGCATTCTACCTGCCTTTGTGGTCATTTGTATTACAATTCCCTCTTCTCACCTCATTGAACAAAATGGAAGAATTGACCAAACTGGAAGGCGTGCAATTAAAATAGCTGACTTTTGCCTGAGCTGAATGTTCTGTGTAATAATACTAGAAATCATTTGAATTGAATATGAAAGGTAGACATCATGAAAACAAGTTGCAATAGTAGGTATGAGGTATGAGATATGAGGTATGAGAAGTGTAAGGCCATGGGAGAAATGGAAGGAAGTATGTCTACCAGATCTGGGCTGCAACAATCTGGACAAGTACAAAATGAAGGCAAAGAGCGAGTGTGCTCCCTATTTCTTTGTTGCCATCTAGTGGACATCAAAAATTGGGAGTGCCATACCCTGTTCTATATTGTCCTGAAAAACAATGAAGCTGTAAGCTAAATACAATATATCCTACCTCTTTCAGTTCTGAAGAACAGAGGAAAAGGCTCTGAACTATATAGATCGCCATTTTTTTTAGGTTTTCCCTGAAGAATGATAAATAATGACTTTTTAGGACTTCTACATCAGGAATTTAATACTTAATTACTTCGAATGAAGTATGAATCCTGCTTTGGTAAGAGAATTTCTGATGGTAGTGTGAACAAAAATCAGCAATAATTTGCTAGAGGACATTATATGTTGTGGGTTTGCTATGTGAGAAAAGATTGATAATAGATTATGTTTGGCCATTATGGGTGTTTAGCAAAATCAATTACACAGAATTACACAGAATTACTTTAGACATAATTTTATAAACCAAATTCACTCTGAGTTTTTTTTTAAATGGAATTTACTTTCTTATAGTGTAACTCCTAAGTCATTATAGTTTAATAAAAATATGAATGCATTTCCCCTCATTATAAATAATCTACTCAATTATTCATGAGTCATAATGCCATATTTCTCACTTCTTTTGCATTCATCTTCTTTGCAACAACATAGCCTATGGCACTAATGAATGCAGGGCAGATTATAAATCTTGAAAAGTTCAGGTCTAATGGCAAGTTAAGATGATTCAACCCCTTTGAATGCTAAAATGCTTTTCCAATTACTTTCCAAAGCAAAATAAAGGTAGTTCCTTGCATTTTGTTTGATTTATATTTTCTTTGCTATAGGTCAGAGGAGAGAGAGACAGCAAAGCCCAGCAGCTCCTTGAAAGTATTAGGACTGTGAATTTTGGAAGAGATATTAAAGTGCTGGGATGGTTCTAATTAACCATAAAGCCTTTTGCTCTCCCATGAAGAGAGGCTTTTGTCCATTGGTCAGTGATTACAAAAAAAAAAGGGATGATGTAGCTGAGGAGAAGAACAGCTGGGCTGAAACCAAAGCAAGTGGAAAACATGCAGAGTAAATCATCCTCGGCATGATAATTAACAAGCAATTTAATATTAATGCTTTATGCCTATGGTGATCAGGGATACTTTCATTCCTTGTACAAGAACAAAGCTGGGGATTACAACACCACAGGAAACTGAAGGCATCTGCTAGTTACAAGTTGAAAATATCACATTAAGTTACTTGCAATCCACAACATCCGGGTTATTCAATTCAAAATTGGAACTCTGTTTTGTCCAGCTGGGGAAATCTCAGAATGCCCTTATGCAGCAGATGCGCTTAATAATGGCTTCTTTTCCTTAACAACATATAAGGTTTAATCTGAACAAATGGGATATTTAAACATTGGATTTAAAAACCTAGCTTATGTTGATCAGCACATCCTCTTGGTTTTAAACTTCTTGTTTAATCTTCTTAATTTTAATTGCTTTGCATTATGCATTTTACCTTTTCATTATATTGTAAGCCACCCATCTCACTGTAACTGTGAGATGGGTGGCATGAAAATTTAATAAATATTTTGATATTGTATTTGATCTTACATTAATCAGAATCAAGATAATTTCCCATATTTCCAGACTCTTTTCTTGTTCTCATGCTAGAAGAGTTTATATATCAAGATAAGCCACAATCCAACCACTCTTCAGTTGCCACAAGCAACCATCCTGGTGCAACCTTGCTTAACCCCCTGGGTTGAGTCTTCCTTCCAGTAGTGACTGATGGCTGATACCCAAATCAGAGAAGTTGCTTTTCTGGTATATTCAACAATCAGAGGAGGAATGCTGTACAGTGGTTGCATCAGAACCATTCAGAGCAAACAAGTTGGACTGAAAACAGTATGAACTTTGAAGATAGCAGTAGCGCTTAGACTTATATACTGCTTCATAGTGCTTTACAGCAGTCTCTAAATGGTTTACAGAGTCAGCACATTGCCCCCAACAATCAGAGGCTACCTATTTACAGACTGGTGAAGCTGGAGGGTCTTTGCCTCGGACATGATGTAACCAAAAGACATTGCTCCCAACACTTCGGAAGGATGGAAGGCTGAGTCAACCTTGAGACAGTCAGGATCAAACCCCTGGCAGTCAGCAGAATTAGCCTGCAATACTGCAATCTAACCACTGCACCACCACAGCTCTTAGATCAGAGGTCTTCAAACTTGGCCCTTTTATGACTTGTGGACTTCAACTCCCAGAATTCCTCAGCCAGGCACGCTGGCAGAGGAATTCTGGGAGTTGAAGTCCACAAGTCATAAAAGGGCCAAGTTTGAAGACTCCTGTCTTAGATGCTATCACCATTAGTGCAATGTTAATGTTAGCAAGACAGTGATCAATTACTCATATACAGGTAATCCTCAATTTACAGCCATTCATTCAGTGACCATTTGCCATTACAACAACACTAAAGTAACTTACGACAGACCCTTTCGCTTAAAGCCACCTGGCTATGTGATCGAAATTCCAGCGCTTGGCCCAGCAGCATGTATTTACAATGCTTGCAGTGTCCTGGGGTCATGTGATCACCATTGGTGAGCTTCCCACCAATAAGAAAAGTCAATAGGGGAAGCCAGATTCACCTAAAAACTATGTGAGTCATTTTAACAACTGCGGTGATTAACTTAACTGTGCCCCCCCAAAAAAGTTGTAAAATTGGGCCAATTAACGACCGCCTTGCCAACAACAGAAATTCTGGTCCCAATTATGGCCGTAAGCCGAGGACTACGTGTAACCAGATCAGTCCATTTACCTTGTAGTAGAAGAGAAAGAATCCACAGAAAAGGCTGTATAAATCTGCTGTAAGAAGGGAGAGGTTGACCGCTGTAGCACTCGTTTTCTTAATGACCACAGGCATGAAGCTATAGAGGCCGAACATGCAGGCACTAAAGCCAACATACAGTAATCCTATAGGAAGGAAGAAAGGAAGGAAGAAACATAAATGATAAACAGTCAGTACTATGTTGCCCACCCTTTTCTGAAGGCAACTTTTCTGCTGAGAGAAAGAAACTTTTGAAGATTTCTAACTACCCAAGGTATGCCAGGAGAAAAGGAAGATGGCCGTATCTATTTGTGATCTGAGGTAGCAGAGTCAGCCAAGACATAATCCAGGAAAAAATAAATCTTACCTTCAGGTTTGTACTTGCAAGGATGGAATAAAAAAAAACAACAGAGAGAGTGGCCTGTTGGGAGGTTTCAACGTCATGGCACACATTCCCATCCCGAGTTTTCAGACAATGCTCCTGTGTATTTGACTACCTAACGTACGTACTGCTGACTTGAAACGTTACCAAAAAAAATGTCATTCTTGGCCCTTGTTTGATAGCTTATAACCTGCCAGTTTACACACTCACCTCTCTACAGTTCTAACACTCTACCTTCATCCTCCCTGATTTGGATGTTTTATCTTTGTACAATATTACTACAAGAATGATCATCATTGTAAAGCGAGCGTATGTACTATATTCACAAAAATAACAATAGTCCCAAATTTAGAACTAAATGCAACCCCCCCCCCCCAGAAATTCAAAAGCAAAGTTATTCACAAGAATTAGCAACAAAAAAGGGATTAATGAGAGGCAACATCTCCCCTTTATTTATTTATATCCAGCCTTTATTGTTTTAATGAATAAGTCAAGGTGGCAAATATACTGTACCTAATCCTACTTTCTCCTCCTATTTTCGCCACAGCAACAATCCTGTGAGGTGCATTGGGCCATGAGACAGTGACTGGCACAAAGTCACCCAGCTGGCTTTCATGCCTAAGGCAGGATTAGAACTCCCAGTCTCCTGGTTTATAGCCTGGGGTCTTGACAATTAGATCGAACTGGCTCTCTCTGTATAACTAGGCAAATATTGTTTCTTTCCCTGTGTGATTTATGTCACAATCTCGTATCATTTTTTCTTGAAGACGTCTCCAGAACAAATACACCATAAATTTACTAAGGGAATGTAATTACTTTCAGGACCTTGGACACATAAAAGTCTATTTACAGCAGGGTTAAGATTCTTTTTTTTTTTCTCTTTTCCTTAAGAGCTACTTTCCTCTTGGTTTAAAGATCGAGCTACTAGTGGAACTAATGGCTACTATTAAAATGCAGTCATCCATCTTCTAGTAGTACACAGTACATATTCAGCACTTAATGTACACTGGGGAGTGCGGTGGGGTGGGGAGATTTTGGGGACAGAATAGTTAAACTTCTCCCTCACACACTGACTATTCCATTATTTCTTAGCTTCAAAGAAAGCCACTGAGCTTTTGCAAAGATGAGGGTGCATCTTTTGTGATGGAAATAGGTAAGAGGCTAGCAAAACTGAGTAGAGAAGGTTGTTTTTTTTGTGGAATTCTGAGTCTAGATCCTTGGCAAGGTCTGCAGAACCCTTACAGGCCAGAATTGTTCTGTTGCCTGATCTGTAGCATACCAAAAACTTAATTACTCTGTTTTGATAGTCATAAGCTAGGCCCAGACATTATGCCAAGCCATGACTGAGTGTAATGCACACACTCACAAAAACACACAAAGCAAGCTTTGGCTTATGGGTGTCTGCAAGGAAAACAAAAAAGGTGAATGACTTCATATGTGTTATGCAATTCATGTCATTTGCATAATGATGTCATAATATAATATCATTTGACTTCCGTGGATTTCTTTATTTAAGTTCTCAATATTTTCCTGCTCCCATTTTTTTTATTGTGTTTCTATCCAACTGCAATCCAATATTTCTTTGGAGGCTTCATCCATTGCATGATTAAAAACACTAATGAAAAAATAATCACTAACTGCCCAGCCAAAAGACATGATATAACCAAAAGACATAATATAAACCGGAATAAAATACCAAAATAAAATACCACAGAAGTAAATTGAAAGGAAAAGGAAAAGAAGAAGGCACATCAGGCATACTTAGTTAAAAAAATAAAACTCTCCAAAATATTAGTTTATGTAGGAGATGACCAGGCTGAGCTCGAGGGAGGGGTCAAACACGTCATAAGTCACAAGTCCCCCCCACCCCCACAAGAGATCTAAGTCCAGCCCACCTTGAATGCCTCTCTTATCTCCCACGCAATTCCCTTAACATTCAGTTGGCCAGATTCTTGTGGGGAGCTTAAGCTTGCAATAAATCTTTGTACTCATTTGAACTGTCCAAATCTCTCTATTTTCTGGGCACTTGACAGTTTCTTTTTTAAGACTTGCAGACTTCAACACCCAGAATTCTCCCGGCCAGTCATGGATACCCTTGTGATACATGTAAATAAAATAAACTTGACTTTAATTTTTATCCCAGTTCTGTCCACTCTTAGCCCAGAAAAGATTGCATCTCATTGATTTAGCGTAATGCGCAAATGGAATCCAAAATCAAGTGCTCTCTGCTCTAACAAAACATCTGCTTTTACTAATTGAACGGTAGCAAAATGTGCTTCAGAGGCTACCTGTTTACAGACTGGTGAAGCTGAGGGTCTTTGCCTCAGAAACCACACCGCTGCTGGTGATTAGTTAGTTCACACCACCAAACATATTTCTCCTGTTTCTTCCTAAAAGGGAAATGAGTCCCAGAAGCCTTGTAAAAATCTCAACTGCTTGATCAAAAAGACCAGTCATGCTTTACATTGATCCGCATTCAATTTAGGAGCCATATTGGGAAAAAAAAAACAGGAAGATTTTTGCAACTGAGTGTAACAGCAGATGTGCACAGCTTCATTAAGGTTTGGGGCTAATTAGAGGAAATGATGAGGGAAGGCCCAATGGGAGCAATGGTCGACTGTGTCATTTATAACTGCGCTCCTCAGCTATTGCCTCTGTAACCAGTCAGCTTAAGGAGCTCTCCAACCTGCTGCTGTTGATATTCACTTGGAAAGGAGCTGTTGAGGCATATTGAGCATATTACCTCCCTTATTCCTGATTATAAGTGCAGTTGGGCTCAACGTGCCTTTCTGCATTAACTGGCATTTGTAGCCTTCTAATGCAGATGGTGTCAAATGCCATCATTACTGTAGTACTTAAGTAATGATCCTTCAAGAGGAAACTGTTTGCTTAGCACAGCAATGGTATATACAGATGAAAAAAAAATATTTGGACCAGTACAAAGATTGCACCCCCTAGTACAGCCTCCTCCCACACATTTTTCCAATTCTTGTACAAGGTGTAAAAATATTATTTTTTTTTAAGAATCCCAAGCGGTGGGGAGAAACAGAGGTCACTTGCAGGAGGTTTTGCAGGAGATTGCCAAATAGGGAGTTCTGTCTCCTCTTCATTTTAAGTTTTTTTCCCCTCTTGTTTTAAGTTAAAAACACACACACCAGACTGTTTTTTTTTAATCAAGAAAGAGAAAAGAGAAAGAAGAAGTGGCCAATAGACCACATCTAGCCAATTCTTAGAAACGAAGACAAAGTGTCTCTTGCCTATCCCACTAAGAAATGTGAAAAAACCCACATTCTCTCAATTGCTATTTGCTTTGCTTTCAATTTGCCCATCATCATAAACAGGGCAAAGTAATGGGAGTGGACCAAACAATGAGTAAAACAATGAAATTAAACTATAAACTATGGTTTATAATCAGCCATGGCTGGCTGATGTACCACACAAAGCCATTACTGCCTACCACAGTAATTTGCAGATACAAAAATATTTCAGTATTGTTCACTGATGGGAATACAAATTTAACTAGTTGCCCTTTCCCCAGCTCAAAGCAAACACCTGTCAGTGATGTGGTTGCCACATGACACTAAACCATAAACCATGATTTAGAAAACCCAATGTAAGCAAGCTTGATGAACCCAGCTAATATTTACGAACTTTTCAACTTCAGCTGAATTCATTATAGGCTGCAAAAAAGGTAAGCTCCCGTTATGTTATTTTAGGCTTATGTGGAGCTAAACAAAGATGTTGTCACCACTGTCGTTTCAGCAATGCCTATAATCCCAAACATAATTTATTTTTCGAACAATAACCAATAGTAAAACAACTTCCAGTCTTACCTATTTGCCAGTCCCAGGGAACTTTTAACAATTCTTTGTGTTCCATTATGGCACTGGAGGGAAAAATAAAGAAATGATTTGATAAGGGAAATTCTAATTATTTCCAATTATTTCCATAAAATGAGGTAAATAAGTATATTGTTAAAACAGAGGAAATCTCATGCACATATTAATTAATACCAGATTTATACAAATAGCTCTTACTTTCTCTCTATATTTGAAATGTAATTAGCAAAGTAATGAGAGTTACTAACACACAATTCAGAGATGTGTAAGGGTGGGAGTAGCCTCATCTGTGAGTGAAGAGAATAATGTAGAAGAAACCTTTTTCCTCACAGAAACATTCCAGATACTACATCAAAACAATGTCTAGTTATAATGGTATATTAGCAATTGTAACACACATTACATGATTGCCCAAGTTAAGTGTCTGTTTCTATATTATCTTCTATCAGTTTTTCTGATAGTATTAATATGGTTTTCTTAGAGCTGTGGGGAGAATGGAAAGAAACAAATACATTCCTCATAGAATGAAGCATTATGTTAATGTTGTCACTGGAGACAAATAGATTATAATTTTGTCTTGATGTTGGGATGAAAGTACCAAAAAAAGATATTAAAATAAAATTACTGAAATCCTCGGTATTACTGAAAAAGTTAATCTTTTCGATATTGATTGTATAGGGAAGGATGATGAAAATGCATGCCCATAATCTGTTATGATATATAGAAGTGTCACAGCACAGTGTCCAGATCAGATTAACTTTTTAACCCCTTGGAAATGGAGCAAATTATAGTCCTCAATTTACAACCATAATAGAGCCCAGATTTTCTGTCGTAAGTTATGAAGTTCATTAGTTGAGGCACCCATGTGACCAGTCTAATTTGACAAACTTTTTTTTGCTAAATATAGTTGTTAAGCAAATGCCACAGTTGTTAAGAGAGTCAATGCATTCATGCGGGTGGTTTTTTTTGCATATGTATAGTATGTACACAGACCCTAGAGTCTAGTCTGGCCTTTTGCTCCTAAAATTGCTTTTTTCCTTTTTTTTTTTTAAAGACCCCACAACATCATTGCACCTATTGAGAGCTAATGTAATATAGTGATTAGATGCTGAACTATGGTTGAAACGCATTAGGTTTAAATCTCATGCTTGCTGCTGTGAACTTTTTAGAGGAATAAAAATGAAGGAAAACTAATGTCTCTTTTGACCATCTTTTTTTATGTGACCCATCCAGTAATTCCTTGACTGACACAAAGTTTTTTTTAAAAAAAAACTTTTCTATTAGCAAACAGATATTTTGTTTTGAATGGTGGAATGAGAAAGCAAAGTGGAGTGAGTGGACCTGATGATCTGACCGTTCAGCAACCTGTAGGAAAACACACAGGAACAAATGGAACGTGAGAGAAGATGGCTGTGGAACTTCCTCTATTTCCATGTAACAGTATGGAGTAGATGCCTCTCTTTACTTACAGCTGGATTCCACTGAAGAAGGAACCAAAGAGTCCAATCATCCCTAGGAACTCCACTCTACTCAGATTTCGTACGATGTACTCCTCGCAGACATTGGAGATGCCATAGAGAGTGGCCCCACCTAGTACTAGAAGATCACCTATAAGCTTATTTTCTCCTAGGAGCAAAAGGATTGCAAAAAATAAATAAATCACAATTTGCTATTAGAAGTTCTACTTCATTCATTCAGAAACACTCTTTGTGAGTTTTAGACCAAAGTGTTCTGGCTACCATGTCTGAGTCTTCCTCTCTGCAGGCAAAGGTATTTAATTCCATGCACATGGAAGTTATATCATAGAGCCATGCTACCTCAGGAGGTCATTCCACACATTTATAAAGTGAACTGTGGCTCGCAAAAAAAAATAATGGGGCAAAGTTTCTATGGCCCTCCACGGGCTGCTTGGAACTCCAGGTATCACAGGATTCCCACAGTGGCCAGCATGCACAATAGTGAGAGATGCTGGTAAAAATAGTTTAGCAAGATCCTGAGGGCCACTTCTGACATCATTAGGAAATCCATTATTTTCTCAAGCTGCTGTGTCTCCACATGCAGACATTATCAGGGAACTTAGTAACAAAAATAAAAGACCACATTTCCTTCCAATCTACAAAAACGTACCTGCTCCTTGCTGTCTTCCAACAAGCACATCTGTTCCTGCCATGCAACCCATGCCCAGAATGCAAACCACAATCCCGACGAAGTGCACTGCTTTGTATCGCACCAGGAGGAAGAACCAAGAAAGTAAGATCACAACTGGAATCACAAAACAATCTAGGAGCTGTAGGGGGAAAAAAAAGAATAAAAAGTAAAGAAAGCATTCCGAATGGATCTTTTGAATGGAGGATAATCACACAGATCTGTAATTCAGAAAAAGATCTGATTGCAGTGATTATTTCAGACAAACCTGGAAAATGATTTGGGAGCAAAAATAAAGACAGTTCTCGGAAAACCCAGCACAAGAGGAATGCATGATGTCTCTTGGCCCAAATAATGCTTTTAAATCTAATTCTCCTAGGTAGGAAATCAATGAACATCTATAGATGGGATCAATCCATTTTCCAGGAAGGATGTTTCGTATTCAGAGCATCCATTGGATAATATCACCATTAATAAGATTCAGATGGTTTCAGTCATGCCACTTATTTAAACCAGTGATAGTTCTCGTGATTAGTGTTTCTTCTCCTCCTCTGAAAAATATAATGCACAGAAATTATCTGTGCAAATATATTGCTAACTATCAGCTTGGACATTTAAGTAAGAACTGTATGTGTTGAGGTATGTACATATACAGACACAGATATGTGCACACACAAACATACCCATACAGTTAGAAGTATGAGAGCTAAAATGAAATCTGGAGTTGAAGAGCTTAAGGGCACATTTACCCATTGTAGGAAAAGAGGAACACATAAATCATTGGTCGAAAAGATTTCTGGAATTGTTTAGTTTAACTGAGATCATTTTAAATATGTGAGTTCTGGTGGAAGAAAAGCTTCTGAATTTTCCCTTCCAATGAAGATCATCATCATCATCATCATCATCATCATCATCATCATCACCATCATCATCATCAATTTCAGAGGGATACTAGCAGTCAAGCTGGACCAAGAAGGTTTCTTCTTATCACAGACCACCAAATAAAACCTATTTAATGATGATGAAAATTGTCTTATTTGGGCTATGATAGCATCAGCCCAAATGGATGGCTATACAAGTATATCACACTCCACTTTCATTTGCTTTGGTTATTTAGACATAGCTACAGGTAATATAGACAACAGACATATATTTTCAGCTGATATATCAGTCAAGAATAAAAGGATGTATTATAACTTAGTGGTGGTAAGTAACTTCCAGGTGTATTTAAAACTCCAGTTGTCATTAACTTTGGGCAGTGTGATGGTTCAGCAGTTAGGATGCTGGGCTTGTCGACTGGAAAGCCGACAGCCTGATTTGAGACCTGAGTGACATGTGATGGGGTGAGTGCCCATCTTTGCCTAGCTCCTGCCCATGTAGCAGTTCGAAAGCATGCAAATGTGAGTAGATAAATAAATACCAGTTTGGTGGGAGGAAACAGTGTCATGCTGACCACATGACCACAGAAACATCTTCGGACGGTGCTGGCTCATGGCCTTGAAATGGAGATGGGAGCTACTCCCTATAGTCAGCAACAACTACAGTAATATCCGCAGGGATTCCTTTCCTTTCCTTTCCTTTCCTTTCCTTTCCTTTCCTTTCCTTTCCTTTCCTTTCCTTTCCTTTCCTTTCCTTTCCTTTCCTTTCCTTGACCTTTCTTCTCCTCTCCTCTCCTCTCCTCTATCTAGTCAATAAGATGACTAGGAATTATGCGGACAATAGTAGAAAGAAATGTGCAAAATATTTGGGTGCCCAATGCTTGCCCCTGCACTTGCCACTTCTGAAAAAGACTGAAAAATAGACAAAGCCAAGAGAAGGCACCAAGGAAAGAAAACAAAAACCAACACAGAACTATGGATTAATGAATGTAAAGTTAGAAGAAAGGACAGAAACGCCTATTTGTTAATTTTTGCTTCGTTTGTTCCTATAAGAAGTGTGGTTCCCTTACAAAGATAGCTGTAAAACTAAAATTTATATAAACAATATAATACATAAAAAGTTGCCTCCTAAATTGTAAGAAGAAGGAAGCTTGTTTCCAGTCCAAAGTTAATATGTTCCAAATACTGTTTTTAAAGAATAAGCCTGTTTTTATAAGAACCTAAGCCAGCCATGAAATACCTAAGTTTAGCCTTTAAAAAAAAAAAAAAAATCCTAATTGTTACTGATCAGTGTCTGCTTTTCTGAATACCAAGAAGATCAGCTACAAGAAGATTAAGCTTCTCTTAAAGATCGACCTACTGTACAAACCAGGGCATGCCACCTGAAGTCCAAGAGATTGGTCTTTTTTTGTTTTGTTTTTGTTTTGTTTTGCTCGTTAGTTAACAATTACATATAAAGAGAAGCAAAATTATATCAAGGACTTTCTACCATATGTCACCCCATCTCTTCAACTGCTAAATTTAATATCATTAAAATAAAAATGATACAACTGACTTACAGAATGGCATCAAAACAAAAGGCAACAATCAACATGTAGACAATATGCCAACCCCAAAGCAAAACAATAACAGTCAAAAGAAACATGCCAAAGTCTGTCTATGCTCACATTTCTTCTTCAACCCTCTCACCTAGGCTCCATGCACAAATGCGCAATACCATTCCAGAAGTTCACACCAGACCTCACTTTAGCCTCAAACGGGCAGCTTTCCCATCTTCATACTCCATAGGCAGAGTTCACACATATATGGCAGCTATACCTCCCCAAAATTTATGTACAATACACAAATACCATCCCAGAAACACCCCCCCCAAAACATACATATACATATAGAAAAAAAAAATCTCTTCTCACCCCTATGGGTGGTCTGTGTCTTCCTCAACCTTGGCTCATCCATCAGAAACCTGGGAGTCTGAGCAGTATCTTAGCTATTCTAGCACTGCATTATATTCCAAGACACTCTCTCTCTCTGTGTGTGTGTATGTGTGTGTGTGTGTATACACATGTATTCCTCCTGATTTCCGCAGCTGCTCAGACTGGTGCAGAATTTTTCCTTTTCCTTTTCTCATTTCCCCCCCTAAATCTCTTTGCGACAGAGCCTGTTAATTAATGAAAAGAAAGGGAAAAGATATGTGTTATTGAAACTAACAGAAAAAAGAAGGATGAAATAGAAACAATCTATTACAAATACAGCACAATAGAATGAATGAAGGTAGTCTGATCATTTGGAGTATAATTGATGAATAGTCACAAAGAAGTGGAAGTGTAGATTTATTTATCAATGAAAGGGCTAAATGTCAGGAACTGTGAGCTGGTGTCATCGCAATTGTTGTTCAGACATCTGAAAGTAGGATTTATTAGTTGGTGAAAGATGCTTTTTATGATCCTGTTAATGGTGATGATAATAAAAGAACAAGATATGAGGCTTGGGGAACATTCTGAAAAATTATTCTGTTCAATGACATGATGGACTGAAAATGAGATGAGAAAGGACAGAAAAAGGGATTAGGCCATTCAAAGACCCAAGAATGGATAAGAAAACTATCTGCTTAGGAAAATATCTTTATTTCAATTATGTCGTTTAAGGATAAGACTATTCATACATAAAAGTTTATTTTATTTATTTGATTTTTTATCCCACCTTTATTATTTTTACAAATAACTCAAGGCATCTAGCATTCCTAATACTGTACTCCTTTCTCCTTCCATTTTCCCTATAATGATTCTAGGAGATGGGTTAGGCTGAGAGATAGTGACTATCAGATTAGCCACTCAGTTCTCATTTCCAAGGCAGGAATATAACTCACAATCTTTTGTTTTTTTAGGCCAGCACCTTCACACTACATCAAACTGGTTCAATCAATCAGAATAGAGCTGGAAGGGATCTTCAAGGTCTTCTAGTCTAGCCTCCTGCTCAAGCAGGAGATCCTATATCATTTCAGACAAATGGCTGTTTAGTCTCTTCTTAAAAACCTCCAGTGATGGAGCACCCACAACTTCTGAAAGCACTGAAGATTCCACTGGTTAATTGTCCTCACTTTTAGGAAGTTCCTCCTTAATTCCAGGTTGCTTCTCTCCTTGATTAGTTTCCATGCATTGTTGCTTGTCCTGCCCTCTGGTGCTTTGGAAAATAAGTTGATCCCCTCCTCTCAAATACTGGAACATTGCTATCATTATGTATCTTTAGTTACAATAGTGTAATCACAAGTGAATAAGAAAGACTAAGATTAAAAGGGGCAGAGTGATTTGATAGGATGCAGATGTAACTAGGTAAGATAAAGGTAAAGAGGTCCCTGCGGATTTTACTCCACTAGTCATTGCTGACTATAGGGGAGCATCTCCATTTCAAGGCCATTGAGCTAGCACTGTCAAAGACATTTCCGCGGTCATGTGGCCAGCATGTAACAGAGCACTGTTACCTTCCCACCAAATTGGTATCTATTTAGCTACTCACATATGTAATTAGAGAAATGTTAAACTATGAATGTGACTTATTTATGAAGTTGCTTATGTGTGACTTGATTAACATGTGGAAAAATTACATTTGTTCTTGATGATTGGAAGAATGCTGTTACTGTCCCCCTTTTGTTTATTTATTAGATTTATATCCTGACTTAGTTCAGGAGTGCAAGGAGGTATAGAACAGCTTCTTTTTCTATTTTTCTCTTAAAAAATCCTGGAAGGTAGTTTGGGCTGAGAAAGACTCATCCAAGGAACTTCTATGGCAGAGCATAGACTTGAACTTGGCTCCCTGCCCTGCCCTCCATCAATCCAACACTGAGAAATGGGCGAACATTAAAAAGGAAACTCATTGTATGCTTGTCGATTTACAGAAAATATATGACAAGCGAATAGGTTTGAATTATGGATGATTGTGAGTGAATACAGAATTCAAAGTTGGTTGCTGATTAAGAGTGGTCAATGGTGGAAGGAAAGATTGCACATCAGGAATGCTGAATGTTTTGTTTTCAACTCTGAATAGACAGTAAAGCAAAAAAACGTGATGTCTCCTTAGTTGCTTAATGTATTTGTGGATAAATGTACATTAGAAAGAATACGATGGTATTAACAGTGTGTTGGGGATGTGATCGTACATGTCATTCTGGTATGGAGGTGGTGCTCGGTTGTTGGCTGGGAAACTGAATGTTCTTTGGTTAATGTTAGACAGCTTATGATGCAATGGGTCTTATAGATCTGACAATCAATGCATCAAAGAGCCGGATAGTTGTGTTGCTGTTGTTTAAATGTAAGGGCAAAGTAGACAACCAGGTTTGCTGCAGGGACTGGTTCCCATGTTAGCATCATTGTCCTTTGTTTCCTGTTGCTTTTCGGAATTTATTTCCATTGGATGGTTGTCTGTTTGCAAATAAGGGTCTATACCAAGTACCTGAGAAAAACAGTGTAATTGTCCAGTATGACTGTAGTTGATTAAAAATGCATTTGAAAAGCTTGTATGGTGAACTACAATATAGGTAACACCCAGTGATGTTTTGTTTTGTGTTTCTGATCTGATTTTTTAAAATAATCCATCCTGTGAATAGATGTGGCTCTACTGATAATGTTGTTTATCCTGAAAGTAAATGATGGGTATGTACTACATGCATGTTTGTTCACGTCCTTTAAGTTTTCTCTACTTTACTGACAGGCTGAAGCACAGTAAGTCACAAGAGCAGCAGAAAAGGAAACTGGGACTAGATTCTCCAATTATCCCCTTCTTTTTGTGAGTCACTTGGGGATGTTAGAGCATCAGATCATGCATTAAACAATTACCCTCCTCTTCCATAGCATGTTGCTTCTCCTGGTCTCAACTTCTATGGAAGCAATCAACAATTTGAGATGCAAAGAATCTGGGATTTTATTGGGATGTGATTTGCTGCAGGACAAACATTGGCTACAAGTGCTGGACTAGAAGCTGGAAAATTTCCAATCTTGCCTTAGGCACAAAAACAAATTAGCAGTCATTCTATCTCGGTCATTGGAAGATACTGGCAAGACATTTCTGAAAAATATTTCCAAGAAAACTAGCTAAATTTATTCCTGTAATCATCAAATGGATTGAAAGGGCCATAACAACAACAGCAAACAAATGTTTGAAGAATGGAATCATCCTAGCAAAATCAGAAGAGTTGGCAGATATAATAGATCTGTATTGATTATCTCCACATAATACTTCATAAAAACATTATGATGCTTTCATTGGAAAAGGTCTCTGATTTCCTCCTTGGGAGAATGTATAATTAAATTGTTGGAATATGTCTTAATGTCTAGAATAATCTAATACTTAAAAACTAAATATGATGTAGAATATAATTCTAATGGAAACCATTCTTGGACTACAATCTAATACATGGGATCATGCCACATCCAAAATAAATGTGTTAGGGTTTATATCTTAACCTGATGTATAATTTATAGTGTTGATTTAATATATGGGTTACTATTTACAGTCTTTTTTATTATTTGAACTGTGTTAACCAAACATTTTTAGACTAAAGCACTAGAGGGACATGTGGGCTTTGATTAGAAAACAGATCTAAAATATCTTGCATTGTCATAAGCTTCTAATGATGCATTGAATTATATTGGTTTTATAATATTTCAGAATTATTGTTTATTCACCCATCGTTCACTACCTAAACCTCTTCTTCCATTTGTATCAACTATTTCTTATATACTTTCAATGGGGAATGGGGAATAAAAGTAAAAAATAAAATAAAAACATTTTGGCTGCTTTCTATCTCAGTGGCATCCTTGTCCAGTTATCTAACAAGCCAAAGTGTTATTTAGCAGTTTGGTAGTTCCATTTGCTATCCCTTGTGGGTCCTTTCCATGGACATTTTTCTGAGCACAGATCAACTGTTTCTCTGCTGGCCCGCGGGCTGGTTTCATCATACGAAGCCGCGCCCACCCCATTGCCGGCAATGCAAAAGGAGTCGTGATATGTCGCGACACATCACGTGACGTGGCGAGTTTGACACCCGTGCTCTAGTAGGACTATTTAGTCCCTCTGAGTTAACATACCTACATTGTCTCGTAGGGAAACTTTCACTCTGTCCTTTCTAGGGCAATCCAGTGGGTACTTGTATTTTTAGAAAAGAGGGTGGAATATGTGTGGTTTGCACAATTTTCCATAATATTCATGCAGCAATATTTGAACCCTATTTGGACTCTAGTCTTTTACTAAGAAGATGGGGGCCCTTGTCTACTCATGGAAACTCAACCTCAGAACTGCAAGATTTATTCCATCCCATCTCAACATTTGGAAAAAGCATGAGGTTCAATCTCACTTTTCATATTATCATAATCATAAGGAAAACCAAAACATAAAGATGTCGTTAATAGTATTATGTTCTAACTTTTCCCTGAAAGTTCTAGTTGAGCTTAGAAGAAAAATGGAAACATAAGCACTTTGTTGTTGCTGTTAATATTATTACGCCCTATTTTTTTTTTCTTGAAATCCCTAGTTGAATTTGAAGGGAAGCTATTACTCAGAACTCCATCTTTCTCCCCACAAGAGGTCAGTGCTGTCAACTCTTAAAATCTCAGGCAGTGCCGGTTTCTTTTCTGGAAAAATTGTACTACAACAAGCTTCCATCTCATCCTTATGTTTTATAAATTCAGCAGTAAGTATCTATGCAGACTTTTTCTGTCTCTGTTGTTTCCTGGTTTAAAACAGAACAAGGAAAAGGGAGCAGAGCAAGTGATAGAGAGCATGGGGAGAGTGAGATGCCCACAACACAAAAGTGTTGAAAATGAGAGCAAAGACAATGGTGGGAACAACTTGAAGAAAAATTACTTTACAAAAAAAGTTTATGTTGTATCTTGAGATGAGTAAAAAATTAAATTTGTGAATTTGTTTGTGCTTTAATAAAAAGGGATAGAAATAATTTGAATTTTTAAAATGAATGCGAGAGAAAGCTAAACTAGAATATTTATTTACATAGGATACTGAATAAATAACCCTTGAGAGTCTAGGTTTCAGTCTTTACGTGTCTAACAAGTAATTTGTCATCTCTTTTCTTCTGACAAAATTCCCATAATTTACTACAGAGGCTGGTACAGCATGATTCTCCTGTGCATCTAGGTATGACACATTTTTGGATTGAATTTTTATTAGAAATTATAACAAATCTCAATAAATGGGAAAGAATTTGAGAGACCCTAAGCATATATAAAGCAGACTGGTAAACCTCTGATCAAGGATACTGCCTACTCTACCAAAAACACCTAATTCACTATTGCATGGTCAGCTCATTCTTTTGATCTGGGGAATCAAGAGAAAAATTTCGATTCCAGCCTGTCTTCTTTCTAAGCAGAAAGAAAAGGAGCCAATTTGAGCCTGTCCTAAACTCCAGTGATGGAAAAAAGCTCACTCCATATCTGTGCATGGCTGCTGTACTGGCAGTGTGGAAATTCCCTAAGCTTGAGTATCCTCCATTGAGTCCTAAGACAGGCTCTGGGCACACAAGACTTAATTGTCTATGGAGATTCTCCAGGTCGTGAGTTGTCCCAAAGGTGCATTTTCAAGAGGCAACTAGACTTACTTTGTTTTCCCTTGAAGACGTTTTGCTTCTCATCCAAGAAGCTGAAGAAACTTCTTGGATGAGAAGCAAAACATCTTCAAGAAAAAAAAACCAAAGAAAGTCCAGTTGCCTTTTGAAAAAGTACCTTAATACTTTTCTTATTATCGGTTTATACTTTATCCTGTGTTGTCAATGTACACTTATATGTACCATTGGGGCAGCGTGATTCTTTGCAGATGGAGACAAAATAACTACTTTAAAAAAATAAAAAATAAATGAAATTTAAAATTTAAAATTTTCAAATATCTCTTGCAGTGCACGTACATTGGCGTATCCATCCATGTATCATAATTATTTGAAAGAGCAGTTTTGATATCAGTAGGGGTAATGCTGATCTTTACCAATATCAAAGCAAAATGCTGGTCAGTGTGATTCCACCAATTTTTTAGAAAGCAACATCTGTGCTGGTTTTCCATCACTGACTCCTCCATCTTCAACAATACTCTCTGTTGTCACATTTGAGCAGTTCCTTAATGCTGCCTCCAAGCAAACTATATGAAGATCTCCCCCCCCCCAACAACTGCCACTTTTCAATGATTGGCACTCTGCTATAGCAGCAGCTGTTTCAAGCAGAAATAAGATTTATTCCAGAAAGGATTTTTCCCCCACTTGCTACCTTGCTGCTTCTCATTGTTGTTTCCCCCTCTGGTCATGTCTAATGTGACAGATTTCAGAATCAGATATTCTCTACATAATTTTTGTTTCTGATTATAAAATGGTGCTTATATAACCAATTTAGTTTTCCCCCCTAAAACTCAAATTTAAAATTACAACATCATAAATGAAGCCTGTTTGAAGTTCTGCTCAGCAACCTTTTTTCCTTATTGTAAAACCAAAGAGAAGTCTATTTTAGTATCTGTCTTGCAGAAGGCAACAGAAAACAAATCGCAGAGTGGGACAGAAATTGCTAAAGATGAAGCATATTGGCTATATTTGTTTTGCTTTTTGGATATCAAGAATCTTACTTTGGTTTTTATGGCTAACTCTACCATGTGCTAATTTCATCATCAGGCCCTATATGTTCATATTTCCCATTTGAAAAATAATGATGAAAAGTGCCAATCTGCTCAAAAAGAAGCAGGTCAGGGTAGAAAAAATTAAAAGAAAACAATTACCTAACTAGATCAAGTCCACCATCAGGGATGCTACAACATACTTTATCTTATATTTTACAATGGGAAAACATGGTAAAAATGTCCATAAACTAGCATGTCATACAATAACAAGCAGAGCTACTATTTGAATGGGAAAAGCTGAAAACAACAATAATCATTTGTAAGACCAAGTAAATAAACAATAACAACTTTCAAATTGAAAACTGGTGTGGTCATTGATGCATTTCAACATAATCTAGTTGAAAAGAATCTAGTTCCATCTGAGCAGAAAGGAAGCTGCCCAAATAGCAAAGGAACAAAACAAAACAAAAAAAAAGCAGCTTCCAATTGACTAACTTGAATGTAGCTTAGATTGATTATAAGAAGGCATTTGACTCCCTGCAACATGATTGGATAAGCAAGTGCCTAGAAATAACAGGCATCAGTAGAAACATCAGACGTTTTATTCAGAGATCAATGGCATAATGATCACAGTTGATCACCAATGACACAGTTGCTGCTCAATGGTAAGAGAGTGGAAAAGATTAGATCAAGAAAGGAATCTTTCAAGGATGCTTACTATCACCACTACTGTTTGTCATCACATTATTTCCTCTATCAACAACAGTGTATGAATCAGGCCATGACTATCAATATCAAAAACATCAGTTAATTATCCCACCTCCTTTACATGGACAATCTGAAGCTGTATGGAAAATCACCATCTGATGTGGAAGTGTTCCTCAATACCGTCCAATTATACAGTCAGGATATTGCAATGAATATTGCTGGACAAATTTGCCACTCTCACCATTAACAGGAGAAAAATAGTGAAAACTGACCAAAGTTAAAATTAACTCAAAGGCATACAACCTCCCCCACCCAAAACCTGTAGATAAGGTCCTTGGCAATTAATGGAACTTGGGTAATACTGAGGAAAGCTGGGAATTGTAATGGAGACTTTTCCTTCCTCTGACTTTGGTGATCAGGTGTCCTGTGATCTTGATGACTTCTTATGAAACATGTAATGCTGAAATCGAGAAAGACCATTCTAATTCTTCCTTCCCCAGTAGCTGTACTTGATGACCTCCAAGGTCCCTTCCAACTTTATTATTATTATTATTATTATTATTATTATTATTATTATTATTATTATTATTATTATTATTATTATTATTATTATTATTATTATTATTATTATTATTATTATTATTATTATTATTATTCATAAATTCATTTACACACAACATTGATTTGGGTTAATGCTATGGTATCCTGCAATCATGGCACAAAGAGACCAACAATATTGGCTCATATCATTGTCACTAATATTCTCAAGTAGTGGAACCTGCTTTTAAGAATTTTAAAAGAAAGATAAAATTGGATATATAATGTCAGGTCTGGCTGGCATTAAAATACAAAAATAGCATTTTTATAACACAGCAGGACAAAAATGACCTAAGACATTTGATAATGTACTGATTGGGAAAAAAGCCAAATGCACAGGTTACCATTTTTTTTTTCATCCAATCAGCTTCATAAGGGGCACACATAAGTGAAGAAATTAACTTTCCTTCCTAAAATAAAAGTTATTTTAGTGCATCAGTTGCGATGAAGATTCCACACATTCACTTTGAAAAAAATTGGCAGTTAAAACTCAGCCCACTGGCAACGGCAGAACATGCCCAGTAGATGCTCTTTCCTACAATGCAGAAGAAAATCTATCTAAAAAAGCAATGCATAATTCATGATATTTTAAAAAGAAACCCAGTAATGTGGAATACATAATATAGAATGCTGGCATCTACTTAATACTAAGAAAGTGAAAAGCCAGAAAATAGTTCGTATATTGGAAGAAAGACCTGAACACTTTGTGAGATATGTGTGGGAGAGAGAGTTTTGTCCAAGTGAAAAGCAAGATTTCTAACCGTACTTAGAATATATTGCTTGAGTTATTCCTATCGAATGTTCAGATCCAGCGAACAGCAGTAGGAACGAATTTGGAAATAGCATGCAGGCATGTGCAAAATAGCAAGCATATGCAGAAGCCTTTTCCTGAAATACCAAAGAACTGGCTAACTAAAATGTAATGCAGCATCTACAATAGTTTATAAATTCTTTCATCTCTTAAAAGTCACTGAAATGGCCATGTATACTCAAGTGGCTATTTTCTCCGACTTATACTAGAATACACCAAATCTCCAACAGTCTACACAGGATCGGAAGACAGATGTTCCTGGAGTTTTTAATTTCACAGGGCTTGCTTACTGATTTGATTATCACATTTCTGTAAGGACCCTCCTCAATTTACATCTTAAGAAGACAGAACTCTTGGAACAGGTTTTCCAACAGGAATCTTTATTAAGAAAAACTGACTGAAGGTGTGCTAGACAGGATCTGGGGAACCCCCCTGATCATTCAATGTTTTAAAGCGTTCCCAAGCAGTCCCACCCCACATTCCTTCCGGTCAATCCAAATTGGCAGATGGCTGGGTGTTAAATCCATCGGATCCCAAACGTTGCAATCTTCCCCCCTTTTTCCTTGCTGCCGGTAATAGGAGGCTTCATAGGGAGTGAGATCAAAGGCTGATGGCCGCATTGTTATTGTTAGTACTCCAGAGAGGGAATCCACAGAGGATGTTTATTTGTAGATGATAGAAGGAATGCCAGTCATAAACACCCGTGTTTACTCCCCCCCCCTTTGTAGTATGACAGAATCCAAAGAGAGTAAGAATTGGGTTTTCCCAGAGTAGATTAGTTAGAAATAAAATATAATTGGATTCTGACATCCGGCTCCCCTTAAAAATAAGAGAGGTCCACCTGTAGAGAAAACAAAACAGGAATAAAAGTTAGTCTGGCTTGTTAGGATACTCTGTATGAAACTTCTTTAAAAGCTTCGGGGCTTTGATATGATGTTTATGGACCCACTCGTTGTGAGAGGCGGGGAGGTGCTTCCATGCTACTAGGTATTGAGTTGACCCATGATATTTTCTAGAGTCCAGGATTTCCTTTATTTCGAAATGTTGTTCCCCTTCTATCATGATTGGTGTTGGTGGGGGGGGAATTTTTGGCCGTAAGGGTGACTGTTGTTCTCTTTTCAGCAAACTGCAGTGGAAAATTGGGTGTATTTGCCTAAGATTCTTGGGTAATTCTAATTCTACTGTTACCGGGTTTATGATTCTTTTAATTGGAAAAGGCCCTATATATTTTGGTCCAAGTTTTTTACAGGGTTGTATGGATTTTAAATATTTTGTAGACAGATAGACCATTTCTCCTATAATGAATGGTGTGGGCTCCACCCTTTTCTTATCTGCTTGTGCTTTGTATGCTTGCCTAGCTTCCTCTAGAGCTTTTCTCACTATTGGCCAGGTGTTTTGTAATTGTTCCATCCATTCTTTCAGTGATGGGATTTCTGGTTCGTTTGGGGTTAGTTCTGGCATGGGGTTGAAACTTTGGCCGGTAGCTATTTGAAAAGGAGTGTAACCTGTGCTGGAGTGGACTGCATTATTGTAGGCAACCTCTGCAAACGGCAACAGGTCCGTCCAATCTGACTGCTGGAAATTTAGAAAACATCTTAAATATTGCTCAAGTACTCCGTTACATTTTTCTGATTGACCATTTGCCTGAGGGTGATGGCTAGACGTCAGTCCCTGGGTGGTCCCTAAAAGAGATAGAAATTCCTTCCAAAACGCAGATGTAAATTGCACTCCCCTATCAGATATGATGCGTTGGGGTGCCCCATGCAATCTGTAAATATGTTGCACAAAAAGTTTTGCTAAAGCTTTTGCGGTGGGGATCTTTTGGCAAGGAATAAAGTGAACCTGTTTGGAAAATAGGTCCGTGACCGTCCAAATGACAGTATTCCCATTGCTTTCTGGTAATTCCACTATAAAATCCATGGCTATTTCCCTCCAGGGGGCTGAGGGATTTGCCACTGTTTGTAACAGTCCTGGTGATTTCCCTTGCAGCCTTTTTGCCATTGCACACTTTGGGCAGCTGGCCACGTAACTTTCTATGTCTTTTTTCATGGATGGCCACCAAAATTGCCGTTTAATTAAGTGTAATGTTTTTACAAATCCAAAATGCCCTGCTGATTTTGTGTCGTGGCAAAGTTGCATGAATGTGATTCTTTGGGTGGTCGGTATATATAACTTCTCCCCCACCCAAGGCAGTCCGTCTTTCATTGTGCACACGTGTTTATTTTTCTGGAACCATTCATCTGTTTCCAAACTTTTCCGGAATTCAATTCCGGTCTGGCTATCCAGCTGTGGTTTTAATTTAACGTGGGCTCTGGTAGTCACTGGTGCTGCCAGTTGTGATTCTCCCATGATCGGTTTAGAGTCAGTGGCTCGCGTGCTGTTATATTGGGGCATGCGAGATAATGCATCTGCCAAAAAGTTCTTTCCCCCCGGCAAATGCTTGAGCTTAAAATTGAATTGGTGAAAATGCTGGGACCAGCGGGCTTGCTTGGGGCTGAGTTTTCTGGGTGTTTTCAAGGCTTCCAAATTTTTGTGGTCTGTCCACACCTGGAAAGGGATTTTATTGCCTTCAAGGAATTGGCGCCATGTAAGTAATGACCAACGTATCCCATATGCCTCTTTTTCCCACACGGGCCAGCGCTGTTCCGTTTCAGTGAGTTTCCTGGACGTATACGCGCAGGGTTGTAACATCCCTTCCTCATTTTCTTGTAATAATACAGCCCCCACTGCTACATCACTTGCATCCGTCTGTATCACGAAGGGTTTGTCCATGTCTGGGTGCCTCAGTACTGGTTCGGCAGAAAAAAGCCTCTTTAATCTCTCAAATGCCGCTTGGCATTCCATTGTCCATTTTAGTGGCTGGCTAGGTTTCACTGAGGATTCTCCCTTCGTTTTTAGTAAGCTCGTGAGGGGCAGGGCTATCTGGGCAAATGAGGGGATGAATTGGCGGTAAAAGTTTGCAAAACCCAGGAAACTTTGCAGTTGCTTTCTTGTGCGAGGTGGTGCCCATTCTAATACTGCCCTGACCTTTTCTGGGTCCATTTCAATGCCCTGCGGGGATATGCGGTAACCTAGGTAGTCTATTCTTTCCTGGTGAAATTCACATTTTGATAATTTGGCATATAGGTGGGCGGCTCGCAGTTTCTTTAAAACCGCTCTGACTAGGTTGACATGTTCCTCTTTTGATTCTGTGAAGATGAGGATGTCGTCAAGATAAACCAGGACCCCCTTAAATAGGTGCTCCCTTAGTACCTCATTGATTAATTGCATAAATACTGCGGGGCCCCCTTGTAATCCAAAGGGCAAAACTTTGAATTTGTAGCACCCCATTGGGCAATTGAATGCAGTTTTCCATTCATCTCCTTCCCTAATTCTCACGCGGTAATACGCTTCCCTTAGATCTAGTTTAGTAAAAATCTTTCCTTTCGAGAGGTGTGATAACATGTCCTTCATGAGGGGTAGGGGGTATAGGTTGCTTTCACTGATCGCATTAAGGAGTCTATAGTCTACACATAAGCGTAAAGAGCCGTCCTTCTTCTCTCTAAAGAGGACCGGAGCGGCCACCTTAGGTTTGGCTGGTTCAATGAACCCCCTTTCTAGGTTTTTCTTTATAAATCTCTCCATTTCCTCCTTCTCCTTTGGGCTCATGGAGTATAATCTGGGCTTTGGGAGTTTTGCCCCGGGCTTGAACTCTATGGCACAGTCCGTGGGTCGGTGGGGGGGAAGCTCATCCGCCCTCTCCTCACTGAAAACTTCAGCCAGGTCTCTGTATTCCTCTGGTATTTCTGGTAGCCCCTTTTCTTCACCCATGGACGCTATTTCCGTTTTTAATTTTGATGGATCCCCTTGGGGTTTTAAGTCTGTAGGGTCCTCCTTCAGGAAATTGATTTCTTTCGTCCTCCAATTTACCCAGGGGTTCCATTTTGTTAACCATTCCAGCCCTAGGATCATCGGGCATTCCATGCCTGGGGTCACTATAAACGTTAGGTCTTCCTCATGATTCCCCAGGGATAGGTGGATTGGTAACGTGGCTAGGGTAGCTGGCACCCCCCCTGCTATGGACCCATCTAATTGACCAAATGAGATTGGTTGTTCCAGCCTCCTCACTGGGATGCCCAGATTTCCCACTAGAGTCGGGCTAATTAGGCAGCGGGTGCAGCCAGAGTCTATTAAGGCTTTTACTTTTACAGCTTCGGGCATGGAGGGGGCTAATATAGTCACTGTCTTGAGGATGGGTGGGATGGATCCACTTACCAGTGGTTCACCCTCCGAGGTGTCATCTGAGGCGTCCACCGGCCCTGCGGTGTAGGCTGGGGCTCTTTCCTCACGATGGGTGGAGGTAGGGGATTCCACAGCTTCTATTCCTCTCATGGCAGATTCTTTTGACTTAGCTGGGGACTTCCCAGATTTGCTGGCCGGTGGTCTGTCTGGGTTGTGCTGGGGGGCTTTTGAGCGGCATTCTACAGCCCGATGCCCCTCTCTCCCGCATTTGAAACAGCCCATTGGTTTCTTGGCCATAGCCGATGGCTTTGCTGGTTCGCGCGTTGGTTCAGGCGGTGAGCGGCTCCATTGTTTTCCTCGGCGGTGCCTCTTCAGTAGGTCGATCTCTGCTTCCTCTGCCAGGACGTACCATTCGTCGAGTTGGTGTGGGTCCCCCCGGGGCAGGCAAGCGTCATATAGGTCGTAATTCAGACCGTCTTTGAAATGGCTAAGGAGGATGTCTTCCGGCCAGTTCAGCTTGCTGGCAATAGTTCGGAATTCTTGTGTATATTCAGCTACTGGCCGTCTGCCTTGCCTCATCGTTTTGATTCTTTCGCGTGCTTTGCGATCAGCCAGGTGGTCTTCAAATCGCCTTCTCAGAGAGGACATGAAACGGTTGAAGTCGTTGAGCTCTGGGGCATTGGAATCATGCAAATTCACCACCCAATCGGCGGCCGGTCCATCCAGAGCAGATTGCACGATCCGGATACGGGCTTTGTCGCTAGGGATGTGTCGCCCGTGTTCCTCCATGTAGCCAAGGACTTGGGTTAGGAAGAACCCCAAGCGTGTCGGCTCCCCCTTGAATTTTGCGTCCAACGGCGGAAGTCTTTGAATGGAGCGGTGTCTTCTTCGTCGGTATTGTCTTCTATCTGGATTCCCTTCTGCAGGTCGGCGGGGGGTGGGGACTACTGGATCAGCGGATGTCCCCGGGGCTGCAGGTTCCAATTCCCCCTCAGTGTCTCTCCAATTGCGGCTCCAGGAGTTGGTGCGGTCGTGGGGTTCAGGATTCTCCTCTCCTAGGGAGCTGAGGGTTCTCTTCATCAAGTTGATAGCTTTCTCTAGGATCCAGTTCGAGTGCTGTGCCCAGCTCCCTTCATCTTCGCTTGTGTGCAGGGATCTCTCCATCTCCTGCTTCCATCCTGGTTGGTTGGCCCCCCGTCTCAGGGTCACCTTGCTTGATTTCTTTTCCCACTCGCCTTTCTTTCCAACGCCCATTGACCACCGAGGCTTGTGGTTACGCGTCTCCACCTCCTCTTCTCCTGAGGAATCTGACCCTTCAGATCCGGATATTTGGCAGGTTTCCAGTTGGGGCAACGGCTCCCTCTCCGGGGGGCTTTCCCCCTTCCCTGCTTCGTCGTCTGACATGGTAATTTTTGCAAAGTCCCCCGGCAAGGTTCTTCCTTCCAGGTTGACTAATTTTGCAGATCCTGTCTAATGTAAGGACCCTCCTCAATTTACATCTTAAGAAGACAGAACTCTTGGAACAGGTTTTCCAACAGGAATCTTTATTAAGAAAAACTGACTGAAGGTGTGCTAGACAGGATCTGGGGAACCCCCCTGATCATTCAATGTTTTAAAGCGTTCCCAAGCAGTCCCACCCCACATTCCTTCCGGTCAATCCAAATTGGCAGATGGCTGGGTGTTAAATCCATCGGATCCCAAACGTTGCAATCTTCCCCCCCTTTTCCTTGCTGCCGGTAATAGGAGGCTTCATAGGGAGTGAGATCAAAGGCTGATGGCCGCATTGTTATTGTTAGTACTCCAGAGAGGGAATCCACAGAGGATGTTTATTTGTAGATGATAGAAGGAATGCCAGTCATAAACACCCGTGTTTACTCCCCCCCCCTTCGTAGTATGACAGAATCCAAAGAGAGTAAGAATTGGGTTTTCCCAGAGTAGATTAGTTAGAAATAAAATATAATTGGATTCTGACATCATTTCTGTCTTAATCTGAAACAGCAGATGAAGGCAGAATACAGTACAGTAGATACATAGGTCATAAGAACAGGAGGGACATGAAATGTTGGATGTTTATCATGCTGTTCCCTTTTTTCCTGCATACCTGAGTTATTACTAGACTTGCAGGAATTCTTAGGGGTTGCCTTTTCTGTTTCTAACAGATTCCAGCTCTCCGTGGATGAGGGCTCATATCACCAAATGTTTCTCTCTATAAAGAAAAGATCTTTCACACCATATGGAAGTGTGAAAGGAAAAGAGAAGAATAGATTCCTTTTTCTGACCAATGTATCTATTTATCAATTTTAGGACAGACAACCAAATAGATAAATCATTACCTCTATTACCTGTATCAACTAGATAAAAATTAGACTTCAGGGAAAGTTTGGATTCATATATGCAACTGTTTTCAACAGTAGATATTTGGAATTTAATAGTATATCATAGAAGCTATGGCTAGACTTGATGTTAAAGAGCGGCTTCCCCAATTCTAAAATGGCCAGTCAAAAAATTAAAAGGGGAAGGGGGACAGGCAGTTCTGAGTAGTTCTACTTTCTCCCTGTTGCTTGTCACCTTCTTGCCACTTTCTCCCACTAATGGACCAATCATTTCCTTAACTTTTTTCTTGTTTTATACATGTTGAAAGAAGCTTTTTTTGTTATTTTTGACTTTTGTTGCAATCCTTAGTTCATTTTGAGCCTTAGCTTTCCTCACTTCATCTTTGCAGACTCAGGCTATTTGCTGATATTCTGCCTTAGTTATGTGCCCCTCTTTCCACTTTTTATACTTGTCCTTTTTGTCTTTCAATTCATCAGAGTTCTTTATGCAGCCATGCTGGTTTCTTTTGAGAGCTGTTATTTTTCTTCTTTGTTGGACTGGGCTTTTATAATCTCACTTTTCAAAATTTCCCCACCTCTTATCTCAATGGAGGAAAGGCAGTATAGGGCTCCCACTAAAAAACTTTTGCTTATCAACCTTCAAGGGTTATGATCTGCTTTATAAATTCAAAGAATCCTAAACTTTGACAAGAAGGAATTGTGAATCTAATCTCTGATGCTCTTTCCATTGTGGATTTATCTATGAAACCGATATAGTTAATTAGTTCCTTCACACTGTCTTCAGTGGAATAAAGTTTCTTCTAAACAGAAGAGGATAAGAATTGGTGGGTGAGGGTTGCACTTTCTTTTTTCTTTTTTGAGAAGGATGAGGCTATCAGGAAAGACAGGATAATGTATGTGGGAGCATTTCACAAATATATGAATAAACCCAAGAATGCCTTTACACATATATAAAGCTTACCCTACCCTATCATTTTTCATGTGTATCCCACATTCAGAGCAATAGAAACAATGGTTAATTATTTTGACAAGAGTGATTAGAATTGACAAAAGAAGGGTTTGTAGGCCTCAAACTGAACCCCTTTCTCTGGGAAAAAAAACATAAAAAACAGGGTGGAAAAGGAAAAGTTGACAATTTTCTTATCCTTATCAGGCAGACATCTGGAACACTCTAAGCCAAACTGTTTTAGAAAAACAGGATTTTAACTGCATCACAGGTTGAAAGATTGCTGACTTCACAGACATCAAAAGATTTCAGGCAATATGAATTAGAAAGGTTAAAAAAAACCTCAATGACATTATAATTGTCAACTGATATCATAGTTCTTAGCTGTTGTCATGTAATCTGTGTCTGCATAACCAACTATCTTCCCCTCCCTTTCTTCACTGTACAGCAATTTATTTATTTAGCATATGGAATATCATACATGGACTAACAATATATGTTAACATTAGTAAAACACAATAAAATATAAATATTAAAAAGATCTATGTTAAAATACCAGTGTCTAGGCCATTTAATCATTGAAATGCAGCAATCTTTATATTAAAAAAATCAGATACTGGACTCAGCTCACATGGAAACAAAACAAAAAACCCAGTAATTTAAATCCTACATCAATCTACCAGTTCTATGCATCTGATGAAGTGATCTGTGGATCGCAAAAGCTTCTGTCTTTAATAAAACATGTTAGATGGAGAAAGTGCTAACAGACTCCTCCTGATTTTTTTTCCCAATCAAAGAACAGAATTATTCTTTCAAAAGTCTATTTAGTTTTTATATTAATTCTATTAATACTGTATGCAAAATGAAAAGCACAACAAAGAAAAATGGACAAAAGACAAAAATTATATAATACAATAGTATATCCTGAAGAGATAAGGGTACAGGTAGATAAATGGTTTGGTCATGTGCTATCTTAAGAGTTATATTATTTTTAAAATGATTTCTTCCTAATCTATGACTCTTATTATAAAGTGTGTGTGTGCATGCATATATGCATACATACAGACAAATACAGGTTCAAAATCCTTGAATTTTCTTTTATAAGCATATTAGTTTGATTTTACTGTTTGATTTGAGAAGACAATAATTTATCAAGTTTTTCTCTCCACTCACAATACCTGTTACATGATACAATGAATAGTCTACATGAAATCCACAGACGTTTTTAAGATTCAATTTAACAGACACAATGGCTTTAAAGAGTTGAACTTGTAGTCCAAAGTTCCCTAACGTTCTTTCTCAAATGTTTTTGTTTAGATATTTTTATTCTTTTTTCCCATGACTTATATGCAGTAATACAATCAGAAATATATTTGTACTTAAAAAGCATTCCAAACAACTATTACGTTTGCAGTGTGTTTATTGAACAAATGATTCTTTAAAAGTTCCATCTGTTTTATAAAAATCTTGTCCTTGAATAAAATGTATTTAAGTGCAATATTGAAACAATAGAACAACTTTTCTTATAATAATTGATAATGTTACTGGAGCACAGCTGGATCTTACAGTAGACCCCCCATCTGTTCAACTAAGGATCAAGGACTAATAAATTAAGTTGGCATGTAAAGTTGAAAAAAAGTATAATCTTGTTAAGGATTTAAAAGTAATCATTTGGCCCTAAATTAAATTCCTACATATAATCTTGTAGTACTTTACATGCGTGAGAATTAAATTTAGCTGGAATGGTAATATGCTGTAACTAAGGAATGAAATATAATTAAAATGTTCAGCTATAATTTACCTGCCTGCATCTAAATTTAAAAAAATATCCAAATCACCTATTAAAAACATCTGGATGGTTCTTCCCAAAGATCATTCAGAGGTTGGTCTCTGAAGCTGTGATGATTTTGTCTGAAAAGGTAAAGCTCAAAATGAGTTTTGAAAAAGTTTCCAAAAATAAAAGGGATATTTGGGTATGTTAGAAATAAAAGGAACGCCAAAGAGAGTGTAGGTCGATTGTAAGGAGAAAAATGATAAAAAGGGAAGTTGAAAGGTAGAACTTCTTAATTCCTATTTTTTGTCTCTCTCTGAGAAGGCAAAGGGAGTCCCAAGTGTTCACAATTAAGCCACTGGAGGAAGGAAGGAAATGCAGCTTAAGAAGACAAGAAGAGAATACGAGAGAACTTGGATAATTTAAATGAATCTAAGTCTTCATTAACCTCCAGTAGGTTAATGAAAGAATTAGAAACCAGGAATACCTTTTCTCCCGTCCCCCTTCAGTTTGTTTGTTTTGCTGCCAAATTAAAGTTATGGAATAGTTTATCCTTGTGAACCATTTATGAAAGCAAAACTGGAAAAATGATTATCTTTGTATTCCATTCCAGCGAGCCTGCTTGCTAAGATAAATACGAGATATGATCCAGTACTCTAGATATTAAAAATCTCATAACATAATTGAATTGAACTGAAATAGGTTTCAGAACAAAATTGAAAAAGAAAGCTTTTATTCCAGTTGAAGTGGGAGAAAAATCAAATGCATACATTTTCTTCATAAAGTCTGCTATAAACTGTCAATTGTAAGGGATATTTAAAAGCCGTAACTTCTCCAAAATAGACCCTATAGGCAGGTTATTTGCTTCATGAGAATCAATCTCTCAGGTTTTTAACAATGCCATTTTTTGATCTAAAGGGAAAAAAAGGGGAAAAATCTGTTTTATCTACAGAGTAGCTATAGTTTTATCTGTGTGAATTCAGTCAGTCTATAAGATTGCAAATCATGGGAAATCATTCTCAGAGTATAAGCAACTGAACGTAACTTTATACAGGTAGTCCTCGACTTACAACAGTTCATTCAGTGACTGTTCAAAGTTACAACATGATTGAAAAAAATGACTTATGACCATTTTTCACACTTATGACTGTTGCAGCATCCCTATAGTCATGTGATCAAAATACAGATGCTTGGGAACTGATTCATATTTATGACGGTTACAGTGTCCCGAGGGGTCACATGATCACCTTCTGTGACCTTCTGACAAGCAAAGTCAATGGGGAAGCCTGATTCACTTAACTGTGTTACTAACTTAACAACTTCAGTGATTCGTTTAACAACTGTGGTAAGAAAAGTCGTAAAATGGGTTAAAACTCACTTAACAAATGTTTCACTTAACAACAGAAATGTTGGGCTCAATTGTGGTCGTAAGCCGAGGACTACCTGTATGCTATTTTCTTTGCTACTTCTTGGTATGAATCAAAAATAAATTCAGACTTGCCTCCTCTTCAGTTTTTTCCCAGGGCAGTAGTGATCCTTGTTTTCTCTATGTTCTCAAATCTGAACCCATAATTTCTCACTACGGAGTAGTAATTTAAACAATGAAAAACAAATAGATTTGTCTACTTGCCAATTAAATAATAAAGCAGTCAAAAGATGGGGAGATATTCCATTTACAGAACATTAGGTTTATAAATTCACCATGTTTCTATGTCTCATCTTCTTATTTCAAAACCACAATATCTGAACCTTTATATCTCTACTTTTTCTGAGAACATGGAACTTTAAAATAGAGATATAATATAGATGAAGGCGCTCAGTAGATTTTCCATTGTGAATATCTGAAGACAGAGATGCAGATTTCTCCTTGAACTAAGAAAGAACTAAGAAACTAAACTAAAAAGGTAATTCATGAACTAAAAGGAAATGTGGGTTAGTGACCGTAAGTACAGTCAACAGAGAATTATAATCAACCTCTGTCAAGCCTGTAACTGCTGGGCTTGTGAAATTTGAAACTGGCAAAAATGTAAAGTTTTTTTTATTGCATTTAATCATTTCATTTTCTCCCGTTGTTAACATTTATTCTCTTCAAGTAGCTTGAGGTAGTCCATTTAAGACTTAGGCTGGGGACAGATTAGAAATACTTATATTCTGCCTTTTTTCTTAGGACTTCAAGATAGATTAAATAAAAAATAATGGCATATTTTTAAAAACTTAAATGATTAAAACCATTTTTATTATCAGACTTCTATGTTGCCCATCTCACCAAGGCGACTTTCCAACATAAGCATTCAATATTGAAATACTAAAATGTTAAAACAGTAACAGAGTGTACTAAAATAGTTTACAAAACTAATAACCCAAAGACATATTTTCAAAAGCAAGTCAAAATCTCATACTAAATGTCTTTTTAAAGAGAAATGTTTTGTCCAAATTTAATTGAGTGACAGTGAAGTAGGAACATTCTTAATTCCAATTAACTCTGGGGCAATGGGATATAAAAGGGTACCTATGGAGGTTATTTCACCAGCAGGCTGATTAGGAATTGATTGATTATTTAGAATAGAATAGAATAGAATAGAATAGAATGGAATGGAATGGAATGGAATGGAATGGAATGCAATGGAATGGAATGGAATGGAATGGAATAGAATAGAATAGAATAGAATAGAATAGAATAGAATAGAATAGAATAGAATAGAATAGAATAGAATAGAATAGAATAGAATAACAGAGTTGGAAGGGACCTTAGAGGTCTATACCCTATACCACTTCAGACAAATGGTTGTCCAGTGTTGGAGCATTCACAACTTCTGAAGGCAAGTTTTTCCACTGATTAATTGTTCTAACTGTCAGGAAATTTGTCCTTAATTCTAGGTTGCTTCTTTCCTTGATTAGTTTCTATCCGTTACTTCTTGTCCTGCTCTCAGGCGCTTTGGAGATAGCTTGACTCCCTCTTCTTTGTGGCAACCCCTGAGATATTGGAACACTGCTATCATGTCACCCCTAGTCCTTCTTTTCATTAAACTAGACATACCCAATTCCAGCAACCATTCTTTATATGTTTTAGCCTCCAGTCCCTTGATCATCTTTGTTGCTCTTCTCTGCACTCTTTCTAAAGTCTCAACATCTTTTTTATAATATTTAGCTATATTCTAAGTAATTCTGGACTTTAAAAGTCATAGTCATGAAATCCAGTTGTTAGAAAAGATCCCGTTTAATATCTTAAGGAAAAGCTTTATTATTAAGAATCAGTCGAGGATATTTGATCCTGGATGGACCAGAGACAATAATTGTTGTGACTTATGGTAGAGCAGAACCCACTGTGAACTTTCCATGAGTGAAATACAATAAATAGACTTTTAACAGAGGGTTTAGAAGTTTAATTTAGCTGTTAACTATGTTTTAATTAGATAATAACAACAACAACAACAACAACAACAACAACAACAACAACAACAACAACAACAACAACAATAATAATAATAATAATAATAATAATAATAATAATAATAATAATAATAATGTTGGAAGGGACCTTGGAGGTCATCGAGTCCAACCCCCTGCTCAGGCAGGAAACCCTATACCATTTTGGACAAATGGCTGTCTACATGGGTTGGGTAAATAATATTGTAGAAATGTATAAATTGTGTGCCTGCTTTGCAAGGGGGGGAGTTATTATCTTTGAAATACATTTATTAGTATTAAAATGGGAGGGCAGTTTATTTATGTCTATTTTGATTTGTTTATGCACTTTTTTCTGGTATAGTCTTGTTTAGCTTTGCTTTGTTTTTGTATTTTTTTTTCTTTTTTTGGAGTTTGTATTTTAATGTTTTGAATAAAATAAAAATTGATTTTTTTAAAAAAACAACAACACACCATAGTCATGTTAAATCTTATTTATAAATAGGAAGCAGAATAGCCATTTGAAGAACAGGCCCAAAACAGCATTATTCTATTACAGGCTGGACCACAATAGTTTCAACATAGTCTTCAAAGATTGTCCAGTGTAAACTACATTGTCATAATCCAATGTGATATTACTAAGGTATTTGTTACACAGACTTTTGAGGATCATTTCCAATGAATATAGATGGGACTGCATTATGAGCAGGGCAAATAATTCTTAGCAAGCATCCAAGGTTTCAGAAGATATCCAAATTACAAGCTTACGTTTTCAAGGCGAATAATGTCTCATTGCACACAACTTAAATGTCTATTATAGCCTTCCTAAGGCTGCTTATTTTTTTACTGGATTAAATTTCAGTTTATTATGACCCAATTAATTCAACATCCCGGCAATGATTTAGTTCTTCCCTTGAATGGAATGGAAAGGAAAGATGTAGTTGAATATTATTTCATATTGATTACACTATATCTTCAAACCTCAAATGATCTCCACTACATATAAATATGAAATACCATGAAAAAGAAATATAATTCTGAGGAACACCATCATCTAAACCCTAAATTAAAATAAGTCTTTCCGCACCACTTTCCAAAAGCAATTATCCCAGAAAAATTAAATCCCCATGCCCTTCAATTTCATCTCCGTAATTTTATTAAGGACACCATGGTTAAGAGCTATTAATTAGGTCCAGCAGAGTCAATAGCGACTTGCTTTCTCTATTGAATTCTTGGATTACTTCATTTATCGAGGCAGCCAAAATCATTAAAGTTTCTCAACCAGGTCTAAAGCCAGACTAAAATATATCTAGATTATCCTTTCCTTTAAGGATAAAAACAACCTAATCTATTTAGAGTTGAGAAGTTGTCACACATACCAGCACCCAACTCAAATTAAAGTATTGTAGATTACTCAGAAATTCTATCAGGATCAAAAAACTAAAAGGGGGTATTTTTCCAAAAGTAATCTCACCGTAGAATCCACCTCAAATGAAGGAACTACTTCCTGGACAAAGGGCAAATGTATATATAGTTGAGTTCTTTCTGCATGCTTGGGCTTGTACATGTTTAGGCTGTATAAACTGAAACATCACCACAATATTGCTCTGTTTACAACATCTAACTGAAAATAACACAACCACAAAACAATTTAGATTTTATGACATATCCTTAAGAAGGCTTAGAGCTATTTCAAATTAAAAACAAAAAAAGCACGTGGAATTTCATCTATTTCAGCAATTATTGGCCTTGGCAATCAAACTGGTTTGGATGACTGGACCAAACGAAAGAAATGCCCAGCCACCAGAATGCTACAGCATGTGTGAAAGTTTAAGAAGAGAAAAGGAAAGAAATGTTTCTTGAAGACATTGCAACTTTAGCATATTTGTATAGTTGCACAAGTTTTGCATCATGAAGCAAATGCTTTAAGTAATAAAGGATATACAGTAAATGATAAAGCTGATTATTCACTGTGCTGTTCCCCCACTGGGGCCTCCAGCCAATTGGCAGAGTTACATCTTTAGGGCCTTATGAAAGGATAAGGAGGGTTGGGGCCAACCTCACATCAGGGGTGGCAAGATGTTCCAGAGGGCAGGAACAACAACAGAGAAGGCCCCCCTGGACCCCACCAGCTGGAATAATTGGGCTGATGGGACCTGCATGATGCCTCCTCAGCCTGTGGAACGGGCCAATCTCAGTGGGGTGAGATAGTTCCTCAACCTGGATCCATGCCATGAAGGGCTTTAAAGGTGATCACCAACACATTGAACTGCACCCAGAAGCAGACCGGCAACCAATGCAGCTCGTGGAGCAATGGTGTTACAGGGGCAGTTCTTGGGGACCCCCAAACTGCCCACAGTACCTTATTCTGCACCAGCTGTAGTTTCTGAATGATCAGAAGTAGAGCATGTTACAATAGTCCAACTGTGAGATGACCAGGGACTGAATGACTGAAAATAATTGTGAAAAAACCAGGACCTACTTGGCACCAAAGCCCAATGCTACAATGCAAAGGGAAGAAAATGGCTGAAGGATGATGTGTCTTGAGTAAAATCTGTCACACAAAGCCTTCCCTTGGGGTATGCCACCCAAGCAGTTCTATCAGAAGGGACCTGTGAGTTTAAGCCCTTTAGAGAAAATTGGTAATTTCAGCATTGGAAAATTTATTACAGTGAGGAGTATCTTATTTTATGTTTCTGACTTGCAAGATACTTATCCATCTGTTTCCTTGCCGTGTAATTTAGCTGCCATGAGTACAAAGTTTTTGATTTTTTTGAAGAATAATATCTACCTAACTATGACTTTAGCTTCCAGTTATTGACTCCTAGCTCTACATGAAATCGGATATAGGGGATAAGATAATAACCTTCTTTCCACATTTCTTAACATGTTTTTAATCCTTTTATGGAAGGCTGAACAGAATTATTACTGCTTTTTAACTTTTTTGAAGCTCCTAGCTTCATCTTAGCCAGTGTAATAAACAAAGCTAAGAAGGACTTTATGTGCCCACAGCTCCATATATGTGATTACCATATTTATGCCTGGCATAAATGTTAAGATGCATTTTGAGCCAACATATAGAGGAAATAGGATGGCAATCTCAGGAAGGAAGGAAAGTATGGACCTCTTACTGTGAATCTAGTTTCCTTTGATTTTCTGATTAAATGAGAGAAAATAAACTAGTAGAAAATCTTACCTGTACACTAGTAAAAGTGGTATACTGATAAGCTTTAACTACCAGGTAATTTGCTTCTATATCTATTATTCCAAGGATCATGTACTTCCACCATCTTCGTTTTAAGATTGCCAATAAATTTTCTTCACCTGCATTGGAATGGGGGGTGGGGGGGGGAAGAGAGAAGAGAGAGAAAGTTTTAAAACACAAGATTTCTTATAGATGTGCATGCATATATGCAATTTTACACAAGCATTGCCTTAACAAAATCACCAACTGATATTTTTTTTTTGCCACTGCCCTATTACGACTTGGTTTGTTGGAAGCAAATGTATGATTCAAGGGCTGTTTGATTATTTTTTTATTTCATTAACTAATATGACTAAATATATTCCAATTAGCAGTGTAAGGCTTTCATCCCGATTATATCCTGGCATTCTAAACTATATTGAGATGTAGAAATTTTAAAAAAATCTGCCATCGTTAGGAAGAAATAACGGTGACTACACCATGGGTTATGCATGTCATCCTGACAGAATTCTGTGGGTAATTTGAGAATTGATACTGGATGCGCCACCCAGTTTTTCTACATCCTCACATAGTTCCATTAAACTTCATAGTCTAAATGAGAAGGACCATAACATGCTTTTTTTTTTTTTTTTTTTGCATAGTGATATACAGTGGATTCAAAATATACAATCAGGTTATTGTATGTTGTTCTGAGAATACAAAGGATACTCCTAGGCTTGGTTGCCCTGCAATAAATCAGTCTGTCTTTAATACAGCTTATGTCTAGAATCCTGCTGTGAATTTTGCTCCCAGAAAACTATCTGGCTGTCTTGTTAGCTTACATGATGGATAATTGAAGGATGCATTTTCATGAGGGAGCAGCTTCCTAAAAATAAAGTAGCCTCTTAAAAGTAATGTAGTAATTTCAAAATCTATGCACAAGAGTTATTATGACTAGTATTCTAATACATAGTTGCTATGTATTAGCAACTTGAAAGTGCAAATCTAATATTACTGATTCTACGCATCCATGAACACCAACTGGCAGTCAAAAGGCATGGTGAAAATTCTTTAATTTCACAACATATAGACAGATTTAACCATAGTTTCAATTGGGAAAAGGTGACAATCCTAGACCAGGCCAAATCCCAAAATGCCAGGGAATTTCTAGAAGCCTTGCACTCTGACAAATCTGCCATCAATAGACACATCAAGGAGGAATTTTTGAAGGCACATCAACATGCAATTTTATTAACCTAATGAAAATGTAATATTAGTTTGAATCAATCCAGGTTGACCCGAAGCTCCGTTTTCAGTGGGCAGGATCCAAATTAATAGTCAGTGAAATTCCAAAGCATTGGAAAAAAGGGATGGGATGACATTTTTATCTGTTTCCCCCTTCCTTATGGAGCACATATGATCTGCCAGAGAGATGATCCCTTGATCTTCCAGTACAGTGGCTATAGCGTTAAGAGAAAAATAGAGAAAAGCACCTTTCTATTTGTTTTTTCAACAGCTAATAAAGGAAACTTTTTATTACAAAAGAGAAAATATTGATCTGAGTGTATTGTGTGCAAATTGGCAGTATATGCTGGCATGATTTATACTGTACACAACTTCTAGTTTTAATTACCGCATGTGGGATAGTGCCAACAGAATGCCCAAAATAGATTTAATTACTCTATACAGTAGCCTGTAAGAAAAAAAGCACAGCTTTAGTTAGAACATATTAACCACAGACTAATGGGGAACATTATTAAAAATGTATTCCTCTGCAGGGCAAATAAAACATTTAGAATTGGTTACAAGCATGGAATTTTATGGAAAGTAGAAAGTCCCAAAAATTCAGATAACTTTGAAATAGGAAATACCATCCCCCAAAAGGAAGTGAGGTTCACATTTCTTGTAATATCAATCTTCTAGTTCTTCTTTTTACTTTTGAAGTTCCAAATAATAAGACAGAGAGGGCAAATAAAATACATAAATTTTCTGCACAACCACCCTACTGACATTTCCTAAAGGAAAAAGCAGATTAATGTTAAAAATACAATTCAAGGAAGCAAAAATGATTAATCCACTAATATTTACAGACAAGTAGGGAATACTTTTGGGATCTGTACTATGTTAAATGATCTTTGCCAAAACTCTGAATTCCATTACTGGTTAGGTCCAAAGCCAAAAGTGGCTAGGCTATGGGTGTGATGCTTATTTTTGGTTAGCAAGTCCTGATGAGGGACATTTGCACCCAGACATTCTCTATCATTTCAAAATGGACTGAACTAGAAGTGTGTGCTGCTAAATTATTAAGGGGGAGGGGAGACTTTCCAGCCACAGACAGTGAAGAGGAGGCTGAGATCTTGGTGGGGCTGAAAAAGAGACAACCTGTTTATCTTGCTTTTTTTCCACCCCCTGCAGTTTCTCTGGAATTAAGTTAGTCAAGAGAGACAAGGCTGATTAATGCTATCACGTAGCAATGCTGAAGCCTGACCTCTCTTGATCTTTCTCAATCACCCTCCCACTCAGCATTCCTTATGCAGCTTAGAGGCACCCTTTGGAGCAGATGTCATAGTTCCTTCAAGTTGGTAGATGCCAGCAAACTGCCATGAATGCATAACTCGTTGGCCCTCCCTCTGCATCGTTTTGCCACCATCCATATTCACATCATTTCAATTTTATCAAACTTAAAAAAAAAAAAAGGACCCAAGGAGCTCTAATGCTTCTCCCTCTCAATTTATCAACAGGTTCCTGGAAACGCTTCACGTTTGGATTCAAATTTCCTAATGTGTACCAATTTTACAGCCAGTTTATAATGGAGGAAGTTTGGGTAAAGAGACAGGATTTTTTTTTTTTCCTGCTGGGGTGCATGTCTGTTGTAGGTGGGTTTTGGGGTTTTTTTTTTTTGAAGCAGAGGCATTCTTCTGAAATTGGGGAAGTCAATTCCCCTTCCTTAACTATTAAAAGCCAACATAATGGGGTACAGGCTAAAATTATGACAATAACAGAATAGGAAAATGCATTGGTTGTGGAACACATCAAAGTCTTAGGCTACAGCGGGGAGAAATTTGTCTCTCTGTGATGGAGTTTGAGGGAAAGCAGAAAGGTCTAAAATTGTAAACTGCCTTGATCTCTGTGGGGGCAGCTATACGTTGAAGAACTGAGCAGAAGTTTTTGACTGCTGGACTGAGAAAGCTCCTATGTGGGGAGATGGTCTGGGAGGTATAAATGCTTTGCTATGTAAATAACTGGTAGGGGGTGTAGGAAGCTACAGAATGAACAATTAATGTTGAAGAAGTTTGCAATGATTATAATCAAGCATCTCAAAACTATAGTAGCAATTCTTTCAAAAAGACTAGAAAACATATACTGGCTAATACAAAAAAAAAAATCCTCAATACTCACAATTTATTGGCAAGTTAAAGTTCCGCTTAGGATATGGTGTTATCGTAAATGAAAATGAAAATGTAGTGTGGTCTTATGAATGCACATTAACATTTTGAAAAGATTTATTGTAATGTTAGCAGCTTAGCTAACTTTTGTTAGCTTCACAAAAGTCTGATGTTCTGGTCATATATATTCATCTCTGTTGTCGGTCTCATCTTCTCTTTCAAAAGACTTAGGATGCAATTGCACCATGTGAAACATAGTGGAGGAAAGTTAAGTGTTATCAATGTACTACACAAGAACAGTTTTTTTTTGTCTACACTTCATTGACAACTCTTGACATCATTGCCTAGTGTCTAAAGTCAACAGCAGGCACAGGCTACATTCATCACAGTGTAATGAACTGTATTGTAAAACAGGTTGCACTGAATTATTCAGAAACTGCAAGCTTGGTGCAAACAAGGATGTTAGCTTCTCCTTTTCTTTTTAGCTCAGAATAGAATACTGTGGGATAAGAATGGGGGAATTACATTCCATTTTGCCTAATTAAGATGACACACTAAATTTAATTTAACAGTTTCACTTGTGAAGGCAAATTTCTGATTTGCACAAATATGCAGTTTATTTATATGAAACAAGGTTTTGCCAGAATCCAGATTTATGGTGCATGAAGCTTGGCATCACTGTTAATCCGGAAAGCAATTAAACAAAATCCTGGATTAATGTGATTAGAATTAGAAGCTTCTAAATCCATTTTCACCTAGCTCCTAAAGTTAATAAGGTTTAACCTTTCCGTCTTCTGAGTCCCAGTATTGTTAGCAGCTTCAGGGAGAGTTTTTTTTTAGAAACAGAAGCTGATGAAAACTAAATGTCAATGGGTCAGGTCAAGTTCTTTTTAATGCTAAGGTTATCTAGGGTAAACTGCTACAGACTTTCCTCCTCTATATTTCTGTGAAGAGACAGAAGTATTTTCTTTCATCAGTAGCTTGTATGCTGTTCAATTGCTACGTTGTGTCTTGACTCTTTGCGACCTCCTAGACCAGTGGTGGCGAACCTATGGCACGCATGCCCAAGGTGGCACTCAGAGCCCTCTCTGGGAGCACACGTGCCGTTGCCCCAGCCCCGCCTCCCCCTGCGGCCCCCTCCTCACCAGCAACCCTCCCGGAGGAGAGTCGCCCCAGGCACAGCCCACGCAGAGCAGCGCAGCCAAGGACATGGCAGTCGGGCAGCGGGGACAAGACTCCACCCTCGCACCCTGTCGCACGCAGATGATGCTGCAGGGTGCGGGCGGAGGGCCTGGCCACCATGGCGCTGCTGGGCTGCCTGGGCAGTCTGCGGCAGGCCGTGGTGGCGGTGGGTGGCCCTGTGGGTGGGGTGGGGTGGGGGCGGGGTGGGTGATGGGGTGGTTTTGGGGCACTCGGTCTCTAAAAGGTTCTCCATCACTGCCATAGTCCATCTTCTGGAGTTTGCCCAAATTCATGTTTGTTATCCTGATGACATTATCTAACCATCTCATCCTCTGCCTTCTCCTTCTCCTTTTGCCTTCAATCTTTCCCAACCTCAGGGTCTTTTCCAATAAGTCTTGTCTTCTCATTTGGTGGCCAAAGTATTTGAGTTTCAGCTTTAATATCTGTCCTTCCAGGGTTGATTTCCTTTAGGATTGCCTAATTTGATCTCCTTGCAGTTTCATCAGCAGCACTGGATAAAAAATGCCTTTGCTTTAACAGAATTGTTATTACCAACTACATATTTCCAAACTTAATTGATACCATTCTGATGACATCCGCAATCAAACCATACCAAATAATTTAGAGTTAAAAGTGAATCTACAGCTGTGACATTTACCTGTTGTAACTGCATAGATAGAAGCAAAACAGCAATGGGAATGGAAGAAATCAAATCAAATGTATTCATGTGACATTTACATTTTTGCTGCTGTAGTTCTAAGCCTTTCCCTTTCCCTTTCTTCACTTGCCCTTTTGAAATTAAGTACTTCCATCTGATATAGTTTAGAAAACACAAGATGTAAATTATGCCTTATTCTCATCAGTTCAAAAACCAATATTGCAAGCATGGTCAGGATTCCAGAGTGTTTTGGAATTTCAATCTTGTCTTTTTCTTATTACTGTTCACAATTTTTATTACTTTTATGCTTTTACATAATATGTTCATTATTACTGGTCTTTTTTCTGTTAACTGTTTTGTTATTAACATAGTTTATAGATGACAGGCTAACAATTTGTAAGTAGATTTAGTAGTTTAACAGTGAAAAATTCTTTTGGCCTGTTTCGCAAGGGGTGGGAAACCAACACTGCTGTATTATAATAATCAGTATTTAACTAGGGAGGATGTTATATGTATATGTGTTAGTGTTTTTTTTAAAGACACTTTTTCTTTTTGATGTCTTTTTGTTGTGTTTTTATTCTTTTGTTCTTTTTAAAATATTTTGGTGTTTTGTATTTTAACCTTCTTTGAATAAACTATTTTAAAAAAAGGGATTGGCATTGCAAGAACAACAACTTCATAACCCATCCCCTTCCCTTCCCCCACCTAGGATCAGCATCATTGGAAGAGGAATGCCCCGTTTTTACGGGCGTTGCTTAACCACTTTGTATAGCTTATGCATCCAAGTAAAGAAAAGATTAATTAATACTTGGATGAGGACTTCCAGGGAGAGGTTATGGCTGTAGGGTAGAGTAGAAAGTCAACAGTTATCTAAGAAGGTGACAATGGCAGCCTAATTCTGTATGAAACTGTGCTTATGTGCGCCCTCCTTGAGGAGCCATATTTGATGCCCACATCAAAGTCTTCTTGCAAAAACGTTTCGTTGTTTTGTTTTGTTTTTGCCAGAAGGCATCAAAGCAAGGAGAAGATACATCAAAGAGTGAAGTAGGTAGAAATAGAGATGCTCTTGAAATCAAACAAAGACACAAGGGAAATTTTGAAAATGCAGAAGATGCCAGTAGCAGTTACTCCTTTATATGAAACCAAGTAGAGAATAAAATAGAACAAAAATACCTTGGTGGGACTGTATTAAGAAGCATAAACTCACACTGGCAAGTCTGAACACCTGGGCTATGCTCAGGGCTATGAAGCAATCTGGACCGAAAGGGGAAAAGGTGGTTCCAGGCATTGGTGGATAAATATATTAAACTTATCAGCACTTCCTTCACTCAAATATATTTTTCTCTGGGATTGCATCTGGATTTCAAAACCAGTGATGCACATGCTTGAGTTAATGTTAACTTTTAGCAGATCTGAACGATATGATGAAAACCTCCCAGGATCATGCGATAGCGAGATGGGCAGTATATAACTAAATAAATAAAAACATAGGCAAGTGCCTTACAAAAGGGTTAATTCATTTTTTCCCCATCTAGCTCAATTACCAGATGTTTTGCTAGTCAAACCCAAGGTATTTTAACACAAATCCCTGCATGGTTCAGGGCTTGCCTATCTAAGGAAATGTTTCTCCTACAGTGCTACAGGTAGTCCTTGACTTAGGGCCACAACTGAGTCCAAAATTTATGTTGCTAAGTGAGAAATTTGTTAAGTGAGTTTTACCCCATTTTACGACTTTTCTTGCTGCATTTGTTAAGTGAATCATTGCAACTGTTAAATTAGTAACATGGTTAAGTGAATCTAGCTTCCCCATTGGCTTTACTTGTCAGAAGGTCGCAAAAGGGGATCACATAACCCCGTTACACTGTTACACTATCATAAACGTGAGTCAGTTGTTGAGCAGCTGAATGTAAATCCCGTGACCATGGGGATGCTGCAATGGTCATAAGTGTGAAAAATGGTCATAAGTCACTTTTTTCAGTGCCCGTTGTAACTTCAAACGGTCACTAAGCAAACTGTTGTAAGTCAAGGACCACCTATATTAAATGGAAATCTGTCTGCCAACCCAGAGCTTTTAAGGGAGCTATCAGGAACTGAGGCCTGGCTAGAGTCAGCTAGATTTGCTTAGCCCAGGTGTATTGAATAAACTACAATTGGCTAGATTTGCCTGATCGTTTGCCAGAAAGCACGTTTTACAAGCCACATTGGCTACATTCACCCAACAGGATAAAATAAAACCCCAACATGGTATAGCACAATGTGCGAAGATAGCCATAATGTATCTGAGGTTTTGCTGCACTTTATTGTGAGGTAGGGCTTTGGAAAACAGATAAACTATTAATTACACAGGCATTTATATATTGTGCTGCTAAACCCAATAGATCAACATTCTTGAGATTTGCAATAAATTGTGGCAGCGAGGAGTGGCTGTTTTTCAATAGTCCAAAAGCTTTTGCAGGATACTCCATTTCGTTTTTCATCCCTGCTTTGTCTTTGGATTATTTCCTAAAGAGCTTTCTTTGCTCAGCAATAGCCCTGCTCTGCTTGGTTCTCTTCCTCACTAGAATCCTCTTTCAGAGTTTTTCACTGAGATTGTCCCCTGTGTGCCTGCGGATAAGAAGCTGTGGTTGGCAACAGACTTCAGCTCAATGAATGGGATCATCCTATCCTTTTAATGAACACTTCAGGAAAACTGAGAGATTGCTGGACTGAAGGAAAGGACAATTGTGTAAAAGGTACGTGACTAAAATGCAGATAACAATACAGCAGAGTCAGGGAAGGGTAGAGACCAAATGGCCATCATTCAAGAGCTGGATGGAAGATAACAAATAGTTTGATGTAATCCACTCAGAAGCACTAGCTGTTCTAGAAGATCCAGGGGAGCTGGCAACTTTCACCTTCTTCAAATCATCAATATGTTCAATGTAGAGAGTCAGGTGATGTGGTGATTAAGGCATCAGGCTAGAAACTGGGAGATTGTGAGTTCTAGTCCTGCCTTAGGCACAAAGCCAGCTGGGTGATCTTGGGCCAGTTACTTTCTCTCAACCCTAGGAAGGAGGCAAGGCAAACTACGCCTGAAAAAATCTTGCCAATAGCACTAGTAATAGCACTTAAACTTATATACCACTTTATAGTGCTTTACAGCCCTCTCTAAGAGATTTACAGAGTCAGCATATTACCCCCAACAATCTGGATCCTCATTTTACCGACCTCAGAAGGATGGAAGGCTGAGTCAATGAAGAAAAGCTTTGGGGATTTGTCCAGGCAATCTTTTAGAATTGGGCACAATTGAACAAAGAAAAAAAAAGTTCAATTAGAGCTCAGGTCAAGCTTGCTTAAAGATAAAGGACATCCATTCAATCAAAGGAATTCATTAATTTATGAATTATGAAATCCTCACTCAAGCACACAAAAAACCTAGTAGGAGTCCCTCTTTGGTCGCTGTTATGTAGTGCCTTTATAATCACCCAGTTGGTACAGACTATTTTGGTGCATTCAGCTAACCAAATTATCCATCCTTTTGAACAATCCATCATGTGTTTTGAAATGCTCATGATGTATTCATTCATATTCATCATTAAGCTGCACAACATGCTTCTACCCCGGAACTCAGGGGATGCCTTTGCCTACATATCTGCTTTTAGCATAATGAAAGCCTATGATTAATTCAGGGCTCAGTTACCTAGCATGAAGGACAGGCCCAAAATACACTTTGTGTTTAATGAGAAGCAGATTTCTGAAGCAGACTCATCAGTGATGAAATGAAACGAACACTGTCATAAAGATAGAAATCCAGACTGATTTATTGTGCCAATCTTACTAACAAATAGTATCTAATAGCCATGTTGCTATGTTAAATAGTTGACTGGCTGCCTGAGAAAGAAGCTACCAAATAACTTCAGGGCTTCACGTTAGGCTCAGTCCTAGATAAGACAATCCAGCTGGCTAAGGGTGATAAATCTTCTCTGCAATGTGAGAACTGGTGGAGTTACTACAGATGAATGTAGTAAAAGACTATCCAGGAACCAGTTGATGACTTAAAACAGGAAAACAGGATGCTGTTGAAGTTTTAAAAAAATCATTGGCAAATGGTGCTCCAGGAAAGAAAAACGAGAAATATTTTCTTTCTAGCACTCCAATTGCTGATTTCATCATTGTGATGGGCAGATCTATTGATGTAAAATCAATGCCATTCCTTTTTAAAAAGTTTGCCCAACATTTAAATCATGGGCGACCAACTTTTTGCCTTGCCTGGGTTGCATTGGTGAAGAAGAATTGTGTTGGGTCACATATAAAATATATAATATAGTTAATATATATAAATCACAAAATAATGTTAAATTTTTACAATTTTGTGAGGCCTCATTACTAGCTGTCCAGGGCTGCATGCAGCCTGTGGGCCCTGGGTTAGACATGCCTTTAAATGTTAATTTAAATTTAATTTAATTTTCTCTCAAAATACAAGTTCAAAATTCTTTTCTGACATGTTTAATCTACTGAACATATTACTAAATTCTGCACCAGAAATTAGTGGATCTGTATAAAAATCTGCAACCAATCTTGAACCATCCTTTCTGTATGGTTCTGCAAAGAAATGCTGAAGCAACTAGATCTACCTACAGTTTTAAATCTAAATATACCCATGCACACTCTGAGAATGATTAGCTGATATTGCTCAACCTCCACGTGCAGCTGAAATATATGCAGTTAGGAGTTTGATTACATTTGCATCTGAACTACTTTTTATTGCTTATTAATTAGAAGCAAATTCATGCTTATCTAGCCACTGACAAATGTGTATGTGCCAGCAAGCTACCCTTTAGCTAGCAATTGTTTGCAAGTTACATTGTTTGCTTTGCATGTGATCCCTAAGGACATAAAAGCAGGAATTTTGTTTTATCACTGTTCATGTTTCTCTCTAAAAGGATGTGTATACTTGAAAGCTGGTTAGAAACATTGCATTTTTTCTTCAAGGCCCCAGAATTATTATAGATAGGAATCTCACTTTTCAATGGTGAGAAGGCACCATCAACTGGCGGACGGACTCAATCCTATTATTGACACAGTGCCTGCATATGGATATTCAAAGGCTTGACCAAATTGGAGAGGATCATGTTTAAACAGAATGATCAGTACTTTTTCTATCTATATTTCTGTGAGATTAAAAATGGATGTTTAAGTTAAAACTTCAGTAATGAAACCGTTTCAGGGTAAACTCATTTGTAGCAATACTAACAAAACCACAAATCCAAAGCCAGAATCTTTCTCTACTATTAATATTGGGAAGATGAGATCTGCCGAGAGCCCCTTGGACATCTGAGGAAATATGCTGAGCTGGCAGAACTGTACATGAGTAGCCTGCTTCTCACAATCAAGAGAAACACCTATCCAAGGCATTCTGTGAGATGAAGCAGTAGCCTAGAGGAATGTTTCTCAGCCCAAGTGACTTTGTGTGGACTTCAACTCCCAGCATCCCCCAACATCATTGGGATCAAAGTCCACACTTTTTAAAGTCACCAAGGTTAAGAAACACTGACCTAGAGTAAGTTGGCAGAACACAAAGGATGGATCTGACTGGACATGGGCAAGAGCTCATTTTCGAGCCTATACTATACTATAAAACATCAACATTTCTGTGTTCCTATTGCACTGACAGATCATCATCCAGGAACATACTGCAATTCTGGCTGAGGTGGTTTCCCTATTGTGGATTTACAGTGTAATGTTCTCCAGGAAAGCAAGCCTTGTGATGGCTCAGTGGTTAGAATGCAGTATTGCAGGCTAATTCTGCTGACTGACTGGAGTTCGATCCTGAGTGGCTCAAGGTTGATTCAGCCTTCCATTCTTCTGAGGTCAGTAAAACGAGGACCAGGATTTTGGGGGGCAATATGCTGACTCTGTAAACCGCTTAGAGAGGGCTGTAAAGTACTATGAAGCGGTATATGAGTCTAGGTCAGGGCTTTTCAACCTTTTTACCGATTGTACCACTTTTAGGATATGGCAATATTCGAGTACCACCTAGCAAGGTGTCAAAAACTTGATGACCAAAAAAAAACACCTGTTCAAAGTTGCAGTTGCACTGAAATGACTTATGACCATTTTTCACACTTATGACCATTGCAGCATGCCCAGGATCATGTGATTTATATTTGGATGCTTGGCAACTGATTCATATTTATGATGCTCAGTGTCCCAGGGTCATGTGATCCCCTTCTGCAACCTTTTGACAAGCAAAGTCAATGGCAGAGCTGCTGGTAGACAAGTGCTAAGGCGGGACTTCCTTCCCTCCCTCCCTTCCCTGTCTCCCTTTTTCTCATTCCCATCTCCTTCTGAAAGAAGAATTTGACCCCCCCCCCATATTTTCTCTCTTCCATATATTCATCAAACAAGGAAAGGCCTCCAGAGACAGAAAAGACAAGCTGCTGAGTGAACTAGCTTAAAAAGGCACATTACCCTTTAAGAATTAGCTACTGGCTAGAAAGGAAAGTAAGGAGCCCAGCCAGCACTTAAGGAAGAAAAAAAAATGTAAGTACTGGCTGCCGGCTAAGGAGAGCCTCCCCAAATGGCTCCATTCATAAGTAAAGGAATGCTACAGGCAAAATCCATTCAGGAGAAAAATACTTCAAAATCCCTTGCAGCAAAACTTACAGCTAACAACAGCAGAGCAATAGAAGCTAACACGAGCCATCATCCAAATAGAAATTGCCAAACACTCCTTAAGAACACAAAGCCCACATTGCACAAATCCCAGAACTTCAAAGTCACAAAAGCACATAATCCTTCCACTCCCTCCCTCCTCCGTGCCTCACCTCCAGCCATTGCTGCCTTTTTTCATTCCTGGTGGAGGGTGACCCCTCCCCCTCTGTATTTCTTGCCTGTTTGCTGCTGCCAGCACAGGTAGCTGCCACAGCAGTTGTAGATCGGCTCATGGCCGGCCTTCTTGATCTCCTCTCCCCCCACCCTTCTCCTCCTTCTTCTTCTTTCCCTTCGGTGCAGCTAGAGCTGACTCCGCCTCCTCCCAAGGCTGCTGCTTTTTCTCTCTCTCCCTCTCCCACCCAAACTGCCTCCTTTTATAGCCTCTCCTGTCTCCGCCCCCCTCCTCCTTTCTTATGGGGGAGGGTGAGCCAGAAGTGAGCCTGGGGCCTTTGCAGCTCCAGAGGACTCTCTCTCACTGTAAGTCTTTGCCTGTGCTGGCTCTTTCCCTTCCCCACTACACTTGGCTAGGCAGGGCTGTGTACCACCTGCCACTCATTAATGTACCACAAGTGGTACATACCACCGGTCGAAAAGCCCTGGTCTAGGTCAGGAATGTCAAACTCGTGACATCACGTGATGTCGCATGATGTATCAGGACTTTCCCCCCATTGCTGACAATGGGGTGGGCGTGGTTTCAGCGTGATGCATCCGGCCCGCGAGCTGGCAGTTTAACATGGCTGGTCTAGGTGCTATTGCTATTGCTTGTGCCCTGTCCTCCACCAGTGGCCATTTCTGTTTATCCAAGCACTACAGAAACAGGAACACTATGTAATGGGAAACTGATCAATTTTTGGCTTTGAGTGAACTGCTGTATTCATCGATATTAACTGGAGCTTGCAGCTGCTATAGAACACAACGAAAATAACACATTCATAGATCAATTTGCCCCACTGAGAAGCATTATAAAAAATGTGAAATTTGGATATTCTGAGGAATTAGGATTTGAGTTATATCAGCAAATAAAGAAATATAAATGGACTCAAAATTTAACCATCTTTATAAATAAATGGTATAAGTGTATGTAAGATATATGTGTATGTGTATGGATGTGCATATCCATATATTTAAGAGTTTAAATATCTTAATCTGAAATGTTAAATAAATATTGAAACAAAATTACATTCATTGAGAAACAATTTTAAAAAGAAGAAAATGAGAGAACTGACTTCAAAAATATTATTTGTCCCAGAAAAGCTACAGCTGCATCAGTACTGATTCTATAACATGAGGTACCCTATCATATCTTCTACCAGCCACTAAAAATCTGTTCTAGCAATGTGTGATATTCGAGGGAGTAGAAAATTCCTATTCTGTAGCCTAAATTCAAACTCATATCCCCAGCATAACCTTGTCAGAAGAAAAAAAAAATCTCTCTTGCTCTGGCTGCTGCCATTCAAAACTGTGTGTTAAGGCTGACTTGGTCACTCAACAGTGAGAAACTGGTGAAGCGGGCACAGCAGCGCCTGCATTTTCTGCGCCGCATGAGAAAAGCACATCTTCCTTCCCCTGTCCTGACCACTTTCTACAGGGGGACAATCGAGAGCATCCTGTCATACAGCATCACAGTCTGGTTTGGAGGCATCACTGCTTCAGACAGAAAGGCGGTGCAGAGAGTGGTGAGAATGGCCAAAAAGATCATTGGCAGTTCCCTCCCTCCTATCCAGGACATAGCACAGAAGCGTTGCTTGAGCAGGGTCCGTAAGATTATCTGGGACACTACACATCCTCTTCATGACCTGTTTTCCTTGTTACCTTCTGGGAGGAGGCTTCGTGGTATCCGTAGCAGAACATCCAGATTCAGCCATAGTTTCATACAGCATTAACCTTGCGAACACTCAAGCTTCCTCCTTCCGTTATATATTCAAGATGGACAGTATTTAATATTTATTTGCTACGTATATGTAGGGATGTGGGTCTATACATATGTTGTTCATGGTATGTTTAGGTGTGTGTCATGTATGTGTTTCACTTTGAGAGCGGGCAACTAAATTTCATTTTTGATGTGTGCCGTTGTGCCCACAGTATAAAAATGACAATAAAGGTTATCTTATCTTATCTTATATGAATTTTACCTTGATGGGAGTGATTGAAAGTGAGTAATATAACTGGAGATGTAAGAAGTGACCAGGGCTTTGCCTGATTGGCAAAGGCCCAGGTCTCCTACTGTGCAATAAATTATATTTTCACACCATTGTATCAGTTTTCATCAGGCAGAACTTCTCATTTCTAATCACGCCTACTTTCCTAATGGCATGAGAATAAAGGAAAATCATGATATTATCAAACATCAACCAAAAGAAAAGAAAAGAAAAGAAATCCCCCCTATCTCCTTTACAACTGGTTGTGGAAGGAAACCACTAACTAAATTATCCAGTGGCTCTTTACTCCTTCAAAGAAACATGGCATCGTGGTTGACAACGAGACACATTATTAGAATGCATAATGTAGCTCTTTAACTAGTTGTTGATGTAAGACAACTTATATGCAGAATGTGTAAAACTTAACTGAAAGCAATAGATATGATACTAGAAGATACATGCATTAAAAAAAAAAGATAACTATGACCTATTTCTTATTGGGTATGTTTTCTCCTAACTCTCTGCATATCATTGATCAGCTAGACATATCTCGGTTTTTCCACATGTCATTTTGTGAAAAGTTTTTCTTAAATATGCTAACAACACTGACAAGGAACCATGACAAAGGACTAATTTGGAAACACACTTAGTTCGAAAACCAGCAAAAATTCTACTAAACTCACTTCCCTAGATAAAAATGTATCTCCAAATCTTTCTTATTATTGCGGCTTTTTTTCCATGAACAGTAAGCCCTTGTTGCCTAGCAACTGGTGCCATTTTTCAGGGCACTGTAAATAACTTTTCATGTGAATTCTTGTCTACATCTCTTGTTTTTGTTATTAAAAGTTTTAACAACTGTCTTCTTTTCTCATATGCACATTTCTCTGAAAAATCCAAGAGAGGCTCATTATATGCTGCTTTCTTAAATTTGATTTGTTTCTTACAGTTGCTGACATTTTAGAAAACCTACAGAAAAAATAAAGAGCAGCAAATCCAGTAACAGTTTGCTGCTGTTGCTGTTATCGTCATCGTCATCATCATCATCATCATCATCATCATCATCATCATCATCATCATCATCATCATCATCATCTCTTCTGAAGAACATTTAACAAACTCTGATAATTTAGAGGCAAGTCAAGCTTTAATCCAAAGAAGAAGAATATGCTGCAACATATTTGTGATTATTATTATTATTATCATTATTACCCTGCCCTGTCTTGATCTGGATATAGGGATTTACTGGGTGGGAGTGTGATGGTACAAAACGAAACAGGGAAGAATCCAGAGTAATTTTCCAAAGGGGAGGGGCTGGAAGGAATGGAGCTGATTATTTTGGTCTGTTTTAAATTTTGGGGAGGTTTTAGAGGTGGTAATGGAAGTGAGAAACCCCTCAAAGACAATGCAACACATATTTCCACCTATTCAAAGCTTGGTGGATAGGACATTAGTTTTATAGGACATACACACACTATTTAAAGTCCATATCACTCTCTCAAGAAATCTAATGCAAGGTTTCAACTGAGAATTATAATTAGGGCATTTCTTGTAACAAAACAAACCTGCCAATAAAATATGGGTCGTACTTTAAGAACACTTGGAGAGGAAGGGGAGGTGAGAAGAAAGAGACACCTACTACGAAGACAACCCTTTTGTTTCTATATGTGCTATGCAGAGTTTGTCCACTGCAGCAATCTTACCATGCATCTATGTGGGGATTCTGTTGCTGTAATTAAAGCCATCCCCTCTGGAGATGGTGAATATTTTACATTTTTCCTCAAAGTGCAATATTGTTCTTAACTGTTATGCTTCCTGACCAACTCTGTCTGGGTTCAGAAATCAAGCAAGGCCAACTCCATAAGCACTTAGTTGACAGATGCAAACACTAAACCTTTCGAGAAAAGAAATGACAAACCAATTGCATATTGCCACCAGACAAGTACATTCATGAAATCACTAATCAAGCTCACTTTGAAGGAGGTTTTTAATTTTTTTTATATTTTCACAGGGGAAGGAATGACAGAAAATTCATTATAAAATCAAAGAGGCACACCTGGAATAACACAGGATCCTAGTTCCCTTAACATCTTGGGAAAGGCTGAGACTGAAATTGCATCCATTCTCTTTGCAACACAGAGCTTAACAGGAGCCATGGAAGACTACATAAGGCTTACTCTTGGGGAGAGGTAAGGATTCACCCCAGACAGCAGTTCTCTGGGGGTGGGGGTTATTGAAAGACAAATTGTTACCCACTTAAGCTAGTTAGTTCACTGTTACTGTCATAAATAGGAAGAGTTGTTTGCAGGATGTTAGCCTCAGGTAGCAAAATGATGTAGCCAGCCTTGAGTCCTATGTGCAAGATGTTCTAAACTCTCTCAGGTTCTCTGACTATTGCCCAAGCTTTTTAGAAGAGGTCCAGTTCTATCAGTCTGAAGGATACCTATTTGAACACTCTAGACAGGGTGAAAGTATCCTCAGCAGTGATTTTTCAAAAGAATGTGGGAAAAGATGTCCAAGTGACACATTGAGATCAGTGCCCAATAACACAAGTTGCTATATAATCTATAAAATGAAATAGAGATTGATACACAATTCCCCTACTCCCACCCCCACCCTACCCCATCTATCTATCTATCTATCTATCTATCTATCTATCTATCTATCTATCTATCTATCTATCTATCTATCTATCTATCTATCTATCTATCTATCTATCTATCTATCTATCATCTATCTATCTATCTATGTGTGTGTGTGTGTGTGTGTGTGTGTGTGTGTGTGAGAGAGAGAGAGAGAGAGAGAGAGAGAGAGAGAGAGAGAGAGAGAGAGAGAGAGAGAGAGAGAGAGAGATCTGGATGAAAGTAGAATCTACAAGCTCATCCTACAATCTACAAAACTTCATGCAACTGTACACATAAGAGTGTCTTTGAGTGACTAAGTGCACTGCTGTTTGCCCTCTGGTCACCCAAGAAGCAGGAATTGTGAATTTGGTCTCACCTCATTTCAACTTGTCCTGAGTGAAGCCACATGTTCTTAAAGGAACAATGCAACGATAAAGAGGTTTCCATGTTCAGATTTGGCCAATCTGAAGAGGCAAAAGACAGGCATTCTTCTTATTGACAGGTTGGCAGCTTGACAAGTGCTCCATTTTTCCAAATGAAAGGAAAAGAGCACAAGGCCACCTCCTCCCTTTGGTCATTCAGACAAGAAACAGCACTAAACTCGGGTGAGCAGCCCTTCCCCAGAATGAGATGCTTAAAGCTTTCAGAAGTGAGCAGATGCTAGGAAAGGAACAAAAGGTTTGCTGTCTGTGAGAACTAAGGCAAACAAAGGGTTCTGGGCCTTGGGAAATAGGACTAGGGTGCCAGTTAAAAGCTAAACATTGTACAGAAGCTGGTCTTTGGCTGGGGAAGAGTGAAAAAAAACCCAAGAAAAAAAAACTTCAGACATTGTGAGAAAATTCTGATTGCTTCTTCCAGGTGATAAAATTTTTTCACACCTCCTCAGTTCTAGTACTTATTTTGCTTTGGAATATATATATATATTCCAAAGCAGAATAAGTACTAGAACTGAGGAGGTGTGAAAAATTTTTATCACCTGGAAGAAGCAATCAGAATATATATATATATATATATTCTTAATTATGCTAAAAATCCGAATCCCAGGTAAACACATGTCATAAAGCAAATAGATAAAAACGATCACCGGGATAAAAACCATCTTCCTGAACAAACTGAACTCTGTTTACCCTGACATCCGGTTTACCGCAGAGGAGGAAAATCAAGGCGCGTTGGCCTTCTTGGATGTATGGATCAAACGACAGTCCGATGGGTCCCTACAAACAGCCGTCTTCCGTAAGCCAACCCACACGGATAGGATGCTGCATTATAGAAGCAACCATCCGGTTGCTCATAAGGCCAGCTGTATCAAGACTCTATTCAAACGAGTTGGCTCTCATTGCAACACCAACAAGACCAAAACGGAAGAGAGGAGGCACCTCTACCAAGTGTGCAGACGCAATGGTTACCCAGTGGATTTTGTTAGGCGTCACAGCAGACCATACAGACCTCGCACGAGCGCACGAGCCGACGGGGCACCAACCCAACCGGCACGGACAACCTTGCCATATATCAATGGCGTGTCGGAGGCCACGGCCAGACTGTTGGCCCCCTTTAACGTGAGGGTGGCCCACAAACCTGACCAGACCCTACGCACCAGGATTATGCGCCCAAAAGATCCACTCCCCACTGGGGAGCAGTCCTCAGTGATATACAGGATTAGGTGCAAAAACTGCCCCTGTAACTATGTTGGAGAAACCTCCAAGAGACTTACAACCAGGGTGCACGAACATGAATTGGCGATTAAGAGGAAGGAACAGCACTCGCAGGTGTGGACTCACATGGCCAACTATGGACATGAGTTCGACCTCGCCAACGCGGAGACTTTATCCCGTGATGTCACCAAGGGAGGCCGCCTGCTCAAAGAAGCCTGGATGTCGGATAAAAACTCCATCAACCGGCATATAGAGCTTGGCCCTGCATACCAAATGTTAAAGGGGTGGGGAGGGCATCATACCAACTGGCAACACAAACAACCTGCCCACACCAGGCACAACTGGAAGGACGAGGCAATAGAAAGGAGGACTACCACAATCCCCAGAGAGAGCAATGAACCAGAAGCACACCCCACAAACAAAACAACGCTCCAGATCCAGCAGGGCACAAAAAGGAAAGGAGGGGGCGATCAAACATTACCAGACAAACAACCCCCAGGAACCCACATACAAGGAGACACTGGGGCGGTGAGTAAAAGAACGGAGGAAGCCTACCCCATAGGTCCCCCAGACGCACACCCCCCAATCCATACAAAACAGGGGGAGCAAGACAACGAACAGGAAGGACCAGACAGCCAATCTCGTGACACACACACAGATGAAAGAGGGGCAGCGGAGGCCGGGAAGAGAAGGGGAACAGCAAAGATACGCCCTGCTAAAAACCAGACGATAGGGACACGACCGCGCTCAGCAACGAAGGAAACAACGAACAATGTGTGCAGACCGCGAGACGACTATTTCCTGCGCCCCCGCACACGCGCTGAAGGAACTACACGCTCCACGGGTAGCTCAGGGACATGGAGACAGACTAATATGAACGGGACCATGGGGATGGGAGGGGGAGGAGAGAAACAGGAACGATTTGACACCCGATCCCCCGGAACGAAACGGGAGGAGCAGGAGCGATCGGACACTCGACCCCCTAACACCAACACACATGCCCTAAGAACAACGGCAACTGGAGGAGAGAGGATACCTGTGGAAACGGCCCCTTTAACAACGGTGCACCCGATGCCGAGGAGCGGACCGATGACCAGGTCGAGAGCCCGGGTGCAGAAACAGCCAGTCATATAAGAACGGACTCCCAAATTCTACGTTATATGCTCTGATGATGTTGGCAGTGTGGCCGACGAAAGCTCAGCTTTTTTAAATTAAACAATCTTTGTTTTAAGATTTTTATCCCGGTGATCGTTTTTATCTATTTGCTTTATGACATATATATATATATATATATATATATATATTCTGATTGCTTCTTCCAGGTGATAATATATATATATATATATACTAGTCTCCCACTAACTCTTTGTCAGCCACAAATTGTTTTGAATTTACTGTGTTCATAGTATGTGACGTCTGCCTGCAAAACATGCTCCTAGATTGGAGCGAAACGCATTTATATATATATGGTTATATGTCTATATATATATAGGAATAAAGCAGAATAAGTACTAGAACTAAGGGAGGTTTTGTGTGTGAGAGAGAGATACACACAGAGACACTGTACATATAATCTCACTGTTGTATCCTGGGCCTTGCTGAGTCAATCAGCAAGGCTCAGGAAACCTGCAGGACAACTGCAGAGACCCGGGCAGACCACGTGTTTGCCCGGGACCGGTTGTAGAGACCCGGGCAGACCACATGTCTGCCCGGGACCCAGACAGGCTGTCTCCAGCCTTGTGCGCATGCGCGAGGCGGGAGAATAGCCTGCATTCATTGGTTGAGCCTCCCCTTGCAGGGGAAGTATAAAAGGGCACGTTGCCATTTTCTCCTTTGCTTCTGTTCAGTGCATGTACACAATAAAGATCATCTTTTGCACCAACTGCCTCGTCTTCATGTCTGCGTTGCGAACAGAACATTGGCGACGAAGGTGGGATCCGCCATTTGGGATCCCGAGGAAACAGAAGTAGGCCTACTCACCTAAAGGCCTGATGAGCGGAGAAGTTCGGCGTCCGGTGGAAGCGACTGCCTGCCAGCATGAAGACGCTGGAGGTGAGCTCGGCTTCAAGGGACCCCTTCTCATGCCTTGAAGCGGAAGGAATCGAGGAAAAGCCACCGCTTGCCAGTACGAGTACGCTGGAAGAGGGCTCGGCTGCGTGGGACCCCTTCTCCGAGAAGTACGGCGTCCAGAAGAAGCAACCACCTGCCAGTACGAATACGCTGGAGGTGGGCTCTTGGCTTCGTGGGACCCCTTCTCCGAGAAGTGCGGCGTCCTGGAGAAGCAGCCGCCTGCCAGTACGCAAACGCTGGAGGTGGGCTTGGCTTCGTGGGACTCATTCCCATTCCTTCCTCCTTCCTTGCGGCGAGAGACGTGGACGAGGCCATCAGTCACAGCGAAGTCCAAGCTGGGCCGTCTTGTCGAGTCCGACACTTTGCGACCAAGAGCCCTCCAGCTGCAGTCCCCATCCATTAAGAAGTCATGCGAGAGGCCTCCGGAGACGAATCCGAGGACAGACTTCAACCAGTGGCGGCAAGAAGACTGCGAGAGCGCAGAGGACAGACGCCTGCACCCTTTCGGTGTTTCGGCTGTGGAGGTCGCCACAGGAGAGCCGATTGCCATTCTCCTTCTGCTGTTGCCCGGCAGGTGGCAGGCAAGGCCACATCGCATCAGCCTGCTTGGGTCACCAGATACACAGGCCCCCTAATGAGTTGCCTCTGAAAGGTACCAAGGTCCCCAGCCAAAACAGGATGGGTTTTTGCGCGTCCCGTAGGGGGGGTGTAAAACAGGGACTCACAGGCCCCTTAAGACACAACTGCACACAGTTGTTAAGTTGCAGGGAGCTCCCCTGGCCACGGAGCTGGACGCAGGGTCTGCTCTTCCTATTATTGTTGCAGACACTGTTAATACGGGTTGTTCCAAGAGTGGCTCACAAGTCCAGCTCAGGCCCGCCACTCTTATCCTCCCTGACCTTCAGGTTTCACGAGTCAGTGGGCAGGGGGAGGCCACGCTAAGAGTTCAGCATGAGGAATGCGATGGCCACCATTCCACGGCCTATACTGACTACAAGCCTTTGCTGGGGTTGTTACTACTAACAAACAATCCCCACACACAAGCCTTTGCTGGGGTTGTTACTACCCACAAACAACCCCCACACATTATATCTCCTAGAATGCTGAGATGGTCTATTTTCTTAGCAGCTTATGATTATGCCCTGGTTCACAAACCAGGCACTGAGATGGGCCACGCTGCTGGCCTAAGTAGGTTACCTCTAAAGAAAATAGAGGCAGACCCTGCTCCTGCTGTACATATTCTGTCTATTCAGGACTTACCAGAATCTCCCTTCAATGCTAGGGATGTGGCTGCAGAAACTGCCACTGATCACACGCTTGCACGCATGCTGACATGTGTGTTGTCAGGATGGCCTGACACGTGTCCTGGCACTGATTTCCAGAGCTTCTGGCACAGGAAGCACGAATTGTCCACATTCAAGGGGTGCATCCTGTGGGGCAATCGAGTAGTCATCCCGGCCTCATTGAGGACTAGAGTCTTGCTCTCTCTTCATGAGGGACATCCGGGAATAGTGAGAATGAAGGTGCTTGTGCGCAGCCATCTGTGGTGGCCTGGTCTCAATAAGGACATCAAGGCCCAGGTTCAAGGGTGTCAAGTGTGCCAGCAATCACGGCCAGAAATGCCCCAGGCCCCTGTACATAGGTGGGAGGAGACACTCACTCCATGGTCACGTGTCCATATAGATTATGCTGGGCCCTTTCAGGGGCAATTCTTCCTCCTCCTTGTGGATAGCCATTCCAAGTGGCTAGAGGTAGTTCCTGTGTCCTCTACTACTGCTGCCAGGACCATCCAGGTGCTCAGAGGAATCTTCGCTTCCCATGGCCTTCCTGATGTTTTAGTTTCAGACAATGGTCCACAATTTACCTCTTCTGAGTTTCAGGCATTTCTACAAGCCAACATGATCCAGCATGCCACATCTGCTCCTTTTCATCCTGCCACCAACGGTCAGGCTGAACACATGGTGCGCACCACCAAAGACACATGCAAGAGAATCACTCAAGGACCCTGGCATCACAGGTTAGCTGATTTTCTTCTCACACACCACACCACACCATACACAGCTACTGGAAAGAGCCCAGCTGAACTCCACTGGGGTCGCAGACTTATCACAAAGCTGGACAGGCTTCACCCAGACCAGGTGGCTTCACAGGTGTCGCAGCCACGGGCACCTAGGAGACTCAATGTGGGTGACCCGGTTTGGACCAGGAACTATGGGCAGGGGCATCTCTGGGTACCTGCTGTAATATCTAAGGTCTCTGGGCCTCTGTCATACGAAGTGGTCTTGGATGATGGGCGTGTCCTCCGGCGCCACATTGACCAGCTGCATTGGCGGCTGCCAGGCTGGCATTCCTCCCCTGACTCCGCTCTTGGGGGAGGGGGACCCCAATTACGATTGTGGATCACAGTCTCTCCAAGCAGGGGGGTCGTCAAATGCCCCAGAGGAGGATCTTGCCATGGAGGCGGATCCCGACTCTGGCATAGATGCAGAGGGGTCTTGCCATGGACGGCTCCTAACTTGGGCAGAAGTCCCTGGCTAGGGACAAATCCCCGTACATGGGCCACTCAGGGTACTTCTGCTGCTGGTCTTGGGCTCGAGGGACAATGCTCCCAAGAGTAGTCCCAGGGAATTCCGGGGAAATCCACCCTGTCAAGGGACTGGGGGAACTCATCCCCTCCAAGGAACTCTGGTGTTGGGTCTAGCGGATCCAGCCAGTCAGCTGTCAGGGGGAACCCCTGAGTTGTCTGGGAAAAAAGCCCTGGGGTGTTTGCATAACACGGAAGCAGGCACCTATGTCTATGGTAACACCTAACAGGCACTCCAGGCACCTATGCCTATTGTAACACCTAACAGGCACTCCAGGCACCCAATTCACTTCCCCCAAATGTCATCACACCCGTCCCTACTATGGATCCACGAAGATCTGGGCGGATTAAGGCCCCGCCTAAATATTTGCAGGAGTATGTGAGATCCTGCGAGGCCCATGTTATCTAAGAGTGAAAGAACGTGGATTGACCTTGAATCCCACTGAGACCAGGTTACTCGGGGTACGGGGAACAGCCAGGCTGCCATTTGGACTAAATGTGACATGGTACTGGTTATTGGCTGGGACGGCATTGTCCAAGCCAAGGGGGGAGGGGTGTTGTGTCCTGGGCCTTGCTGAGTCAATCAGCAAGGCTCAGGAAACCTGCAGGACAACTGCAGAGACCCAGGCAGACCACGTGTTTGCCCGGGACCGGTTGTAGAGACCTGGGCAGACCACATGTCTGCCTGGGACCCAGACAGGCTGTCTCCAGCCTCGTGCGCATGCGCGAGGCGGGAGAATAGCCTGCATTCATTGGTTGAGCCTCCCCTTGCAGGGGAAGTATAAAAGGGCATGTTGCCATTTTCTCCTTTGCTTCTGTTCAGTGCATGTACACAATAAAGATCATCTTTTGCACCAACTGCCTCGTCTTCATGTCTGCGTTGCGAACAGAACACTCACATTGTCTATATAGTTGATAAGACTGTATAGACAAAATAGAGAAATAGAAACAGATATCCCAAAAGTGTGTTTGTGTGCACGTGCACATTGTGTGTTACACCCCAAGTGCATCATTGTCCATGACTAAATCTAGCAAATCTATTCAATAACTAAGTAGACAGAACACTAACCATATGCCTTACCACCAGGCACAGACTCTTAAAAATTGGCTAATTGCAGGGAAGGGAAAGTGAGTCAGCTCATCTCTAAGAGAAATATCTGGGAGTAGTTCATACCTCCCTTTTCAGCCATTCCGGTTTTCATATGCCCATCAGGTTAATCTACTTTTCTGAACAAAGCTGTAAATAAATTCATCCTAGTACCCAGTGGACACACCTTACAACATGGAAAGAATCCAGGAAGGACTTAGCCAGTTTATTGCCATTTCACTTTCATCCTGCTGATATAATTATATCGTGCTATCTATGGTGGTTATAATGTCTACATTCTCCCCAAAGTGCATTACACTGATGATAATGATGATGATAAGTATGAGTTGTTCTAATGAAAGTTGTTGTTGTTGTTATTGTTGTTGTTGTTGTTAATTCCTCAAATATCCTTAGGATTTCCAGGCTAGAATCATCTCATTGTCCCTGCAGAGTTTATTCTACTTGTTGAAAGACAGTTTGCCAGGAGAAAAAAGTAACCCTTGAAGGAAAACTGATTGCTCTGTGTATTTTTCTTCTACTTAAAAATGCTACTCCTTTTGATAATTTATTTCCTTAGTGATGTTGCCTGATAAACAGGTGATTATGCAGCAATTATATGTCTTGTTTATTGGCACAGAAAACTTTTGGGGAAAGCCCTCTGCCAAGAAAAACAAAACTGTATTACAACACACTGGATGTGGTTGCAAATGATAAATCATCTCATTGTGCAGTAAAGCAATTGAATGATCACAAATTAACATCCATTTACAGAACAGGTAAATAAAAACCAACAGGATAGGATGAATACTTATGTGAATATAAATATTTTCAATTGTTTGCAGGTCCATCACCCTCCTTCCTACATGACTGGGCACCTTAGCCTCAGTTTGCCATTGATGAAGGCCAAGTCTATGAATAGTATTACAGGTAGTCCTTGACTTATGACCACAACTGAGCCCAACACTTCTGTTGTTAAGTGTGACATTTGTTAAGTGAGTTTTGTCCCATTTTACAACTTTCTTGCCACAGCTGTTAAGTGAATCACTGCAGTTGTTAAATTAGTACACAGTTGTTAAGTGAATCTGGCTTCCCCATTGACTCTGCTTGTCAAAAGGTTGCAAAAGGTGATCCCCTGACCCCAGGGCACTGCAACGGTCATAAATATGAGTCAGTTGCCAAGCATTTGAATATTGATCATGTGATCATGGGGGATGCTGCAATGGTCATGTGAAAAACGGTCATACGTCACTTTTTTCAGAGCAGTTGTAACTTCAAATGATCACTAAATAAACTGTTATAAGTCAAGGACTACTTGTACTACATTCATTCATGGTCCACTGGTGAATATAAATATGGACCTGGCATATATTATAGAACTTGGTTGAATCAGGATTGGGACATAGCCTTGACTGAACCTTACATTTCTCCAAGCTTGTAATTATAGAAGATTTCAATCTCCAGGCCTTGGGTGTAAGATCTAGATGTGCTCCACAGCAACTATGAGTTTATCCTGGGTGTTTCCTAGCCTTATACCAGGAGGATCGAATGTCAGAGAATGACTTTGGAACACGTGGTCCAGAACATCAAAAAGCTCATGATCACTGCAAGGAAGGGAAACATCAAAATAGAAACTGACAGTCAAGAGATAGAACGTGTGGAAAAATTCACTTTCCTGGGATTTCAGATAGCTCAAAGTGGTGAATGCAGTACAGAAATAAAATGTCAGAGTGCACTGGGTCTCAGAGCAATGATGAACATGAGCCAAATATGGAAAAGCAAAGACATCAGCCTAGCAATCAAATGTAGGTTAGTTCGCTCTTATTGTGTTCCCCGTAGTTACCTATGGTTGTGAAAGTTGGGCCTTAAAAAAGCAAGACAGGAAGAAAATTGACTCGTTTGAGCTGTGATGCTGGAGAAAACTCCTGTGTATTCCTTGGACACAAAGGTGGTATCAAGGAAGTACCAGACTGCATAACACTGGACATGTCATCAGAAGACAAAATCATGAAACTGCATCTCACTTACTTTGGCCATGTCATGCATGGAAATTCACTAGAGCGATCATATCATTATCACATGAGGCATAATCTGGAGAGAGGGAGAGGTGATTAACACTTCTTCCATAGAGGGAGTCGTACCACCTGTCTTGAAAAGGCAGTGGTGCACCCCCTCTTGAAGTTCTACCCATCCTTGACAGTTTCTAGCCAGTTTCCAATTCTTTTTTGAAGGAAGATTTTAAAGAACGTGGTAGGACTTTATTTATGGAAGATTCTAAATGAAGCAGATTATCCAGATCCCATCCAGACAGGTTCTTGAGTGCAATGGTTGCACCGATGGATGACCTTCATTGGACCCTAAAAGGAAGGAGCATTCACTTTATGATCCTACTAGACCTAATGGCAGCATCCAGTATCATCAATCACAATATCTTTCTGGAGCTCCTGCTAGGACTCCAAGCACAATTTTTCAGTGATTTCACTCCTTCCTGAGTGAACCGTTTGGTCAATTATTTGGAAGAGGTATTCAAGCCCACTATTCCTCACATTTTAATACCCTCTACCATTTTATTTAACATTACATTAGATTATTAGGAGAGGTCATTCATCAAATCAGTGTGAGATATCATCAAAATGCAGATGAAACTTAATCATCTTAGGCCAGAGAAGAGACACAGTAGAGATTTTTATTTGGTTTCTTGAGGCGGTGAGGAAGTGGACAGAAAAAGCAGAGTTGAATTCAGTCCTTCTAAGGTAGAGGGGCTGTTCATAAATAAACTATCTGACTCTTTCCCAGGTCTGTATTATTAACAAAGAATGGGTTTATATTCTCCCTGAAGGAGTAGGTCCAAGATTTAAGGATTCTCTTGGTCTCATGGTTCCTGCTTGAGTAGTGGATGAAAGCCATGGCCAGTCCACCTTTTATTCAGTTTCAGCTACTATACAATCTTTTTGAGGGCAGGGAATTCCCTAATGTGGTGATTTAGGCCCCATCACCCTACAGCTAACCAATACTACATACGGCTGCATTTGAAGATGATCTGGAAACTGCAGTTAATTCAGACTGTAATGTTCAGATATTAATGAGACTAAGCTCCTACTGTATGTTTCAGTTGCCAGTATCTTTCTGGGTTCAATTCAAAGTGCTTCGTTTAACCTATAAAACTCTTCATGCTTCACCTCCATAGACCTTTAAGTCTATCTTTCTCTGACTAGACATTGCCCATTTATAAGGTCTTCCCATGACAAGCTTTTGGGGTCCATGACCCAAGACGTCAAAAGGATGGAAATCTAAAAGCATTTTTATTGGTGATATCATGAGTTACCCTCCTGGTATTCATTTTCATCCCTCTCCCTCAATTTCTTGGCTGTTGAAAACAGTTCTGTTTTCTTTTGGATATATTTGGGCTCTAGCAGACTGCTTTTTTTGTTTGTTTTTTTATAGTTGAATTTTTTTTTTTTTGCAGGTTCTTTATGTTATATTGTCTTCTTTTTATGGAGAATTAGATGATGGCTGATTTTTTTTTGTGATAGCTGTGTATTTTGATTGTCCTCTTGATCTGTTGTTTATTGTCTAAAAATGGACAATAAACAAACAAGTAATTGAGATATTTTTTTATCAATGACTCTTAGTAGTAAACAGGAAAGATTAATTATTTCATCTTAAATAACTATAATTTAATCTTGGGGTTTAATCTAATTCTTGTTCTACCACATAAAATGTTGGTGAAAACCAAAAGTAGCTTTGAACCTTTCTTAATCCTGCTTCTTTTTTGCATGAAATTAGTTGTTTCCAAATAATAGCATTAATCATTCTTGGAATCAGTTGCTCCCAGACAAATGTTTCAAAAAGCTAAGAACTTCAACAAGTGTCTGCATTCAAACATAACATTTTGTCTTTATGCGGACTGCTCTATAAGAGACCCATACTCCAATTGGGAACTATTAAGCAAGTGCAAAAGAGCTTTTGATTAAAGTGTTCAGAAAAAACAAACATGCTGTCACTGGTAGGTACACAGACACATCAGCTCAATTTTCTCCACAACAGTACCGAAATGGCTTGTCAATATATGTTTACTGTTCTCAATATATGTTTTCACTACTCAAGGCAGCTTACAGTCCTTAGATTCCAGGTAGAAAAAAATGAGGAAAAAAAATCCTCAACCCCACCTCTTCCAAAAACCTCCATAAAGACTGGGCATCCTCACTTGGTTGCTTAAAAGCTGCTTAGAATGGTAAAAGAAAAAAAGGGGAGAAGGGAAGGGGGAGGGAGATAACAACCCAGAATCAGGTGTCACTTCTATAAAAATAATGCATAACGTATACTAGAAGAGCTGAAATGCATCAGAGATGTTCTTTTCATGCAATCTGCATTGGAATCATGTGATCTTAATAGAGACACGCTAGGAATAAATCCAGTGGAATACATTGAGAAGGTCCTTTTGTATAACTATTGGGAAACAAGATGGCTGAAAATTACAATAGTATTCTACATTAGTCCATCACTGGATCATCAAGAAAGAGGACTCGTTGTCATTGTCACAGCACACTATCCCATGGTGGGAGTCAACTTCTTTCCAGAGTCTATTCCTCCCCCAGGAATTTGTTCTTGCCCAAATTCTCATTAAAGTTTGATGTGTATCAATACCGTATCACCTTCCCTCCTTATAACTCAGCTTCTGTTCCTTATCCACACCCAACAATCTTATTGAATGCAAGATCATCCACACTGAAGTCCGTGGGAGAGTTATAAAAGTCTGAATATGTAGAGAAGGTGGAGGAGCCTTCATTTTGTATAGGTGTGTTGTGGTTTGTGGAAAGCCGCAATATGAATTTTGAAGCAAGACAGTGTGCATTAGAAAATTATTTCTGCACAGTTGGGAAATTTTTGACACAGCTGGAAAGAGAACTGATAGACTTGGTCGCCAAGGGAGGTTGGCTAGCAGAGACAGAATGAGAGAGATAGATTTAAATCTAATTAAAGAGTTCATTTCAATCTAGCCATACCTGTTTGCATGAAATAATGAGCATATGTCAATACAGTTTTTATTGCTATTCTCAGCATGCAAATGCTATATCTATCTCTCCAATACGTACACATATACACAAACTCAGAAATTTGCATACACAGTTTATATAAAATATTTACATTTAAATGTGCCACAGCATACTGTCAAGTTGATTATGTGTATAGCAGGGAAAAATGCATGTTTACCAAACATTTTTTAAAAAATATTCTCTCCATTGGATTGGTTTAGATCAGTGATCCCCAACTTTTCAAAGCTTTGCGGACTGGCGGGCTGGGGGGAGAGGAAATGGTTCTGCGCAGGTGGCAGGTGTGCCTGAGTGCACGCGTAGCTCCATTTGCACAAGTGCCTCACGCAAATGGAGCTGCGCACATGTGTACACGCACCTGTTGCTTGTGCGGCTCGGTTCCAAACAGGCTGCAGCCCAGTATGGGGCCACAGCCCAGGGGTTGGGGACCCCTGGTTTAGATTTCTTTTGATGTTGAAATGTGAACCATGATTTCATAATAATTGCAGAGCAGATTTCCCAATGTGGTGCCTTTCAGAACTGATCAATAGAGATCTAGGTATCCCGTGACTATGTCTTAATAATGGAAAAAAAAGTCAGCTTAAATGCACCCGTGTCTTATAAGTAGTACTTTTCGCTATCTATGAAGCATCTGGATTTGCTTCCATCCTCACAAATGGCCTCAATAATATTGGGAAAAATCATGCACGCTAGTACTGAGATACCTGCCCTTATTTCTGCTTATCTAAGTTATGTATTTTTCAGACCGTGATGGGACTAAGAAGCAGAAGACTGGAGTGATTGAAAAAGTAGTAGAAAAGTAAAAGAATCTGAGAAACAGTTGAAAGAAACAACACCAAATGAGTCTGACTGGGATGTTACTCTATGTGATACTTGTAAATTATATATATAAAAAAGTAGCAGAATAGCTTACATGGCAAATTACAGCAGAGAAAGGCAAGACCCCCCCCCCCCGCAAAGCAGCACATGCTTTGATTGAGAGGGCTGAGAATATTTCTCTACTGCAGGAAAGCAAAATCTGTTCCCTCCTTCAGGAATAATATTCTTTCTACTTTCTTGAGCAGTATTTCTCAGTTTTGGCAACTTTAAGCTTTGTGGTTTACAACTCCCAGAATTCTGGCTGGGGACTTCTAGGAATTGAAGTCCACACAGCTTAAAATTGCCAAAGATGAGGCACACTTTTCTTGAGCGATATGTTATCTTGAAAAAATAGCACACCCCAGTGGGATAATAAACACTCTGTTACTTCAATTTCATTTTTCAAAATGAACCAAATTAATGTTCCTAATTCCTCACAGACAAGTTGCTCTAAAGCTGTAGGGATGCATAATACTCTGCACAGTTTCTTCTTGAGGATGAGAGTCAAGTGAAATATTCGAGGTCACAATAAAACATCAGCACCCGATCACACATATCTCTGTGCGATAGTTTTAGTTGAGAAAGCGTGAAATTGCCAGATGATAAAAAAAAAAAACCCCAAAACTGCTGCCATTATTACTGGGTGCTTTCAACTCTTTCTATACCAGTGATTGTCCTAAAAAAAACTGATTCCCATTTGGAAAGCTTTGAGCTGTTGATACATGCTTTCTGCCTGGTAAAAATGAAACCCCTATGGGCTGAAAATGTTAGTTCTATGGGGAGTATATAGCCATGCAACAGACATTAAGGCTAAAATCGTGATTGATTGATTGAATTTATGTGGTTATCCAACTGGGAAAATGAGGCTCCAAGCCATGTACAATAGATCAAAATCAAAACACAATAAACTAAGTTAAAAATATAATCATAGTTAACCAAGAACCCAAGCCCGTATCCCTCTCCAGATGGGAAAACTCCAGTCTTTGCATCTGTAAAGTGCAAAGAAAAAGACACACTTTTATTGTCTTTTCTGAAGGCCAAAAGGATCTAGATGGAGGGTTGGAAACAGATCATTCCAGATATTTGAGCTCCATGGAACTTACTGCATGCATACTTCTAAACTGCAAAACATTTAACAAAATGGCATCAGATTTATATTAGAATTATTTCTTTTATCTCCAGCTTTGAAGAGGATGGCAATAGAAGCCTCTACAATTTCAAAACTGGGGCGGGTTCAAGTATCACTGGAAACAAAGCAGCAATTCTTGCCTTCATTACAGGGACATAATCAGAATGCTGGTATATATCAAGACAAAGATTTGCTTTAAAAAAACCACAATCCCAACAATGACAGCAACCAATTCATCATAAAGTTTCTCATGGTGCTATCCTGTGAAAGCGTGCTCTTTTAAACAGAATTATCAATAATCTTTTTATACTTGATATTGAAATTTTAAAGAATAAATATAAATATTTTAGCCAAGTATTATTTATAGCAGGAGTAGTAATATCATGTACTTCATGGCACAACCTCGTTAGATGTGTATGTAGCCTCTTCTAGCAGCAAAACCAATTGCAAAAGTGCTAATACTTCAGTCAACAACAATATCAAAAAATACTCAGTGCTTTTCAATATAACAACTTTTAAGGTAGGATGTACAGTTCCTTATCAGAAATGGTACACTATCTAAAAACAACACATATCTACCTGTAGAATAGGAAGAAAAAGAAACTCTATGATGATAAATTCAAGTTAAAGTGGGGTTTTTTTTAGTTAAGATTTTACAAATAAAATTTACCAGAGCTGGAGGAACATAGAACATAGAATAATAGGATTGGAAGGGACCTTGGAGGTCTTCTAGTCCAGCCCTCTCCTCAAGCAGGAGATCCTATACCAGGGGTGTCAAACTGGTGGCCCACGGGCCGGATGCGTCACGTGCAGGCCACGCCCACCCCGGCTTCGCAAAGGCAAAAAAAGTCATGATATGTCACGATACGTCACATGACGCGATCGAGTTTGACACCCGTGCCCTATACCATTCTGAAAAACTGGCTGTCCAACCTCTTTTTAAAAACCTCCAGTGATGGAGCACCCACAACTTCCAGACATAAGCTGTTCCACTGATTAACTGATTTAAATGCAAGTTAAAATAACTAATGTATTTCTTAAAAGGAAGAAGAAAAAGGAAGGCGATAAATATACACAGAAAAATCATTCTAGGTATATGAAAGGTGGTAGAAAGAAAAGAAGAAACCAAGGGAAACAGTAGGGAGTTAATTGAAGTAATTGCAGAGAGAGGTGAATTAGGGGAAATCTTAAGAGAAACCAAATTACTGGGTGTAATCAACAAAGTCAAGAGAGCTGCTGTGATAATATGATTGCAGCTCCACCTGGTTTTTAAGTGCAATGCAGCTTCAATGACATCATGGTACTTGGATATATTTTTTTTAGCATACCTGCAGATACTCCTGGTATTAAAACTGAGCGCTTTTTACTCCCTCCTGAGTATTCAACAAACCTGAGAACCAGGAGAAAAAGATAAGAAGGTCTGGATTACAGCAAGGGAATACCTGCGGCTGGCTCAATGCGCAATCAAATCTGGTTCTGAGCTGCTATCAGCCCTTTTTGATCTATTAAACACACAGGGGAGGATGCGGTTGAGAAAGTTAGTGATGGGCAGAAACGTGTCCCTGCATTTTTTAGACACAGGATTTGCTTCAGAAAGGAGAAGAGAATATCAGAGGATATGTGCAAGGGGTATTCTTGCATTTCTTTAGCTTCAGTGTGTACAGTATAACTGCTCCCATTGTATAATAATCTCTCAGCAGATTGCTAGCTTCCTGGCTTCCCATCCTTCAATAAAATCTCCAGAACATGTCAAGAAGGAGTCTGTCCTGCTTAGCTAAAAGAGGGAAATCTGTTCTTGGGCAATTGTGGGAGAAGGTCTTTCCCTAGGGAAATTCAGAGAAATTGCAAGAAATCCCTGCCCACAAATTGGTGAATTTTAAAATAATATTTGTGCCCAGTTTTTTTAAAAAAGGTAACAGACTTAAGACTGACCCATATATCTCTAATCCTGTTAATTCTATATTATTAGATTTGGGGTCCCTCCCCCAACTATACAAAATTAATATTTACTTCTCTTAAATGACATATTCTTTTATACCAGGAAACACAAGAGAAAGAAATTCTTCTTTTACATTTATGGAGGTGGAAATTTGTTCTGCAAACTCTGTTTCTTCATCATGAGTCAACCATGGTGGTTCAGCCATGAACTTGCTTTCCCAATGACCAGCTTTACCAAATTCAAAAAAAAAATGTTATTCACTTTGAAATTAAATGATGCTCCTATTGCATTTTTAAAAGATTCACTTATCTGATTTTTCTAAGTTCTGGTCTTAAAATATGGCAACTGGACTATGGAATTCATAATTGAGGATTCAGAAATCTGTTTCACAATTTTCAATGAATACATCAGAAATTCTTCTAAAGCAACAAAAGCTTTATTGATTGCATGGTTCAGGAATGATTTATGTGAATGATTTATGTGAGTGATTTAAGTGAGTTCCTGATGTGTGAAGAATGATTAAGAATGAGAGAGTGCCCTGGATCTGCATTTAAGTGAGCCAAATCTATCTATCTATCTATCTATCTATCTATCTATCTATCTATCTATCTATCTATCTATCTATCTATCTATCTATCTATCTATCTATCTATCTATCTATCTATCTATCTATCTATCTATCTATCTATCTATCTATCTATCTATCTATCTATCTATCTACCTACCCACCCATCCATCTTTATCCTTATTTATCCTTATTTATTTATCCTTATTTATTTATAAATAAGACCTGTATGACTACCCATATGAAAACATAACTCTGGGTTCTTCCTGGCTCAGGAATTAAAATGTGGATAGGAAACAGTTCAAATTTTGTGGGGGGGAAAATTCTGCTGAAAGACTGTACTCAAAAACGAGTGCATGAGAAAACATTGTATACAAAACTATTTATGTATTTTTATTGACAATTGCCAACTGAGGCATAAGTCAGGTGAGCTGCCTTTACAACTGAATGCACACAAGACTAACACAGTTGGGTAACAGACCAATTTATACTTTCCAAGGATCTATTCATGCACTTAGTTAATAGATTGTGAGAGAGGTAAGCTAATTTTGAGAGGGACAAAGTCTTCCTTCTTTCTTGAGGGGCAATGCTTTTAGAAAAACTGAGGTTGCTATTTTATATCGCCTGGAGTAGGTCATATCTCCCACAATTGTCACACTATCCTATTGTAAGTAGGTGAAGGGCTTTTCTTTGGGGACATAACACTGGGGAAAGAGTTAACACAGCCTCCAATCCTAATTTGGCCTCTCAAGGCTGTTATTTAACAAAAACAAGAAGGAACCAGAAATATATACTTTTTATTTCATTTTAAGATAACCTGCTTTTCAATCTGTTAGCAAAAAGTCTAGCAAGTCTAATTAAATGGAGTAACAAAGGCATATGGGCATACTAGATAGACAGCTTGGGCAATTGTGTTCTTGACTATATTTGAAGTTTCACAAGTAATAAAAACAACTTTTAATAACAAAGTTATGCCCCGTATATATTTAGCCTTATACTGCTAAATTGTGAAATCTATCACTGAGACTTGTAAGAAAAAGAAATAATTCACAGCTGTCGGCATTTTTCGTCATAACAGCGGAAGGGTAAGAAATATAACAATGTACAGCAATTTTATAGGGTGGAGGTTTAATTCAATAAGTAAAGGTGGCTAAAACATGAAAAAGAGATCCAGTTGGGTGTACTGGTTCAGGTACTGGGTAAGAAAATGGGAAATGGTGAGTTCTAGTCCTGCTTTATGGATTATGCCAGATGAGTGACCTTGGGCCAATCATTCTCTCTCAGCCCTAGAAAGGAAGCAAGGACAAGCCACTTCTGAAAAATCTTGTCAAGAACATTGCTAATGCTAATATTAGTAGAAAGAGGTGAGCCTGGATCCTTTGCAGAATTTAGGTCAGAGCACAGTAAGGTCACCCCATGGTGTTTTCAGTTGCTACATTCTGCCTGGAAAAGTCATGCTGGGATTTACAGTATCTTCTTTATTATTCCTATATGACAAACCAAAAGCATGCAAGTAGTGCTCAGTTAGTTAACAATGGCAATTGGGAATAAAATTTTTGTGGTTAAGTGATATAGTGGTAAAGCACAATATCATATGATTGGGCCACTTAGCAAAGGGAATTTTGGCACCTCTGTGAATCACCAGAGCATCGTAATGCAAGGATGTTGTGTGGTTGCCATTTGTGACCTGCTGCCTGCTTTCCCGTTGATTTTGCTTGTTAGAAGTTGGCAAAGAAAGTCACAAATGATGATCATGTGACTGCAGGACACTGCAACATTGTAATTGTGAGTATCTGGATTGTGATCCTGTGATTGCAGGGATGCTGGAACGGCCGAAAGTATGAAGACCTATTTTCACTACCACCTATTCAGTGCTGCCGTAAGTTGAAATGGTTGCTGAACCATTAAACATTAAACAACTGATTAAACAATTAAACCATTAAGTCATTAAACAAGCACCACCTGTGCCATCTCTGCAGATTTAACAGAGATGGCTAAATTGTTTTGATGAAAGAAAAGAACATATGTACTTTTGTTTCTACTTGGAAACCGCTTCTGGACTTTGCGCCTGAGGTGGAAAAAAAATGATACCATGATTTTGGGTTTTACTGATTAGACTGATCTGTTGATATAGAAATGGCTAGTTTATACTACTATAGAAATGTAAAAAGTTGAGATTCGATCTTAATGTCTGATTTTACTGCAACAGAGGGAGTTGGAAGTCAACGCCTTTTGTTTCTTCTCCTCTCCTTCTCCACACTTTTTCCCTTTCCCTTTCCCTATTGTCGTCCGTTGCTACTTGCTTTTGTATTTTCATATTTTATGTTATAAATGAATAAAATTATTAATAAAAAACAAGCACCACCTGTGTAACCTGTCAGTTTGCTTTGTTTGGGAAACTTTCATGTTCCTTGGTGTGATATCCAGCAAACATCAATTTCATTTGATATCTAGCATAGTTTATTGGTTTCTGATGCACCATATATATGTTTTGGGCAGAACTATATTAATAATTTCCCTAAAAATATATAATTGCAATGTTACCTTATACTGTTCTGCTAGGAAAAATACCTGCTTAAATTGGGGACCAAAATGATCGGAGATAGATGCAACAACAAAGTGTATTTTATTAGCACGCATGAACTACAGTGATCATTTTCCTTGCTAAAGGAACACAGAAGAACATTAAAAGTAAAATGAAGCTAAGCTGAAGATCTACAACAAGGAGCTGATTCCTAGTAAATTGTCCCATTTGTATGGGGAGGGATGCTTGTCAAAGGATTTTATTTCCTCAAACAAGGAAGATCTCTAGGAATAATGTTTTTGTATAGAAGCATAGAATATGGAATTGCTATCTGAAAGAATTGTGTCAAAGTTAAGAGCAGAGAGCAAAGAAATAATCAGAACCGAAATCCCATGCATATAAACTTGGGAACTATCATACTATTTTGTTTCCCTCTTTTTGGTAACTTGTAATCCATCATTACAGCTCCAGCTGACATGTGCCTGCAGCTTGTCTGCCTAATTGACTGATTCAAGGAGCAGTCAGTTTTGAAAGGAAATCATCCTGGGCAATATTATTATGCCCAGCTGGAATAAATAAATCAAATGAAGCAGTGGACTGAGAAATCACAAATGCTATTGTAAAGAGACCTGCATTTGCTTATGTAACACAAAGAGACAAAATGATTGGCACTAATTTGCCATTTCAGAACTGGTTAAAAAAGGAGGTTGATTAGAAATAGAAACTGGTGGAAAGGTCAGCTATTATCTCTAAGGAATCCAAAATGGATGAAGGGAAGAAAAAATTCAAATACCTAAATTCACTGGGGGTTTGGGAAACATATAAATTTAATTCATCCTCATAATTATCATCTTTATCACCTTAGTTTTCACATCTTGTTTCACACTGTGCCTCCAAGACACACAGTATATTTTTTGTATTGGAGTAGTATATTATAGTTCGAGGGACTTTTTTTTGTTTTTTGCTACATTTGCAAGATATCAGGAATGGAACTGTTTGCAGAAAAAGGAGATAAAGATAAATGAAAATAAGAGGCCATATATTGATTTTCAAAAATGTGTGGCAGATCAGTCACTCAGTGGAGACAAAGTTTAGCGGGTACAACTATCAAGAAAAATTGATCTGATTAGTTAGCCAGCCCCTGCTTAAGGCAGGCTCCTCCAATAGAAACTTAATGGGAAAATTAAAGCACTTTAGTATGTTAGTAAGTTGTAAGATTAATAATCTGAACACAAAGATGATAACAAAAAATATGAAATTAGAAGATCAAAACAAACTGATGGAGAAAATCAGTTTTTAGATTGAGAAAAAAGTAAAATACTTGCATATTAATATAAAAATATGAATTAAATGTTATTTCAAAATGATTATGTTAAAACATGGAATGAAATTAAGAATGACATGTTAAGATGGGAGAAATTAAAATTGTCACCTTTGATAAAAATGTTTTTCCAAGAATGGTGTTTTTGTTTCAGGCAATATTTGTTTTGACGACTGACATGTCATTTAAACAATGACAGAAAGGTATATCTACATTTATGTGGCAAGGGGAAAAAATTATGTTACATATAAAGTATTGCAAGTTGCAAAGGAAAGGGGATTGGGTTTATGAATTGGTTTATCAGATTTGAAATTATATTTTTCTGCTTGTAGAAAGAATGGATGTTGCTGAGAAACAAGAGACTTTAGAACTAGAAGATAATGATCTGAGGTTATAGGTATTTATGCTACAATAAAGTTTAAATTAATGTGGATTTCAAAAAAACCCATTTTATTAGAAGTGCGATATTGAGAATATGGAATAGATATAAACCCAGGTTGAGTCTGAAAATGCCTTTATGTATCTCAGCTCAAGAAGCATATCATAGCATATCATAGTGTGCACTGGCCAGCCACTCATGTGACCAGGTGGCCAAGTGGGCCGTGGCCCACAGGTTGTGGACCCCTGCTCTGGAACATCTTGCCCCCCCGATGTGTGGTTGGCCCCAACCCTATCCTTTCATAAGGGCCTAAAGACCTGACTCTTGCCAGTTGGCCTGGGAACAGCACAATGGTCAATCAAGGAAGAACAGACCCCCATCTCCGCCCCCACCTTCCCCACGTGTCCTTGATTTTAATCTCTGGTTTTAATTTCTTCAGGTTTTAATCTAGATTTTGTTTTTTAATATCTGATAGCTGCCCAGAGTTACCTTGGGGTAAGATGGGCAGCCAATAAATTTTATAAATACAAAAATAAGCCACTGAGCCATTGCACCCCCCCTCCGGCCTCCCGCTGTAGATATGGATTTAAAATGAGTGGATTTGGTAACTAGGTTGTATGTCTTGTGTGAATCGCAGGATGTGGAGACCAGCGGTGCAACGGGTGCTCATGGACACAAGGCTTCCTCTTCCCTGTGATATTCGGGCAGCCCTGACCGGCCAAGGGTGCAGGACCCAGATGATAAGAGGGCAGGATTGCCAGCGCTGGCCGGCCCTGATAGAGCGCGCATCTCTCCTCCTCTGAACCAACACATTTTTTCTCTTCCTCTCCTACAAGCTCACCCTACCTTCTGGGAAGGCCATGAACCAGACGGGTTTCCAGTTTGGATCAGGGGTCCCAGCTTACCTACAGCTAGTCCTTGACTTACAACCGTTCGCTTAATGACCGTTCAAAGTTACAACAGCACTGAAAAAAGTGACTTAGGACCGGTTTTCAGACTTAACGACTCTTACAGCATCCCCAGGATCACATGATTAAAATTCAAACTTGGCAAATGGTTCATATTTATGATGGTTGCAGTATCCCGGGGTCACATGATCCCCTTTTGTGACCTTCTCTACAAGAAACGTCAATGGGGGAAGCCAGATTCACTTAACAACCATGTGACTAACTTATCGACTGCAGAGATTCTCTTAACAACTATGGCAAGAAATGTCGTAAAATGGGGTAAATCTCACTTAAGAAATGTCTCACTCACCAACAGAAATTTTGGGCTCAGTTGTGGTCGTAAATTGAGGACTACCTGTACCATGTCACACAAATTCACTTAACAACTGTGGTAAGAAAGGTCTTAAAATGGGCAAAACTCATTTAACAACTGTCTCACTTAGCAACAGAAATTGTTGCTTGATTCTGGTCGTAAGACAAGAAGCAATGGATGGACACTAATCAAGGAGAGATGCAACCTAGAACTAAGGAGAAATTAGAACAATTAACCAGTGGAATTGCTTGCCTCCAGAAGGAGGAATGATTTGTGAAATTAACAGATTTTGCTGAGATGTTTAAACTAACTTCTTTGATTAGAAAAAAGATGTTATGTACATTTATTGGTGATTGGAATCCTCTTATGGACATTTTGCATAAAAATTAAAATAAACTTGTGATTTATGGTTTTGATGATATGACAGGACAAAATATAGAAAGATGAGCATTATATGTGATATCAGAGAAAGAGAGGTTAAAACTGCTGTGAAGAATACCAGAAGCCACGCTTTGTTTTTTCTTTTCTATATTTCTTAAACACTTTTCTTCTATTTTTTATATTTTTTATTTCTTTCTTTTTCTCTTTTCTTCTTTATTTTATATTAGTTTGTATTAGTTTTTATTTTATTTTATATACATTGCCAGTCTCACTCAATGACTTGATATCTCTGTTTCTCAATGATAGGAGGAAGGTTGGCTCCTGTTGGCCTTCACTTACTGTCTGTCTATTCCTGTGCTTCTATCTCCATCTCAATTCCCTAAAGACTGCTAAATGGAAAGCATCACTAGGACACTATGGAAAAGGTTTTCCTATTTGTTTCAACATAAGCAGCCATAAATCACCGGGAAAATTTCACAACTTGCTGGAAGTACAGATTTACCCATTCAGCCATGCCCTCTCACAGAAATAAATTGTCTTATAGCTTTAAAAAAAAACCATCAGAGGAAAGGAAAGGGCCCTAAATCAGAATCATGGCAAATTAGAAAAATAATAGGCTTATCATCTTTCAAGGGCAAATGGAATCATCAAATCATAAATCTTTAAATAACAATATTACAAGTTAATTCAGTTGTTAACCATCACAAGCTTCCGTGGGAAGGCATTTGCACAGACTGATATAATGATTGCAGCAATTCCTATGATTGCAACAAAAGATAGCAATAATTGCAGCTCTCTGTTTGATGAGCCCAATGCCCTATTTCATGGCAAGCAAATAAAAATATGAGTTTCAGGATCTATCTCTCTTCCCCTGTTGCCACAGTTGTCATTACTCAAAAAAGCTCCATCAGAAACCAAATACCATCGTTTATGTTCTGATCTCTGTTCCACTGTTCTTCTATAATATGTCTTCCCAAACATCCAGGGCCCACTATTTCACTGGCTTCCAAAAGTCCATAAAGAGGCAGCTCTTTAGAAAAATATTTCGGGGTGGGGAAAGCATAGCCTTCTCCTGCCCCAAATACTTGGGTGTGCTGTATATATGTTACTTTCTTTTTTACAAATTTTTCTTTTCTTTGCTTTTATTTCAATTTTTCTTGGACGTCATTTGCTCAAACCTTTGGGTATTGAGTGGCACGGTAGCCACAGCAACTAAATATATTTTTATTTCTTGTAGTGTCCTCTTAAAAGTAGATAAGGGCTGTCTGGCTGGAGACACAAACAGTATGAATATGAACTTTTATTTATGTATTAATATCTAAACAAACAATTGTAAGTTGCAGTCTGTTATGGTTATATAACTGTTAGATAATCTATTGATAATTTGTGTACATACTACTTATAGAGAATTGGTCAAACTAAGAGCTGTTCTGTATAGTAGTTATTCCAGCTGCAGATTAACACATGCATTCCTCTTTTTTTTAATGTATGTATAACAGCATGAATGTGATTTTTAATCACTTTTTCCTCTGTTCTTTCCCTAACAGACTAGGGGCCCTTTATAGAATGCATCAGAGAAACTAATCCTTTGGGTTCATTAGGGAATGTGGAGGAGCCAGTCCATTTCTGCAGCAATTGTCAAAGGAACACAAATAAGGTACTATGCTAAAAACAATATCCTGAGTTTTGCTTTCACTCATGTGTCCAAGAACTGAGTTGGATTAAAAAAATATTTTCCAATAAAAGATCGTCCCTGGTGATCAATTTCAGACTGTCAGCTCTCTGCTGCCCATGTTCAATCTGCTGAGCCATCTTGTCTCGAAATCCTTAGCTTGCTTGTCTCCACAGTCATCTACAACAACACAACATTTTAAAGAGTAGCAGTATCTTAACATTTCCCAGCTAATGATTTTTTTTAAAAAAATCCAAGCTGCTTCATGACTATTTTCACAGGCACTTTCAGCTTTAAATAGAAGCTGCATCAAAAACCATTAAGGTCTATTCAGTTCCTTAAAGCAGAAACCTCATCAAACAGTGAAATTAAGCAACATTTTCCCTTGATTTGCAGAATACATTTGAATTTGGAATGCAGTATGTTACACTGATTGTGCACATGCTTTAAATAATGCTAAATAACCTAGTGTTTATATATTTTTAAACACGCACAGATTTAAAAAAAAATAAAAGTGAAAGTTCAATATTTGAGATTTTGAAAGAAACTCCATTCTGCCTTTCATCATACTTTGATGAAAGACTGCATGCAGCAAATGGCATGGTAGCAAATATGATGAGCATAAATATTCTTTCAAGGTCATCACGCAGACACAGATTAGTTGACTTGTCTATTTAGACAAGCAAATTACAGTTCTTCTGAGGCTGTCGATTGTTATAGTTCTTCTGCCCTATGGGGAAAAGCACCAGATTACACAGTTGCATCCTCTTATGTCAGTGATGGCGAACTTTTTAGAGACTGAGTGCCCCAAAACTGCTGCCGCCCCCACCTAACCCGGCCGCAGGGCCACCCACCACCTCCACTGCCCGCCGATCACCCAGATGGCCCAGCAGCACCATGGTGGCCACACCTCTGTGCCCCGCATCATCTGCACATGACAGGGTGTGAGGGCGGAGTCTTGTCCCTGCTGCCCAGTTGCCATGTCCTTGGCTGCGCTGCTCTGCATGGGCCACGCCCAAGGGTGACTCTCCTCTGGGGGGCTGCTGGTGAGGAGGGGACCACGGGGGGAGGCGGGGATGGGGCAATGGCGTGTGTGCCCACAGAGAGGGCTCTGAGTGCCGCCTCTGGCACACATGCCATAGGTTCACTACCATTGTCCTATGTCATTAAAAAGCTTCTATAGTGAATCAGGAGATGGATGAGAATGCTGAATTTGCCCCAACCATCTCCTTCAATGCTTCTGCTCGGGACCTCCACTTGCCAGAACCATGCAAGATACACCTTTCCAGATACCTCTGGAAATAATGGGCAATCATTGGCTAATGAAAGAAAATATAGACAACCTATAACAAAATGTGTAGAATGTTTGTACTCGGGTCTCCCAGGACCTCTTTATACTCCCGATGAAAACTTGGGCAAATTTCATAGAGTTTTTCTTCAAAGACTAGATTTTTAGGGATGGCCTAGTACTTCTCGTATGATTCTTAAAAAATAATGAGAAAGATAGTGGTGAGGATAAATTCTATTTCTTTGAATTTTTATATTCCTCATGTCCAAAGGTACATTCTGGCAAAAATGAGACTTACTATCCTTGGCCAACAGAGTTACTACCAAAGAACCACTTTTCAAAATTTGCCTTACAAATGTGGCATGCGTAAACCTCTATGCCTGCTAGCAACGAACAGCTTGAATAGATAAATGATTAAATATTTCACAAACTGCAGTGAAAATTGGTGTTGGATAACATGGGCACCTACTTAGGCTCAAATATTGCTGAACTTTCACAAAATAACCATCAACTATCCCCAGGGCAAAGGAAAAGGGAAATCTGTTTACTAAGCAGAAACCATCTTTTGAATTCTTTACTAATACCAGTCCCAAGTGAGACTTTGTTCCTTTTTATACATTCCACTTGCACTCATAAAAAAGTGCCATCAATAATATTATGCCCAACATAACAAGAAGTAATATAACTAGCACACCTCAGGGGGCTATTCTTCGCATTTGTGTGCTAGTTTTTCTCACAATTCTTGCTTGCATTTGTACAGTACAATTCAAATTGAAATCATTCACTTGGAGCAGAAGCATACCTATGGATCTTCTACTGCCGGAGGCTGATTTGTACATTCACACGGTTTGCGTAAGGTCCTGAGTGGTATATTAATGGTAAAAACAAATCCATGCAGCTTTCATGTTACTATTTGTAGAGATGGGCTTGCTTTGCTGATCTGGGGCTGCTTAGCCTTAGGACAAAGTTAAATATTCAGTGGCACATGCTTTCTGAACTGCACAAAAGAGGCTTAAACCCGAGTCCAGGAATCTGATGACCTGCTGATGTATTGTACTGCAGTCTCTACAGTCCTTTATCACTGGCCACACTGACTGGGACTGACTGAATGTGAGCTCTGAGATATTTGGAGAGGAGCAGGTTGATCATCCTGCAACAAGCTGAGAGACACTCTTTCCTGAAGTTCTGCTAAAGTTCTTCAGAAGACTCAATTCATTTGTTAAAATGTTCTTTTCTGTTTCTCTCATTACACTCCAATAAAGGAGTGGTGATACAATTTACAGCTGGGCTTGAAAGCTTTCTTGAAGCAATTTGTGTTCTGAAAATGAAAACCAGGGTAGATAAGTGAACAGGAAGGGAGGGAAATAATTTGGAGGTGGCTGACTGATGAGCCCTCAAACATGATTGTTAAAAGGTTACATACAGTAAAGGATGTTACTTAAAAAGTCTTTATAGTGATTGTATAGCAGGCATGTCAAACTCACGACATCACGTGATGTCGCGCAATGTATCGGGACAGTTTTGCCATTGCCGGCAATGGGGTGGGCGTCCGGCCTGTAGGCCGGCAGTTTGACACCCTTGTTGTATAGCATCACTGTAAATTGTGAAATGTAATTTTTTTTTTTTTTTTTGTAAAAACTCAGTCAGGAACTTCCCTTATAATCTTACTGACTTAACCCTCTATAAATACAATATAGGATTTTTTTTTCTTGTAGCTTTTTTTCTTCCCAGCTCCCAATTTCTATCACTTAGGGCATTTCATTATAGCTGTTCTATAATTTTATGTCTTTTTGCTTAATATAAATCCCCCAGAGTTCAATGATATTTACTCCCAAATAAGTAAAAAGAAGAAAAAATGTCAAGGTTACCTAGTTAATCCATGAAGGCTATTCAACAGCTTTTCCTAACACTGCTTGCTTTTATGCTGAATAAGAGAACCATGGGACAGACATAACCTATGTTTTGCACAGAGAGTCTTAAGCAGGCATTGAACAGAAACATTGTGTACTTTACCACAAAGAACTCTATTTCTCTAGCAACAACTGAGGGAAGGGGATGGGATCTCACTTTTCAAAATGGTGGTAGAGAAAACAAAATTACTACCATCTTCACTCACAGAAAGCACTAGTGATCTACTATATATATCTCTCTCTCTCTCTCTCTCTCTCTCTCTCTCTCTCTCTCTCTCTCTCTCTCACACACACACACACACACACACACACACACACACACCCTGCTATCTGCAAGGGAGGTATTTCTGGAAGAAATGAGGAAACAATGCAGATATGTACACCAAGTGTATATACTCCCCAGTAGCATCACCCAAGGGCTGCAGATCATCCTACTTGCCCAGGTAAAGCAAGCAGATACCTATTTTGAGCAACAGTGATTATAGGAAGATGCTGGAGGTGGATGATCAATTTAGTGAAGGTATAACATTACACTGCATGGGAAAGGCAGTGGTGAACCATATGTTAACCAAGAAAGTCACAAGGATAGACAACCTAAAGTTATTGGCAACATGGCACTGGATGATTGGCCCCTCAGGGTGGATGGTGCAAGACTGAAGACTTGCCGAGGACTTTGTGAGCTATGGATGGTGCTTATGAGTGGCTAGATTAAAGCTTAAGGAAGTCTAATTGTTGATATTGCTGTACAGGAAAATGAAATCTGAAGATTCAATGACAAAACCACAGTGGGAAAATAGAACATAAGAAGCATGAACATGGGCAAAGTCAACATTTAGTTTAATGAAGAGAAGGATGAGGAGGGACATAATAGCAGTGTTCCAATACCTCAGGGGCTGCCACAAAGAAGAGGGAGTCAAGCTATTTTCCAAAGCGCCTGAAGACAGGACAAGAAGCAACTGATGGAAACTAAGCAAGGAGAGAAGCAACCTAGAACTAAGGAGAAACTTCCTGACAGTTAGAACAATTAACCAGTGGAACAACCTGCCTCCAGAAGCGGTGAATGCTCCAACACTGGAAGTTTTTAAGAAGAGACTGGACAGCCATTTGTCCGAAATGGTATAGGGTTTCCTGCCTGAGCAGGGGGTTGGACTAGATGACCTCCAAGGTCCCTTCCAACCTTATATTATTATTATTATTATTATTATTATTATTATTATTATTATTATTATTATTATTATTATTATTATTATTATTATTATTATTATTATTATTATTATTATTATTATTATTATTATTATTAACATAATGAAACATGAAATGAATCAACTCTACACCAACATCTCAGGCACCACTAATTGAAATGGATTGGAACTGGACACTTTCACTCAAAGTTCATACTGTTTACTAGTCAAGGCATGACAAATTAAGTAAAAATAGCACTGATTTTTTTAGACAGGGAAGATGGTAAAGACAATACTCGAGTACAATGCAGTCAACAATCAAATAATATGTAGATTTTGCAGACCCAAAGATATCAGCCTTCCAAGGTAGACCAGACAGGAAGATGGCCAGATGAACTAATTCTACTTTATTGTAAGATTACCTGAAAAGAGTCTTGCAAGTCTGAAAATACATTTCTACCCCGCTAGAAACTATGGAGGGTCACATCTGAGCAGTGGTTTTCCCTATGAAAAAGAAAGTTGGACTGAGAATAATCAGGACGGAAAGAATAATGATGCTTTTGAAATTTGATGTTGGAGAGAACTCTTGAAAATATCATGGATAGCCAAGAAAAAAAAAGGGGGGATCATAGAACAAATTAATCCAGAGTTCTTACTTGAGCAACAAATGATCTGGTTCAAATTATTAGATTTTGGACACATTGTGGGGAAACCCAACTCCTTGAGAAGTCCCTATTGCTGGGAAAGGTAGAAGGAAAGAGAAAACTCCCAACAAGTTGGATAGACAGTGGCAATGGAAGCATTGTTGGGAAATGTGAAGGACCAGATTAGGAACAGATCTTCCTGAACATTTATATGGTCACTAAGAGTTACCACTATTTTGATGGTACATAATCAGTCAAATCGAATAAATCAAATCAATAAGTAAACCACAATGATTTTTTTTTAAAAAAAATCTTCCTATTTACTTCAGTTTAGAGTTCAAAAAGACATTTAAATTGCTCACTTTGTCTTTATATGGCCTGTCATTCGGAAGGTATTCAGCTACCTATCTGTCTTATATTTGGTGACAGTCTTCCCAAACTCCAAATCCTTCTCTGATTGTTGCCTGAAGAACATTTTTGCAAACCCAGATGGATTTTTTTACTTTTCTTCAAAGGGCCTTGTTTTCTTCCTGAATATCACCACCTTTGCAGCACAGGCTGAGCCACCATAGCAAGTCTGATAAAAGAGCAAAATTGTAACACTGAAGGATTCTTTGGGCTTTACCTCTCAAATAACATGGAGAGACTACAGGCATACATCTAAGGTCTTCAAACCTGGCAACATTAAGACTATGCTGTCTGGGGAATTCTGGGAGTTGAAGTCCACTAGTCTTAAAAGTTGCCAAGTTTGGAGACCCCTGAGCTAGAGTAGTCCTGAAAAGTCCTGCTGGTGCCCTTTGTTCCAATCAAAGGAGAGAATCATTTCTCTTCTACCAGCAAATCTGTGCACAAAAGATGGTTTCTGCATGACCTTCCTTCATGTGACCTTTTATAGGATACCAAACTTATATCAAAGGGAATGTCTTTACATTCAGTGTGTGGAAAACAAGGAAGATCACAAGTGAGGAAAGCTAAAGACCTTCAAAGAATCCCACGAAGCTTCTTTTTTTGTCAGTGGAAACAATGGGATTCTTTTCACAGGGTATTCTATGGGCCTTCACCATACCGAGAGTACGCTTGGCATTCTAAGCAGCTGCCCTCCAAATATCTTTTTCCCAGACATACGAAGGCAATTCAGAAATAAACCTCAGTTTGGTTATTAATGACAGACACTCGAAGATACAGAACTTTTATTATGCACATAGAAAACTACAACATTACATTACTTTTCAACGCAATTGCCATTCAAATTGAGACATTTGCCATAACGTCTTACAAGGTTTGAAATTCCTTAGTAGTAGTCGCTCGGCGCCAAATCAGGGCTATGGGGGGGGGATCAAAAACAACCCAATGGAACTGCTTCAAAAGTTCTTGGGTGCATCTAGCGGTGTGCGGGCAAGCATTATCATGAACCAACACCACACTGGAAGTCAGCATGCCCCGATGCTTGTTATGGATGGCTCATCTGAGTTTTTGTAACGTTTCACGGTAGACTTCTGAATTGATAACCAAACAGAGGTTTACTTCTGAATTGCCCTCATATTAGCTACGCTCCCAGAGACAAACAGAAGTTGTAATCCAAAATATCTTGATGACACCATATTGCAGAAGGGAAAAAAAATCAATTAACTACACATCAGATGTCACTAGCCTTGATTTTATAACATGACCAACTCTGTTCCAGTATAACTTGGGCATATCAACAAATAATGTATAAACGAGTTCCAATATTCCTCCCTCAGGATAAGTGACTGTAAAATTGGTGTTTTTTTCCCCATTAATCCTTTTATTTAGGTGACAAAATCCAAGCTGTGGCTCTGCTGTTGAAGAACTACTTAAATCACACAGTGAGAATTTCCTTCAGCTGTGAAGCCAGTTGCCTTGGGAAATGACAGTTGACTGAATTTCTGTCAAGTAACAAGGGCAAGGCTACAACTGTTTCTGCCTGATATTTTAACTAATAGCCAATCCTGTTCATGTTTGCACAGATGTCAGTCCCAAGGGCCCTATGAACTTTCTCTCTGTAAATATGGGACAGCAGCCCAAATCTCATTAGTTCAGATGTTGTGCTAGACTAACTTAGAACCACTTTTCCAAAGCCAACAGCAACACTTAGTAGTTCAATGATGTACCAGAAGCTTCATGCCCAGATCTTCAAAACCTAAGTTCAATTTCATTTCATTTCCATTTAATTAAGAGGGCTAATTTCTCTCCAGTGATGCATTTAGCAATTTTCCTCTCACAAAATTGCAATCTGATAATAACTTTGGAATAGTTTAAGGCAGGGGTCTTCAAACTTGGCCCTTTTATGACTTGTGGACTTCAACTCCCAGAATTCCTCAGCTGGCTGAGTTGAAGTCCACAAGTCATAAAAGGGCCAAGTTTGAAGACCCCTGGTTTAAGGACTGTACCCAAAACTTTTGGAGGACCTTAGATTATGTACCTCTAGGATTGGCCAGGGTTCTTTTCAAAAATACAATTGCTTTTCCCTCATAGCTATCCTCACTTTTGGGGACACTCAGTCCCCAATGAGTATTTAATTAAATGCAATTCATAATAAAACCACACCAGAGTTTTCCAAACCTACCTTAGTGATTGTATAAGAAAAATCTAAGGTAGAGATGCTCATAAATTTACAAATGAGATGAGAAATTTGCTACAGGATATTAACCACGATGGCCAATACAAAGCCAAATGTGGCACTAGCTGTTTGAGTTCTTTGCTCTGTATAATCTTCATTTTTATTGAATTGCTTACATCATTTGTGTTTTTAATTTGTAGTAAACAAGCATAGTACAACAGTGTTCTTACTGAACATTCCATTTCAACTGAAAAGTAATATTATTTATTTATACAATTTGTACAGCTACCCATTTCATTCTCATGACTTTGGGCAGCAAACAGTATATTAACACTGAATCAAATATATCAATTAAAAAACAACAAAACCATCCAAACAATACAATGTGCCAAAAGTAGACTGCTCTCAAAATGTTCCATCTCCTTCAAACATGCAAGTCAAGTTCACCTAACATCCTGGTCTCAGCACTGGTGGGAAGAGCCATTTTTTAAGACTTTCCAAAAAGCTAACAAGATCAGGGCTATTAGCATCTCAGGAGGAATGCTGTGCCAGAGGGAAAGTGCTGTGATGTGGAAGACACATCTACTGGGTCCCATTAGATGATACTGATCATATCATTAGAAGGACCCTGGAGCAGGCACAGTCTGATGGATCTAGTGGCATGAGCAGAGCAGAGACAATTGGAGGTAGGTAGTCCCACAGATATCTTGGCCTTTTGCCAAGGAGGAGATGATCAATTTATTTATATCATTTCTATAAGAAGAGAAAAACTGTACAATCTAAATCTATCTTTCATTTCACAGTACATGAAGAACATCTATTTAAACATCTAGTTAAAGCCCTGGGCCAGTGGTGGGATTCAAATATGTAAACATCCAGTTCTCTGTGTGGATGTCACTTCTGGAAGTCCATTCTGGGCTTGGGCAACAAAAAATTAGCTACCGGTTCTGCCGAATTGATGCAAACTGGCTGAATCCCACCACTGCCCTGGGCTAGAAACTGGGAGACCATGAGTTCTAGACCTGCCTTAGGCACAAGCCAGCTGGGTAACCTTGGGACAGTTATCTCTACTTAGCCCAGGAAGGAGGTAATAGCAAATCATTCTTGAAAAATCTTGCCAAGAAAACTGAAAGGATCTGTCCAGGCAGTCTCTGCAAATCAGATGCTATCTTATACAAAACTGTTATGAAGGGTGCCATGCATATCTCTGGAGTCCTGCTCCATAGCATAGGAACCTTTGCTGGTGGCCCATGCTCCACTGATTTCTCTTAAGAATGGAGCCTCATCACCCCTCTTTGGGCAGCACTGACCAGGAGTTCTGAGTCAAGACACAGGTAGCTTTACCTTCTGACTTGGATTCAGAAGGCTATTGGTAGCCAAGGAGAATACCAGTTTTCCAACCAGGTGCTCTCCAAATTTGCTAGGACTAAAAATCCTAAAATGAAGTGTAGGGTAAAATAAAATAAAAAGACAAAGACAAACAAGGAAAGGAAATGGTAGATGAGCAAAAAAAAAAAAAAAAGACAAATGGGGGTGGGAGACAATGCACGCAAGGCTCAAATTCTCCCCAGATAAACTCCAGAGTGGCAAGCCTCAGATGTTGCAACTTGTAGGATCTTTCCTACAGGTGTGTTCTGTCTCTGATATTTGGGACGCAGTTATGATTTATAGTCCTTTTCATTTATTACTCAAACTGCATCCCTCATAACATGAGTCTTAACTGGCTCTCCTCCTATGAAATAACATTAGATTCCAGTTTTGTCTTGATGTAGCCCTTTGCAGAAGGAGAGGCTCTGTGTGCTTACAATTGTATGTGACTGCCTTCCATACAAGCTGAATATCTTCAAGTTTGTTTTTTTGTTTGTTTCTTGCAGATATTATTGGAATGACAATTAGTGTGAGGGATTAGCCTGAGCCGTCCCCTGACAAACATTTTAATAAAAACTCCCATTTTAATAAGAATTAAAAATCTTACAGGGTTTATTTTACTTTGCCACATTTCAATATTTGCAATAATTTCTGTTTTGTTCAACAATTAATTTGTACTGATTATACTGCATTGTTCTTATTCTCATTATTCAGTTTATGCTGCATGAAATAAGAGATATGAAGGGAAAAATATTTCTTTCCTAGATTTCTTCAAGTTGTGGCTAACGTATATGTTGTTATTAGATGTAATTACATCTAATGAGCCTTTATATCTTTTGAATCCATTCAACTGATCCAAGCATTTACATTGTTTGCTGTAGTTATGGAGTGATGCAAACCTGTAGAACTTCTAGTCTGCAATAACAGCATTATTGTGCAAACTCAGAGCTGATTGGACAACAAAATTACACAATTCTGTGGTGACACAAAGTTATAACCTTCTTCTAAACATTTAAGTTACACATTATTCAGCTTTTCAATTTCACAAGGCAGAATTTGAAATTGTTGATCAAATGATACTTTAAAGTGAAATGAAAGATTTGTTCTCTCAGTATGAATCATAAGCCAATTCTATAGTACAAACTTATAGCACTAAAATCTGTTTCAGGTTCCTCTATGTGTATAGAACTTTCTAAGCAACATTTCTAAGCAACATTTCTAAGCAACAAGTTCTTTGGCCACCTAATGAGAAGGAAGGACTCACTGGAGAAGAGCCTAATGCTGGGAAAGATTGAGGGCAGTAGAAGAAGGGGACGACAGAGAATGAGGTGGCTGGATGGAGTCACTGAAGCAGTAGGAGTGAGCTTAAATGGACTCCAAAAGATGGTAGTGGACAGGAAGGCCTGGAGGAACGTTGTCCATGGGGTCGCGATGGGTCGGACACGACTTCACAACTAACAACAAGCAACATTTTGCTTAGCAGTTTTCAGCTCTGAGAGATTCTGCAGGGCTGCCTTAACTTTGTGAGGGTTCTCGCAAAGCATAAAAACAGAAATAGTAAATTTCTCCATCATCTTTTTCCAAAGTCCTCCAAGATGGAGTCAAGGTTCATTGTTGTTTTGAGACACAGCAATAGCAATTAGCACTTAGATTTATTAACCACCCCCATAGTACCTTACAACACTCTCTGAGTGGTTTACAGTGTCAGCATATTGCCCCAACAATCTGGGTCCTCATTTTACCAACCTCAGAAGGATGGAAGCTGAGTCAATCTTGAACTGGTCAAAATTGAACTCCTGGCAATGGGCAGAGTTAGCGTGCAATACTGCATTCTAACCATTGGGCCACCAGACATATGAGATTTATCCTGAAATCCTATGTTCACAGAAATTGGCATGGATTCCGATTAGCATGTTTCATGCAGAACATAAACCTGTGGACATTTCACGCCAACTCAAAGATCCCCCCAAAGGATATAACAAGAGAAGTGCAGGATTTTTCAACTTTCATATTTCTTAATCAGATAAGCAAGTGAAGGAAAGGAAGGACAGAGGAGGGAAAAGATTCTCATTCCTAAAGAAGAGATATCCCATGTTTGGATTCCACATATGGGTTGGGAAATAAGAAACAAATATTGCCCTTAGGTTACATAATGAGAAACAGAAACAATTATTTTTGTCTCTTCTACTGTACAAGCTCAAATTCTTCACATATAATCATAATTAAAAATAGTAGCTTTGTAGTACCAATTTTGCAACGAGAGAGGGGGGAAAAGGCATCACAAGCTTTTAAAGATGCAGACGGTATGCTTTTAAAGACAGCTTTTTATGAGAACATCCCATGGGAGTGGAGGCTTTAAAAAGACTTTGTGAAACAATACCAGGATTTTCCCCAGAGTTGTGACTTTTGTTAACCTTTGAAAGTTTGCTTCACACTCTGTGAAAAAGGTGTTAGCTAGATACCAAGAACATCTTCTCACTCTAAAGATAGATCACTTTGACTTTCCACAGCTACTTTTTCAGTGACTCCAAGCAAAAATTAGGAACCACAATGGGTTGGGGACGTGATTTTCATGTGAAAATCTGCATCTTGGAAATGAGATTCTTTGGTGAAACCACCTAAAAATCAGAAATGTTTTTAAACTTTTCGTCTAGGTCCTGAACATTAAATGCAATTGGCTAAAAGCTTTTGGGGTTCAATTTTCAGGGCTAATGCAGAGCCAGACTACAATATATTGCTCAGAATTCTTCAGCTCTGGGCCTCCCTCTCCGGTGATGTTCTCAGATTTTGCCTGTCTTTAGCTATACTGAGCCCAATATTTTGGTCTTAAAAGTCTCCAGTGTTTTTTATGCCAATAGTCATGCAAAGCTTTGGAATGATATCTTGAGGGTATACTCAAAAACAACAACAACAACAAAACAAAACCTGGTGGGACTACAGGAATGGGACAAAAATTGAACCTGAGATTATTCAAATTTGATTGAACTAAAATTAAATAAAATGAGCTAAATATTGCTAAAATAATTAATCTATAATTTTGCCCTATATCCCCATAAAGTAGAGCTTGCAAAGAGAAGAAAAAATGGTTGTTTTTATTTAGCTTAGTGGACCAGCTATAGTGTCTCATAATTTGGCAAGAGGAAAGTCAGAATGCAATTCTCCTTTAACCTCGAGGCCTGGGTGAATTGACCACTGATGAGTAATCAAAGGCAGAGTAGAACAGGAGAAAATGACTCACAACAAAAAGGGAGGTCACCAATTAGAATTGAATTAAATGCACGCCCTTAAATAGTTGCATAGAATTGAAACTTCAAAGATCTTTGGTAGATAAATGGCTTTTTTGTTGTCTTTTGAAGAAGGTGTGAAACATTTTTATACAATTGTCTCTGGAAAGGAAATTTAAATGATGCTGTTTCTTTACTGATAAATATGCATCAATATGATAAATCTTCAGAGTTAGTTAAACCTACAATACAATGGAAAGTAATTGAATAGAAAAGTAAGTACAATTGGTGGGAGTCAGGAAAAGATAACATAAAGGAAGTAAGATAAACACATAGGCAAAAATAGCTGGGTCTTAAGAGTGGGAAAGGAAGAAGAAAAGCTATAAAAAATTAGCAGTAAGAGGAAATGGCTAGCCAGGAAAGGCACACTGAATTGAAAAACAGGAAAAGAACCTATTGTTCTAAAAAGGGGGACATAAATAACTATAGTTTAAAATAACCATTTAAATGTCTATTTTTTCTTATTATTATTGTATATGTGAATATGATTTAATATGTTATCAGGAAATGTGTATAAGCAGACGGAAAGAGTGTAACCTCATACTACCTCAGCCAATGGGGAAAGAGGAGGGATGTAGCGGCCGGGGACAGGGATGTATAAAAGAAGGGAATATTTTGGATTAAAACTTTGAAGAGAACCAAGCTTTGAAAGCTTCTCTTCCGCTTATTGCAATAAACAAAACAAAAGGCCTTCACTGTGTCTTGGCTGGTTATTGGTCAGGCGAGCTTGCCTCTGGTTACGAAGGAAAGTAGCCAGGAGCACATAACATTTACCAAGGACGTTGACTGACTACTGCTTCTCACCTAGATATCTGACAGCAGACATACTAAAACTAGATGTAACTCTGGGATTTCTTCAAATGCCAGTAGGGGGGGAAAAGGAAACTGTTGATTTCTCTGTAGTCCAAGAAGAACAGAGTTCTTTTTTTTAAAATGAAAATAGATGAAAGTTTAGAGGATCACTCAAAAGTTCACCAAAAAGGAAAGCACTTCTAGGCAATAATGGAAGTGAAAACAGGATGAAGACAATTAAAGACAATAAAAAGCAAAATGAAATTCAGTATTCTCATTTAGCTCTTAAGTATGACCCAAAAGATGACTCTTGATTTGATAAATACTGTAAATATTATGAAGTTATGCCACTTATATTGTGCATAGATCTTACAGCTGCTTGTTCATTCAATGTGAATTGCAAATTATTTTTGTAACAATCTATCCTATTGGTGTTATAGAGCCAGGCAAGAGGAACAGAATAGAAACGAACATTAATTTATCCACTGGAAATTAACCAGAGTAAGAAAGGAAGCGTTGATTGCTCACAGACAACACAGAGACGGAAGCATCTGCAAATTCTTGGAAGAAAAACATAAATAATTCAGAGAAGCCAAATGCTGAATTGAGGACTTATATATTAAAAGGAGTTCCAACAAACAGTAAGATAATGTTTTGCTTATGCCAAGGGTCTTCAAACTTGGCCCTTTTATGACTTGTGGACTTCAACTCCCAGAATTCCTCAGCCAGGCATAAAAGGGCCAAGTTTGAAGACCCCTGGCTCATGCACTCCATTGTTCTTTCCTTGGGTTGCAGGAAAATCAGTTGCAGATAATTGTGAATTGCCAAACCATAGTGCTTTTTACCTTGGATTACATCAAGAAGACTGTGAAATTCTGGGTAATTAAGTATTTGGACCAAGAGGTTAAGCAAGCTCTGCCAATAATATAGCTTTTTGCTTTTTTGGGGGATTGTTATTTTAACCAGGGTGCCAGGGTTGTATGTGGTAGTGGTAGTGGGTTTAATCTTTGTATATCGCCCAGAATTATTTTGGCTCTATAAATTATTTAAATAAATAAATCCAATAGGTTCTTCATTCTTACTTTCTGCTCTTCATATCTGAGAAGGTGCTTTTAAGGGCTGTGGGACACTCAATGGTAGTATGAAATATGGCAATGAAGACTACAGAAGCTATGTGGATTAATATCAAGTAAATCTGTGATAATATTGCAAAGCCACAGTGATATAATGCTAAATCATAGTGGATAGAAAAATATTTAGATTTCTCTAAGAGACAGAAAACACATTAAAGAGAGAGAGAGAAAGAGAGACAGACAGACAGATAGACAGACATGATAGATAGATGACAGAAATGAGAGATGAGAGAGAGAGAGAGAGAGAGAGAGAGAGAGAGAGAGAGAGAGAGAGAGAGAGAGAGAGAGAGAGAGAGATACAAGTGCATCTCATTGGCAAACAGCTTGATTCCAGTATCTGAAGATGAAAGCCTGGCTTGCCTTGAGGAAGTTCACGATAAATAGAATCCCCTCCCAATTCCATTGTTTCTCACCTCCTGGTTGCAGCTCCCATGTCACACTGGATGCTTCTCAGACCATCAAGAATGTTGGGAAAGCGGAAAGTCCATGCACATAGAATTCTATTTATTCACATTACAGTCCAAATGAAAATATTGCCCTTATTTATCAGGAAATCAAAGAAATCCATCTCATCATTTCAGGTATCATTCTAGACCTCCTGAGCAATCACCAATGTATGTATGTATGTGTGTATGTGTGTATGTATGTATGTATGTATATATGTATGTATGTATGTATGTATATATGTATATATGTATTTATTTATTTATTTATTTATTTATTTATCATTTAGATAAACTACAAACTCATCTATTAGCTCTCAAAAATCATAAGAATTTCTTATAAGAATTATATTCATCAAAAGTCTCTTCTTGTGAGAGTACTTTATGCCAGCAAAACATGCAATGGTGATTTTGTACCTTGGTAATTATTAACCTATTCTTGTCTGAAAGAGCATATCATTTTACTGCCTTTAAAAATTCAACTCTAGTTATATTATAGAATGATTCGTTATATGACAAAACCAAAATTGGCATAAAGGAAAAAATGAGGCCAGGTACAATTTCAGGAATTGATATAATAGCCCATCTACATGCAGCAACCACCACTTACCTTGTCTAACAGCTAATGTTGTGGTGTAGACCAAAAATAGGAGAATGTAGTTCAGAAAGCTTTGAAAGACAGGAGTGTTGGCATGAAAATCATCTGACAAATACTTGCTGGTTAGGCTAATACCACAGATCAGCAGGGATAAGACTTGCCCCAAAGCTACAGATAACAGGAGCTCCCTAAAAGAAACAAGACAGAGAAACCATTTTGTTAGAACAGCCAATGATGCCATTTGATAGAATGATTACTTCCCTCCCTTTGTTGTCCCCCTGGAAGCAATGAGGAGGAATAGGAAGAGAAATCTGGATTTTGCTGGCTTTCACTCATAAAACAGCATGAAGCCATTATTAAACATTCTTAAGAAAACAGAAAAATGACCATGATCACAAATTCAAATCTAACCAATGGAACTCATGATATCAATGTTTTACAAACTCCTCAAAGTAGACCTTGGAAAGTGAGAATACTGAACATACGCACGCACGCACACACACACACACACACACACACACACACACACACACACACTAAACATCCCTGTAACAAAAATAAAATGAAGATATACTCTCAATGTGAAGTAAGCTGGGACATTTATTGTTACATCACAGTTCTCTAGATGTGGCTTAGATTTCCTGTGTCCATTAATGATGCTCAAGATCTGATGGAAAAATTAAAGAGCTGTGAGCTCTATGTTGACATGAAATGAATGAAAAATGAATCATTTTTCCCAGGATCATGTGATCAGAAAAGTCAACACGGGATTTATATTAACTTTTAAAAGAATGCATATACAGAGGCATCTGCTCAATCTAGAAGTTGCACCCTGGTAACAAAGTATGTCCACCTTTTGTGCAATGTCATTACACATGGAGCAGTTTTCATTGCAACATCACAATGAATACCCATGTAAAATTTATAATAATAATAATAATAATAATAATAATAATAATAATAATAATAATAATAATAATAATAATAATAATAATAATAATAATAATAATAATAATAATAATAATAATAATAAAGTTGGAAGGGACCTTGGAGGTCATCGAGTCCAACCCCTGCTCAGGCAGGAAACCCTATACCATTTCGGACAAATGGCTGTCCAGTCTCTTCTTAAAAACTTCCAGTGTTGGAGCATTCACGCTTCTGGAGGCAGGTTGTTCCACTGGTTAATTGTCTAACTGTCAGGAAGTTTCTCCTCAGTTCCAGGTGCTTCTCTCCTTGACTAGTTTCCATCCATTTCTTGTCCTGCCCTCAGGCGGAGAATAGCTTGACTCCTCTTCTTTGTGGCAACCCTGAGATATTGGAATACTGCTATCATGTCACCCCTAGTCCTTCTTTTCATTAAACTAGACATACCCAATTCCAGCAAACGTTCCTGATATGCTTTAGCCTCCAGTCCCCTAATCATCTTTGTTGCCCTTTCTGCACTCTTTCTAGAGTCTCAACATCTTTTTTACATCGTGGTGACCAAAACTGGATGCAGTATTCCAAGGCATTGTAAAGTGGTATTAATACTTATGTGATCTTGATTCTATCCCTCTGTTAATGCAGCCAGCACTGTGTTGGCTTTTTTGGCAGCTGCAGCACACTGCTGGCTCATATTTAAGTGATTGTCCACTAGGACTCCGAGATCCTCTCACAGTATACTATTGAGCAAGGTACCCCTATACATACCTGTACATTTGGTTTTTCTTGCCTAAATGTAGAACCTTACTTTTTTCACCATTGAATTTCATTTTGTTAGATAGCGCCCAGTGTTCAAGTCTGTCCAGGTCCTCCTGTATCTTAAGCCTGTCTGGAGTGTTGGCTATTCCTGCCAGCTTGGTGTCATCCGCAAATTTGATGAGTTCCCCATCTATCCCTCGTCCAAATCTTGATGAAGATGTTGAAGAGCACTGGCCCAGAACAGAGCCCTGGGGCACCCCACTACACACTTCCCTCCATGTAGATGCGGTTCCATTGAGGACCACACGCTGAGTACGGGCCGGTCAGCCAGCTACGAATCCATCTGGTGGTGATGCTGTCTAACCACATTTTTTCTATCTTATCGAGTAGTAGGTGTGATCTACTTTATCAAATGCCTTACTGAAGTCCAAGTAAATTATATCCACAGCATTCCTCTGATCCACTAATTTTGTCACTTGGTCAAAGAATGCAATAAGGTTGTCTGGCATGATCTGTTTTTGACAAACCCATGGTGGCTTTTAGTAGTGATTTTGTTTGCCTCTAGGTGTTCGCTGATTCGTTGTTTGATTATCTTTTCCAGAATCTTCCCAGGTATTGAGGTCAGGCTGATAGGTCTGTAATTTCCTGGGATCCATTTTTTCCTTTTTGAAGATGGGAAACTACATCAGCTCTTTTCCAGTCCTCGGTAGTTCCCCAGTGCTCCAGGATCTTTGAAAAATATAGTTCAGTGGTTCTGAGATCACATCTGCCAGTTCCTTGAGAACCTTGGGGTGTAATCCATCTGGTGATTTGAACTCGTCTAGGCTGGAAAGGTGCTCACTTACCATTTTCTTGCCTATCTTAACTTGTGTTTCTATTCTGTTTTTTATGGCACTATTTTTGATAGGTTGGTCTGTTTTTTCCCTTTGTGTAAAGACAGATAAAAAAAATGAGTTAAATAGTTCTGCTTTCTCCCTATTGCTTGTCACCTTCTTGCCACTTTCACCCACTAATGGACCAATCATTTCCTTCACTTTTTTCTTGTTTTTTACATGTTGAAAGAAGCTTTTTTTGTTATTTTGACTTTGGTCGCAAGCCTTAGTTCATTTTGAGCCTTAGCTTTCCTCACTTCATCTTTGCAGGCTCGGGCTATTTGCTGATATTCTGACTTTGTTATGTGCCCCTCTTTCCACTTTCTATACTTGTCCTTTTTATCTTTCAATTTATCAGAGTTCTTTATGCAGCCATGCTGGTCTCTTTTGAGAGCTGTTATTTTTCCTCTTTGTTGGTATTGTGCTAGACTGGGCTTTTATTATCTCGCTTTTCAAAATTTCCCAAGCTTCTTGAGTTGTTTTCCCCTTGAGGATTCTCATCCATGGTGTCCTTCACAAGCCCTCTCTAAGTTTATTGAAATTAGCTCTCTTGAAGTCCAAGACTCTAGTTTGACTGTGTTCTATTGCTTGTGCTTCCATAATGTTGAATTTCAATATTGCATGATCACTACCTCCCAAGGTTCCTGTGGCTTCAACACCTTCTATCATTTCATCTCTGTTAGTGAGAATTAGATCCAGAATGGCTAATCCCCTAGTTCCCTTCTCTACTTTTTGGGAGAAAAAGTTGTCTGCTAGGTTTGTCAGGAATCTGTTTGATCTTCCACTTGGTGCAGAGTTTGTCTCCCAGTTGATGTCAGGGTAGTTAAAGTCCCCCATTACTATTGTGATGTGCTTCCTACATACCTTAGTTAGCTGACTAGCAAAAAGTTCATCTATTTCCTCTGTTTGGTTGGGTGGCCTATAGTATACACCTATGGCAATGTCATTTTTTCTCCCTTTTATATTGACCCAAATGCATTCAAGACAGTTTTTATCATTGTTGTGCTCTATTTCTCTAGAGATGTAGTTATTTCTTATATAGAGAGCAACTCCACCTCCTCTTTTATTTGGTCTGTTTCTTTTAAATAATTTAAATCCCTCTAGCTGTGTGTTCCATGTGTGGGTTTCATCCCACGTTTCCGTAATGGCAACAATATCATATCTGCCCTCATTAACCTGAATTTCTAGTTCACCCTGTTTGCTGTTCATACTCTGTGCATTGGTGTACAGACATTTGAGTTTATACCCCATTATTCTGCCAATGGACTGAGATTTAATATTAGAAAAAATGCACATCAAATACTCAATTTTGAATCTAATGGCTCATCAATTATATTCCCCAGCAAATCACATCTCAGTAGAATTACAAGGTACGCTTCAAACTAAGGTTCAGTCTCTAGCATAAATGCAAAGGTTCAGTCATGTCATTTTGCTTTGACAGATTTGAAGACAAATCTAAAACAAACAAAAAATATACAGCATATCTCAGGTAAATCCTTTGTATTTTCCTTTACCATGCACAGACAAAATACTATGTTGCTTGATATGTTGTATGATTAAAATTCATAGAAAAGAGGTTTATATTTTGAGGAACACTTTCCCTGGATTTGGTATTTATAGGTTCCTATTACTGAAATTCAATTGTCTGTCACTCTACTTCAGAGGTGCATTTTCAGAGACCTCCTGTGACTTATAGGTTGCTGGCCTTTAGGCTACATTGACTTCAACTCAGTGGTGGGATTCAGATATGTGAACAACCGGTTCTCTGTGAGGATGCCACTTCAGGAAGTCCATTCTGGGCTTGGGCAACAAAAAATTAGCTACTGGTTCTGCCGAACTGGTGCAAACTGGCTGGATCCCACCACTGCCTCAACTCTGTATTCATTGGGACCAGAACCTTAATTCTTCAAGACTATGTCCCCCAGTTGCCATTATGGAAGTTGTCTTCTAACACAACAGAATGGTGCCAGCCTACAAAAGCAGTTTTGTAGAACTGAAACTGATAGGATAACCCAGTAACAAATGTGAGATACTTTGCTTTTCATAACTGTGAGATACAGAATCTGAGTATACTTTTAAACAGCAATCAGAGTTTTCACTCTCTAATCCCCAGAGTCAGTTTTAATCCAACCTATGATCATCTTCATCACTGCCAATCTCAGAATATAACAAACAACACCTGAGGCAATCAATGCACCCTCCAGCTGAGCAACAGAAGGAGACAAATAGTAGTATTGAACCATTTTCCATCTCTGTAACCATGGTCAATATTATGGAAAGTAACTGAATTCAGGGAAGTTACCAACCCATCAATTACCATCCATGTGCTCAATTTAAAATGGCATGATGGTAGGGCAAAATTTCTGCAGGGAGAAAAGTAAAGAAAAATTTTACATCAGCAGGAAAAGAATCTCTCTACACACGCTCATCAACAGAGCTCTAATGCTTGTATGGGAAAGCTGCACTTGAGTCAGAATTAAACTAGCTAAACTACTGTATGGGTGCAGAGCTACCCATGAATGTGGTGGACATCACACATGGAGCTGCCCTTAGTTCCACACTATAAGTAGTACTCATTTAATGACCACAAATATTAGCTTTGTTATTAAGGAAACCTACGTCCCTGTGAAACTAAATTCCTTGGAGGGGCTTCCATAAATTTCTTTCATCCTTGGGAACTTTCTTAACCAATTTTTTATTATGTGTTTATTATGTGTTTATGCAGAATTAGTGTTTGAAGCATTGAAAAATTAGTGAAGCTTCAAGACAGATACAAAGACCATTAAAATCATCATGATATTTACCGAGTATTCCTACTGCATTTCTTACTGTGATTTTAACAACTGGTGAGATGACTTAAATCAGGGGTCCCCAACCTGTGGGCCACAGTCCACTACCGAGCCATGGGCTGCTGGCCAGTGGGCCGTGGAACAGACTGGCCAGTACGCACTCACCCCCACTTGCACTAGCACCGCGTGGCAAAAATGGGGCACCACATGGAGAAAATGGGGTGCCGTGCAGTGAAAATGGGGCGGTGCTAGCACCCACGTGGCAAAAAGGGGCAGTGCTAGAGAGTGTCACGCGGGCGCTAAGACCACCCCATTTGCATCTCACATGCCCATGGCCCCATTTGTGTGCATGCATGCCCACGCATGTAAACTGCTTTCCCCTCGCTTTCCCTCCGGTCCGCCAACCAAGAAAGGTGGGAGACCTCTGACTTAAAACATCAGTTCCTGACTGTGATGGCTAGATACTAAATTAATTATATTGCTTGAAAACTGCCTGCCTCACATAACTATGTCTTAAATGCAGCAATTTCAGAAGCCAGAAACATAATATAGATAAAGCAGGTGTATGTGTATAGTGCTTCAAGACATAAGATGAACAAGCCCAATATTAAATCTATAAATCATTTCCAAATTGCCAAAATCAACAAACAATTCTTTATATTAACTGCACCTTACATTCCTACTGTACTCAATTAATACTGAGGAAAATAAATTAAGCAACTGGAAAATCAAATTTAACAAGGGCTAAAGATAAGCTTGGAATTCACGGGAAATATGGTTCTTCAATTTTAGATACAAGTTAAAAAAACCAATGGTTCCAGTTCATTGGTTTTCCCTTAGGCAGCGAGATAAATCTTTCCCATACTGGCTGGCTTTCAGCACAGTGAGACAGTTTTTGACAATCTGGTAAATTTATTACAGGCTTGTCACATGCTGGGGAAACAGTCTTAATAAAAGAGTTTTAAATTGCAGGTGTCTGAATGAGTTTATGTTTTGGAGAAAGAAGTTCAGAAAAGGATAGGAAGGCATCTGCTTCATATTTCCAAAGGCTCTATGCAAAAATATTTCCTGAGCTATGGAGAACAAAGTTCCAATGTCAAATATTCAGCTGCTGGAGCTTATCGGAGCCAGTTAATATACATCAAGATTGATCCTTTAAACCAGAAGTTTCCCACATCCTCCTTATGGGCACATTACACCTGTAGAGACTGTCCTTGGCAACCACCAGATTCTGACTTCATCTGACTTTTGATATTAAAAATAAGTTAAAAAATGGGAAGCTGACACGCTGGCAAAATAAGGAGCCAGGGGCCAACGTCATTTTTAATTCTAGCAATGCCTCAAGGCTCAAAATAGGCCCTTTCTTTCAAAAGTAAAAATGATGCATGATGGGCATGGAAAGTGTTAAAATGTTAAAGTGTTAAAATGTCTCCTTAGGACACTTTGAATACATACATACATACATACATTCATAATATACATTTTAATTAGTCTTTCTTTTAAAAAAGTTTTACATTGTACAGTAGTATAAGCAAAATATTGGTATCTTGCTACAATGTCTTTATTGGTGTTCATTTTTTATTTTATTTTTCATATATTATTGCTATTTTCTTCTTGCATATTGTGACATTTGTCCTAACATTTTTTTATCCTTTTTCCACTCATGTTTGGCCATGAAATACTATGTAGGCAACTTTGTATGGACACTAACTATGTTAAAGGCCACTTTATGAATAGAGAGACCCAGTGGTGGGATTCAAGTATGTGAACAACTGGTTCTCTGTGTGGATGCCGCTTCCGGAAGTCCATTCTGGGCCTGGGCAACAAAAAATTAGCTAGCAATTCTACCCAGTGCTTTTTTTGTAAAAAAAAAAAAAAAGTGCCGGAACTCACATACATCATACAACCTGCCCTGCCTTCCCTATAAGGTTTAGCTTTGTAGTAGAAAAAAAACCCCTTCAATTTTTAGTGTATCTAAAATACCAGGATTTTGTTCAAGATAAGTTAATACTATTAATGTTACCATGCACTGTGTGGCTTTAAATTATAAGAAAGCATTTCATTTATCTTTTGGGACATTTACCACTGGCATACCCATTTAGTTAATGAGTGGAAATGTCAGCTTTCTATGTGGAATGAAATTGGTCTAATAAAACAAAATTTGGTTGCTTGTAAAAATCTGAATTATTTTAAAGAAGTTATCAAACAAGGTGGAAAAATTTACATTTGGAGTTTAATATGGATATTGACTTGAAACAAATTAAAGTTGAAACTTTGTCAGTGAACAGTTTACTTTTAATTTACCTTTAAGTTAAACCCAATGTAATAAATAGATCTGATTAAACCTTATACTGTAGGTCTACCTTTACATCTGACTAACACATAATTAATATATAGATTTTGTAACATATAAATTGAGTAAACAAAGAATGAACTTCAGATATTGCCAGTCTGATCTATAAGACGGATGAAGGTTTTAAGACCCATCCCAGTTTAGTCAATATAGCTAGATGGATGAATGGACCGATTCAGTCTGAACAAGCTTAATATATTTCCTATTTGCCTCAATAATGTCAAGTAGCAGGTAATGACTATCAAATCAACCCTGCTGTTTTATACTTGAAAAGTGTTCATTCTACAGAAATAATGTCTTTTGTTAAATAGCACGGAGAAGCACAGATCAAAAATAAACTCAGCATGTATTCATATACTGTACTAATATAGAAAATGTCAATGAAAACAGTTGCATACAAAAGTTTAGATATCCATAGCTAAACATTATATTTCAATGACTCCTAAATGAATTGAAGCTGATACAAACTTTATATGGTGCAAAGACAATTCTACTGGTGAACAAATACTGTAATAGCGATAGGACCTAGATTTATATACTGCTTCCACTCTCTAAGTGGTTTACAGAGTCAGCACATTGCCCCCAATAATCTGGGTCCTCATTTTACTGACCTTGGAAGGATGGAAGGCTGAGTCAACCTTGAACTGGTCAGGATCAAAGGAATCAAATGCCTGACAATCTGAGCCGAGTTAATATGCGATACTGCATTCTAACTACTGCATCACCACAGCTGGTCGAGCCTTCCAACCTCTCTGATTGTGACTCTTGTTTTATCTGCTTTCAACAAATGAGCAGACTGCTCTAAGCAGCTGTCTGAGCATTTGAAAATGAAGATTATTCACTCTTTCAAAAGTGAGGAAATTTATAAAGAATTGTTTTCAGCTGGTAAATTCAACAGTGAGAAACACTGTTAAGAGAAGGACTTTACATGGAACTGTTGAAGTTAATGCATGTCCTGGGAAAACCAAGAAAAATCTTTGCTAGAAGAGCCTGATCATCAGTTCTTCAAAACAGAACCTACTGCAAATGATCTATGGAGTAATTGTCCACAGGACAGAGTGGCTTATAAAACAATGTTCTGCGCTGAAGAATTGTTAGGAAGCAATCTCTTTTCTTTTTAATCTCATCAGCCAGTCTGAAGTATGTAAAAAAAAAAAGAACCTTTAATAACCCTGAAATGTTTTTGAATAAAGTATAGCTTTGTGTGTGTGTGTGTGTGTTTGTGTGTGTGAGAGAGAGAGAGAGAGAGAGAACCACTGACATTGAAAATATAGTCTTTGTGAAATGAAAAATGGATTCAACTAAATGTCAACACATCCCAGAAGTGAATGTCCCACAAAACTGAAGCTGAAGAGTTTGGATACTTCAGTAAGCTATTTAAAACACACTTGCACAACAGTTATAAAGCGCTTCTGGGAAAGGAAGAGAAAATGTTTGGAAACTGTTATTCATGGCAAAGGAGTGTTGACTAGCAGAATTTTTGCACATATTAACTGTTTTATTTTGACTCTGTACCTGAGAAATACAGGCAACTTGTCCTGTGAAAAAGTAAGAGAGATGAAAATCAGCAAATTTGGGAAGTGCAGTGCAACCCTAGATCAACAAGGAACAGAGTTTTGCTTTTAAGCAAGTCATTGAGAAATGTATGAAGGTTATTTAATGGAATGCTTAGCAAATGGCCAAACAATTCAACAGGGTGTTAAGAAAAGAATGTGATAGCCACTTTGTTGTGTAATGTATTTATTGGTAAACATATGTCTGTTATATTAGAGATCTGTCAGTTGTGGATATGAATGTGCACACACTTCTGTATGTAGATGATATGTTATTGGCTGAGAGCCTGAATCATTTGCAACAAATATTAGGTGAATTGCATGTTGCAACAAGGAATATCAATCTGAAAATTAAGACATTAAAGACCAAGGTAGTTGTGATTCACAGGGAAACTGGAACGAACAGTTGTAATTTATATAAAATATAGTGGAAATGCTAGCCCATATTTTACAAAAATGATCAAAAGCTAGAGCAAGAGATAACTTTCTATAAGAATATTTACTGAAGTGGAGAAATGGGGAAATTTTAAAGTATGCAAATGAAGGTGCAAAAAAAATAGAGTGGAATTTGTTGCAAAGAATGTTTGTTAAAAGATTCTAAAATAGCTGTGCATGTCTCTAACATAGAACTTGGTATATTAGTAGAGAGTAAAATTAAGTTGAATGCAATGGGAATAATTTATTACGTAATAAAAGACATGGACCGAATACAAGACAGAATATAATGGAAGAACTGCCAGTTTGGTATAGTGGTCAAGGTGCTGGCTAGAAATAAGGAGACTATGAGTTCTAGTCTCCAACTGTTGTGTGGAAAATGATAGGAGGAAAGAGTATTATGTATGTTTGCCACCTTGAGTTATCAATTAATAAATACCCTGTAAAAAAACTTAATAAATAACATAAAATGATTTGAAGTTATTTTATTATACAAGAAGAATAAATGAGGTCTGAATAGCAAACTAAATATATATGAAGGAAGACCAAGAATTAGTGGTTGGATGGATTTGATAAGACCCTGGAAAAGAAAAAGATGAGACATCTAAGAACAAAGGATAATATGTGAAGTGGTGTAATTCTGTGATAGAAGCAAGGATGATTTGTATGGTAAGCAAGATATGGTAAGCAGTATTAGTGTAAAATTAGATAGAGTTGTTATTTATTTTTTTATCTCAAGCTTTATTTGTTACTACTTCTTACTTTTTTATGCTTACTCTGAAAGAGAACAGCACATGGGAAACATATCCATTCTCCCAAATAGCACTAGCAATAGCACTTGGACTTATATACCACTTCAGAGTACTCTACAGCGCTCTCTCAGCAGTTTACAGAGTCAGCCTATTGCCCCCAACAATCTGGGTCCTCATTTTACCTACCTCGAAAGGATGGAAGGCTGAGTCAACCTTGAGCAGGTGAGAATCGAACTGCTAGCAGCCGGCAGTCAGCAGAATTAGCCTGCAATACTGCATTCTAATCTCTGCGCTACCACAGCTCTTGTGATATGATATAATGATAGTTTGCTGCAAGAGAACAGCATTTTATCTTGCATTTCCGATGTCATTTCAATGTAATTATTCTATGCACACTTTTCTGGTAGTGAGACCAACTGAATTCATACATGCTTAGGTCTCCAAATCTTTTCTAATCCAGAAGGTGTTGAAATGCATTCTGGGCCCTGAATCAACATATGCAGAGAATGATAATGTTGGTCATCTGCCCACGCAACAAAAGCCACTGGCAGAACAGATCCTCCACCTACAGCTTCTCATGTACCTTATAAACTGCTCTAACCTCCCATTAAGAATCTCTCAAATAAGCACTCAGAACATTATCTTTGTATAAAAAATGAAAATTATGTGACTATGAACTATTTGCTTGAAAACTAAGAAAGTAAAATCAAAACATTTCTTTCTTAAAATACATCAAATAGGCCTTTGGGTTTTTTTTTTGTTTTTTTTTTAAAGAAATTAGTAAGTAATTACTTAAACAACTTTAAAGGATATGTTTTGCAGTTAAACTGTTTCAGTGACATGGGCCTTTTGTTATAACCTCAGCTTCTCTTCTGATGCATCTGCTTTTCTTGGGAATCCAAGACCCCCCCCCCTCCCGCTCTTAATGCTAATCTACTTCACCTGATAAAATATAGCATTTGGAAGGCGAGCCAGAAGTTTCCCCATCAATTTGTATGCCACACATAAGCCATTCTACAGCCTTTACAAATATGGTTCTAATGTTAAACTGTTTAGTTGGATTGCTTGATTTGCAGTAACGCTTCGGTTTGTGCACTGTTTGAATTCTCAATATTTCTGTAGAGATACCGTAAACACAATCTGAAGCAATGCCTTCATTAATCAGCCAACAGATTTATTTTTTTAGAAAAAATGTTCACAGCTGACAATTTTCCTGAAAGATTTCTCTACTTTTGCTGTATTAAATGCTGCTTTAAAAAAAAACAGAGCCTATCATAATCATCTCATGGGGTGGCTCTTTCCTATAGGTTCCAATCCAAACCAACTGTGGGCATTACTAGGCATAGCTTTTGATTTTTATGGGAAGCAGTCTGAATCCCCCACTGAGTAGTTTGTAATGATGTTAAGGACATTTTCCATAGTGCCAATTGCTAGTTCCTTCTTGCCGTAACAGCTGGTGTTTGTGTCTTATAGCAGGAAGATGTGGACACAAAAGGATGGAAACGCCCTGAACAGTGTCAGCAGATTGGGAGGGAGCCAGTTCATTTAATGAACCACATCTTCATCCTTGTTCAGTTCTTGATGTTTTTATTAAAGAAGCTCACTTATTTTTAAGCTTTTCTTCTTATTCATACATTCAAGAAACTCAAATGAGCAGGGGGCTGGACTAGAAGACCTCCAAGGTCCCTTCCAGCTTCTATTCTATTCTATTCTATTCTATTCTATTCTATTCTATTCTATTCTATTCTATTCTATTCTATTCCATTCCATTCCATTCTCAACCTTGGATCTAACTGTTGACTCCAGTCCAGTCTATCTCAGCGCATTCGCACTGAGGTGTGGTATGATTAAAAATGAAGGCATACCCTCATGCATGAGCCTTAAGATTATTATATTAGCACCATTATCACCCCATCATCTGTTCAGTTTTCATGCTACACTTATTTTGAGTTCTGAATAACCCATTTTATTGGCTTCATATGATGAACTAAATGATCTGGATGCATACTGCCTACTAAACCATGAATAGATCAAGTAATGCAAATGTAGGACTAGTTTTTAATAGATCTAGTTAAGAATGCACTGTGAACACAACCATTATCACTTTCCTCTTCCTATGAATCTTCAAGAGTTTCCAAGGCAAGTACAGTATGTGCATTTGCTGTTAATAGTGTCCCCTGCCTCTTTGTCAATAGAATTTTAGCAGGTTTGCTCCACAGTTAAGGCAGACAATTATGTTGAACCACTATATTCCATGGGACATATTTCCTAGGACAAGCTAGCTCCCTCCAGGTATATTGGAATAAAAATTTCCCAAACTGCCAACCAGCATTAGAAGGTTGGACGTTGTAGTCTCAATATTTAGAGAACACCAGAGTGGGAGACAGCAGCCATAATACCTATATCTGGGACTGTAGAGTTACAGTGTAAACCTCGCCAGAAATAAGTCTCAATACATTCTATGGAATCTCATGGGTAGGATTAGGCAGCATTTCAGAGCTAAAATAAATTTGAACCTTAGAGTTGGCAGACATCCATGCACAAAACTGTCCATCAATAGTTTCCAAATTAAATCAAAAGTAGCTTTTTAGATATAGATTTATTTTGACCAAACTTTTGTAATTCTTTAGCATTTGCATTCCAATGCAAATTGTACTTACATTCTGTAATATACTGTAGAAGCTTTCAAGTGGTAATGCTGTAATCTCAGTATGAAAAGATCAGAAGGAAGCCTCACCCTTAGTTAATCCAATCAAGTTGTAAACTTCAAATACTCTTGTGAACAAATCCCAATTTCTCAAAGTTCAACATCAAGGCGTCAACCACAGGCATTGCCCAAGTGTTCTCCACATCATTCTAACTTTACAGCAAAATTCAGCAATAACCCAACAGCTACTTTATGCAATGGCAGAAGAAATGTGATCAGAAAGAATAAAATCACACACAAACACGCACACTCAAGACACACACATTTTTTTTCACTATGATGCAATTAGCAATTTTTCAGTCATTAATTTCAGATAGCCGGAAGAAGCCTTGGTTCTATTATTCACATCGGTTACCTGCTTTCGGAATGGGACAACTCGCCGTGGGACAACTCGCCGGAGGACAATTCAATAATTCAATTTAATTATTTAAAATAATTTAAACATATTTTATTTTTTGTTGCTCACATTTCATTTTGCCCCTCCTTTGGCATCCTTTCTTTAATGATTCTATTTCACCGTTTCTTCAATATTAGCGTAACTCTTGTCCCACGGCAAGTTGTCCAATGGAGAGTTGGCCATAGTGAATTGTCTCATGGTGAGTTGGCCATGGTGAGTTGGCCATGGTGAGTTGGCCGTGGCGAGTTGGCTGCAGTGAGTTGGCCACGGCAAGTTGCCAAGGATGAGTTGTCCTAGAATCACCTGCTTTGCTAAATAGCCCTGTACAGTTTTAATTTGCACATCCCCATAATCATTTCTCTAGATACAACACTGATAAAAAATTATCCTAGTCCAGATAATCAGGACATAAAAAGATGCCTATTAATTAGAAAAATACTGTTGTATATATTTATTGGAATTTTGTAGGATTTGTTATAAAAATTGGCTGCTAGCAAAAAAAGTTTATTGGCCCTCCTCCAGCGAAGTTCTGACTAGTAAAACAATCCACCCCCATAGCCTCTTGTGCTGATAATCTGCTTGTAAGTGCTCAGAAACTTTATTCTCCATTATGTGATGAGTGGAATCAATAACCAAGAGCTTCTGTTGAATTGTTCTGTTCCCAGACTCTTGGGGTCCAACTCAATGGTTGGAGTGGAAAAAGATGCTTTGCTTCCTGCAAAGCTCTAAAAGTTGATTGCTAAAAAAGGTGCCAGAATACTCTTAAGGTTCTTTATTAGCCCTGTAATTCTAACCACTTCTCATATTTCAAGAAAAGAAAATGGCACCCATGTTTTTTTTAAACAAAGAGCAATGGCATAATAATATTGCCTAACAATGTTAGATCATATTTTAGTAAGATAAGTGATTTTGCAGTATTCTTCCCCCTCCCCCCCCATTGTGTATATGAGCAGGAGACCTTTTTCTCAGATGTATAGCCAACAGATGATGTCATCTTTCAGCATTTTAAAAGATGACCTTGCATGTGTTATTTCTATTTCTTTAAGCTGCTATCTGATACACAACAGAATAACTTTGAAAAGGATTTTTCTCTTCTTCAAACAACGAGTAGATCAATCAGTTTCACAGATGCATAAATCTAATTCCAAGAGCTATAGTTCCAACTATAGAAGGTCCCCCCTTTCTCTTTCTGTATGTGTGTGTATTTGTGTGCGTGTATGGTGTGTGTGTGTGTGTGTGTGTGAGTGTGTGTGTGAGTGTTTGCAGCTATACAGTGGGGCAAAAAAGTATTTAGTCAGCCACCAATTGTGCAAGTTCTCCCACTTAAAAAGATGAGAGAGGCCTGTAATTGTCATCATAGGTAGACCTCAACTATGAGAGACAAAATGAGAAAACAAATCCAGACAATCACATTGTCTGATTTGGAAAGAATTTATTTGCACATTATGGTGGAAAATAAGTATTTGGTCAATATCAAAAGTTCATCTCAATACTTTGTTATATATCCTTTGTTGGCAATGACAGAGGTCAAACGTTTTCTGTAAGTCTTCACAAGGTTGGCACACACTGTTGCTGGTATGTTGGCCCATTCCTCCATGCAGATCTCCTCTAGAGCAGTGATGTTTTGGGGCTGTCGCTGGGCAACACGGACTTTCAACTCCCTCCAAAGGTTTTCTATGGGGTTGAGATCTGGAGACTGGCTAGGCCACTCCAGGACCTTGAAATGCTTCTTACGAAGCCACTCCTTCGTTGCCCGGGCGGTGTGTTTGGGATCATTGTCATGCTGAAAGACCCAGCCACGTTTCATCTTCAATGCCCTTGCTGATGGAAGGAGGTTTGCACTCAAAATCTCACGATACATGGCCCCATTCATTCTTTCCTGTACACGGATCAGTCGTCCTGGTCCCTTTGCAGAGAAACAGCCCCAAAGCATGATGTTGCCACCCCCATGCTTCACAGTAGGTATGGTGTTCTTTGGATGCAACTCAGCATTCTCTCTCCTCCAAACACGACGAGTTGTGTTTCTACCAAACAGTTCTACTTTGGTTTCATCTGACCATATGACATTCTCCCAATCCTCTTCTGGATCATCCAAATGCTCTCTAGCAAACTTCAGATGGGCCCGGACATGTACTGGCTTAAGCAGGGGGACACGTCTGGCACTGCAGGATCTGAGTCCCTGGCGGCGTAGTGTGTTACTGATGGTAGCCTTTGTTTCGTTGGTCCCAGCTCTCTGCAGGTCATGCACTAGGTCCCCCCGTGTGGTTCTGGGATTTTTGCTCACCGTTCTTGTGATCATTTTGACCCCACGGGGTGAAATCTTGTGTGGAGCCCCAGATCGAGGGAGATTATCAGTGGTCTTGTATGTCTTCCATTTTCTAATTATTGCTCCCACAGTTGATTTCTTCACACCAAGCTGCTTGCCTATTGCAGATTCAGTCTTCCCAGCCTGGTGCAGGTCTACAATTTTGTTTCTGGTGTCCTTCGACAGCTCTTTGGTCGTCACCATAGTGGAGTTTGGAGTGTGACTGTTTGAGGTTGTGGACAGGTGTCTTTTATACTGATAACAAGTTCAAACAGGTGCCATTAATACAGGTAATGAGTGGAGGACAGAGGAGCTTCTTAAAGAAGAAGTTACAGGTCTGTGAGAGCCAGAAATCTTGCTTGTTTGTAGGTGACCAAATACTTATTTTCCACCATAATGTGCAAATAAATTCTTTCCAAATCAGACAATGTGATTGTCTGGATTTGTTTTCTCATTTTGTCTCTCATAGTTGAGGTCTACCTATGATGACAATTACAGGCCTCTCTCATCTTTTTAAGTGGGAGAACTTGCACAATTGGTGGCTAACTAAATACTTTTTTGCCCCACTGTATATTGAAGCATAGGGCGTGGTCCAAGATTTACCAGTATTACGAGTAAAAGTTTATCCTTATCTATGTGAAAAGTGTTTCTGATGGAAGAACATGTGTGAAGTGGTTCCGTAACATAATTCGTTCTACATATTATTAAAGCCTGCCACTGGTTATTTCACTGGAATGAATAATGCACAACCACAACATAATTTGCATCTTGCAATTATTGGGCCAATTTTTGCAGCAAAATAATACATTTTGAATAGTAGAATACCCAGATATTACAACTAACATAATTTAAGCACACAATCAGATTAGATAATATGCATTTCTCTTCCTGGAACTGGAAATTAATTAATACATTGCCATAGACACTGAATATATAGGCAAGTCTGCAACTGCATTACAACTGGTGAGAAAGAAAGGAAGGGGCTGTTTTTTTTCATTAATCTGGCATCAAGTTCAGCAATATCTAAAATTATCACAATTTAAAACTCCTATTATATTTCTTAAAACATTCTTTCTCAATCTTAACCATGCTTAGCAAATTCCATGCTGCTTGGGGAATTCTGAGAGTTGCTACTACACATCACAATGGTGCCCAGGATGGGAAATATTGCCTCACTATCCCTTCCCACCCAATAGGGCTGATATTTTCCCCAAAAGTTTGAAGCATTTACAGGCATATCTGCAGAAGTTTAGGGTATCTATTTTGCCTCAAGAGTTCTGAAATTTTACTTATTTTTATTTGTCAAATTTAAAGACCACCCATTTCACTTTCAGAGCGTCTCTGAGATTAACAGAGGGATGGATCACTTTGTCCCCTTTGTTCTTCTATCTGTTAAAAAGTGTCATATATTTTTCTTTAGCAGTAGAGGGAGCTGTAATCCTAAGAAAAAGATTCTACTGTTCAAAGAAAAGGCAGTGGGTTTGCAAAGATAATAAAAACAAATAAAAAATAAAAACAAAAAGTAGGTCCATCTACATCTGCAGCGAGTTCCTTGGCATCCCACACAATTCCTTGTTGTGCGGAAACATACTGTATTCCTGTCTTAGAGTATTTGTATGTACCATTGTATATATCATTTAGATAGTTTCTTTTTTTTATATAAATATTTTATTAATTTTCTAGTTTTACAATCATAAGTACTTAATAAACAATGTGTTATCCGGGGTCCATTAGTAATTCAGTGGTACATATTAACTTCTTCAATCTAGGCCCAGTATTACACCATCCAATGCTTCCTCTCTTCTTCCGGTAGTATACATTTTCCCACACTAGGCAAATACAATTCTTATTGTTGTTAATACATATACAATTGAATATCAACATCTTTTTACATTTTCCTAATAATATCAATAATGTCGGTTTAAAATATCTTTTCTAACCAAAATATATCTTAATTGCATTTGCACTTAATATCCATTTGTTTAATTAATATCCTGTTTTTCCCGCTTTTTTTAAATTTTAATTTCCCATCAATGTTCAAAATGTCTCTATCGCTTATAGTTTCTCATAATAAGTTATAAGCTTCCCTTATTCAAACCCTCTTAGCATTTTCATATTTCCCTTCTCATACCAAAATATAATATTCTAGTTATAAATCCTATCTTTCTAGTTATAATTATATTTCTATTTCTAACAATTATCTATTTTCAGCCATGTTCAAACATCTGATTAATAGTATAATATCCCATCTAATGGGTCAAAACCTCTATTTTCTTCAGTCTTACTCTAGCTTTCTTCCTTTGCCAACTAACTTTCCAAGTCAATGCATTTGAATCATCAAGTAATTCTTCCTCTATTTTTGTGTATATTGTTTGGAATAAGAAAGACAATTTGATTAAAGTATTTTTGGAAGGACGCTCAGCCCACTGATATTCATTAAACAGCCTCCCTCCTCCAATTTCCCACAATTCTCCTAACAGCTCTATCTTCCATTCAATCAGCTCTTCTTATCCTCAAGTGTGTTCTGAGATCTTGACAGGTAAGATATCTTTTCTATTTCCGATATCACTACGTCTTCTAATTCTTCATTTGTCTGAGTCTGTCTGTTAGTTCCTTTCTTTAGGTCCTCCATCTTTGGATCTGCTTCCCCTGATTTTCCTTCTATTTTCTGGGTTGCTAGTTCCTTCTATGTAGTCATTTTCTGAGTTTGTAGATTTAGATTAAAGAATTGTTCTTTTATCTCCTTTGTGTTATTTTTAGTCTCATCATGAGCAAAGACAATTGTATTGATTTTAACATAGAAAGAATTTCTTTCTGAAATTCATCAACATTTTCTTGTTGGTATGCCAAGCTGGGGACTTTGGGGACAGGTGTTAGGGATGGTTTTTTACCATCTGAAGCTAAGTATGGAACATCCATTCTGTTTTTGTATATAGTCTTTATAGTCCAATTTATTTAGGGATTTAAAAAGTTTCAGTCAATTGTCATTTGAACTCTAAATTATCCAGCTGGCGTATCAGTCCATCCTTAAGTCTCCCCTCAGCAAATATAAGTAAAGTTCAAATTTTTCAAATTTTTCTGTCCAATGAAAAATATATCCTTTCTGTCCAGAGAGAAAAGAGCAATTAAAAATTGTTCATCAATCAAAGGTTTATAATCCAAAGTATTCCATCATCTCAATCAATAATGCATGTTTCTTCTATAGAGAAATAGCTCCATGACACAGCTCTAAAAGTCAGTTGGTATTTATATTCATAGTCCAGGCAGGCCAGTTTCAAAATAGTTTATTGTCTCTGCCATACAAATAAGCGGCCCAAGAGGTGTTTTTCCTCCCCTTTTCCCAGCTGCAGTCTTCAAAAGTGAAAGTTTCTGAAAACAACAAGAGTCTTATCTGAGTCTGGGCTTCCAGCCAAGTTTCCTTTAGGCATAATAAATTGTAGTGCTGTAGTTAGCAGCTAGTTGTCATTGATGCCATCTTCCAGCTTTTTACATCCAAACTTACATTACAAGCTTTTTAAGTCTCTTTTTTAAAAAAATAATAATCTCAAAAGCACTTTAGTCCCCAAATTTCAAAGTTATATATGTGTATTGATTCCAAATTAATCTCTGTTTTCCCCCAAGCAATTAATTCGCCGCTTTTCTTTTCCTGAGGGAATGGGGTGGAAATTGCCCTTCCTTCTCTCATCAGGGAGGATTCTTTGCTTTGGAGGGTTTTTTCCCCAGGAAAAAATCTTAAAGTGATAAAGAGAGGATAGGGTCTCATCCAGTTCCATCCACATTGCTCAAAAGTTGCTGGTTAATGCTTATTTTCTTCGGTTGTCAGCAGCTTCTGACTGGCCACACAAATGTAGCCAGTCTTTCCCCCACCGGTTTGGAGGGCTTCCTCAGATCAAACGGAAGGGCCACTGCCCTCCCACGATCAACGAGGGTCCCCTCCTTCTCCATCGCCTCTTCGGGATGACTTTCAATCCTTTTTAGGGTCCCCAGTGGGGCAAAATCGAATGTGGAAGATGAGGCCCCATCTTCCTGCGCCTGTTATGCCGCAACATCAAACAGAAGTCCATTTAGATAGTTTCTGTATAACCTTTTCTGCCAACCACTGAGCACCAAGATTTGGCCAGGATGTGAATCTAATATACTTTATATGTAATTGTCTGAAGTGTGAAAATCTGTGAGTTCAATTCCCCGTAAAAAACTTTAAACCCAATAGAATAGGGACTGGCTAGCCATGTCTGAGGACTCAGTCCTAAGAATGTTGAAACTTTTAATTTAATCAATAATCACATTAGATTATGAATTTCTGCCCAGATATAATTCTTCATGGAGTGTTGGCCAAAAACAATGTGCAGCCAATGGGAGCTTTCTTCTCTCATGTTATATACAAAAACCCAACTCCTAAAGGCAGTAGGCTAGCTCAGGGGTCCTAGGAGAGATTACTAGATTACTAGATCAATAGTCCCTGCCTAACAGCCACTGATTTGCCCACTGATAAGGCTAGCCAATGGGGCATGATGGCTCAGAGGTTAAAACGCTGCGAGCTTGTCAGCTGGAAAGCCGACAGCCTGGGGTTTGAGACCCAAGTGCTGTGCGATGGGGTGACCTCCTGTTACTTGCCCCATCTCCTGCCAAATAGCAGTTTGAAAGCATGCAAATGCGAGTAGATAGATAGGTACTACTTCAGTGGGAAGGTTACTGCATTCAGTATTTTCATGCTGGCCACATGATGACAGAAACGTCTCTCAGACAACGCAGGCCCCCTTGTTTGAGAATTGGAGATGAGCACTTCCCCTTGAGCCAGTCACAACTGGACAGGGAAAGATTTAAACCTTTCTAAGGCTGGTCAATTTCCATTTTGGATCACCAAGCCATCCACAAGGGAGAATAAAGCTAACATATTTTCAGTCTGCTTGTGGTTTTACTGATGCTAATAGAAAGCCATAGGCATTTAGGCATTACATCAAAGTCTTACGGGACAATTGTAGAGTGTGAGAAACAGTATATTGCTACAACACCCAATTAGTGTAATCCCTTTGATAGCAGATTTGATAAAAATAATGTATTGGCATAATTTCAAGTCAAATAAAATCAAAGCCCTAAAAGATGTTTTGACCGAAATCTGTGTTTTGATAAATGGAACCATCACATTCCAGATATATTCAATATTCAAGCTCCATGAATCCATTTCCTTAAACTAGAATGACTTACACCAGGGGTGTCAAACAGTCGGCCCGCAGGCCAGATGCATCATAGTGAAACCCACCCCAGTGCCGGCAATGGCAAAAAAGTCACGATACGTCGTGACACATCACATGACATTGCAAGTTTGACACCCGTGACTTACACCTTCCTTCCTCCCACCTCATTTCAGCAGTGAAGTCAAACCCTGAAATAAAACTCTTGCTTGCTTGAAGATGTCCCAACCCCTCCCCCTCCATTGTTTCATTACATTTCCTATTGATGTAGTTATCATTATAATAAATTGGCAATTGCAGTTTATTAATGTCATTTAACAAGAGGGTGTGAATCTCTTCTTAGCATTAAGCAAGAGTTTAGAAGAAATCCAGAACATTGCTTTATTCATCCCCGGGGGAGTACGCAATTTTTTTTTAATTAATTTTTTTGACTGAGCAGCTGATACAACCTATGGAGCATCTTTGGGGAATATTACGAAAAGATTAAAAAGCTGCATTTATGTGAGATAAGGGCTTGTTGATTAAGAAAAACAAATTGTATGAGCTCACCAATTCACAGAGATAGTTACATAACTCTGAATCCTGGCAGAGCGTAGTGTAGCAAGCTACATAAATGAATGACTACACTACAAAATTAAACATAGTTTAATTATTTTTTTAAAAAATTAAGCAGATCAAAAAGCTTGAAATTTAATTAAAGCCAATTGTCACAAGATTGCAGTGTTCTCACATGAAACCTAGTAAGATCTCAGGAATACTAAAATCTCACTGAAATCTTTTATGATATGTTTAAAAACATCATGCAGCTAAAATTGGACCATGACTGGAAAAGCTCACCCTCAGTCATGGAAACATATTGGAGGACTTTGATCTAGTTGTTGTTTTTCAGCCAAAGCAACTTCACTGGATTATATGGGGATAAAAGAAAGAGAGATCCCAAAGCAAACTGAAGTGTGTGTTTGAGTAATATGTGAATGGCATCAACTTTATATAAGATCACAGACTGAAACCTACAACATGAAATTTTAATCCTAATTTGACTACTCGGAGGTTAGAAGATGGTGAAACAAAAGTTCTCACACTTTTCTTTCTACATAAGCAGAAATATTTTCACTGGGTGATCAGAAGAGTCTGTGCTACTCATATATTCTTATATTGCCAGTATTGGTGTAAGGATGCCAGTATAATCAGGTATCCATCGAAGAAACTGGCGACTTTTATTTCTTCCCCATTCTCCAATAGATCAACTATTCTTCATGCGCGTTGCTATGTTGTTTTGAGATGAAAACAAGCCTTTCTTTTAAAACAACAGTAGAAGACATCTACAATAGTGCACTGTAACAATTATACAGAATTATCTTGGGAGATGAAAATCAAAATCTTTATCATGCCATCTAGGGTGCAATGCTGAAATATGAAGCTTGGCATCTCTTGTTTCTTAATTATAGCACATCACTTGACATACTTGCCAGAAAGGAAGCAAAATTAAAGGCTGAGAATAGATCAGCACTCTCTTAGGAGTAAAAAAAATCAATGCATAGGGCTTGACATCCGCTTCACTTGAGCTAAACTAGTAATTTTAAAGAGCAATTTTTTAAAAAGCTAAATAAGGGAAGCCCATTTTAAACTCTCCGCCCCTCTGCTGAATTGTCAAACTACAGAATAGTTCAGTGTGCTTTTTTTTTTTTTAGCATTTTCTTGAATAGCTGTCCCTTCCTTTCAGCCACTAATTACTGCACACCCTGGGTGTAATCAAGCAAACAATAGACAGATCTAAATTTCTTTATATTAATTTATGCACTTAATACTACTTCTACCAGCACCACCACCACCAAAACTGCATTATATTCTCAACCAGATTAAATACTTCCCAAATGTGTTAGAAAATTCAAGTCTACTTATAGACCTTTCTCTGTCCACATTCTTCATTTCTATGTTCTTTTGTTCTAGGAAAGGAAGCAAGTTGGGGGCTATGAGAAAGAGGAGAATTCCAAGTTCCAACTGTGTGACTGCAACCCAGTTTAGATGCAAAAACGTAATAAAGATTGGCTTAACTTGATAGCACAGTTAATATTTCAGGAATATTTTTGACAAAATCAACTTTCATCCAGTGGTGGGATTGAAATATGTGAACAACTGGTTCTCTGTGTGGATGCTGCTTCCGGAAGTCCATTCTGGGCCTGGGCACCACTGCTTTCATCCATTACTGATATGCATTCCAAGCTTTTTTGGTCTTCTATTTTCACTTGAAAAAAAAAACTGTAGAAGAGTGAATTATACTGTAGAAGAGTGAATTATACTGTAGAAGAGTGAATTAACTTAGAAAGTTAACATACATTTCCAGGGTGCCTGGATTCAGTATACATCTGTATATGTAAATATTGGTGTGGTCTTTGTAAAAGAGAAACAGAAAAGTTGCAGTATTTTTTTTTATAAAAAACCCTCAAATCTGCTGCTTGCTAAGCATATATTGAATTGCCTTTATTTAGAAGTATAAAGCAAACATTAAGGACAGCATTCCTTTAGAACATCTACAGAACCTACAATTCACTCCAATGGCAAATTTAGGTGACATGTTCAGTGGTGGGATTCAGCTGGTTTGCACTGGTTCAGCAGAACTGGTAGCTAAATTTTGCTGAATTCAGAGAACCGGCTTAATGCACACTGCTCCCGGAAGTCCGTTCTACGCCTCAGAGGCCTGGAGGAGGCCTCCCAGGCCTAGAATGGCCCACTGAATGTGTGTGGATGCCACTTCCAGAAGTCTGTTCTAGGCAGTGGTGGGATTCAGCCAGTTCACACCAGTTCAGCAGAACCGGTAGGTAATTTTTTGTTGCCCAGGCCCAGAATGGACTTCCGGAAGCGGCCTCCACACAGAGAACCGGTTGTTCACATATTTAAATCCCACCATTGGACATGTTCCAACAGAAACAGTCAAAATGTGTACATGCATGGTGTGTATACACACACACACACACAAACACAACTCATCATGCTCAGAAACTACGAATATTATGTGGTTGTTGAATTAAAAAATGGAGGACTGGATATGATGATAGTCAAATGAAATGCCCTAATTAAGACTCCGCCACTGTATCTGCCTACAATCTAGACCTTTCCTTATGCAAAGAGCTTGAGCAATTTTACAGCCATCTAGCTCCCATATTCTGCCACTGAAGTCTTTAGAGCAGGATGGAATATTTTTAAGGAGTATAGAATTTGCTGTGGTCCCAAACATACCTCATTTTCAATCTGCCATTAACTGATGAATGTTCACTACAATACAAGGAAAGCAGAGGAAAATATTCCTTTTCCAGAAAAAATATTGAGGCACAGAAACTAAATTAAAATATCTCTACACATTAGTGTCATTGCTGTGAAAATATCATTGAATGTTAAATGAAAATCATTGCAAACATGGAAGTGGATCTAGCTTTAAAACCTGCCTTTTATCACATTGAGTCTGCACTTGGCTGAGCCTCAAATATCCCAACCAACCATACAGTATTTATCAAACTTGCTATAATGACTGAAGCATTAATGTGACTTAAACTGATTGCAAGTATTTTCTCCATTTCCTAAGTATGAATACAGTATCCAAATGTAATATAATAAAGAAAAACTCAACTTAGAAATAAACAAAAACTAAACCCTGACAGTCATGGTGGATAGCATGCAAATGATAACTAAATCATACGATCAAATCTAGCAACCCACTTTTTAGTCCCAATTTGTCAACTGTTGTTTATAAGTGAGGTTTCCTTCTGTAATTACAATGCCAACATTTCTTCTGTGAAGAGTGCTGTATTCATATCTCACATCTGTTCTCACATATGCTTATTGGATTGCCTTAATACATTGTGCAATCTCCAGCTTTTCCCATGACTCACTTTTTGTTTTACTTGAGAGTAAAACAGCCATTCCCAGTTTAAAAGAAGCACGGTTGCATTGCAGAAAGACCAGAGCCAATGAAATGTGACATAATATTGAATGCTCCACTATAGATAGCTCATTTTCATTAGACAAAACTCAGCTTCAAGAGTTTTTATCATTTATCCTGAACTACATCAGATTACGCAGCAACTTAGTTCACATTTGTGAGTTATTTGTAAAACAAACTCTGCCTCCCAAACTACACTCCATTACAAACCCAGATCTATACATTATTAAATAATTTATTAAATTTCTACACTGCCCATCTCACCTAAGTGATTCTGGGATATAGTCCCTTGGGTAAATATAATTCTAGGCTTCCTCTCACCAACTGAAAAGATATTTAGTGCCAAATGCTATATAGATCATTTTGTTCAGCAACAAAATATCTTCAGGTGAAATCAAACTGGAGAGAGAAAGAAAACATAGATGTAATTTTTAGTGATCCGGAGCAAAAACTAAAGAGAAAGGAACTTCTCAGAAAAAAGGGCCAGGTTCAAAGAAATGATAAAGCTCCCACTCAGTTTCCCTCTCAAAATTTCATTTGTATTTATCTCGTTTATTCAGTTTGAATAACTGCCCATCTCAAACCAGTGACTCTGGGCAGTGAACAATCAGTAAAACAATTAAAACACAATACAGAAAAGAAACTAAAGTGCAGATGCTCTGTGTTGTATCAAACACTTGCTTACCACACTGTTTCCACTGGACAACTGGAAGTCAGATTGCAATATTTTCCTGAGTTCCACTTAAGAGACTTTATCATGCACAGTGTGGTTTAATAAAGGAGAATATTTGTAGCTCAGGGTTGGGGGGGGGGTTCTTGGTGCTCTCTGAGCTTGCTTGTTTTCTTGCAGCCATTTCATTACCCAAACTAGGTAACATAATCAGAGCTAGTGTGGTTTAGTGTGGTTTTAAATATATTTCAATAATTTGAAACATTATGTTCTTATGTTCATCAATGGTATCCTAACAGAAGAGCTCTTAGCAAGCCATGGTGATGTCAAAATGTTATTTACATCGTAATTTTATGGCAGAAACAGCCCAATTAGATATTTGTATAATGATGTCTGATGCAAGTTGCCTCATGACATCAGGAAGTATGTGTTGTCACTTGCTCAACTCTTGCTCTCTTGTGAACATCCATGATCCTAAGTTTGTATATTAATATTTAAACAAACCCTGAAAGTATACTGTTAGACCGCAATATGATATGGTGTGTTCTTGTCATAATATGCAAATGCTAGTATATAGTATAAATGATTCTTCAACAATATTCCCAAAGTTAATCATGTGACAATCCTATCTTGGCAAGCACACTATGAGCTTATCCAAGATTACTTTTACCATGCTGTCTTTGTCTTATATTTAAGGAACAGTTCTTCTGTTATATTTAAGGATACAGTATATCTTATCTCAGCTTTCCCTAGTTTTAATCTACCCTAAACAAAACTGTAAGTGCTGGAAGGTGGGAGCCTAAGCATCAAAGTAACTTTTTCCCCAACAATTTTTATCCCTTGTCACGTGACTTCAACTCTCCTTAACCTACACTACATCGAAGACAAGATTTGATGGCTACAATAACAGTGTGACAAACATGGCATGCCTCATGCTGCTTGCCATGAATGACAGATCATCCCCCACAGCCTCTGCATCCTTCCCAAACATGAAACTAGTGGAGAACAATCACAACTCATTAAATGAGAAGCATCAACTCTCCTGTGATAGCTAGATCTTTACTTCATTCATGGAACACACCTCTTAAAACTGCAGTTAATTTACAGCGTTTACTAGAACATCTCCCACATGGAAAAACAAATACTGTATTTAAATGAAAGTACAATCTGTTTGGGAATCTGCACTAAGACTCCTCACCAATGCCTCAACGGAGTAGTTTCCAAAGTTTTACTAATTATTCCTATTCATATTGCATTACTCTGAAGAATGCTACACAGGATACATGTGAGGTTCTCTGATGAGGGATGCCTGAACAAACATAAAAATTGCACATCTTTGCTTGAAAATAAATGATTCTGGCAAATCATTAAACAGTCTTGAATTAATTCATGGTCTTTTAAAAAGACAATTTCAAAAGGAGCATTTACTAATGCATCATACCCTTCAGATGAATCTATTAAAATACTAAAGATCATTCGTTTATTATTTGTCAAGTCAATGTAATTTTTTTTTCTTTTTGATTGGGCAAAAGAGACCTTGTTCCTAAATTCTAATCAACTCTGGTTGCTGAACCAATTCCTCTTATCATTTCAAGTAATCCTCCCACCCCACCCCCAAAAGTGTTATTTAATATTGTTTCTTCAATCAGCTAAGCTATTTTTCTCTCAAGTCAGCTGAATGTGATGACTCTCAAAGGTCAAGGGGAAAATGGTGTAAAGACACAGAATGAAAATTCACGTTAAACTACTTCCATCTTCAGAAATAGACTGATGCTAAAGGCTAAATAAACTGCTTAATTGATTCTGTCAGCACTTATAATATTGCAACAACAACAGTAGAGGGCACAAGAAATTACACAGGGGAAAAACAATTCTGTGAGGGTTTTTTTGTCTTCCCTTTTAAGACAACTGACAAAAATTGATTTCCTTTTATCTGCTCATTTAAATATATGCAGATAGAAGAGTAGCAGTAATAATATGCAATAGCAAAAAATTGTGACAAGGTTGAAGAGCCCTTGGGAGAGTAATTTTTACAGCCCCAGGGTTAACTTTTGCCTGAAGTGAAGATCAAGGTAGTTTCTCCTCTTTATTGGAGTATAAAAGCTGAATGTACTAGTGGCTGGACTTCACTTCAGTGCTGGGGGTAAAATTGTAAGTCCCACTGCCCTTGAGACAATATCGTTATCTGGGTAAGGTACTCAGGAGAACTCATAGCATATACAGTTTGAACACAGACTAATACACAACAGAGAAATATTCAGTCCTAGGTTCAATTTATAAAAAGGCTTGAAAATGTAACACTTGAAAGCAGTTTGATGGCCTTCTTCTACAACACCTTTAATTGAGATAAGCACTTTTTTTTTCTTTTTACAACTCTGTAATCCCTTGCTTCAAGGTAGAGTTGGGACGACTGAGCTGAGCATTTACTAGCCAGATGTCCTTCCTGATGCCCACATAAGATTTTGCAGCAAATATTTTATCTTTGAGCCCTAATAGAGAAACATCTGTTACTGCTAGGATTGAACTCTCAACCTTTTGAGCAGGAGGCAAGTGTCTTCACCTCTAGGCCACCATGCCTCCCAACTGAGATAAGTAGTAACATGGTCAAATCCTTTCTTGATTCATCTAGCAGCATGTAGTTATGGTATACTAACTGATCTTTTTGGCTTATGCACGTATATACACACATGCACAACTAGGGGAACACAGGTAGTTCTTGACTTACGACCATTCATTTAGCAACTATTCAAAATTACAGTGCTGTTGAACAAAGGAACTTATGACCTGTGTTCAAAGTTAGGACTGTTGCAGCACCCCTGCAGCCACATGATAAAAATTTGGGCACTTCTCAACCGTTTTGCAGTTATGAACCACAGGGCTGCTGCCAAATCCCCATCCCCCATCTTCCTAACTTCCCACCCAACCTCGGTCACTCACATGGCCCACCAGGGCAAGCAAAGCTGCCATGCCTTGGAAGACTCACCACCACCCCAGCCCAAGAGTCACACAAAACACCCTACTTACCGTCCCCATTTTTCTCCAGCTGTTGACAGCCATGCCTATGTGATGAGTGGACCTCTTACGAAGTCTGCCTTGTGCCATTCTCCAAGCAAGCTCCATTCTCATAGTGCTTCAGAAGCCTCCTTCTCCAAATCATAGTTTGATGAGCAAAGCATAATGTCTCAGTTAGCAACCACTTTGCTCAATGACTGAGATTCTAGTCCCAAATGTGGTTGTAAGTTGAGGACTACCTGTATAGCATCTCTACTCACTTTCTCCAGGCAGTAGCTAGATTCCCATAAGCCCTTGCAAGGCTACATATCACCATTCTTTAGTCCCTTCCCTGTTAGCCAGGCAGACAACAATATTGTAGGTAAGACCGAGCTACTGCCACCATTTGGGATGTGAGATCTACCTGCTGAACTTGATAATACGTTCTGAAGGTTTGCCTTCTCAGCCATTCTTTCTTTCCATCTCTTCTTCTTGCAGGGTTAGGTATCTCAAATGGGTCAAATTAACTGCAGTTAGATGTTACCAAACATAACATCGTGGGTGGACTTAGTTTAAAGCTATGTCTGATTAGTTTTCATTGGCTTAAATTAAATTTGTGGATCAATTGACCCTTTTTTGTGTGCATTTCCACACACACACACACACCCTCATTGACCCAAGATTTTGACTAAATAGTCGATCCAACTCAATTCATTAATGTAGAAGTCAAAAGACACAAAAATACAGATAGAATTTTAAAGAGCATATGCTGAATTTTCCAATAAACTACATATTTTGCAAACACGTGTGGGTTATGCACTGTTATTGCAAACACAGTTTACTACCGAGTGGTCAGTCATGAACCTCAATGCATTCTGTATTTTTACTCTCAAGGAAAATTAGTTCTGTGTATCCAGCTGCCCTGGTGCTGTCCAGATATAATGAGATTGCAACTGAGAAAATTTGAGGCATTAGAGTTCCAACACAGCTGGATCTGATGAGCTTAGGGGAAATGGCTGTGGAGTATGACTTAACACTGGATATGCAAAGCCTTCCTCTAGAATGTTGTGCAAGTAGAGCTTGTGCACAACTTGTTATTAAAGCTATCACAATTTATTCGACAGATAAGTGCAACTTGCCTAATTGTGATAAAGAATGACTAATGCAGTATTATTTTTTGTTGTTAAACAAACAGTGGCCTGGAATTATCGCTGTGGTGGCAATAAGCTGTTACTGATGAAGTAATCTGAAAGAATGTTCAAGGCTGGAGAATAATTGCCACATGAACACGAGAAAGCAGGGAGGGTTTTTGCAGTAGAAAAAGCTAGTCGCAGCTAGAGGCAAACAAACACATAATATTAAATGTAAGAGTAGAGCTGTGAATGCACCTTCCCTGCCATGAAAACCAATGGTTTGGAATACATGAATAAGTGTTCAAACTGCTCTCTCCTCCCATCATGTTTGATTTCTCCTTAAGTTGTATTCTGGCGGCACCAATTTTGAGAGGCTACATCAAACAAAATGATGATTTTCTGTGTATGAAACTGCTCATTTTACCCAGAAGGGTAACACTGTTCAAGGGATCTCAAGTGAAACAAAGTGATACTGAAGCTTAAGAAAGCTTTCTTACATTTTTCATTAGAGGCCTCTAGAGGGAAGGCAATCACCTTGAGAACAGATGGGTCTGCAATGAAGCAGGAAAGAAAATGAACATCCTGACACTTTGGGAAATGGCTGGTATTTACCTGCCAGATCCCATCTGGCATAAATTCAATATGAGTAAATGAAATTAGCTACTACCTCCTCCTCCTCCTCTTGCAAACATGATCCATTCTCATTTATTTAATGATGCTGTGAGGTAGTAACAAAGCTTACCCTGTAAGTCTTGCAGATAGAGAGGTAAAGGTTGTTATTCAGACATCCTTGTTAAACCAAAATTTCCAGACTTTTTAAATTCCAAAATTCCCAGCCAATAGCATCATTGAGCATTCTGTTTTGATATCTTGACAGTTACAGTCTCAATTCTCTCTACAGTCTCAATTCTCTTTCTCAAATGCCAGGTTGCAGAAGGTTGCATCAAACCAGGACTTTGAATGTCACAAGTTACTGCAAAACTCAAACCTCTATTCCTGCTCTCATGGAAAGATCTTGAAGAGAAGTAGAGAAACCTTCACATTTAACTGCAGCTTGTCATGTCTTCTAAACTGTGTCCAATGTTTATTATGGTTTCTTTGAAAAAAAAATTGAACCTATTATTAAAATGTAGTTATGGGTTGTAGGAAATACTAGAATCAAGCAGAAATAGAAACCAAAGCTGCCATACTCTTCCTTATGATTAGGTCAGGAAAAAAAATGGCGGGTGGGAAAAACACAATCTGGGTGTACTGAAACTTACAATAAGTGGGATGTTCAAATTAGGATTCAAAGACCAAAAATTAAAATTGGGAAATTGCAACATTATTCCCCTAGTCCCACATGGAAGGGATGGAAAGAAATGCGTAAATAGAAATAAAGCAAATAAGTATTTCCCTTTTTTAATATCTGTCAGAATAAAACTTCTAAATTCAATGCACAACCGGACCATTTATATGGTACTATACTATAATTATATATTATATTATATTTATATTATATTTATATTATATTATATTATATTATATTATATTATATTATATTATATTATATTATATTATATTATATTATATTATATTATATTATATTATATTATATTATATTATATTTATATTATATTATATTATATTTATATTATATTATATTATATTATATTATATTATATTATATTATATTATATTATATTATTATATTATATTAATTATATTATATTATTATATTATAGATTACATTACATTATATTTTCATCCAGTTGCCCTGATTTAACTTTTTAAATATTTTTGGCCTGGATGATTGAGTCGTCATTGACATATAACTTCATGTGAGAATTATGAGTCTATATTCTGTGTTAAGATCTATCGTCATGTTTAATTTGCATGTTCTATATAACATTGAAATAATAGATTTTAATGATAGCCTCTTGCCTTGATCCATCTAGACCAGGGGTGTCAAACTCGCAACATCACGTGACGTGTCGCGACGTATTGTGACTTTTTTTCCATTGCCGGCAATGGGGTGGGCGCGGTTTCACCATGATGCATCCGGCCCGTGGGCCAGCAGTTTGACACCCCTGATCTAGATAGTATCTCTCTTAGTCTCATCTAAAATGGATAATCTAACCCATTTTATGTTTCAAATTGATTTGGGGAGATTTTTTACGTAAAAAACACTCTCTATATATAATTAACTATTAACACTTCAGTAAAAAAATCTGTATGAAATAACTTCAATAGACATTACGCAGTCTAGTCTATCCAACCTATAGTACTTACATCTCCACAGAGAACATAGCAAATTCAAATTGGTTTTCTGATGAAACCGAACATTTTATCTCTTTGACAAGAATTTATGCACAATCTTCTGTTATATTCTGAAAGCATAATTTTAGCTAGCTCAACATTTGAGCAAATTGCTTTTCATTCATCCCAAAATAATGAGCTTAGATTATTATAACTCAATTAAAACAAGAAAATAGTAGAAAACATACAAAAAAAAATAAAGTTTAGTATATAAGCTAGGAACCAATTTATTCTAGTTTTCAATTGCTGACATTTTGAATCATTGCACACTTTAACACAAAAACTAGGAAAAGTTCAAGGATAATGGTTTGGGGTAGCAATAAAAGCGCTAAATACGGCAAAATGTGGTCTTGATTAGGCTACCATTAGATAGATACTGTACAAAGCTAGCTGAACAGTCATATCAATGAATATACATCAGTGTATTCTCCACACCAAGTTAGAGAGAACTATCACATTCCAAGTGTTGATCAATGATAAATATGGAGAGATAAACAAAGAGAAGAGATCTGAAAGAAAAAAATATGAAGAGTTGGAAGTGTTGACTATGTTCAGTCTGAAGAAGAGAAAACTGTGGGGAGATAGCTGTCTTCATCTGTTTGAAGGGCTGTTGCGTAGAAGACAAAGCAGAACTGTTCAGGATTGTTCCAGAAGTTAAGACAAAAAAATACTGGATTTAAATTACGAGGAAACAAATTTCAGTTGGAAACTAGGAAACAATTCCTAACAATAAGAATTGTTGAACATTTGTGGATTCCTGCACAGCAGTGGTTTGGACCAGATGACTTCCAAGTTATCCTATAATTCTTACATTCTGTGATTCTATGCAATGTGGTTTGAGATATGGACTACATTTAATTTATCTTGAAGCACAAACTCACTAGATGACTTTGGACCAGTTACTGCATTTCAAGCCAAACTGCCTTCCAGATTTGTTGGTTTGGGGAAAAATTGGAGGACGGAGTGCAATACATACTTTGCTCCTGGAAGAAAGGGAGGATCTAAAGATAAATAAATTGACTAGCAAATTACTTTGGCTTACAAGGCCATGTCTTTATTTTTAAACTACACAAAGGTATTTGATGCTGAATTTAGTTTTCAGACACTCTCTTCCTCCCTCTCTCTTTCTGTTCTTTCCATCCATCCACTTTCGTATCCATCCTGGTTATAATCCTGATGATTGCATAGAAATGTCAGAACTGTCCAGAAATCAAACCATGGTGCATCAGCACCCTGGATAGCTCAACATACTCCTAACCCAGGGCTTTTCAACCGGTGGTACGCGTACCACCAGTGGTACGCGAGCACATGGCTGGTGGTACGCGTAGGACGGGTTGAAAAAACATGTAAAAAAAAAATGTAAAAAAAATATTAAAAAATTTTTTTGGGAAAACTTTTTTTTTAAAAAAGTGTAAAAGTGGCAGCAGCGCCGCAGAGGCTTGTGGCAAAGTCAGCTGGAACTGCACGTTGCCTGGGTCCTACTGAGAGCCCAGGATCAAAGCACGCAGCTCCAGCTGATTGGCGGCGGCCTTGGGGGTGGCAGGCAGCCTCACGCAGTCTTCAGAGGAGATTCCGCCGGAGCTGCGCGAGGCATTGCCTGGGTCCCTCCCCCCCGCCCCCACCCAGATGCCCTCACCTCCCCCAAGCGTTTTTTTTACTCACCTGCTTTCAGCAGCATTCCCTTTCTCCTGTCCTTCTCGGCCTTCGCCATGTGTTTGTGAGACAAAAAAAAAAAGTTCCATGGGACTTTCTAACTTCTCGCGAGAAGTTAGAAAGTCTCATGGAACTTTTTTTTTTTACCCACAAGCACGTGAGAAAGGGAAGCTAGAGTAAAAAAATGCTTGGGGGAATTCCTAACAATAAGAATTGTTGAACATTTGTGGATTCTTGCACAGCAGTGGTTTGGACCAGATGAGGCTGGGCAGATTCCAAGTGTATGCCCGGGGCCAGAGGGGAGGCTGGGCAGATTAATGTCTGCTGCCCGGGGCCAGAGGGGAGGCTGGGCAGATTTCGCGCGTGTGAAGTGCTCTGGGCAGATTGCGGGCAGCGGCAGCAACGGGGAGGCCGATCGCGCGTGTGAAGTTTGAGATATGGACTACATTTAGGCCGATCGCGCGTGTGCGCGAGGCCGAAGTGGTGCCCGGGGCCAGAGGGGAGGCTGGGCAGATTGCGGGCAGCGGCAGCAACGGGGAGGCCGATCGCGCGTGTGCGCGAGGCTGAAGTGGTGCCCGGGGCCAGAGGGGAGGCTGGGCAGATTGCGGGCAGCGGCGCCTGTGCCCCACCCCCTGGCCAGGAAGGCATGCAAGAGTCCCGGCAGAAACCAGCAGCAGCAGCGAGCCTGCTTGGGCAGCGGAGAGCAGGGTAGTTTCCACATAATCCCATCCAAAAGTTTTCCCTCGGCTACAGTCTTTCTTTCCTCTGTCTCCAGGGTTTTCTCCCTCCTCCTCTCCTAAGGTTCAAAGCATTATTAGCTTCCCAAGGGCACCACAATCCTCACGAAAGCGGGGCAAGAAAGCTCGCGGCGGGCTCAAAGGAGCACCTGTCAGCGTAGGAGACGAGAAACTCCCCCACAAACCCAGGGGAAGGGGTGGAGAAAAGGAGCCCCCTTTGGGAGGAAGCCGCCACCTTCTTCTCCTTGGCTTTGCACTCTCTTGTTTCTCGGCAGCCGGGCTGCCGAGCCTCTACTGGCTGGAACTCCGCGTTTGTTTTGTTTTTTACTTCTTGCCTTCATGTGTTTCTGCCATACCTCCTCGGTGCTCCCGCTCCCAGGAACGGGGCGGGCGGAAGAAAGCTTGGCTAGGATAGGCAAAGAAAAGCCACGGAGCCGTGAGCTAAGATCGCAGGCAGGCCGGGAAGGGGGTGAAGAAGGGGATTGGGAGAGAGGAAACGCCAAGCTTGTCCTCGCCTCTCCCAAGGACCTCCTGCGCCACCTCACAGGAACACCTGGTTTCAGATTTATGCCGCAAAAGTTTTTCTCGCGCAGAGGAGAGAGGAAAAACAATTACGGAACACTCGGGAATCCCTTGCAAGGCACCATGTACCTTGGTGCTTATTTCCTAACGCCCTCCCCCCGTGTTTTCTGCTCCACCCCGAATTCGCCTCCCTTCCACTCTCCTTACGCAGCCATCTATGATCTTAATACAGCCCTAAGTCTGTCTCGCTTTCAACTCCCCCCTAAAATTCTTCATTCAGAGTCGACGGTCCGACATAACTTCCCTCCTCGGATGAGAAAGAAGGAATCTCTCCTGCCCATGTCCCTTCCCCCCCCTTCAAGCGACAACAGGAGGTTGCTGACAACTAAGTCAGCCGGTGCAGGAAGCCCCGGAATGGCCAGTCCGGGGCACCTGGTTGCAGTGCTGGATGTCTTTTGCTCCTCTTTCTCTTGCGGTGGCAAGAGAAAGAAGTCATTCAAAGTTCAAGCTAGCTACTGGATGCCTATTTGCACTCCCCCCCTTTTTTTTTTGAGTACTTGTCTGCCAACCTGCCCCATTATAAACGGCGCTGTAAAAGAAAAAGTCTTCTGCCCAAGCATAACTTTTAAGGATTTTAAGGATCTTTGAGAGGAAGAGAGGGAGAGAGAAATAGAGAGAGGGAGAGAAAGAGGGAAAGAGAAATAGAGAGGGAGAGAGAGAAAAGAGAGAGGGAGAGAGAGAAAGGGAGAGAAAGAGAGAGCAAGAGGGAAAGAGAAGGAGAGGGAGAAAGAAGGAGGGAGAGGGAGAGAGGGAGAGAGAAAGAAGGAGACAGGGAGAGAAAGAAAGGGAGACGGAGAAAAAGAGAGAAAGAGATGGAGGGAGAGAGAAAGAAAGGGAGAGAGGGAAAGAGAAAGGGAGAGAGAGAAAGAGAAAGAAAGAGGGAGAAAGATTAAATTAGTAACATGGTTGTTCAGTGAATCTGGTTTCCCCACTAACTTTGCTTCTCAGAAGGTTGCAAAAGGCGATCACATGACCCTGGAATAATGTGACCATCATAAATAAGAATCGGTTGCCAAGCATCCAAATGTAAATCACATGACCCTGGGGATGCTACAATGGTCATAAGTGTGAAAAATGGTCATAAGTCACTTTTTTCAGTGCCGTAACTTTGAACAGTCACTAAGCAAACTGTTGTAAGTTGAGGACTACCTGTACTTTATCACTGTTTTCCATTTTTTTTGGTCATCAAGTTTTTGACACCTTGCTGGGTGACTGGTGGTACTCAAGTGTTTCCATATTCTAAAAGTGGTACAATCGGTGAAAAGGTTGAAAAGCCCTGTCCTAACCCACCCACCCACCCACCCAAAAACTCAAATATTTTTATTAATTAGTATTTTTATTGAGACCAATTTTGGAAATTTTCTGTAGATACTAAAAAAAGCTCTGTTGTATTGTCCAGTAATATAATTAATTGCATTACTTGTTAGATGGGGAATGTTAAACATTTATTTATTACAAATATAACATGACTACCATTAAAGGAGAATATTTGTAGCTCAGGGTTGAAATCAAGGGTCCTTGGTGCTCTCTGAGCTTGATTGTTTTCTTGCAGACGTTTCATTACCCAAACTAGGTAACATTATCAGTGCTAGTAAGGAGTGGGGTTTGCTCTCAGTGTCAACTTTACAAATGAGCATGGCTGCAGTCATTTTCCTTCTCATTTTTTGGTTGCCACATAGAATGGAAGGAGTGGGGTTGCCCAGGTGCTTCGCTAGTCAAAATAATCTTTTTTCCCATGGGAACCAAGGTCATCGGCTGCTCCCGGGATTAGAGACTGGGCGTTTCATAAAAAGCCCACCAAATAATCATATTGGGGAACATAGTTGCTTACATTGCTTTTGTGGATGGGACATTTAACTTTGATTTGGGGAATTGATGCTTGTGTATCCAGACTTGGTTCCACTTTTGACCATGCTGATACTTTGTAACTAATAAACATGTTCTTTGAGGAATTTGCAGGCCTCAGAGTTCTGCTTTATTCATCTCTGTCTGTTGGAACCCTGACACTCAGACAATTCATTATCCAAACTAGGCAACATCATCAGTGCTAGTAAGGAATGGGGTTTGCTCTCAGTTTATATTCTAGTGGCTGGCCCTGTCAGTGATTTTAGAGGTTCTTTGGTTGAGCTGTTGGAGCATAGATTAACTCCAAGATTAACATCAGACCAACAATCAAGTAAAGAATACCCCAATCAAGGAACTGTCAAACTAGCCAACAGGAAACAGCCCAACCAAAGTACCTCTAAGACCATCAACACTGACAGGGCCAGCCACTAGAATATAAACTGAGAGCAAAGCCCATTCCTTACTAGCACTGATGATGTTGCCTAGTTTGGATAATGAATCGTCTGCAAGATAATAACCAAATTCAGAGAGCACCAAAGATAGCATGACTAGGTTTCAAAATTATTTTCTTACACTTTCCAGGGGAACAAAATGTTCAAACAGCAAATACAGCAAAAACAGAATTATAAAATATCCTTTAAGGGCTTTTGTCTGGCGTCCTAAAATCAAACATATAAATAAACAGTAATAATAAATATATGCCTGCCTTTGGCTGCTTGCAATATTTGCATTTATTAAAAATATTTTCATTAGATTTCATATTCCCAGTTTAGTGCAGCTGGAAACATGGGAAAAAAGCCCTGCAGGAAAAGCAAAAATGTTAACATTGTGTATCTGTATTTATTTAGTATTTCCTTTAAGTGCTCCCAAGTGCTTCACCTTTGCATGACTCAGTGATCTTTGCAAGCAGCAATATTGTTCCCCTATTACAGTAGAGAACTGAGAAACTAAGAAACAGAAGCTCCATAAAGCCTGCCTTCTAACAGTACTCTCCGGTGACTGCATAAAATGGGTGAATTTTCTACTGGGTAATGTTCAGTTTCTTCTTGCAATCAGAATTGCTTTGTAGCAATTGCTACATTGTTAAGGCTAATTTATAGAAGCTTGTTCTAGGGCTGATTACGGCCATTAACAACTGATAAACCACCTCTTAAAATCAAAATCAATTTTAAAATGTGCCAGTTCTAATTTTTTACCTGTCAGGAGAATGAAACATCTCTTTAACAAGCAAGGAAAGAAAATAGATTAGATTTACTTCCTAGGAAAATTGTAGCCAATGAGGAAGTATAGAACTACAATAACATTCTGGAGGAACGGTTTTCTACTTTAAAGGTTTCTTGGAGCAGAGAAAGAAACCATAGAGATTTGGGATGTGGGAATAAAAGTTGGTGAACTGATGAAGCTGGTGCAAACTTGCAGTAAGAAGAAAATTAATTGCTTGGTAGGAATCGGGGTGCCGAAGGTTGATAATTAACAGGATGTGGAAAAGAAACCTTCAGTGTTAAAACAGAGCAGAGGAAATAAGGTAATTAGGTCATGGCATGAGACAGTCTTCCTGGTAGAAAAAGAGAAGTCCACAAAGAAAGCAGAATTGGGGACCTTCTGAAGGAAGGTAGGAGGATCACCCGAAAAATTGAGAGTAAGAAAGGAAGTGTAGAGTTTACACTTAGGTATAAAAGGACCAGTGTTCTGGCTAGCAGAAATCTAATGCAAAGACGTCGATTCAGAGAGACCAAGCCTAGAAAAAAATGGTTAGGAAAAAGAAAAGGGGGAGATTAGCTTATTGGCAGTGGTGGGATTCAGCCAGTTCGCACCACTTTGGCAGAACCGGTAGCTAATTTTTTGTTTCCCAGGCCCAGAATGGACTTCCGGAAGCGGCATCCACACAGAGAACCGGTTGTTCACATATTTGAATCCCACCACTGCTTATTGGTATCCCAAAGGTACCTCTTCCCATGCCAAAAAAGAAACAGAGATTTAAAGCAAGGCAAGATGGTTACTTGAGGATAAGAGGAAGTTAGGAGGCAAGCTCAGAAGACGGAACAGACATAAAAGATAACGCAGTCTGATTAGGAGAATGAATGACAGGCTTGCATGAATGACGGTTTACTTACGAATCAGAGTTAAAGAGAGAACACATAAAGCTATTCTCCCTGCGGCTGTGCTTGTCTGTAGCTGGGGTTCAAAACAAATGGGTCCATGGTCAAGTTCCACCTTTGAAGGGAATCACCTATTGTGTTAGCTGGAGTGAGGACTGAGGTCAAAAGGGCAGTGAGTATACAGTGGCTGGGTTGGCAAATTCCAAAGAGCTGACAAGGAGATGTCTGGATTTGGAGGAGCCAGCAAGGAGATCAAACTCTTTTGGACACTGGGATCCTTTTATTTTTTGCAAGGCAGCTGTGGCCCAGCAATTTTGCCAAGGGGAGATCTAGAAGACCAGAGGTATGTTGTGGCTGAAAAAGTCCTGGCTGTTTGGGGAAAAAAAATGTTGGGATGGATAAGGAAAACATTGAAAAGTCTCTGGATAATGAGATTGGGGCCATTAAGTTAAATAGTTGCGAAGTAGAATAATTCTTTAAATTTCATTCCCTGGAAGTAACGAACTAAAGCTAGTAGTTCATAGCTAGAAGATCTAGGGGGAGGGGAATGTCCCTTAGAACCTCTTTGAATGGAAAGTTAGCAGTAGGCTCAGTTGAAGGACCAAAAACCACTAAGCAAACTGATAGGAGCCCTAGGCTTCAGAGTTTTCCCTTGTGAGAGTTTCTTGAATTCAGGACAATCCACTACGAAAAAAATAATGCTACTCAAAGACCTACTACAAGGAAAGTCTGGCTATTTGCATGTTTGGGTGCCTGTTTTGTGTTTATGTGCCTTCAAGTCAATGTTGACTCCTGGCAACCACCTGGATAAGTCCCTGCAGTTTTCTTAGCCATATTTTTGGAAGTGATTTGCCATTGCTTGCTTCTAGGACTAAGACAAAGTGACTGGCCTGGACTAGAACTCTCAGTCTCCTGGTTTGTAGCCTGTTGCCTTAATCACAAAGTACACCAAACTGGCTCTCCTATCTGCCAACTAGAAGCAAGAGACATTCTCCCATCTCTCCTGAAACTGAAAGTGATTTTATTTGGGTGATCTTCATGATCTAAACTGTATGTATAAAAATAGCTCTAAACTATGGATTAGAGTTAACCCCAATCCTAGCCCAGAACAAGGCTTTGGATTGCTAGATTTTCTCGCTGAACTAGGTCCTGTAAGGATACCAGGATTTATTTTTACTTCCATCTGTTAAAATAGATTGTTATGAGTTTTTAAAAATAACTTGGGGGGTGGGGAGAGAACAATCCTCAGACAGTAAATATAAAACATTAACCAGCCTAATTAATCAGAACATTTGAATGTGTAGAACATATGGATTCCCCACCCCCTTTGTTTTCAACAGTAGTTAAGCTCACATAAAGAAACCTTAAAAATGAAACTTAGAAGAAGCTTAATCAAGGTGCACATTTCTGGATCAACAAAAAAACATTTTGACACCTATTTCAAAGAGACCAAGGATAAATATGGTTGCCTCAAAATGTTACAGAATCATGAAGGAAGCAGTTTTGCTTTTCCTGCAAGGGAAAACAAGTGTCAGACATAACTCACTTTGTTTCTCAACGCCTAAAAACTATAATTAAAAATGATTTTTTTAAAAAAAACCCAACACAACCAAGTTGAGTAATTGATTTCCCTCAAATAATAAGCTGAAGGGTTGTTGGCATGCCTGGGCTATCATAAGCTCCATTCCATTAAATCTAATTGCTATGCAATGGCAATTTCAGTTGATGCGTGTGAAAAAGAAACAATTCTATGTAAATTATACAAGCCTCCAGCTAGACATAGAACAGAAAGCTGACTTTTCCCCTTTATACTCTCTTTAAGGGCCTCCTAGGGAGGGCTTTGCCCAAGTTCCATGATCATATGTTTGCAAATGAAACACAGAATTTCCTTCTTTAATAATTAGGGTGTATTGAAAGGATAGATTATTCAACTAACTGCCTGATATCATCCTCCATTGCAGAAAAAAGGGCTTGCCCAGTCAATAAATTCCTATCAATTGGAGCTCTGGCTAGCCTCTTAAAAAGCTCTACAGACAAGGGTTGGTAGAAAGAGATTCTTGAATCCCATCCTCCCTCAGTCCATTAAGACCTCCCAAAAGCTCTCTCAGTTCTGAAAACTATTTAACTTTTCCCCTGTTTATTATATGCTATCACTCAGAGTTTTTGCAAACTTTGTTCTAAGGGCTGAACTTGATGGGGATCCATAGAGATACCATCACCCTGCCAACAAAAGTACGTATAGTCATGGCCATGGTTTTCCCAGTTGCAATGTATGGCTGTGAAAGTTGGACCATAAGAAAGGCTGAACGCAAAAGAATTGAGGCCTTTGAACTATGGTGCTGGAGAAGACTCCTGCGAGTCCCCTGGATGTTTACTGATACAGCTGATAAAATAACTTAAACGGATCATTGTTCCACTTTCTAGTTGTTTATATTAATCATGACTACTGAAAAAGTCTCCGGGTTCATAACAAAACAAGTGATCCAAAATAACTTTTCTTCTTTCTTCTACAAAAAAGGAGGCAATTGCTACAAGATGAACTTAACCAGTTGACCAAAATACTCCAGGTAAGATTAATGCACTTTTTAAAAAGCACTAAAATAATCGCAGAACAATTTAAAAAACAAACCCCAATCAATCAGACAATGATAAGAAGCGACACAGTAAAAGGCATCTGTTAGTCCCTGTAATATAAGAACACCCAGCAAAGATACAATAACACTGCACTGGGTAGCTTAAAATTAGTGGAAAAGCAGTATCTGCTGCTTTTCCTGCTGTTGTTTTTGCTTTGTAAGTTAAAATTTGTCTGACTGTAAGCAAAGGGAAGTAATAATATAGACCTGTTCTCCAATTTCTAAATTTCTGATGGTATGAAGGATGAGAAAATTCATAATTTTTTATATTGCCAGTCTTTCTAACCCAATTCCTAACGGTATGTGAGAATGACCTCAAGAGACAGGAGGGAGAATTGCCAAGTGGACAACTGGAATGTAAAAAATGTCTCAGCCCACAGAAGGGAGAAAGGTATGGGAAACCTTTGAAAAGGCCTCCTTCCTAGTTTTTTGGAGAGTAAAAGGACAAGAGGGGAGAAATACTTCCAGACTTGCAAGATTGTGTGAAGGTAATCTTACAATAAAAGTAGAGATAGTATTTCTGGTTGTGCTTCTTCTCTGAATTATCTCATAGGGCTAACACTAACTCATCTCAGTCTCAAACCTTTGTTAGCATCAATTTTTCTGATATTTGGCACAGCAGTAAGCTTGTTGAAAGAAGGGAACCAGTGTTGGAGTTATCCCATCAATGTCATAGCTTTGTTTCCCAGTCTTGAAGGGGGAAATCTAATCCCATGACCCAGTGACAAAGAACTGTCATCTTAGTGGACCTATAAAGAAGTCACAGTTTAAGGGCTCTTTATCAACCAGCATTCCTCAGACTGAAACTGTAGATATTCTGGATTACAATCTGCATTCCAGCAAGGCTGTATTCTGTCGCCCTGCCTATTTAACTTATATGCAGAGCACATCATGAGAAAGGCAGGGCTAGATGAATCAAAAGTTGGAATTAAGATTGCCGGGAGAAATATCAACAACCTAAGATATGCAGATGATACCACTCTAATGGCAGAAAGTGAAGAGGAACTAAAGAGCCTCTTGATGCGGGTGAAGAAGGAGAGTGCAAAAGTTGGCTTGAAACTCAACATTAAGAAAACCAAGTTCATGGCATCCGGCCCTCTCAATTCCTGGCAAATAGATGGGGAAGAAATGGAGGTAGTGACAGATTTTATCTTCCTGGGCTCCAAGATCACCACAGATGGGGACTGCAGCCAAGAAATTAAAAGACGCTTGCTCCTGGGGAGGAAAGCTATGGCAAATCTAGACAGCATATTAAAAAGCAGAGACATCACCCTGCCAACAAAAGTATGTATAGTCAAGTCCATGGTTTTCCCAGTTGCAATGTATGGCTGTGAAAGTTGGACCATAAGAAAGGCTGAGTGCAAAAGAATTGAGGCCTTTGAACTATGGTGCTGGAGAAGACTCCTGCGAGTCCCATGGACTGCAAGGCGATCAAACCAGTCAGTCCTAGAAGAGATCAACCCCGACTGCTCTTTAGAAGGCCAGATCCTGAAGCTGAAACTCAAATACTTTGGCCATCTAATGAGAAGGAAGGACTCACTGGAGAAGAGCCTGATGCTGGGAAAGATTGAGGGCAATAGAAGAAGGGGACGACAGAGAATGAGGTGGCTGGATGGAGTCACTGAAGCAGTAGGCGTGAGCTTAAATGGACTCCAGAAGATGGTAGAGGACAGGAAGGCCTGGAGGAATGTTGTCCATGGGGTCGCGATGGGTCGGACACGACTTCGCAACTAACAACAACAACAATCCCACCTCCCCATCCACTGTGTGTCTGGCTCCCGCCTTTCCCATCTGGTTTTAATGGTTCGTAAATTGTCAATGATTTTTATCTGCTGTGTGCTATGACTGTTGGTTTTAATATTTTTTTCTGCTTTAATGTTTTATGCTGTAAGCTGTCCAGGGACATTGGATACCAGATGGGTGGCAAATAAATTTAATAAATAAATAGATAAATAAATAAGTCATCAATGCCCTCTAAATATCTATTCTTTTGCTTGTCTGTTTAAATCAAAGTATCTAACCACAACAGACAGTTTAATTACCAAGCCATCTTCTTCATACTCTTCTACTCCCTCATAACATATGTCCTCCCAGATGTAGCCTGTTACATCATCAAACTGATCTAAAACATTCCCAAAGTTGCAGATCATGGGTGTCCTTACATCTCTCTCCATTCAAAGCAGGACACGGGGTTAAAATGTTAGAATAACAATCACCTCCGTTTTCATCCTCACTTCTCAAAGATTAGCTGTCCTGCATTACAAAGGTTTTTTTTTTCCAAACACAGAAACACTTATTTTTCTTATCAGTTGTGAAGCAAATCATCGTCAAGGGTCAAATTTATGCACACGTTCAGCTTCAAAATAAACCTACCAAAGAATTATGTTGACCGGTTTTTGGAGCAATTTTCTCTCAATAGCAGGAGACTGGCACTCTCACTGTAACTTGCTCGCTTCAATAAAATGATTGTTAGATCCTCTCGAATTGTTAGCATGCCCTTAGGTGAGTTTTTTCCCCAACACCCGATTTGGAGAATATTTAAAACAATGTCTTCTAGGCATTAAGACATTTTCATGGCCCTGAAATTAAATTGAAACTGATCACAAAGTTAGTTAAGGATTGCTTCTATTTTGAGACTGCACTCTTAGACTCAGAAGAAAACAAACATTGCCAGAGGCAGGCAGGAAAACAGTAAGGGGAAAAAAAAACTTGGCAAGAAAGGAAAGTGTGATCGTGAAAACAAATGTTACTTTTTGAAGCTTAATTTTGATATTTATGGGACTGACGATCAAGATGGCTATTGCATGCATGTCAATACTAGCACAATACAGATAAAATAGGTATAACTGTGATCCAGCAAAGCAGGTAGCCTAAGAAGAGCGATAGAAAGAAGCAGTGCTTTTTTTGTTAAAAAAAAAAAGTGCCGGAACTCACACATGTCATACAACCCACTTTGCCTACCCTATAAGGTTCCATCCAAAAAAGGTGCCGGAACTCCGTTCTGAGCGTTCTATGAGAAAAAAAGCCCTGGAAAGAAGTACTAAAGTATTAATCCCATTGTGATTTTCAATGTCATTGAAATTCTACTGACCCTACCATGGACAAGTTATCATACATGCTAGCCATGGGCACAGGTTTGCCTAATCACTAACGTGTGCTGGAGATCTCTTTTCTACCCACTCCTGCCTCATCCATTTTGCTGAGGTGTTTATGGCTGTGCCTTAGCCCCAGAGTTCCTTATTTCAACTGATAGTTGAAGTTTGACCCATCAGTTTTTAGGTGTTAGGTATTTCTTATTTTTCTAAAGATTTTGATTTTATAAACAGAACATAAACATTTTAAAACTTTTTAAAAACTATGTTAATTTTTTAAAATAAAAATGTTGTTCTTCTTACATTTTATGCTCTGTAGCAAAGTTTCCCAACTGTGAGGTGTACATGCAGAACTAAGCACAAGTAATAGGCAAAAGGTTAGAAGCAGGCCAAAAGACTTACACTAAAAAGTCTGCAATTTTGCCTTGCTCCAGTCACTCCATCTTACGTTAACCTACGCTGAATGATAGCTAAAAGCATTTTGTATAATGGTTCAGCTGCTGAAATGGTCCAGGGAGACACAGGCTTCAATAGGGTTAATCTCACAGTTCACAGGAAGTGAGTCATTCTTACCCAGCACAATCCATTGTATTTCACATAGACATTGTTGAGAGGATAAAATTGAGGGTGATACCTGTGTAAGCCATCTTGCTATCTCAAAGAAAATGCAAGAATGCATGGAAGAAATAAATAACAGGGATGGGCGGCATGATAACTCTTCCACTACACAAAATGGACAATAGCCCAGGTTAGGTTCATCAAGTAGATCACAAACACCTATCTTGCTTTCTCTAATCCCTCCTCCCTAATGATTTTTCATTGGCTATTGGAAGCTGAACAGCAAAGTCCCAGTGATGCAGCAGCCAAAAAGTTTGTTTCCCAAGAACAAACTTCAGAAGTTGTGAATGCTCCAGGATTATATTAAATGTTTTAGAATATTATGAAAATCATCCAGGGAAACAGATGGCATTGATATTCCTTGACACGCAAAAAGCGTTCGACAACCTAAACTGGCAATTTATGTTTCAACAGTTGACTGAAATGGACTTTGGCAATAGCCTTATAAATGCAATCCAAGCAATTTACAATAAACAAACAGCTAGGATATTGTTTAATGGAGACTTTACAGAGAGTTTTGATATATAAAAAAGGGACAAGACAGGGATGTCCATTATCTCCATTGCTATTTATTTTAACATTGGAAGTGCTTGCTAGGAATATCAGGCAAGATACTGAGATAAAAGGACTAGAAATAAGAGACCAAAAATATAAATTACAAGCTTTTGCCGACGATTTGGTCTTTATCATGGAGGAACCATTAGAAACTACTACTAAGCTACTATCCAAAATTGAAAAATTTGGAGAAGTGGCGGGTCTGAAAATAAATAGAGAAAAGACTAAGGTTTTAACAAAAAACCTAACAGACAAACAGAAAAGTCATTTTACAAAAAAGATTTGCAAATAGTCAAAAAAGTGAAATATTTAGGCATCTACTTAACATCAAAAGCTACAACATTAAAAGAAGATAACTACGAAAGACTTTTGAAACAAATAAAATCTGATCTGGAAAAGTGGAAAAATTTACAACTATCACTACTAGGAAGAATAGCGACGGTGAAGATGAACATTTTACCAAAACTACTATTCCTGTATCAAACAATTCCTATTAAACTGGGAAAAACTTTCTTTGATGATCTAAACTCAACAATACTAAGATTTATATGGCAAGGAAAAAAGGCACGTATTAAAGTGAAACTCCTACAAGAAACCAAAGAGAGAGGAGGATTTGGATTACCAGATTGGAGGCTTTATTATCAGGCAGCCATTCTGTTGTGGATCAAAGAATGGATATTGTTGAGGAACAAAAGACTCCTCTATTTAGAGGGTCATGACTTACAGTTAGGCTGGCATGCCTTTTTGTGGTATGGAAAAAATACCAGCATCCTAGGTGTCAACCAGGTACCTCCTTAAAATATAAGATGTTCCGAGTAGTGTAGTTTTTTGTAACATTGCCGGAGTTATTGCAGGAAGCTGCAGTTTCTTGATGTATTTTGTGAAGTTTTTCGACATAGTTCCCAGTGCCCTGATGACAATGGGTATCACTGTTACATGTTTTATCCATAATCGCGCAGTTTCGATGGCCAGGTTGCGATATTTGTAATTTTTTTCAGTTCTTTTTCTTCGACTCTGGCATCTCCTGATACAGCGATAACAATCAGCTGTATTATTATTATTATTATTATTATTATTATTATTATTATTATTATTATTATTGTTGTTGTTGTTGTTGTTGTTGTTGTTGTTGTTATTGTTGTTGTTGTTGTTATTATTATTATTATTATTATTATTATTATTATATTATTATTATTATTATTATGCTACCTAATGAGCTTAGAGTTATCTCAGGTACTACTCTTCTCCAATAATGATTATATATAAACTGTTTGATAGTCGCTATTTTTATAAGCAGATGGTAGTTGAGATATTATCATCAAGAATGGATGGTGAAATGTTCTCATAAATGTTAGAGCCTTCATATTTTTGTCAAAGATAAGCCACCTAGTGGCGAAAAGAATCACTACATTCCTTTCAAGCCACTGCATCAAAAAACAAATTATTTTTTTCCAAGGTATTCAGTAAACATTACCATTCATGATGCTTGAAAATATCAGAGGCAACTAAATGTAATGTTGAGTGTAACTTTGGGGGGGGGGAATGGAAAAAAGAAACAAGAGTACTGGAATAGTAAAATGAAGAAACTTTTTAAGAGTAATTTGGGAAAGGCCCATCATTTCTACCCTTCTAAGATTCCTTTATATGGCATCTTCTTGGCATGTGTTTAGTAACTCTGTGCCAAGGACACTGAAGGTTGCCCCTTTCTTAGTTAGACTTCTGTTTTGCACAGTGGCAAAACAATAGGCCCTCTGTATTGTGGCATCTGTGTTTCGAACGGATACATAGTCTGAGAACGAATGAGGTCAGATGAACTTCATCCATCATGAATTGCACTCTTTTTCAGATAGCAGGCAGGAAAAGAGCCCAGGGAATGAACAAGGAAAAGAACACTGTTCGGAGAGCAAAAGGTCAAAAATCATCCAGTGCAAGAACAGGTCACTGCCTCTGACAACTTGAATCTTCCTAATGTTAGCTATGAGTCAAGTAACTCTTTCAGCATAACTCACAATTATAGGAACTAAACAGTAATACAGATGCTAAGCTTATGGGTTGAATTTTCCCACACCCTTTCTCTCCTGCAGACATGAGTTTTAACTTGGTATGGAGAAGTAATAATCGATGTATGAAACAAAAATATGTTAATTTGTTATCAATAGCACATACACATAAAATCCAATAGAATGAAAATGCACAACTTTTTAATTTTAAGTGATTTTTTAAAAAGAGGAAGTGAGAAGAAACCAGGCTGTGAGCTAGACTGAAAAGCTAAAAATAAAATACCTCAGGAGATGTATTAGAAAACTACTTCAATACTGTTACCAGGAAAACCACAGAGAGGCATCAGGAGCTTAATACAAAAGAGATTTTTTTTTCTTTTTACCTAGTCTAGCCATAAGCCAAGAGTGGGGTCTTTCTCTAAAAATATCATTGCTGCATTTCATATCATGACCTCTGACCCTTCAGACATTCCTGGGGAAGAATCTTTTTATAGCCTTTCCAACTATCAGCCAATCAAAAAATTGCTTTGTAGGAGACAGGTTGCCTGTATCTTTGAAGGATAACCAGGATAATGCTATTATACCATGTTGCAAAGGCATTCTCAAGCCTTATAATACGACATGGAATACTCAGGTGATGTAGCAGAAGTATGTGACTAAGTTCACACATTACATAAATACATTATGTGATTCGCTTGCTTCTGGTTTTACATGATGTGCAAACTGCATCTGAAATGAAATCATAGTTTATTTTAAAACAATCATTTGACTTCTTGTTAGCTGATGGAAAGAGAAATATGTACAGGAACAAACCCCTAATTTCATCTATTCAGAGTTACACAATTATTGGCCCAAGGGTTGTTTGAAACTCAGTTTTGTGTGATGCACTGACTTCTGCATAAAATGAACTATGAATCCTGTTCATATACTGTACACTTTTGGTCTACATAGGAATTAACCTATTTCAGTTTTCATTATGATTAAGTCCCCAACAGTCTTTTTTATTTCAGCAGCATAGAAACATGTTTTATAAATAAATCTCTTAGTTTCCATTGAAGGTTATACAAAATCCAGCCATTTGATCAATGGCTGATTCAGATTCTGGTTCTGGATAATTTTAGAACTATTTTGTTACCTCAGCATCTGTCCTGTATAACTATGTTGATGATGTCAGCCAGTGTTCAGGGGTTGGTAGGAGTAAAAATTATTTGCATTACTTCTTCGACTAATACTTTTAAGCTGCTTCTGCAGCTTAGCAAACAAAGCACAGCATAATCCTTTATTTCCATCTTTAAGTAATACCGATTAAGTAATTTGTTGCTTTTATAAAAGCATGTTTAAACTTAGTGTCTTAAGAGTTCCATTTTCCTTGCAGGCCTATAACATTGATCACATTTATTTTGAAGCCTATTTTATGATAAATTCAAATTATAAAATTTATAGAGATGAAAGAAATATTACTTCCTTATTACAGGATGGAATTTCTACTGGAATTTCAAGGCATCTTTCTTCTTAAACATGAAAGGACCAGAGGTAAATAATGTCTTAGGTTGGCAAACACTGCAGGATAGAGGCTGAACCTGATATTTGATATTAAATGAATATATTGCACAATTCTGTGCATCAGCTTTCCACAATCTTGTACTTAACGATTTCCATATCTTCCCAGCAATGACACTTCTGAGACTGTTCAACTGTGTTTGACAGGTGAGCCGTTTGAGTTTTAAAAGGTTTGTTTACATTCATATACTATTTTGAGCAAGTTATTTTAAGGATCACCCAAAAGCCCTGACATTTTATATAATGACTTTAACAATGCTAGGTTTTATTTTAATACACTGTAGGTTTTGCACCTACTTCCTGGCAGTCCAGAACATCTTCTCAACTGATATCCACAGCTGTTCTCTTCCTAGGTGAACCTATGTTTTATAAAGTTGGACTGTTATCCTAGAGCTTCAGGTAGTTCCTGAATATCATTTTCTTGGCCCTAGGCTGAGATCATGTATAGCCTCCTATATATCACCTGCATTTCTGGAAATATTTGCTGCTGTAAAGCCTTCTTCTTCTTCTTCTTGTGTCATATCCGTTATCGGACGTTGGCGATCATGTTGGCGATCCTGTTTTTATCAGCAGCCGCACGAAAAAGTGCTGCTGAGTTTTGTTCAAACCAGTCCCTTAGATTTTGAAGCCATGATGTTCTTCTTTTGCCTGGACCTCGTTTGCCTTCAATCTTTCCCTGGAGGATTAAATGGAGTATGCCATATTTTTCTGGTTGTCGCATCACATGTCCGAAATATTCTAATTTTCGTTTTTTAATTGTTTTGATGATTTCCCTTGGCTTTCCCAGGTGGCTTATCACCTCCTCATTTCTGATCTTGTCCACCCAGCTTATACGTAACAGCCGCCTGTAAATCCACATTTCAAATGCTTCTAGTCTCTTCAGGTGGCCTTCTGTCAGAGACCAACTCTCTACTCCATAGAGCAGGATAGAAAAAATATAGCATCTGATAAGCCTGATTTTCAGTCTTAGGCTTATGTCATGACTGCAGAAGACCTTTTGAAGACCTGTAAAGCCTACCTATTAGCAATTCTCTAATAAAAAAATTAATTTGATACATTTTCTCCTCTTATACATATACCCAACTGATCACATCACCAAATAATTAGCAGTGATTTTTCTGATTATTCTGCGGCAGGGGACACACAATTTTTACTCCGCTAGTCATTGCCGACTATAGGGCAATCTCCATAGTGTTCATCTCCATTTCAAGGCCATTGAGCCAGTGCTGTCCAAAGACATTTCTGCAATCATGTGGTCAGCATGACATCACGGGGCACTGTACCTTCCCACTATAGTGGTACCTATTTATCTACTCATATTTGCATGCTATTGAACTGCTAGGTTGGCAGGAGCTGGGGTGAGGACAGGAGCTCACCCCGTCGCATGGAACTTGGGTCTCGAACATGGGCTGCCAACTTTCCAGCTGACAAGCCCAGCATCTTAATCACTGCACTGCCCTCCAAATGTAGCAGAGTTTCAACTTAATTCAAAAGAACATGCTCCATATCGGGGGGGGGGGGAAGGAAAATTATTCTCCTGAATGTATGACTCAGCATCATCCATTCTGCATCATCTCATCCATCCAATGAGGTTCTCCCTCCAAGACCTTTAAGCCTGGTTCCTGACCACCAAAATGTTTCCCATTCCTGAAATAATGGAAAAAGTAAAAAATGGGGCTGGGAAAGTAACTCTCAGGAAGGAGCTTAGACAGAAGGCAACACAAAAATTGCAATTAAAGGATAAAAAATGGTATCTATCCTCAAAAGAACTAGGAAGATAGATTCTTCCTTAGCTGCAGTTGAAAGATTCTTCTGCCCAAGTAGCAATGAGTCTATGGCAGCTTCTAAAACTACAGAAAGCCAGAAGCTGTGCAATCTAATATTAGATTTTCAATCAAAGAATACCTTGTGCGTAAAGGCTGTCTGTTAAGCTTCTCTAAGCCTAGGATTTTAAAGAATGATGTAGTAGCACATGGAAAACCACATGCTAAAGTGATGATCTGAGAGAACTCTACTCCATATGGAAGACACAAAAAGCTGCACATGGAGTTATTCAAAAGAAATTACAAAGCCATCAATGATTAATGTTTCTATTTAGCAACAGCTAAATGCAGTGGGAAATGTAATGTTGCAGAACTAAATCTCTGTCTCTGGACAGGAGCAGCTGAATTTAATATCACAGATGAATAGGATGCAATGTGGAGTTTTTATCTTTTTATGTTCGCAATTAGAAATTTATAACAATTTCACAGATCAGTTAATAATTTTCAGCATATGCATATTAAACTATTTTTTAACTTGACATTCCTCCATAATATTGCCAGGAATTGTAGCTTTATGAAATTACAAAGAATTCTTAGTGTTTCAACTAAATTCCTAGCATTTTAGTCACTTCACTTTCTTAAAAAAAGTATTTCCTTTGCATGTGTTTTTCATTGATTTCTATATACTGAAAGTATATGTGTATTTCCCCCCCCACAAATGATGAATTGTTTACTTGGTAATAAATGCCCTTTGTTCCTGCACAAAAGAGAAAACTAAAGAGTTATACAAATTAATGATGTGTTTATAGTTCAGACAGATCAACCTGAAGAAATATTAACTAAATGAATTAACTGATGTGCTTGAATAGAGATGGCTCTGATCCTCCTGATCAACTGCTTCAATTATTTGAGCTCCTATTTCTTAAATAGCATCTGTATCACTTATCTGCAGTATCTAAACAATGGTTGCATATGACAACTTTGCAAAATGGATTATCTACAAATACTGAGTGCAACTATGTGTACAGTAAATATCTAAAAATGTCTATTATATTCCAATACACTCGTCTTTCTTTTGGTTCCTTTGAGTTCACTTTGACTTATGGTGATTCCTTGGACAAGTCTCTGCAGTTTTCCTAGCAAGATTTCAAAAATGGTTTGTCATTGTCTCTTTCCTAAGGCTGAGAGAGTGTAACTGGCCCAAGGTCACCCAGCTGGTTTTATCCTTAAATGGGACTAGAACTCATGATTTCCTGGGTCCTAGCCTGATGCCTTAACCACTACATCAAACAGATACACTAATCCCATCAAAACTCCGGCAGTACAAAATACCTGTAGGAAGAAGAAAAAAGGAGATATTATATCAACATTGAATGGAAGATCTGAACCATTACTTTGTATTTTTAAAATGTTCTGATTTTTAGTTAATCTATTATGCAAAAGACTGAGTTCATATATAGCTCCAGTAGCAACACTGGAAAAATTCCATTCTTTCTGCTACACATTCGCTTACCAAATTAATCTCATCAATCAACAAAGCATAGGAGGGTGAGGAATGCCACACAGATACTTTATAATTCTAGAGAATGCTAATCTACAAATGAAATTTTCAGCCAATGAAAAATGCTATAATTACTCTCTATTTTCACAGAGCCAGCCCTACTAATAAGCAGGATGGTAGAGTCACTTCAAGAAGCAGTAACATCTGATATATAGATAGAGCTGAATTCAAATATGGTTCAATGTAGAAATATAAGATGTAATCTTCCTTTTGGAACTGAAGGGAAGAGGTATCATTTCATTTGCCTCAGAGGTCTTGGCTGGGTGAGTATCAATATAATGCAAGTAAAATTTTCACAAAAATGGGGCCTTTAGAGAAATGGCTCCCATGCAGTATAACCATTTCTTTTAGAAATAAAAGACGATTGCTATCTCGGAGAGTGGGAGTTTTAGCAGCTTCTGTCATCCAGACAACAGTGCCAATAGAAGCATGATAGGATCATCTTTCCTGTTAAGATCAAACAGCTTCAGACTTCCAACTTTAAGCAAGAAAGAATACAGGTAGTCCTCAACTTATGATCACGACTGAGCCCAACATTTCTATGGCTAAGTGAGTTTTGCCCCATTTTATGATCCGTCCTGCCCTAGTTGTTAAGTTAATCATTGCCCTTGTTAAGCTAGTAACATGGTTATTAAGAGAATCCGACTTCTCCCTTGACTTTGCTTGCAGAAGGTTGCAAAAGATGATGACATGACCCCCGGGACACTGCAACTCTCATAAGTATGAGTCTGTTGCCAAGCAGCTGAATTTTGATCCCATGACCATGGAGATGCTGCAACGGTCATACAGTAAGGGTGAAAAATGGTCATGTCACTATTTTCGGTGCGGTTGTAACTTTGAATGGTCACTAAACAAACTGCTGTGAGTTGAGGACTACCCATATAGAAAGTTATCTCAATCAAGGATATCCGCGTAGGAAAATAAGAAGGAAAGACATTTTCAGGATTAGGAAATCACAGGGAGCTTGAAAGTCAACTCGGCAAAGACTGGAGAGCAACTGAAACGCTTTATAAATGGGGTTGCAAAGTGACAAGTCATTTGTGGAGAGAAAGCACATTCCAAATTGCCTTTCAGCTTGACTGGAAAGGGTGGCATGGTGGGTAATAGGCCAGCTGTCAATAAGAAGACATCATATGTGGGTCAAATAACCACTGAACTATGCCAAATGCTGCTCACAGATGAAGTGCCCTTTGCTACAGTGAATATAGCTATGTTTTGTGCAGCGGCATGAAAAAAGTCAGATGGGCCAACCTCCCAGAATGCATTGCTTGTAACTATAATTCATTTAATTTTTAGAAGGCAAGATTTTGGAAACAATAAACATATATGGTTAAATAGAAATTTCTTCCTTAAAAAAGTTTCAAGTGAATACAAGCCATTGACAAGAGACAGGATGAGAAGACCAACATTTAATTGCCAGAAATTAAAATGATGGTACTTAACTAATTAAAAAAGAAGAAAGAAGCAAAACTGCACAAGAAGCCCAGTTATTTCACAAATAACTCCAGCAGCTCCCTCCCCTAAAGCAAAGGAATTAATGGCAAGAGATATTTTGAAAAGTCTTCTGTTTGTTCAAGAATGGAAACCACCTATCATAATTTCATAATAAATACAGAAGTACTGACATAATTGCTTTGTAAGGACAAATTTATTATTGCACATGGAATGAAAAAAACTGGTTACATTGTTAAAAATGAGCTTTCAACTCCTATGAAACTGCAAATGCTAGCATAATGTAATTATCTTTTGAGAATGAAATATACGCTCCCAAGGTGAACAGAAACAGTCTAAATCAATGTATTTTATAGGATACTCCTGGCAATTACTTATTTTCTGAGATGTTATAAATAGCCAAGTAAAATATGTAATAATCCAGTTCTAGCAAAGGGGACTAAAGTTTCTAGGCAAAGGAAACATTTACTAGCCTGTAAATTTAGTAACAATGACCACATTATAACAATTAAAATATTGAAGGAGGCTTTTAAAGAAGATAGAAATTAGTAGCCATAATATCAACAATGGCAGTAATAATGTCTGCTTCTATGGATAGACTATGCTCAAAAGATGTTATTGAAGAAATATTAGATGTAGAAGAAATTTTATCTGACAAAATAGAGGTGCTATTGGAAAGTGGATATACAACTGACAGGCCAAAAGAATGATTTAGAAAAGGATGTTTCACTGGATCTACAAAAGAAACTGGCTGAGATTTTAAAATTTAAAAGGAAAATACAAATGACAAAGCAAGAGAATGACCTGGATATTTTTTCCCCTTATTGGGTATACAAAGAAGGATTGTTAAAGCCTTGAAGAATCTCTACTGTCTAAGTTGAGTTTGTAATAAATTTTACTATTCTAATAAAAATTCTTAGTAAAAATTCATAAAAAAGACTTCACACTTTTTTCAAAGAAAACAATCCTGTTCAATGTCTGACTCAGGAAGCAGCAGCATTCTCACTTCTGTGGAAGCTAGTTCTTACATGGTTTAAAGTAACCTAATTACCACCATTACCAGAACAAGGAATCTCTTCCTGTTTCTGAATTCACTTCTAGCCCTTTATGTGGAGCAGGTGGAATAAGAGCAACATGAAATTTGAATAATGATCATTGTTCAATAGACTTCTTCATATTTGATACACGGCAGTCACTAGAATTCTTCTAAACTGCCTTCATAATTTTATTACAATTATGCTACTTATCTGAGCTTTAAAATAAATTCCTACATCATTTTGTTTCATAAGGCAAGAGTACCTCCAAAATAGCATTGGCAGAATTGAAACTACACAGTTGAATTGAAACTACTGCTAGTGGAATAACATGCAAACCAAATCCCAACACCTTCCATCCATAACATCTGCAGAACATAAAGGTAAGAGAGATGCCGAGTCAGCAAATTCTGCTCTTAAATTGAATACAAAATGGATTTTATGGGATGATGTAGGTGTGGCACAGTTACATTGAACTCCTAAATTCTAATTTTAATCTCATATACATAACAGAGCAATTTACAGTAGGTCAAGAGATGAAGCCTCTTTGGTCCCCATGTCGGGGTTCCAATCTTAATTGGGCTTCTTGTGCCCTTAACTAAAAAAATATATTAATGCAAATAATAGTGTTTCTCATACAGCTCATACAATCCAACTACCTAAAAACAATACAGAAAACAGGAAAATATTAACAAGGTGAGAGGTGGGTTTTCTACCAAATATCCATTAGATTTCTTCATGACATGTAGACATAACAGTAACTAATTACATTAGAAGTTATCAGTCATGATTATTAAATTTAACGTTTATATGCATATGTTAATATTTCCTGGTGTATATGCCATTCTGAATACAGACAGAGAATATTATTGTATCATTTAAATAAATACAATGGGAATTCAGTTATTATAACAATTATACAGACTGTAGAAGTCAATTTGCCAGTTATCTTTCTTTATGCTTTATTTTACATCCATGAAGCTTAAAATGTACTGTGAACATTTTTTGTCTTTGTGTTTCATGGAGTTGCCTTTTCATTTCTCTGCAATCTTTTTAGTTTGTAATATGAAAGATCCCAGCAATGATCCTCCTTTGGGAGTGAAGGAGCATACAAAACCCAGGTGTCCACACTGTTTCTTTTTGATCTGTCAGAGCCTTTGATCTGTGATTTATATAAAGATATATAGGAATCCTGGCATGGAATAATCACTGAGCAATCTTGCCTCTCTCTCTCTCTCTCTCTCTCTCTCTCTCTCTCTCTCTCTCTCTCTCTCTCTCTCTCTCTCTCTCTCTCTCTCTCTCTCATTTACAAGAGTTCTTTTTGAACTCTTCCCCCTCAGTGATCTGTTCTGCTTCAATGATACCTCATAATATACTGTAGAGATTACTAAAAAGAAGATGAGTGGAACCCTCTCTTGACCAATCTGATTTGGCTGGCATTTTTGTTGCAAACTAACTTGAAACTCATTGAAAAGCTGAGATTTTCTTTTATGCTTTTTTTCCCTATCCAAATGCTTCAGATTGAAGATCCACCTAATATTCCCACAGCCAACGTGTCTCAGTCTGTTGAACTGCAACTCAGAACATTTGTAACCTGAGTTGCCTAAGACTCCTCTTAATTTCTGTATCATAAATGTGTGAAAGGGCATTGTGTTATCAAGTGATGATCTTGGGGGGGAAAGAGGTGGAGAAAAAATGCATTTAAGCCATCTCAGAGTCATCACACAAGTAGTGGGATAGAATCAAGATCACCTGAAGTGTTAATACAGTACCACTTTATAATGCCTCGGTAAAGCCACACTTGGAAAACTGCATCCATTTTTGGCGATGTAAAAAAGATGGTGAGACTCTAGAAAGAGTGCAGAGAAGAGCAACAAAGATGATCAGGGGACTGGAGGCTAAAACATATAAGGAATGGTTGCTGGAATTGGGTATGTCTAGTTTAATGAAGAGTAAGGATGAGGGGGGACATGATAGCAGTGTTCCAATATCTCAGGGGTTGCCACAAAGAAGAGGGAGTCAAGCTATTCTCCAAAGCACCTGAGGGCAGGAGAAGAAGTAATGGATAGAAACTAATCAAGAAGAGAAGCAACTGTCAGCAAATTTCCTGACAGTTAGAACAATTAACCAGTGCAACAACTTGCCTCCAAGTTGTGAATGCTCCAACACTGGAAGTTTTTAAGAAGAGATTGGACAACCATTTGTCTGAAATGGTATAGGGTTTCCTGCCTGAGCAGGGGGTTGGACTAGAAGACCTCCAAGATCCCTGCCAGCTATTCTATTCTGTTCTGTTCTGTTCTGTTCTGTTCTGTTCTGTTGTTCTGTTCTATTCCATGACTTATGACTAGCCACTGAATAACTGTTTGAAATAGACTTTTAAAAAGCTAATAACCTCTCCATGAAGTTACAAGTGCTGCCTCCCCCCCATGGTCATAGGATTGCATTTCAGGCACTTGCCAACTAGCTTACATTTATGAGTGGCAGCAGTATCCTGCAGTCACAGGACTGTGATTTGTGACCTTTTTTGCCAGTTTTCTAGCATTTTTTTTTGTCAGAAAGTGGCAAAAAAATGCCTATTAAGAAGAATGGATTTGCTTAATGACCACATGATTTAGTTTATGGCCACAGTGATTTGTTTTATGATAGCAGTGACTTGCTTTATGATCATCATAAAAATGGTTGTAAAATTGAATCCAGTGACCTGGTGCCTCAACGTACAATAGCAATGATTTACCGACTGAAATTCTGGGTACCATTGCGATTGTAAGTCGAGGACTACTGTAAATTGGTGCAAAATGGCTCCATGGCTTTCAGTCCATCAGATCCAGTAAAACCTTCAATAGAACAGCACCTGCCATTAAAACTCTCTCTTTTTTTTGCTTAGATCTAACGAATAGACACATACAGCAACTTTTTCTTTCCTTGGTGATACATCTAAATATTGGGCGGGGAGGGAATACCATACATGTGGTGGAAGATTTTGACAGGATTTTCTATTATTTTCCTGAGGAGTGAGTTACTCAGTGTGTGACAAGTAAGGGCAGAACTACACACAGCCCATCTTATAGAATAGAATAGAATAGAATAGAATAGAATAGAATAGAATAGAATAGAATAGAATAGAATAGAATAGAATAGAATAGAATAGAATAGAATAGAATAGAAGCTGGAAGGAACCTTGGAGGTCTTCTAGTCCAGCCCCCTGCTCAAGCAGGAGAACCTATACCATCTCAGACAGGTGGTTGTCTAGTCTCTTCTTAAAAATCTCCAGTGATGGAGTGCCCACGATTTCTGGGGGTAAGCTGTTCCACTGGTTGATTGTCCTCACTGTTAGGAAATTTCTCCTTAGTTGCTTCTCTCTTTGGTCAGTTTCCAACCATTGTTAAATCAAAGATTCCCCCAGGCTAAGCATCTGGAAAGTTGCTCTCAAAGGAGTATTTTTGAAACAAAGAAAAATTATGAAATATGCAAGGAGTAGTTTTATTAATGGTACTTCCTTAATTTGATTTGATTTATCAAACCAAAAGAGCATGTATGGTGTGGTGATTAAAGTCCTGGACTAGCGCCACTAGACCCAGGTTCTAGCCAACCCTCAGCCACAGAAGACCATCAAGTGACTTGGTCCACTCACTTTCGCTTGGTCCAAGCTACCTCACCAGCTTATTGTCATGAGAGTTGTAAGAGCAGGAAGCCCTGGGGGGGGGGCTACCTTGAGCTCCTAGATGAAAGGCAGGTTATAAATCTAACAAATAAATAAATAAATAAATGCAAAGAAATAATTTTGGTGATGGCCCCCGGTAATTGTTCTCCTCCTTTCCAGTTTGGGGAGTATAGCCTACTGTGTACAGCACAAATCATTGTGTCTAATGCAAAGATCATTTTCTTACCATTTTGGTTAAACTGCTATGCATGCCTCCTCCTTTTAATGAAATACACAGGCGCCTCTATCGATTTGAGTTGTAACAATTAAAGATACGATACGAAAGACACGCTATATTTCGCATGAAATATTGTCCACTTACTGAACAAAAATCTTCCATTATACTAAATGTTTTGTGATCAGGATATGAAGATAGGTTTTATACCTAATGGTATATTTCAGGCTATAACATACATTTTCACGTCCTTTTGTTCAAACTATCTTTCTCGAAGCCATCAGCAGACCTGCCACATATGCAAGAGGTGAAAGCTGCAGATTCATCAAATTCTCCCAAGACAAGAGGGTCTGATGATCTCATCAGTTCCTAGTAAAAATTAGTCTTTGTTCCTAGCAGGATACTGTGAGTTTACAAGAGATCATTTTCCCACAATCACCACTATTCATCTTAAATGCATCAGGGCCTGCATTCAGAAGAAGAAGAAGAAAAAAATCCTGAGCTGCAAAGTAGCAGGGAAATGTCTACCTCATTTTGCAGTTACGCTATTGCCATTTAAATGTCATTCTTGTGTGGATTGAAACCGCTTAGCTCCAAAAGGGCTGTGAACCGCTTCCATGATTATTGCTGTACTGATGAATAAATTGTTTCTAAAAGAACGTGCCGTGAACATTCCACACAGATACAAGGCTGCGAGGGGAAAGAGTGTTAGATACGCCAAAATCTCTAACACAGACCATTAGCTGCTCTAATAACATTTTGAACAATGCAACCATATGTACTATATATCTATGAGCCTCGGTGTATTAGACACACCAGGAACAGCTTGTTCATGATAGTCCATAGTTATTTAACCAGAAGACACCTTAATGTCCCACAGCAATATTGCAAATTAGAGGAGGGGGGCGGTTTAGCATTTAAATAAGACAATCCTGGAACATGCAAGAGACTAATACAGGTAATCCTTCACGTACAATTGTTTAGTGACTGTTCAAAGTTACAACGGCCGTGAAAAAGGTGACTTAGGACCGTTTTCACACTTACGACCCTTACAGCATCATGTGATCAGAATTCAAGACACTTGGAAACTGGCTCATATTTATGACGGTTGCAGTGTCCCTGGGTCATGTGATCCCCTTTTGCGATCTTCTGACAAGCAAAGTCAATGGAGAATCCACAACGTTACTAACTTAACAACTGCAGTGATTCACTTAAAACTGTGTCAAGAAAGGTAGTAAAATGGGGGCAAAACTCACTTAACAAATGTCTTGTTTAGCAGCAGAAACTTTGGGCTCACTTGTGGTTGTAAGTTGAGGACTACCTGTTCCAGCTGTTCCAGACTGTCTCATTTCCCCCACCTATCATAAATGGGATGCATAAATGCAGTTTGCAACTAGAGGGCAGCGAAGAGACAAACATGTTTACCCTTCACCTAAGCCATAAGGAGCTCCCCCTCCTCATAATTCAGCTGTTCAGGGCAAAAACATCTGGAAGGAAGCTGAAAGTCACTACACCTACAGGACAACTTGACTGCATGCTAGAAATACTTACTACAAAGGGTCTACTGGGAATAAAATAGAGCAAGGCGATCTAAATTAGGCAACAAACTGTTCCAGTGATAGTCATCTTAGCTCTTCAGAATGAGAACCATCAAAGTAGTTAATTATCATAATGTATCAAACTGCTTAAGCAAGCCTTATCAAATAAATACATTTGGCTGGGCTTTGGGATGGTATCTGCCCTTTGTGTAAACCCCAAATCAATAATGTAACTTTCTCCAAACAACCCTAATGGGTTTAGGATTCTTCTCCCTTTCCCCTTTCTTCACCAGCCCTGCCATGCTTGCATTCCAGTTCCCAGCCTGTCTTACGTCTCCTGATTTGACTGCTGGTAGATATTTGTGGTCCACCCTCATTTTTCTCCATCATCCTGGATCTCTTGTAGTGGAAGACTGGTCTAGCCTCATTCCCGAGTCTCAGCAAACACATCTTCCAATGGAGCAATGCTTGCAGAAGATACAGCTGCAGGGATACAGGCAATGAGAGCTCTCCATGCAGCTTGAACCTGCTGGGCTTGTGTTTTTCCTTAAAGGCAGAGAAAGAATTTAACCACCTGGTCACGTGAATCAGACCAAGGCAGCAGATATCAGTGCTATTTGAGGAGGAAAAGATCCATCTGCAAAACCTGAGGAGAGAGGAGCAGGCACTGTTTAATCACTTTCTATGCTGCTCTAGGTCCTTTGTGCTTTAGGTTAGATGGCAAGTGGTTCCAGACAAGCCAATGAAGTCACTCGTCCTGAAAATGTAGTTGGAACTTTTATTCCTTGGATATTTTTCATTAACACAGAACAATCCCAAAGCATCTTTCTTAGACAGCAAATGGGTAACACAAAGAGGGATACTGAATTTGCAATGCAACAAAGAGCTCTTTTGTTTTAAAAGACTTAACACAAGTTTTTTTTTTAATTTTGACCGAAAAAAAATATTTTTGAAACTGAATGTTACTTTTTAAATTTTAATACATACATATAGTCATAGAAATCAAGCAAGCCCATCAAGGATTAATGTTAAATGTGAATTGGTCGCTATAGTTTGATAAATTCCTGATTTATTTATTTAAAAAAAAAAACCTGGTTTTGTATAAATGTTGCCATATTAAGGAAAGATTAACATTTATTTGTCTCAGTAATTGCTTTAAATATCACATAGTGTCAATTTGGTTCAAATTTAAAAGCTAACTTTATTAACAAATTCTGTCACTGTACTCTGGTTTCAGTTCTCGTCAAGGTAAAAGTTGAGATGATCTTGAAATTACTAATAATTATGGCTGTCGCTAAGTATACTCCATGTAGAATCTGATCAGAATTTTTCATATCTTTTTGGTTCATCTGCTTCAGACCTGAATACTGCATTCCTGATAACCCATCCAGCATCTAGAAAGAAAATACAGTTCCATCTGTTTCGCAAGCCCTCACTTATAAAATGGATTAATAGGTTGTATTCTTAACTCATTCATTTCTGAAACATTGGAATGCTAAAGCACACATGAACACAAAATGATACTGAATTAACCAAATTAGTTAGCTGGTGCTTCTAGGGGAAAAAACTTGTTTTTCTTGTTAAAAATGTTTAAAAAAGACATGCTGAACTCAATTCTTACTTAGTACTGTAGAAGGACATCTTTGTGCAATTTTCTTGGCAACAGATGATTTGCTTTTTCCTGTTTCTAGGCAAATCTAGAAATCCTATCTGAGTATTAATCAAGCCCAACCCCGTTTAGTTTTTTGCAAAATCAGCCAAAGTTGATTAAGTGGTACCAACTGAAACAACACAAGGAACACAAGGAAGGTATTCTGACCACAGAAAGGCAGATATCAAAACATGCCTTAAGACAGGGATCCCCAACCCTCAGTCCGTGGACCTGTACCGGGCCGTGGCCTGCCAGCAACCGGTCCACACAAACAAGCAAAGCCCCATCCGCGGAATGCAGGCAGCACACAAAACCACACACCTTCCGGCCCACGGAAAAACCTCTCTCCACGGAACCGGTCCCTGGTGCCCAAAAGGTTGGGGACCGCTGCCTTAAGACATTCTTTTATTCACTGATTTAGTATCTCAGAGGTCACTGAAACATTGCTAATCTAAGCCATTACTGTGGTGACAAATCACCAAGGAAGCAAGGGTTTATATTGCCACTGTTGGGCAATGCTATAAGAGGTTATAAATCACTAGTGAGGAGATGGCTTTATTATACACGGGGGGGGAAAGCATAATCAAGCAGGGATGGGTAACTTGCAGCCCTCTGAACACTGCTGAGTAGCAGTCCCCAAACCCCCTCACACAGTGGTGGGATTCAAATATGTGAACAACTGGTTCTCTGTGTGGATGCTGCTTCCGGAAGTCCATTCTGGGCCTGGGCAACAAAAAATTAGCTCCTGGTTCTGCCAAAATGGTGCAAACCAGCTGAAATCCACCACTGCCCTCACCACTGACTATTTAATAATAATAATAATAAAGTTGGAAGGGATATTGGGGTCATCTAGTCCAACCCCCTGCTCAGGCAGGAAACCCTATACCATTTCGGACAAATGGCTGTCCAGTCTCTTCTTAAAAACTTCCAGTGTTGGAGCATTTGGGCCTGATAAGAGTTGTAGTCCCATAACATCTCAAGGACTCAGGTTCTCAAAAATGGATCTCTTGGTATATTGTTTTATGCAAATCAACCAGCATTTCTTTATTATCCTAGTCCACAGGTCAGCAACCCGCGGCTCCGGAGCCGCATGTGGCTCTTTGAGCCTTCTCCTGCGGTTCCCAGCCTCCTCCACCGTTTGCAGAGAGAGAGAGACAGAGACAGAGAGAGGCACTTGCGCTTCCCTTCTCTCTCTCTCTCTCTCTCTCTCTGTGCATGTGTGTGTGTGTGTGTGTGTGTGTGTGTGTAAAAAAGAGAGTGGCCTCACGCTGTCCTCCAACAAGCTGACAAGCTTATTGGGCGGGGCTCCTGCCTTTGCTGCGTCGAAGCAGGAAGCAGGAAGCAGCAGAAAGCAGGAAGCAGCAGCTCTGTCTCTGTCTCTCTCTCTCTCTCTCTCACACACACACACAGGAGAGAGCCAGCCCAATAAGAATGTGTGTCAGCTTGTCGGAGGACAGCGTGAAGCCAGCTCACCAGGTGAGCAGAAGATCGGAGAGAGGGAGAGAGAGAGGGGGGGAGAGAGAGAGGGAGGGAGACAAAGAGAGGGAGGGAGAGGGAGGGAGGGAGAGAGAGAGAAAACTCATGCACAGCAGCCTCTATTTCTTTTTAATTAAACTCTTAAATCAAGCTCTCCCCTCCTGCACGTGCGTGTGCACGCGCGCACAAGTTTTGCGGCTCCCAGTGTTTTCTTTTCTCTGGGAAACGGGTCCAAGTGGCTCTTTGAGTGTTTAAGGTTGCCAATCCCTGTCCTAGTCCATTTTACTACCCTCATAATCAACCAGGTGCCCTCTCAGCCTAATTGTATAAAATTCCACTGTGGTACAATGGTGAGACCTTACAAGCTACAAATGTGTTTCTTTCCCACTTGAACTTTTCAAGCGACAATTCTCAAAGTTTGATCTGGGAATCCCTAGGGTCCTCAAGATCTTTCAGGAGTCTTCTTAGTCAAATAACCTTTCCCCCTCCCCCCAGTTTTTTAATTTCTAACACACTAAGTATCATTAGATATAACCCATTTAAAACCAAATCTCTTTGGGGTCCTCAGTCATTTTTAAGAAAAGATAGGGATCCCGAGACTAAAATGTTTGAGAACGGCTGTTGTTTTTTTTAAAGCAAGGAGTGGTCAACCGAGGGCGAGAGGAACACAAACATCCCTTTAGAAAGCTTCGTCCTCTTCCATTTTTTGGTGAGTGCACAAATATTCCTCCGGAAGCTAGCAGAAGGAATTTAAGAGGTCCAAGCTCCTATTGAAAAGAGTGAGAATATGTTTGTGGGGCAGGGGAGGTAGGAGAGGAACTGGATTTAAAAAGCAGCTTTCTATCCTTCTTCCCAGACAAAGATGAAATACAAATTTGTAGTGAGAATGACCCTTTGGAAAGGCCAGTTAATATGGTATGCCTTGGCAATGAGAGAGCAGAGACAGAGAAGGGCAGGTGCAGCCAGCTATTAGCCTCTGTGATTTATATCGCACATAAAGATTCTTGCTAACTTTATTTCTAAAGGCAGTGTGTACCATTGGGGAAGGGGCAAATTCAAGTAAAACAGAGAAAGGATTGATCAGAAGTATGGGAAGGGAAGCAGCCTAAAGAAACACACATTACTGCTGTATCTTCATGATGAAATATTTCAAATCACCTGATTGCTTTCAGAATTAAGAATGGGATACAGGAAAGAAGATTTATCAAACAAATTGTTTTTCCCTCTCCTCATTCTGGGGCATAAAGGATTGTATGTAGGCATGTAACATAAATGGCATATTATTGAATGCAGTTAAGGTTTGTGCTGTTATTTACATAAGATATTAGATGCTTTGCTTCTATCAAATATTATAAAACAGAGGTGTAATCCATTTCCCTCTCTACAAATCTCATAAGGACACAAATATACAGTAGATAGAGAAACAAGCTCTGGCTTCATTTCAGGTTTGTTATAAGTGGCATCTGATGCAATTTTGGTAATTACCTTTAGAAGAAAAGTTATATTTAACGAAGCTATTATTACTTCAGCTGAAGTTCCTCTCTCTGCTGTAGACCTCCAAAGACTTGTGAATGCATTTTTTTTTAATTTCACACAATACAGGGAAGGGACAATGAGCAGGGACTTCAAGAGGGCAATCATATTATGTAGCCTCACATATCCTTAGCAATCTCCTTTTTGAAGGTGCAGAGAAACAAAAGTAAATAGCAGAAAAGATGGGGAAGGGAAAAGGAAATAGAGAAGTGAGGTAGGGAAGAGAAAAAAGGAAAAAAAAGGCATCGACTTCCAATTTCCTTTGATGCAGCAAAGTATCAACTTCAAACCTCAACTTTTTAGTTTTACAAAATAATATAAGTTAGCCATTTCGATAACATCAAGTCTATCTAATTGGTAAAACCCAAAATTTCATTTTTTTCAACCTCAAGCACAAAGTCTAGAAGCGGTTTTCACGTGGGAGATGTCAGGTTATCCAGGTCTTTCTTCTGCTGACCTCACCTCACATTCAGGCAGGTCCACTGCCAGTTCCCGCTTCTGCTCAGAACGCCACTAGCTGTTCTACTGGAGTGGTACCTATTTATCTACTTGCATTTTTACATGCTTTTGAACTTATCTACATCAACACATTCAATCTACATTATCCATTCCCAACGTAACGTGAAACAAATATGCTAATTAGCAAACAGTTTACATCATCAGATTTCATTAGCACAAATTCTTGCTCACGTCTGTCATTAAGAATAAGATCAAACCAACAGTGCAAGCATTTAGCTAGCTCAACATGCCAAACGATTGTTCAAGGGTTCAATTTCCTACCCATCTTTTTATATATTACTGCACTAGTTGCAATAATATATTTAGGCCTGAGCCCTCAAGCAACTATATGGGAGGAAGAGTCCTTCCCTCACTGAAAAAGTGCAATTTTCTTTTCATTTTCTCAGACAATACCACCTTATTGAATAGAATCATTAAATTCTTAAATTTGACACTTTTAAAATCCAAAATGTATACTACTTTTCAGACTGGATTTTTAAAAATTTCTTCTATTTTGAGGATCAAACTGTAGGCTCTTCAATAGTCCCTATTGCAATTTCAAAGTCTGCTTCCATGATTCTTAGACAATTAATGTTTGAGGAATTAGTTAATTCCAGATCCTGAATATTGTATTTCTCTCTAAAAATAAGATATTTATTCTCTTCCTATGAAACATATCAAGAATGAAATTTGTTCTGGGATTTAGAGCTCCTGTTCTGAATACTTAAAGAGGGATTCCAATGTTAATTTTCATTAAATATTTTACACAGGTTAATGAGAATTTTTTTTATAAGAGATAAAGCTCCTGGAATATCTTTGGCTAAATTGTGTCTATATTATGATGATGGTAACTTTAACCTATCATTGGACTTTTTTAATTTAATTTTTTTAATTCTCCTCTTCAAGCCCATTTGGAGAGTCCAAAGTACATAATACCTTTAAAATATTGGCAAATTTGTGGATCCAGATATACTAAACTTGCATCTTCATTTCCTACTTTAAAAGTTACTAGACATATCTGGACATGGTAAACAATAACTCTTTGATCCAGAATCATATGAGAAATTAATGTTGTGATGGAACTCAAATTTGAAAACAGTAAATAAGATTCTATTGGAATGTTAAACTTAGATTTGTACTATAAATTAGTTATTTCTAATGGTTTCTTTAAAGATTTCTGAGAGATTGCATTTTATATGATCACAGCTTTATTTTGTATTTCAAGAATTTGTAGGCCTGAATGGCTTTTATAGCAGTTAAAAAGAAAAAAAAATCCCATAGGCTTCCACTGAATATCTAGAATAGATTAGATTAGATTAGATTAGATTAGATTAGATTAGAGTAGAGTAGAGTAGAGTAGAGTAGAGTAGAGTAGAGTAGAGTAGAGTAGAGTAGAGTAGAGTAGAGTAGAGTAGAGTAGAGTAGAGTAGAGTAGAGTAGAGTAGAGTAGAGTAAAGAATAGATAGAATAGAATAGAATAGAATAGAATAGAATAGAATAGAATAGAATAGAATAGAATAGAATAGAATAGAATAGAATAGAATAGAATAGAATAGAGCTGGAAGGGACCTTGGAAGTCATCTAGTACAAGCAGGAGGACCTATACGATCTCAAACAAGTGACTGTCTAGCCTCTTCTTAAAAATCTCCAGTGATGGAGCGCCCATGATTTCTGAAGGCAAGCTGTTCCACTGGTTGATTGTCCTCACTGTCAGGAAGTTTCTCCTTAATACCAGGTTGCTTCTCTCTTTGATCAGTTTCCAACCATTGTTTCTTGTCCTGCCCTCTGGTGCTCTAGTGAACAAAGTGATTCTTGGTTTAGATATATTAACTGACTCTCTTAAATGATAAATTTGCCTTTCTCTTGAGAGAAGCTGGAGCCTCCATCAATCATTTGATTATTCCCAGTGGGTCATGCTTTCCTAAATGCTTTACAATTATGCTTTCAGAAATCTTATATGCTAATTAAAGTTATTTTACCACCTCCCCTGTTCTGCCTATCAGAGTTTTCTGATGCCATGCAAATTAAAATTCACTTCAGTTCAACAGGGCAAGCAAAGCAAAAAGATTAGGGCTTATATTTAACCTAAATTTCCACTAATGTAAAAAATATATATCAGAAACTGAAGCACCAACATGTATAAGAAAACTTTTAAAGTAGACGTGGAGTAGTTGTAATATTAGAGAAAGTAACAGATATTTTGAGTTGAATAGGATGACAGAACAGGATGACAGAACACGGAAAAGTTGATAGGCTGATTATATTTATTTATCCTTTCTTTAAACCTGCTCTGGCATTTTAACTGCAGCATTAAATAAAATTACCCGATATTTTCATCTCAGAATACTCGAAGGAAAATTAAAAAGAAATTAGAAGTCTAATCTAATTAAGACTTAAATACATAGTACAGAGTTCCCCAATGTTTCCGGCTTTGCCCACCAGCGGGGGGCAGAGGGGAAGGTTCTGTACGAGCGGCCAGCTCATGCAAGTCAGGATGTGTGTGCACATGCTCGCCGGCCATTTCTGTGGCCCGGTTGCAAACCCTCATGGCTCACTAGAGGGCCGTGGCCTACAGGTTGGGGATCCTCGACATAGCAGGTAGGTTAATAAAAAACAGAATGTGCTCTATGTGTATGACTGAACCTTTAAATTTATATTTAATTATATAACTTTATATTTATGTATTAATTACAGGATTTACATGGCCACTGCATAAAATGACTCTAAATGGCTCATAACTATCCATAAAAATATGGCTAAAAACTAAAGTACCCTTCCTTCTAGGCACCAGATCAATCATCCTCGCAATTCAACCTTTACCCTAACTCAATGCTTGGGGAACAGCCAGATCTTCACAGCCTTCCAGAAGGCTAAAAGCTTAGGGATCCTTTAGATCAGGGTCCCCAACCCCCATTTGCAACCGGGCCACAGAAGAGGCGGGCGTGTGTACGAGCGCATCCCGACTTGTGCGAGCACCTGCACACGTGCACCATTTGGGCAAGCGGCAGGTGCACATGCACACCACTCGTGAAAATGGAGCTGTGCGCATGCATGCGCTTGCCAGCCGCTCACGCGGAACCATTCCCTCTCCCCCCCCCAAGCCGGTCCGCAAGACTGCTTTAGATCTCAGATGGGAGGCTATTTCAAAGGACAGTAACAAAGCAGTATGCTTTCTGAGATCCCATTAGGTGGCAACATTTAAGCAAGGGGACCTAGAAAGCACCCAACCATTCAATGCTGGTCTGTACCTTATGAATCATACTTCATATAGGTGGCCATGCAATATGGGATGGAGACATTTGTATATCTAATGGTGCCCCCAGAAAATGCTTGACTGGTTACATGAGCTTTCTTTAATCCATAAATAAGCATTATTACCCCCAAATTGCAGGGCTTCTTACTTTTTAACGTACACAAAAAGCTCTGTAACTAAACAGGAAGGAAGGAAGGAAGGAAGGAAGGAAAGAAGGAAGGAAGGAAGAAAGGAAGGAGGGAGGGAGGGAGGGAGGGAGGAAGGAAGGAAGGAAGGAAGGAAGGAAGGAAGGAAGGAAGGAAGGAAGGAAGGAAGGAAGGAAGGAAGGAAGGAAGGAAGGACAGACTCTAGCATGTCACAAAACACTTAAATCTATACCATGAACAGGTAGTCCTTCAACTTAAAAAATCAACCGGCTGATATTTATGATGGCAATCTTCTGACAAGCAAAGTCAATGGGGGAAGTCAGAGCCACTTAAATGTGTTACTAACTTAATAACTGCAGTGATTTACTTAAGAACCATGACAAGAAAGGTCGTAAAATAGAGCAAAACTCACTTAATCGCTTTCTTGCTTAGCAACAGAAATTTTGGGCTCAGTTGCAGTCGTAAGTCAAGGACCACCTGTACTCAGTGGTAAAAAAAAAGAGAACAGCTTATGTTTAACAGCTCTAAGGTTCCTGATTCCATAGCCACATTTGGCAAACCATCTGGAAGATCAGATTGCATTAACAGTGTATTTATTTCAGAAAGACTATTTAAAAAAAAACCAAAAAACAATATAGTCATGTTAATACCATCCCAGACACCAACAATGTGATGTAAAGTAGTACACTCCTTTTTATGAACCATCTGCCATTTTCTGAATTACCCAGTCCCAAATGCACTCTAGGTCATTATGGTGGAGAGCCTGTTTATGTAGTATTGTCAACAGCAAAACAGGTGGGGCTGGGGTAAATTCATGTCGGGAGGCTTACCCAGGGCTGAAAGATAATAGACAGCCAGCAAACAATAAGGCGACACTGATTACTGAGTGTGCTAAGCCAACTTTGAATAACGTGTTTTTCTCTTACAATAGACAACATGTTACAACCGAAACAGTTTAAATTCTAGGCTCACAAATATGTATGGGATACAAACAGTCCTCCATTTCTCAGTTCTAAATATATTGGACATATTTAAATAGAAAACATTTACAAAAAAGATAAGGTAACGAGCGCGCCTGCAAGATAAACAGTTGCAAACAGGCATTGAATGCAAGCAAGTTTGAAGGCATGATCTGTTTCTCTCTCTCTCTCTCTTTTTGCATAAATATTCTATGAAAATGCCATTTATGCAACATTTAAATAACGACTAAAAGATCAAAGGAAGCTAAATGGCTTTAATTATTGCTTACTGGGGTGCTCGCTCTCTGAAGCACACACACTCACACACTACTCAAAGCCTTATATTTTCCCTTTGCTTGTTTTCTTGCTGTGGCTAAAGTGCTCTCCAAGCTTGGAATTCACTCCAGAATGTTTGCACAACACTCAATATAGAAAGTAGAGCATAGTACATAGTCCAAGGCTTTTAAATTATATGATGAGAATAGCTTGAAGACTATAATGGGCCTTCACTATAATAGTCACTTCAGCAGCCGGATGTCAATCAGCACATATGCTTCCTTTCAGCTGGTTTTTAAACCTCCTTCTTTCCAGGGCCAACCCTGTCCCTACCAGATTGAAACATCTGTCTCAAGCAGAAAATTCTGGTGGGAGGGGAACGTGACAAGATGTTGGAAGGCAAGGCTATATGAGCCACTGAGCCTGCTCCGTAGCCTTTAGCTAGCTGGGTTGAAGAAAAATTCAAGTTTCACCTGCCACCTGCAGGATCTAAGAATTGAATCCTCTGAATTGGAAGTGTTCTTATCCTATAAAAGGATTGCTTTGTTGGCGTGCAAATATTCATATTTATCAGAAGGCACCTTAGCCATTAAGTTAAGCTGACAATTAATCAGAATAGAACTGGAAGGGATCTTGGAGGTCTTCTAGTCCAACCCCCTGCTCAAGCAGGAGATTGTATCATTTCAGACAGGTAGCTGTCCAGTCTTTTCTTAAAAACCTCCAGTGATGAAGCACCTACAACTTCTGAAGGCAAGCTGTTCCACTGGTTAAATGTTCTCACTGTTAGGAAGTTTCTCCTTAATTCCAGATTGCTTCTCTCCTTGAATAGTTTCCATCCATTATTTCTTGTCTTGCCTTCTGGTGCTTTGGAAAATAAGTTGACCCCCTCTTCTTTGTTGCAGCCCCTCATATACTGGAATACTGCTATCATGTCACTCCTAGTCCTTTTCTCTAGACTGGCCATACCCAATTACTGCAACCGTTCTTCATAGGTTTTTGTCTCCAGGCCCTTAATCATCTTAGTTGCTCTTCTTTGCACTTTTTCCAAAGCCTTAACATCTTTTTTGTAATGTGGTGACCAAAACAGGATATATCATTCCAGGTGTGGTCTCATTAAGGATTTATAAAATGGTACTAATACTTCATGTGATTTTGATTTTATGCCTCTGTTTATACAACCAAGGATTGTATTAGCTTTTTTGGCTGCTGCCGCACACTGCTGGCTCATGTTTAGGTGATCGTCCACTCCAAGGTCCTAGAAATTTGTAGAAATGAGTGCACTGACACTCTCAGCTGAATGTAAGAATTTCAGGAAGAGGTTTCAAGGGATGCAAATCCAAGTGTGCAAAACTCTCTCTGGAAGCGTTTTGGAATCCATTATAAAGGTAAGGGGCAGGGCTTTTTTTGTCATAGAAGCCCAGAACGGATTTCCGGCACCTTTTTTGGATGGAACCTTGTAGGGTAGGCAAGGCGGGTTGTATGACATTATGAGTTCCGGCACCTTTTTTTTTTTTTACAAAAAAAGCACTGGTAAGGGGTATCTATGATTTGCTCCAGAGATCAGCATTCACTTCTCAAAAACATTCTATATTACCTCAAGTTTCTGAACAGCATGTTCTCAGCTTGCAAGTCAGCCTCATTGGGTAGACCAGACCAAGAAAGACTAAAGGAAGGCTAGAACTACTTTTATTAAGATTGGCAATAAGAGACTCTTGCAAGTCAGGTTCTGCTCTACTTCCTCCCCTTCAGTGAACTGGGGTGAACACTGTTGTGGACTTATGTTTTTCCCCATGTGGCTTAGGCATGCTATGTCTGTGCAGTGTGGCTATGAATGGGCAGGTTTCCTGAAAAATAAGTTAACTTCAACAACAACAACAACAAAAATCCTAGAATTCTAAAAGATACAGAAATACAAAATATTCAGCGTTTAACCAATTTAACGATGACATTATTATACTCTCAGTGAAAACACTGTAAATCTATTTAAAGTCTGGGTAGGTATGAGTATGTCTGAGCACCCTTGTGTATAAAAGCAAAAGACATTTATTTTCCTTTGAGGAGCAAATGGTTAGGAAGAAAGCCAAGGTGATTTATTCATGCTTTCAAGGGGTAGAAACCAAATAAAAAAACTGTAAGAGGATGTTCCATTGATAGGATTGGTGACAAGAAATGGTACAGGTAAGAAGAAAGCAATCTTGTATATATGTTGGACTAGAATTCCTGTCATTCTCAATTGGATTAGCCATTGAAAGGCACCAGATTAGTAAAGTTGGATGAAATTGTAAACTAACCTAAAACTTGAGAGTCAAAGAGCAAATTCCCAATAGCATTTTGAGGAAATCTTGATGTTTCTTTGTATGTAAACATTTTCTAAAATAAATGTATGAAGTAAATATTTAAGTTTGTTTTGTATAATAGCACCCACTAATTTTAACATAATTTTTACATAGTGTTTTATAGTTCGATGTTTTATTGTACTCTGTCCAGAATCTCTCTTTGAAGAGATGGATAGTTCAGAAATGTGAAATATATATACATATATACGTACATACTTTTTTTTCACCATGTACACCAGGGGTGTCAAACTCGCAACGTCACTTGACTTGTCGCGACATATCGCAACTTTTTTGCCATTGCCGGCCATGGAGTGGGCATGATTTCGCTATGATACATCTGGCCTGTGGGCCGGCAGTTTGACACCCCTGATGTATTCATATACATTCAAACTAGACTATGATGTTTCTCTGTGTGTATGTGGGTATATGCGTAATGGTATTTTTTTGAGAGTTGAATGCAATGAAATTTCATTTTAATGTATGCTGATTAGTGAACATTTAAAGTGACAATAAAGTTTTTATCCTATCCTATCCTATCCTATCCTATCCTATCTGTGCCTGGTCCACAGGCTGATGGTTTCCTACTCCTGATATCTATTATGCCCATGCACCCATTTAAATTAAGAAAGGGGGAAATCAGCAAGGCAAAACAGAAACAGATGATGACCCCAAAGGTTTATTGAAAAAGTAGCATCTGCAGTCACAGATGCTGCCATGGAAAAAGGCCCAATACCAACTAAGACGATGACAGGACATATGGAAGAGCTTATTAGGGCTTATCTTTTAATGAATAAGGAGATGCATTTGACATTATAAAAAGTAAATTGTTGGTTTAAAACTAATAACAAGCTTTTGAATTAGGGGGAAATGTTGACGATTAGGAAAAAATGGGTAGTATAAAAAAACTGAGCATTTTTTGTAATGATAGAGTAAGAGATAATTTTGTAATTTTGAAACTCGCTCTTTCTTTTCTGTATTAGTTTTGTGTAGTTTTTATGCTCTTTGCAAAATTTTTAATAAAATATCTATCTATCTATCTATCTATCTATCTATCTATCTATCTATCTATCTATCTATCTATCTATCTATCTATCTATCTATCTATCTATCTATCTACACTATCTTTCATCTAAAAAAAGAATTAGGGGCAAAATGTCTGAAATCCTAGGTGCTCTAGTAACTGGCATGGGGCATTGCTGTTGCTGCCTTCCCCTCTTTTAAAAAGTCCTCACCTTATTTGAAGAGGTACTGATAAGTGGGCACATCACCGTAAAAAAAATATTTCCAGGGAGGAGAGGACATTTACGTTTCCACAGTGCCTTGACTAATGGTACATAGGGAGCATTATGAGGATTAAATCACTACAAAAATCACTATCTTCCCTCAGTGCAGGAGAGTGTCATAAGCCTACAGGGTGCTCTAATTGAATCAAATTTGCCCAGAAATGGTCTAGTGGCTCTGACCCTTCATCAGGCTTCAAAAAACCAAGTTCATCAGAGTTAAGAAATCTTTCACTCTTCAAATGTTCAGATCAAAGTTCAGGGTCAAAGTCAAGTCTCTAAAAGTTCTGATTAGGTAACCACTAACTCAAACAAGTCAGATATTGGCTACAGCACATTGAAAGGAACTAGATTTTCTTAGGCACAAAGGAACAGCCATGCTTTCAGTGTCAAGTTTTATCAATGAAGTGACCAGATTCCAGGCTCTGTTCCCCTGTTGCCTAGGAAAGGGGCACTTGCTGAGGATTTAATCACAGAGCACACTGCCTAAAGAAAGAAGCTGGATTTCTTCCCAGCACAACGCAACTGCGCAGCACATCAAAGAAAACAAAACCATGGCATTGCCCCAAACCCGTCCCTGTTTTTTTCCCCTCCATTCAACTGGGAAGAAAGATCTCCTTGTGAGAAACCCATACCCACTCCTGGACATTTGGCAGGCATTATGTAGGGAGGAGATGCTCCATCCAGGTAGCAGCTGAAAATGAAGAACTGGAGGGAAGGACCGCTCTGATCTGTTGTCTATGCTGCTTGGAATCTAACATCTTCATGCTTGCGAAGAAGAATGAACAATGAGGTGAAGAGGTGACCCTTCCTTAAATCAAATAGTTAGAAATAGTTAGAAAATAGCATGGTGTAATCAGCTTCTTAAATTATTTTTTCTTGGCTTTAAGTAACCAAGAAATCTTTCTGATAAGGAGTTTATTAAAATGGTACAATTTAGAGCGGAGAAAGAGCTCTACGATTATCTCATGTTTCCTTTCCACAAAGTCAGTGCCAAGTCATAACTTTTATCTTCCTTTGGAATGACTGCTTGTAGTTTGACTTTACATTATTTCAGCAATTTAGATTCAAGGTTTTGTCCATAATCTGCTCTACTAGTTGTTTCCAAGCACCTCTGTAAGCAAAAAAACCCCTGATATATGCCTTGAAAAATCAAGACTACAACCTCAAACCTATCCATTTGGGAGGAAGCCCCAAAGAATTTAATCGCATTTTATTCCATTCTCAGTAATCAAGTACATGATTGTGGAGCATGTCAGAAACAAGCAACCTGTGTTTCTCTCAATCCCGCTAGTCCTAGCCAACATAGTGAGGGGCAAAAGTGAGTTGCTGGTCATTACCTATGAAATTAGTTGCATCACACTATACCCCATCAGGATGGCAATGTCCAGTATCAAAGTATTTTCCACTTAAAATTCACAGCAACATAGAAGACATAAAGAAGAGAGTATTTGTAGCTCAGTGTTGAATTGTGGAATTCTTGGTGTTCTCTGAGCATAGTTATTTGCTTCCAGAAATATCATTACCCAAGTAGCCAATATCATCAATGCCTGGGAAATGGGAAAGTTTAAATTAAACTATAATATTAGCTACATTTTTTCAGGAGCCTATAAGAACAGAAGAAAACTGTGTTGCAACAGGTCGTTTTGGTGAGAATTTTTGTCTTACAGTGGCCAACCCTATGCCTCTAAGATATTTGCAGGCCAAAGATGGATGCTACCACTATCAGACAGATGTCCTCCTGACTGGAAATTGAGGAGACACTGTCTCCTATGTTCAAGTAATATTTGAGTCTTCAAGAAAGATAGCCCTTCATAGATCCGTCCCTTATGAATTTGTCAATGCCCCTTTTTTTAAAGGTATCAGATTTACAGTACTAGGCATTATCATTATTTTGTGAACTGGATAATGTGGATTGTGTGAAATAATGTGAATTCCACATACTAACTATGAGCTGTGTGAAAAAGTATTTCCTTTTGTCTGTTTTAAGTCTCTTTTCAATCAGTTTCATTGGCTGATCCTTGGTCCTAGTGTTTTAAAGAGGGAGAAAAATATTTCCCTATTTACTTTCTCAATGCCATGGCTGACTTTATACACTTTGTTCATACCCCTCCCCCTTTCACTTTTTTTTCCAAGCTAAAGAGTCCCAAAGGTTTCCTACAGAGAAGGTGTTTGATCCCACTAATCATTCTGGTTGCCCATCTCAACTATTACATCATTCCTCAAGTGTGGGTACCAGAACTTTACACCTTACTCTAGATGCAGATTCTAGATGCAGTTGTGCCATAGATAGGTATAAAGACATTACAATACTGCCATGTTTATTTTCATTCCCTTTCTTCATGATCCCCAGCATCAAATTTGCCTTTTTCACAGCTGCCACATAAACAGCTCATGCCCTATCAATGTGTATATGAAGTTGAAATAATTTGACATTTATTTAAACCGAATTGCATCAGCCATTTGGTTGACCCTTCATCCAGTTTAAAGAGATCCTGGAGCTCTTCACAGTCACTTTTGGTTTTTAGACCCTGAATGATTTAGTAGCATTTGCAGACTTGGCTGGTTCATTGTCTGCCTCCAAGTCAAACTCATATGGGGAAAAATGTGAAAGCACTGATCAAATCTTGAGATTCTCAAGAAATTCTATTTCTTACTTAGTACACTTAGGAAAAAATGTCCATTAATTTCTACTCTTTGTTTCTTCTTTTTTTTAACCACCCAGCAATCCATTAAAGGTCCTCTTATCTCATGGCCATCAAGCTTATTCAAGAGCCTTTCATGAAGAACTTTGTCAAAAGCTTTTTGAAAATCCAAAAATGCAATGTTGATGGAATCACTTTATCCATGTGCCTATTAAGACTCTTAAAAAAAAAAACCTCTAAAAGGTTGGCATATCATGATTTACCTTAGTGGAATCCATGCCTAATGCAGAAGAGTAATAGTGATAGCCTTGTAGCTAATAACATCATCATCTATTGCCATTGTTCATGTCTTGTTGGAGGCCAACAACTGCAATTATTCTTTGTCTGCCCTCTGCTGTCCTAGGGATGCCACTGACTTGCTTGCCCAAGTCAACTGGAAGTGTCCAAATTGACTGACTGAGCAAAGGAGAGTAAGATAGAAACAGGAAGTATTATCTGAATGTTCTCACAACTATGAGAAATATGCCCATATCTCTCTCTTTTTTTTCCCGACGGCAAGCAAGCAAAATGTTCCACCAGGTCCAATCCAATCCAGTTTCAAAAGAAGGGGAGCAAGTAGCATTCAGATACCTTGCCACAAAAAAGTTCTACAGTTGTGGTGTTGCTTCCATTACACCACTGAATGTCAGCATCTGAAAGGAACCAAAGTTAGCTATTTTGCTGTGATGTTTAATTCACTCACCTATTTAAAAGTGTACGCTGATAGCTGTAATTTGTTTCTTAAGCTGTTTTCAATTACTCAGGCATGTAGGGCAGTGTGAACCAAATTAGCCCTTGGTATTCTGAAAACCAATATAAGGCTTATTTAATGTATTTCAGAGCAAACTGCGACCCTGCAACAACCTTACAATTTTGCATTCCACAACTCACAATTCACCCTAAGTGACTCATTAGTTTTCATGAGTAAATTAGATGTGATTAACATTCTATGAATTTTGTTTATGGACGGGTTGAAGAAGTGGAATGTGGCAATTTTGTACTTCTTTCCTGGCTTCCCCCAATATGCTATGCCCGTGGCACCATGCCAAATGTCTACATCTGCAAGGCTCCCCTACACAGATCTGCGTTTTTCAGAGAAATATGATCGCTGTGGTTGCATTATTAAAGCACTTGTGTCACCAAGGAACTGCCCGGCATATAAGGTTACAGCTCAGTGGATAAGTTAAATCAGTGCTTTTTTTTTGTAAGAAAAAAGGTGCCAGAACTCACATCTTGTTAATCTTTTATTTACCTTTCGCACGTAGTCAATCACTGTACACACACCCACACACGTCAGTTGTGTAACGAAACATAACGGTCGTCGCCCGCAGTAAGCACTCAGCGGGCGACCACACGACCAATCACAAGCCGAGCAGTGCCACAAGCCGAGCAGCCGGACGAAGTACGCATGCATTGGACTCGACACACAAGCAGCCCACATGCACCATTTTAATGATTTTGCCGCCAACCTGTACGCTCAACAGGGCGATTCAAATTTTCAAAAGTTACTTTTAAAACTTGGAAAATCCGTCAAAAAAAGGTGCCGGAACTCTGTTCCGGTGAGTTCTATGACAAGAAAAGCACTGAGTTAAATACTTATATTGCAGTGTTATATTAGGTATAGAATGCTTAACATTTATGCTTAGCCCCTAAAGCAGATCTGGGCATTTTAAAGCCCTGGTCCACATCCAGCTGTTTGGTTTCCCTGTCTGGCCTGTATAAGGTCAAGCAGAAATTAGAAATCAAATGTAAATAAGCACAGCTCAGGGGGCAAGAGAAGAAGCTGGGTCAGCTCCTTCAGGCGGCTGGTAGCCATGGCAGGTCCAGACCCTTGCCTGGAGCAATGTGAGGAGTTCATGTGAGGACATCAAAACATTAATTCGGCCCTCCCTGTTTCTCACTGTGGCCCCTTGAGTAAATTGATTGCCCCCCCATCCTAAAGCAAGAATTGGTGCCTTATGTCCTACGGGTGTTCTGAAATACAAACTCCTGGGGTTTCTTGCCACTGGCCTATTGACAATTGAGGCTATGAGAGTCCAAAACATCTGGAAGGATCAGGTAGTCTGTTTCAGCAGAATACTTGAGATAAGTTCACTTCATCCCATTCCCATTGGGGGGGATCATAGGATACCTCTTCCATCGTATAGACAGGGGTAGCCAAGCTGGCTCAGGAATTCTGGGAGTTGAAGTCCACGAGTCATAAAAGAGCCAAGGTTGCCTACCCCTGGTATAGGAAGAGGATACATTTTGAAATATGCACTGGAATTTGTATCCTTATGACAACAAGCAAACTTCCAAGACCTTTCCTGCTTTTTTCCTTCCTGTTCTAGCACCTTCTACTCCTACTCCCAGATGGAATCAGGAATTATCCAAGCAGGAGCAGAGTAGAAGGTCCTGTAGCTGGAAAAGTCAATTGCTGGGATTCAGGAACTGGGCAGGGAAGAAACAAGTCAGGTTTTGTTTCTTTAGGGGCAATTTGAGTAGATAGATTTCTTGGCTTGGGTTCACTGGTACACAACTTGAAGGCCCAGTGGAAGGTTAATGTGGCTGAAATGCATGGCAATAATCCTATTAACTGAGTTGATTCATTTTATTTAAATTAAGCTAATTCAATTAAAGTTAATTCAATTTAATTAACAGATATAACATATGGTAGAGAGACTGTGGGTTCTAGTCCTGCCTTAGCCACAAAGCCTGCTTGGGCCAGTCACACTCTCTTAGCCCTAGGAAGTAGGAGATGGAAAGCTACTTTTGAAATCTTGCCTAGAAAAGCACAGAGGCTTGTCCAGGCAGATGTCAGGAGTCAATAGTGACTTGAAGGTACCAAAAATAATTAAATTAAATCACATTAATTTATGTCTAGGTTATAGTTACTCATTGGAGTGAAGTACCCAGACATGTCACCAAAGGCAAAAGTGAGCTGCAAGTTTCTGGTTTAAATCCTTCTTGAATTAGGGAATTTGTACATGAACAGAATTGCCTTCTGCTCACTCCAGGGATATGTGCTAGAAATGTGCTTGGCATATATTGCAAAGCTGACTTCAGGTGATCTTGGATGGGAAACCAGCAGGAACTCCTAAAGGCACAGGTTAACTGTAGAAATCAAGAAACAAAATCCCAGAAGGGAACAATAGAAAACAGTCTCCATATTGTTCCCAGGAAAGCTACTTGGACCCAAAGCTGAGCTCAAGGGACTCTTTACATGTAACTAAAATAACTCTGAGAATCAGAGAATTGGAATGAACTAGAATGGGTCACTTCACACCAGAGGAATATCAGATCTTATACTGCAGGCAAGAAAAACCTACAGAAAAAATAATAATAGCCATCATTATTAACAAAAGGCTGTCCAAATTGGTGCTTAGATACAATCCTGCTTCCATATACAGGTAGTCCTTGACTTATGACCACAATTGGGAATCAGAATTTCCATTGCTAATCAAGGCAGTTGTTAAGTGAGATGCACTCAATTTTACGACCTTTTTGCCACAATTAAGTTAATCACTGCAGTTGTTAAGTGAATCACATGGCCATTAAGTGAATCCCACTTCCTACATTGACTTTATTCGTTGGAAGCCAGCTGGGAAAGTCACCAATGATAATCACATGACACCAGGATACTGCAACCATCATAATAAATGCATGCCAGTTACCAAGCACCAAAGTTTTGATCATATGACCATGGGAATGCTGTGATGGTTATAAGTGCGAGGACCAGTTGTAAGTGACTTTTTCCAATGAATGGTTGAAAGTTGAGGACTACCTGTAACAGAGGCATCTCAGTTTGACTTCAACGCAGCCCAATTAATATGATGGTGATCTAAATGTTATGTTCCAAACACAGAGAAAGAAGAAAGAAAAGCAGAACAGTCCTCTAGTGATTGTCAAGTCCTTGAAACAATGTCAAAGAAAATATATTAATTACAGGAAATTAGAATGCCAACTTTGGAGATAAAAGAAGAGCAGAAATAATAGGAAAATTGGTGTATATAATAAAGTTGCCTGAAAAAATAATTCAGCCTTCTTTAATTTATATTAAATGTATATGCTGCCCATCTTGCAATTCAAGGCTTTTTATGATTCAAATGATGACTCTGCATATGGCCATCATCTGATGTCAACATCAAAATCAGATTAACCATATACTCATCATGCAAAGTGACAAAACTCTATCCAGTCAACAAAACCAAGACCTGCAGCTTCATGCAAAATTATTATTTAAACCAGGGGTCTTCAACTTGGCCCTTTTATGACTTGTGGACTTCAACTCCCAGAATTCCTTAGCCAGGCACGCTAGCTGAGGAATTCTGGGAGTTGAAGTCCACAAGTCATAAAAGGGCCAAGTTTGAAGGCCCCTGATTTAAACTAAAAGAAGCAAATAAAATTACCAGAGCAACAAAATATTATTTCAACATATTTCACATGATTATACAGTGAAATTAAATAATAAATTTAATGGATTAGATTTCATAAATAGACTGACTAGAACATTCTGGGCTGAAAATACGTGACATCATTAAAGATGAAGCAAAAAAAAAAAACCCAAACCCTGAAATACAAGATGAAAAGGCAAAATGGCTGCCTTTTAAGAATTAAAAGAAGAAGAAAGACAGAAAGGTAGGAGAAGTGGAGGGACTCTGACAATTGATCAAACTAGTATTAAGTTCAACAAGCAATGCCAACTGAACACAAATGGATGGAGCAGTAGCTGAAGCAATAACAGATTTCACCTTTCTTGGTTCAAAGGAATGATGATAGCCATGAAGTAAAATGATCTTTGCTTGGGAGAAAGTCCACAATGTGACAGATCTAAACGAAATATTGCAGTACAGAAACATCACACAACATTTGTAGGTCTTGTTAAAGCCATGATTTTTCCAGTTGAAACATATCTGTAAAAGACTACCAGAAAGGCTAAATGAAGCAAAAGGGAAGTCTTTGAACTGCAGTGCTAAAGAAGGCATTGGATCTCAAGAAGAACAAATAATTATCTGTTAGATGAAGTAAAACCAAAACTGTTCCCAGGAAGTACTAAGGTAAAGCTTAAATATTTTGGACCAATAATGCAAAAGCAAGAGTCGTTGGAGAAACCTTGAGACTTAGCAAAATGGAAGGCAATCGAAAAACAGGCCGAGGAAAGACAAGAATCTGATGACAGAAGCAGGAGCTTACAAAAATTCAAAGAAGCGGTCACTGACAGGAAAGATGTCCCTCAGTTCGTGATGGGTCAGAAGCAGCTGAAGAAGAATTGAAGACCAGCATCAACCTGAGTACAGGTAGTCCTCGACTTACAACAGTTCATTTAGTGACCACTCAAAGTTGCAACAGCACTGAAAAAAGTGACTTATGACCGATTTTTATACTTATGACCATTGCAGCATCCTCATGGTCACGTGATCAAGAGTCAGATGGTTGGCAACTGACTCGTTTTTATGACAGTCCCAGGGTCAAATGATCAACTTTTGTGACCTTCTGACAAGCAAAATCAATGGGGAAGCCAGATTCACTTAACAACCAAGTTTCTAATTTAGTAACTGCAGTGATTCACTTAACAACTGTGGCAAGAAAGGTCCTAAAATGGGACCAAACTCACTTAACAAATGTCTTCCTTAGTAACAGAAATTTTGGGCTCCATTGTGGTTGTAAGTCGAGGATTACCTGTGTTTAAACCAGGGGTCTTCAAACTTGGCCCTTTTATGACTTGTGGACTTCAACTCCCAGAATTCCTCAGCCAGGCACACTGGCTGAGGAATTCTGGGAGTTGAAGTTCATAAGTCGTAAAAGGGCCAAGTTTGAAGACCCCTGGTTTAAACACTACCAGAATCTGTATCTTGCCACTGTTTGAAGATTGTTGGCTTTGCATGTCTTTTCAGGCTCAAAGATAGCTTTTTTTGTGGATAAACTTATCCTAACATATTATATTCTGCTTTTTGGGGGGAAAGGCAGGATATCTTTAATCATGTAACATGGCAATGGGCTCACAAGAGCAAATGGTCGTTTTATAAGTCTCTTCATTTTGATTAATTAGTCATCTTCATTTGAGAAGAAAAGTTAATTCAACCCTCCCACAAAAAATTGAAATGCTGAGCTGTACTATATGACCCTCCTATTCAATCTGATTAGATTGAGCAAAAGTCCAGAATAAAGCAAGACATGCCATGCCACAGAGAACAAGACATCTAATGAACGGCTACTTGCATTTCTAGCCAGATCTATCTTAAGTTTACTTCATTCTTGTGAACATATCTGAACATTTCTCTGATGTATCTAATGAATGCCCTGTCTTGCTGAGGGGAAAAAAGGTGTATCCATTGCACAAAAGCATGACTCTTTCGGGAAACCTTTGCCTAAAAATCCCCCCACCTGCCCATCCTTTGCAACTAGCAGGCTTCCCCATCCTAGCTCATTTTGTCATATAGAATAGAATAGAATAGAATAGAATAGAATAGAATAGAATAGAATAGAATAGAATAGAATAGAATAGAATAGAATAGAATAGAATAGAATAGAATAGAATAGAATAGAATAGAACAGGTTTATAAACTTTTTTCGAGGGCTGGAGCAGTATCCATGTAGAGATAGAATGGGAGGGGAAGAATGCCCAAACAAAAAAGATTTTGATTAAAAGGATTAAAAAAAAACCCAGTACTTCCAAAGGACAGAAATGACAAAAAGAATGGAAGTCTATTTGCCTTACAGAAGGGAAATGGTTAGCAAAGCGTTACTTAACAAAACAGAGCATTTTGGTTGGTTAAAGTTGGTTTTGCACAGCAACCCAACTCAACCCTCATCACCCTACCCCAGTGTGCGTGTATGTGTGTGTGTGTGAGTCCCTGCCCATATCTGCCCATTGGAATGCAGATCATAATCCCAAAGCCATTGTTCTGCCCCCCCCCCAAAGAGAGGGGAGAGTCTCATTCAGGAGAGCTGCAGCAGATGGCTGCATGGCAGACAAGGAGCAGCATGAAGTAGGGCCACCAGCTGGCATCAACCACACGGGCAGCATTCAGTCACAGCTGCACTTTTACTGTTCCTTTCAATCTCCCCACATTCCTGAGAGCGCCACTTAGCGGGAGATCCCCCTTTGCATTTAATGGACAACTTTAGAGATGGACCATTCAGTTAAGCCATTCCGTGGACCCCACCTCCAGGTTTAATAGAAAGGAAGCAACTGGCATGCCTGTGGGTGGGAATATTAATTACAGAGGCAACATAATTGCTCAATATTTCTCCCCATCCAGCTTGTCTGGACTGAATCTTTACATGACGTGTGGGATAAGGAGCCTCTACAACTCAAAGAGAAGGTCCTGCGTGCTTTCTCTGAAGTGTCAGCGACATGGGTTAAGTTTACACACATGTGAACACGGCACTATTAAATCCTGTGGAGTCATTTACAAAAGCAGTGGGTTCATGGGGCCTCCGGCTGAAATGCAACAGATCTAGAGGAACTGCAAAGGTATACAATAGCGCTGTG